>OU343224.1:369770949-369830833 GCA_910596185.1 Chrysanthemum makinoi
TTTAACACCAAGTTATGATTTTTCCCTCTTGAAGGACTTAAACTAAGCCTGAAATGATTTAAATACTAAAACAATGCTCAAATGATTAAATTACTAAATTAAATGCACAAAATGATTACCTCACATTTTTTCTTTCTCTTAAACATTCTATCTGAACATCTTTCTATGCGGGCTTCAAATAAAGTGTATGCAATAGACAAATACACAAATATTCGAAGCGGATATTAAAAAGCCTAATTTTTTAAAACCCTATAAACATATATAAAAAAGGCCCTAATTTTTTAAAGTGGTTCATTATAAAAAAAAAATACATAACACAAACTAACCATTAAATCTTGGAAAACATGTTTCGGATCTTTCAACTGTTCTCTTTTACTAATATCCAATATATCAATTACCCCTGCATATCAAATTGAAAAAAATATTTAAACAACTGAATCAGACATATCAAAATCAATTGGCACAAAATTAAATTGAAAAAACCAAAAAAAAAACATAGAAATTATGCATAAAAACTGATATGGACTCGAGATATAATCATGTCAAAATCTTGATCATGAGTCTTAAGCGGCTTTCATCGTTGACCCTTTAGGAGTAAAGCGAGAATGATGCTCGTGTTTTGATTTGCAATTGTGTGTGTTTTTTTGAATTGGAGAGGAAGATATGCTTTTGAAAGGATCTTGTACATATTATGGAAAAGATTTGTTTAGCACATTGACATTAAATGTTACATGCATAACTGCCAATTTGACATTAAATGGTCTATGAATCGTATAGAAGAAGCTTTTTGATTGAAGATTGAAGAAGTGTTGTACCTACCAAAAATATTGTCCAATAGTAGAAGAGACACATCAGAATATTAATTGCATTACGTGCTTTAATGGGTGGTTCAAAACTCTTGTTTATTATATTAGATAGATGAGGCTTTTGAGGGATATATATGCAATTCCCTCTAAGTAATTTAACTAACTATAAGACCCGATAAGCCTTTTTCAATGAGCTTGAGCTTATGAAGGCTTATGGCTTATATAAGCCTCTATAAACCCGTATGAGAAACAAAACTTATTTTATAAACCAAGCCTTCGTAAGCCGCTAAAATCCCTTCCCAAACGCACCCATATTGGATGGGGATAATGAACCAACAAACATATACAAACCAAGTCTCAACAAGTAAGTACCATCAACAATACCGGATTATTGCTGCATTTAAAAGGCTAGCGGCGCAACTTGTTGTTCGTTTGCCTTCTACTTCTACGTAAATCTAAATACATTAATAATACAAAATAAAAATAAATTCGCACACTAAAAGAAATTCTATTAAATGGTACTCCATGCATGTAGTACTAAGATTATTTGATTCTTTTGCATCTTAATGGTTGGAAGGTAAAAAATATAGTACCAACCAGTCATGTCCATATATATTCTATAACATTAGAAAGACAACCAGCTTGTATGTAACATGCACTTGAACTCTTTCTCATAGTTATTCCCCTGCAGCACAAGCAAGAACTTTTATCAAACAAAAATTTAGCTTATATATAAAAATCTTGACAAAGGGCGAGACGCTTACCATGAAAGAGTGTCTTCAAATTGTAAGGCGTCGTGACATTAGAATCTGCGTTCCAAAACAGTTCTGCATATTGTCGGTTCGCCACTTCATTGGGATGATACGAGTCAAAGAAAAGATAGTCGTTAATATTATCACAAAGTTCGTATTCTTGTAGTCCTCTTTTTCCTCCGCAACTATATATTCCTCTAAAAGGACCGCTGCCACAACACGCACTATTGCCTACCTTGAAACCTTCATATCAACATTGGAACCAAAGATATCAATGGTCGAATATATGGACTCGAGTGAATGAGTAACCAAGAGTACGTCACAAGTGTGTACCATATTTTGATGGGTTGTTCATCCTGTTGCTAACAGCGGTTGAAAGATCAAATTTTGCATACTTGAATCCTACCAACTGTTTCTCAAGCTCTTGAAGTTTCTTGGAAAGTTTCTGATTGTGTAGACTCGATATGATGTCAAGTTCTTCGTTGCAAGTATTGTCTGACCGTCCTGCACGAATGCTTGGCAAACAGGCTAATGGTGGGACATTAAGGATTCCGAATTTCCTTCCTCCCATTTTATAGATTCCCTTTATATATCAACAAAGAAAAAAAAACAAAGACATGTAATTTCATTTTAGATCGAAACATTCTTGGCACAAAATATATGTTACCTTGAACGTATTAGTCAAGTTTCCAATCACCATTCCCACGTACTCATCATGTGTGTATGGATACAGAACACTATCGTTGTTGCCAACCGGGGTTAAATAGTCATTGCCCCCAAAGCTAAATAAGTGGACGGCATTGGACAAGATCTGCTCGGCCTTTACATCACCTAAATTCTGCCTAAAATGTTTCTTTAAGTCTCTGAAATATTCCAGCTGCGTTTTAAGATCAACTACCTACACACCGCATTTGTCCACAAAGTCAGTTTATGATAAGGAAATTCAGTGTTGCGTTTCTATGTGTCAATTGCAAAAGTTTTATAATGGAGTGGTGGATCTGATATGTTTTTGCTAAAAAGGGTCCACAGTATATGGGCAGAGGAAAATTTATCGAATAAGTTATGGATGTGAACAAGAGATACATACAAATCCAGCATGGGTTTCGACTAATGCACCAGCTCCACCTGAGGCAAAGTTTGCTCCATGCACAAATTCGTTATGTTGGGGGTCGAGGTAGGCTGGAATGAGGGGCAGTCTTGCATACTCGGCTGTTATATAAGAGAAGGAAAATTGAAGATAAATACTCAAGAAAAAAACAAGATTGGTACTAGTTTAAGATTTTCTCACCGATGAAATCAGAGATGAGACGACCATTGCAGAATCTTCCACTTGGAGGATTGAAGTATGATTTACCATAAGGCCAAAAGTTAGCTTGGAAGCTCGTTGTAGTGTTAATGTAGTTATTGTTTCCTGGATCAAAAAGTGAATCACCAAAAACAAAGAGCGCGACATGCTCATTGAAATGGTTCCGAGAACTCAGACAACCTGCAAGCATCGACAAACAGAAAAAAACAACAAGTGGATTTGATAGAGCCATATGTCTAATAAGTTGATCCTCAACTATCACACTTTGCCTTCATATATCAGCACATTCAACTTGTAAACAAACATGTGGTCCTTTACACGAGCCGCCACAAGAGAATTGGATTATAAACAGCATTGAAAAATAAATAGTCAATCATATAATATGTGCCTTTCTTTACAAGATAGGATATGATCAAACATGTCAATATGAACACAGAGCCAAAATGAAGTTGATAGAATTTAATGTCCACTATTATTGTAATTGGAACAAAGTTTTGAGATTGTAAGTTCCTTTGGTAGGCTGTTGGTTCCACATTTGATAAGCCATTTGTTTGTGAACTCTTTCGGTGAGATGATAAGAGTCCCAAAACACATACTCTCTAGGATTTTTACAAACTTGAAATTCTTTCACCGGTCTCTTCCCTCCGCAGCTAAATGTTCCTCTAAACCGTCCTGTCCCACAACACGCTGTTTTCCCTTGCTTGTAACCTATACATCATTCGGTCATTTAAATTTCAACTTTAAAGCCATGTTTAACGTTACATAACATTCAAGATTGCACTCGTGTGCACATACCGTATTTGGATGGATGTTTTAGTCTCTGGTTGAGGTTGGTATTGAAGTCGTATAACGAATATTTAAATCCATGCAGTTGCTTTGCTAATCTTTTTAGTGACTTGGCGAGTGCTTGATTATGTAGTTTTGCTAGCAATGAAGTGGCTTCTATGCATCCAGCAGAGTCACTCGATGGATTAAGAATTATCCTGATCCCTGGGATACAACCCAATGGTCCCAAATTTAGAAACCCGAATTTTCTGCCCCCTCGTTTGTGCAACTCCTGTAAAATTTTCAGTTAATTTAAAAATACCATAGATAGCAAGTACTAGGAGTTCTTTCAATCTATGTGCTTACTTTGATTGCGGTTGTTAAGTTTCCAATAACGATTTGTACGAGCTGAGAGTTGGAGTAAGTGGACTTGAAACGGGTTGAATTGGTTATTAAGTACGGGCTAATGTAGTCGTTTGTTCCAATGCTAAACAAGTATACAGCTTTCGACAATGTGTTCTTGGCCTCAGTATTTCCGTATATCTTTCTTAAACGCTCCTCGACTCTCTTGTGATTGCTTAGTTGAGTTTGAAGACTAATTACCTATCAAAAACCACTTGATCAGAAAATTTAAACCTTGTTTAAGAATTATAAATGTTATGCTAAGTTGCTAACCACTAATAGCCTTATTATGTCAACATTAGATAACTCATTTTTATTTTATTTTTTTATTGAACTACATTCTACATAAATTTTACATTATTTTTTTTGAAGACTTGATGAGATTGAACAAAAAGACTAATAAAATGACACTTAGTTTGATTCTTGTATATTCACATGATACATGACCTACTGCTAAGAGATAAACAATATGTTGGTCCCCTTCAATATTGGAGTTTTGCCTGAAAGATGTCTTGGACACATCACTTTTGTCTATGAAACTTTCTTAACCACACAACTTTTACACATGCATTCATCCACTAGCAATTGATAGATAACCAACAACATGTTTGTTATACCATATAAATATAAGGGGGCTTTATTTTGAGAACCCTGTTAAGTGCGAGAACTGCGAGAACCCTTTATGTGCTCTTATTAATGCATATTGTGCAACATATCAATGCAACATAACATTTTTGAATTATTAAACTTTTTTATTTAATCCAAAAGGGTATAATAGTAAAAGTCAAATTTATATTATTTTTTTGGGGTTTTTTTTTTTTATTTTTATTTTTTTATTTTTTTTTTTGCGTTTATTTTGTTTTTCCTTGAACATGCATGTTTTAAAACTGATTTAGTGCATATGTGTTTTTATGAATTAATTTTATTTTTTTGGTTTTTGGAATAGTTTTTTCAACATATATGTTTTTCAAATGAAAACATTATGTGTTTTAGATCATGTAAATTTATAACAACCAAGAAAATAATGTTAAACACAAAATTCGATATAGATTGAAATACAATTAAAATACAAATTTATAATAAGAAGAAATACATGAATATAATCTATTTTTACAATTGTGCACTAACAATAATTAACGTAGACGGACATATGTACACAAAACATATGTGTTTGAAGTTTCTCATCATATTATGTCTTCCAAAAACATGCATGCACGCCTTCCAAGAACATATATGTACATGTGTGCACGCCTTCAAAGAACGTCACGCCTAGAAAAAATAATAGCCAAGATTAAATACTTTTAAAATAAAACTCAAGATGACATAACAAACATGAACAAGCTTAAACTAACAAACACAAATAAACATGAGACAAATTTTTTTATATATGCAAAACATATATAATCCAAACAAAAAACATATATGTTTTATGAATCAAACACAAAACATATATGTTTTATACGTAAACATATATGTTTTATACGTAAAACATATATGTTTTAAACGTAAACATCTATGTTTTATACGAAAAATATACAAATTATATTTCGATTGAAGAATCAATGTGCAAAGGACACGTACACTAAAAGATGTATGTTACCTTGCTGGCAAGAACCCGCTCCCTTCTTTCAATGTACCCCAGCGGAAACCAACCTGCTCTCCCTTTGCATTCACCTTCAGCCCAACCATTATTAGAAACCTGCAAAATTGTACAGATTTTGCATTATTGGTTTATTTATTCCATCTGAAGAGTTAGTCGGTTACTCTGTTGTATTAACTCCTATCCTGAAACACCCCTGGTTGATCTTTTTGTGTAAAGGTCTAGAGGAAGTTATATTACAAAGCTAAAATAAATCATTTGTCAAGGTAACAGTGCAATTTTTTGCTATATTGGCATAGGTGTTGACCATGCACTAATGTTGGTTAATACCGATACGAAATAAACATATATTTATGATAACATATGAGAAATATGGTGGGACTTATGACATCCTAATGCAGATATCAATTTAAACCCATTTACTTTTGCATAAATCGATATTGGTTGTGGTTGACTGCTTTCTCTTAAATGGTTCAAATCAAAATATTTAGCCGAAGGGTTAAATATGTACGAGGGGGCCAAGACCCATGTACGGTCCACCGTGGGGATCTCAGAGTTTTTCCCAGTGAGAGTTGGGCTTCACCAGGGATCTGCTTTAAGTCCCTACCTCTTTGCCTTGATACTGGATGACTTATCTCGAAGGATTCAAAAGGCATCCGTGGAGCATGATCTTTCTTACGACGACATTGTATTGGTGGCGAGAATCACCGAAGGGTTAAACATCGGACTCGGAGCTGGAGGAGGCTCGGAAGACAACGCCTTCGGGTGCTTGAGATAAGACCGAATACATGAGATGTGCTTTTGGGAGAAGCGAACCAGGCCATCTCGAGGATATTCGTGATCGGCGACAGATCCCGCCACCCAAGGAGTCATTTAGATATCTAGGATCGATGATTCACAAATCGGGGATGATAGATGAGGACGTAACCCACCGGATCAGAGCTGGTTGGACGAAATGGAGCGGCATCGGAGTCCTTTGTGAGGAATGTCCCTTTAAAGCTTAAGGGGAAATTCTATAGATTGGCGATTAGGCACCGGTATGTTGTATGCGGATCCGAGTGTTGGCCCATCTCCAAGGCCCATGCTAACAGGGGTAGACGTGGCGAACCGAGAATGCTAAGATGCACTTGTGGTAAAACCTTGCTTGACATGATCCCGAACGGAGTTTTCAGAGAAAAACTTGGAGTCGGAAATATTATCTCAAAGATGAGAGAAGGTAGGTTGAGGTGGTTCGGCCATGTCAGGAGGAGACCACAAACTGCGCCGGTTAGAAGGGTTGAGGCGCTAGTAGTAGATGGAGTGAGAAGAAGGGGCAGACCCAATCTCAGGTGGGAAGATAGACTTAAGCTTGATATGTCGGAGCTTCTCTTGTCGGAGGACATGATCTCAGATAGGAAGGTGTGGAGAGATAGGATTAGGATTTGCGGTTAGATTTGGCTAGGGTCCTTTAGGTTTTTTTTTTCCTCGCTCTGCCGTAGATCTAGGCCCCGTGCGTTGCTTTTGCTTTAGCTTGGTCTTTCTTAGGTTTGCCTGCTTTTCTTGCCCTTTGGTGCCTGTTTCTATGCTCTACCTTTTCCTTTAGTTTTTGGCGCCTTTTTTTGTGTTCCTATGCTGCTCCTTTTGGTCTGCTTGCTTTCTTAGGGTTTTGTTCCTTTGCCTTTGTTTGTTCTTGTTTGTGTGCCTTTGCATGTGCTCTCCTCTGTGCCCCATCCCTTTTTGTTTTTCGTTTTTTACTTGTGCTAGTTACTTTTTTGTCTTATGCTTTCTTCTCTTCTCTTATCTCTCACCCGCACACCTGCACTTGCCGAAGGTCTCGTTGGAAGCAGTCTCTCTACCCCCGGACTTATCCTGGGGCAGGGGTAGGATCTGTCTACATTTTACCTCCCCCATACCCCGCCCCGGCGGGATTTTGGGTATGTTGTTGTTGTTGTTGTGAGCAAAGGGTGAAACGGGTCCAAAGTTTATTAATGAAACATACAACCTCCTAAATTGGTTTTATTCAAAGTGTTTTGACTTGTTATTGTAATAGACTAATAATATTTGTTCGTGTAACAATTATGTAAAATCATTTATAAAAATATTAAAAAAATGAAGAAAATGTGCTTGACCTGTTATACAACCCTCAATCTTGCCACCCCAACTTCCTGATGAACCATAAAACACCAAAGTTCTAGAAAACCACATACCTTTCTTATAACAACGTAATATCCAATTGATAAATTGAGCACCACATCTGACTCGGTCGGATATGAGTACATCGCTTGAAGAAAACATATGAGATGGAAGGAGAGCATTTAAGAACCATTAAAGCATGTTATCAGTCAAACTAAAGATTATGTTAGCTTACCTCTCCTAAAAAGTAGTCAACTTCATCATTTGAATCATTTGCGTTGGAGATGTAAACACATCATTTACGTCTTCGTATGATGGAGGTGGAGGCATCTCTACAGATGGCGTAGGAGCTGCTTCAATTCCCTGTCTCTCCGATACCAATGTTACGAGGGGCGAGTTGCCCGAATGAGAATAAACATGAAAAAGTGAGTTAGAAGTCTATTAAACTCTCTTATAGGGATACTGAAAACATGCATGCACATAAACCATACTTCGCATTTAACAATTTTAAGACAACATAAAAATCCTAATTCAGAACTAGTTCATAAAACCAAAATTTAATTTACTGGATCATAAACCCAAATTCAGTTTTTCGAAAGTAAAACTCAGCAATCAAATTCTAATCCAGTTAACTGATCCATAAAACAAATAATTCAATTAAATGGTTAAGAAACTAGGTTTTGTGCTCTATTGGTCCTGAAAAAGAAAACACTACATACAAACAACATAAAAATGGTCTTTATGGTTTTATCAGATGTAACTTAAATGAACACGAATGCATATATTACACATTCAGCTATGGATTACAAAAAAATGCATGCAAAACACAAATGTTCACTTTAACAATTTTATGCAACCTAAAAACCTAATTTAGTTAACTGGTTAGGAAAAAGTTTCTTTGCTTCATTTATAAATAAGAAAACAAACATGCTTGCACATATAAAATAAGTTGCCAAACTTGTACTAGGTATGGTTCAATCGTATGTTAGGATTTACTTACTTGTTCTTAAACCCTAGTTTACACTACCAGTTTAACAATGAAAACAAAAAGATAAATAAAAGGTTTACCGAGATAACCATACTATAATGTTAACATGCATGAATAGGAATTCAGTTTCGAACAACTCATAAATCAAATCTATTTATTGTGATTCATTCATTTATAAGAATACAATCATGCATGAACATAAAAAAAGTACCCAAAACTTGTACAATATATCCTACTGTTTTGATTAATAAAAACTACTGTATATAAGATTAAAATAACACAATACAAAACTGTGATTAACATGATTATAAATTAACAAATATACATGAACAAAAAATAAGGAAAAAAAACCATTGTTTACGTCTTGATCCTGTTGAGCATCGTCCATATGAATTCCATGTTTTGCCAACACCAGTATTGGATTATTCTGTTTTTGAAGATCATTAAGATCTGAATAAGTAATCGTATCTGCACGCTCTTCTTGAACAATATGAACCATGTTTAATATTATGAAATAGGCGATAATTGTGTGTTTGATATGATGTGTAAATTGAATTAGGGTTTCAACTGCACTAAGTGATTCGATTGAAATTGATATATGAAGAATTCAAAATAAGTTTTAAAACCGTATTTTTTCCACGTTTGTAGCAAATTTGAATTATCATATTTAATGTGATATAAGGTAAATTACTTGATTGCCCCTACAAATTAGATATAATAAATTAATAAGAAAATAATTAACTAATTTTTTATTAGACAATATGGGTTCTCGCAGTTCTCGCACTTAATAGGGTTTTCAAAATAAAGATACACATAAATATAATTACACTTAAACAACTTCTTCTTTTTGTTCATATATATATATATAAATATATATATATATATATATATATATATATATATATATATATATATATATATTTTATTATGAGATTGATAAACAAGAAGATATCTTAGTTTTATCCATGTAAGTATAATAAGTTTCAAAATGACATGGTAGGGCACAAGTATGCTAAATATATGAGATTGATAAACAAGGAATAATAAATCTTAATTCTTATTATTTAAATCGCAGGTCTTTCGGAAAGCAGTCTCCTACACTCGAGTATTTGATCTGTTTACATTCTACTTCTCGATACTCTCTGCTTCGGCATGATTGGGTATTGTTAATCATTTAAGTATTATAAGGTTCAAAATGACATAGTAGGGCACATGAATCTGTTTGTTTGAATTATTGAATATAGTGGTTTTCCTAAAGATATGGGAAACCATTTAACATATCAATTTGCCATTAAAAACTAGATTTAACAGATCTCTTTCCCCACAAGACTAGTTGACTTTTCATTTTCTTAAGAGAGTTTAAACTCAAAGATTAAGGGCTCGTTTGGTTCGCAGAATGTTTTTGACGGAATTGGAATCTGTTTAAGGAATTAGAATGTGAAGGAATGGAATGTTAGAAATTGAAATCTTTAGGATTTAAAATCTGACGGAATTGAAATCTGCAAATACTAACGCATGTTTGGTTGGAAGAATGAAATGAAAAAAACAATTATATTAAAATATTTAAAATTTAATTTTAGTTTAAGATTAATAAACTAAATATTATTTAATAAATAAATTACTTATCAAATTATAATAATAATTTTTAAATAATATTATATAAACTAATATATTAAATAAATAATTTTTTTATATAAAATACAATTGTATTTTTTAAAGTATAAATTAAAAAAGTAAGCTATAAATAAATTATATTTAATTTAAAAAAAAATAATAATAAATTTTTTTAAATAAATAATAATTTATATTCAAGTTTAAATAAATGATAATTTTTAAATCTTAATAACATGGTTGTTTATAAGAAAAAAATAAAAATAACAATAATAATTAAATGATTGTTTATAATAATAATAATAATAATAAAATAAATAAAAATAAAATAATAATAATAATTAAAATAAAAAATAAAAATAAAATAAATAAATAATAATAATAATAATAATAATAATAATAATAATAATAATAATAATAATAATAAAGATAATATGAATTTCATGGAATTGTAAACAATCCTTCTCATATTGCTATGGAATGTTGAATTCCATATATATGGGATTTTGAAGGAATTTCATTCCATTCCGTTTGCCAACCAAACCACGATGGGAATGGAATTGATTTCAAATTCTTTAAAATTTTCAACCAAACACGTTATGAAAGGAATTGAATTACAATTACACCAGAATCCTTAGGATTCCGCCGAACCAAATGGGCCCTAAGAAGATTTGGAAGAAAAAATAGTACTAGTACCGTAATTAATGGTAATTAAATTGGTTTATGTTGGTAAATTTGGTGAAGAGGAACTATCGGTCAACTTCTAAAAGTGGTTTAAAATGTTCATAACCAGTTAAAAAGTCAAAATCTCTACACTACTTTCCTTTTCTCATCATTTCAACTAAAAAACAAAACATTTAATTATTTATTTCACATCCTTAATTCTAGAGTTTTTCTAACGACAACCTTAAAAGTTGTGGTTAAACAATTTTTTTTTAACCACTGCCTTTAAAGTTGTCGTTATTAATGGCTAGGCTAGAATAACCTTGACAAGTATATAAGTTACGTGATGATTTCAAAACGCATAATCTAATAGTAATACGTACCGCTCCTTGAAATGTTTCAGAAAGAGCTCCTGCTCCAGCAGAAGCAAAGTTCGCTCCAATCCGATAATACATTTCGCTTCTTGGAGACATATAAGGCGGAATCAATGGCAACTTAGCATACTCCACTTTTCCATCATAATATATATATACAAAAACAAAAAGAAAATTTAGTTAAAACTTATAAAAAATGGAAGTTGAAACATAAACTAAAGGGGTGTTTGTTACGGCTTATATAACGGGCTTATGACTTATCTAGTTTTCGACTTATGTTTCATAACCTCACTTTTTGTGGCTTGTTTTGAAACTTTTCACCACCTTTCGACTTATATAAGCTTATATAAGCCGAAAAGTTTCAAAACAAGCAACAAAAAGTGAGGTTATGAAACATAAGTCGAAAACCAATAAGTCATAAGCCCGCTTTATAAGCTGAAACAAACACCCCTTAAGAAGTTAATAGAGAATGCATACATATGAAATCTGGAATGATACGGCCATCCGAAAAGCGACCAGTTGGGAAGTGAAAGTGTGTTTCACCATAAGGTGGAAAGTTAGCCTGATCAAGAGTGCTTGTGTTAATGTAGTTGTTGTTTCCAGGATCAAAGAACGAGTCTCCGAATACGAAAACTGCATGTTTTCGTGGTGATCCGGAGGCTCGAGACAATGTCAAGAGACAAAGGATTAGCAACAACAAGAAGAAGAAGAAATGTGATGCCATGAGAATAGAATGAAATAAAACGTCAACGTGGTGGTTTATTTACATGGAATCTCAGCTTTCGGTTGACTAATCAAAAGCTTTTCTTTTTTGTTTTTTAGGTTTATATATTTCTATTTTGAGACTAGTTGCTCCTTGTACGGATTCTCATGAACTATTTTTATATATTTTTTTCACACGGTTTGCTTCTACTTTTGATATCAACTAAGTAATGTTCCTTTCGTCTCATATTAAGTGTCCATAATGTATTTCAACCAATGAGATGAGACTTTAGTGAGTGAAAATGATATTTGATTCGTGGGGAGTATAGTTAGTGGAATTTCCTAAAATTTTATGCATATGAAAAGTGAACACTCACTACTACACATCTGGGTATTGAGACCCCCTTATGGAGACCTTTTTTAAAAAGAAACAGACTGTAAATATCATAGCTGTCAAGATCGCGAGTTTACACGTAAGATCGTACGATCTTACGTGCCCACCAGTCAAAATCGTGTAGGATCGTGGTAGGATCGCATCTGAGGTAGGATCGTAAGTAAGATCGTAGGATCGCACGTAGGATCGTAAGATCGACACGCGATCCGAGTTCACTTTTTTTTTTTTTAAATCTTTTAAGTCCATCCCATTTGCTTAGGCAAAAAAATACATGTGTTTTACTAATGTCTAATAAGTAAACCATTATTGTCTCATTTTCTAAATAGATTATAGTTTATACATAGTTTTTACTTTTCTAAATAGATTATAGTTTAAAAGTGTTCAATAGTTTAATTTATTTACTTCACCGTGATTAAACTAATCAAATGGTATGTTTTGAAATTCCACTTATGAAACGTTTGTTTTCTTGAAATCATGTAGATGGCTAGTATGTTTTGAGAAATTTAGGACTTATGTTATGTAATATTATTTCCACTAAAGCGTTAATGTAACGATGGAAACTTTACTTTTTTGTGTTTTACTATTAATTTGGTGTTTGAAATTTGAACTTTGTCATTTTCAAGAGGATATTATATAAATTTACCTTTGATGTTGAGTAGAAATGTAAAACAGTCTCACTTGGATATCATTTGTTTACAAAATATGACTAATTGGTAGGATCGTAGGATCGCGATCCGATCCTACGATCTCGATCTTGCAAAGACAAAAACGATCCTGCGCGGGATCGCGATCTTGACAGCCTTGGTAAATATTATTGAGACCCGTTTAATAGTTGTAACCCGGTTTAGAAGCAAAAGTAAAAAGAAGACCGGTAATTTTTAAAAAGCCCGGTCCATCTTTACAAATATCAAGACCCGTCTCTTCTTGGGAAACTGGTTTGAATCAAGTCATAGATTATAGACCCAACTTTATGAATCAACCCGGTTTCCATTTCACCAAAAATTTGAACACCATACTTTTCCCTCTGATTGTCATATGAAAATTTGAGCTTATAATTTTCCCTCTTTTTATTTTCATTCTAAAAAATCCCTAACACGCACCCTTAACCACTACTCTTTCTTCTCCGAACACACACACTGCCACTCCGCCTCTCCTACCGTTGCAGATGTGCCTAATCTTTTCCTTCTACTTTTCAAGAGTCTGCTGATGGTTTTGAAAGCCTCCCTAATCTTTTAGTGAGCTCTCTTTTTCTGTAAATAAAGTTTGTGTTTTCAAATAATCCGCTACTTGTTTATTATATGATGTCGTTATTATATGTTATCTTTGTTAAACTCTAATTAGTCTGTTTTAGAAGTTAAGGTTTGGGGTAATCTGAGTTGCCCGCTAGGTGTTTGATGAAAGTTCTAAGAGAATCAGTGTCAAAAGTTATTGCCCACCATGTGCTTGATGAAAGTTCTAACTTGATTTTTCTGAGACTTAACTCATTACACTTGATCATATTTTAGTTGATTTAATAGACCACGGTTCAGGAAGTTGGATGGGATAGGTAATTATAACTTGTTTTTGCTTTATTTGGAATTGAAATTTATGTCTTATGTATTGAATGTTATACAATGCGCGGTACTATTTTGTTGCGCTTCTAAGTTGGCAAGGCTGAAATTGCGTAGTCGTTTATGGTTATGGTATGCAAATATTATTTTTGCTTTTAATGTGTTTCTAGATGTTAACAGTGGCCATATTTGTTTGTGAAGGCTGAAGATCTGCATTACAAGGTTAATGTTTGTGAAGGCTCTAGATGTTACCCTTCTAGTTCAGGGAGAGGAATCCACATAGGGTATGTGATACTTGTTAGAACTGATCAAAATGTTACTTACATACAAGTTTGGAGATGGTTTAATTTGGTCATGAAGCTAGCTAGTCAATAAAAATTCTGTAGTCGCATACCTTTTTTCTCAGGGAGGCGGCCGATTAAGATCAATAATTGACATGAATGCTGGGGTTGGTCAACCTACTCCGTACGCCGCTAGTCAAGAGAGAGTCTCTTTACCTCAGGTTATGTTTCTTAGCATTTTATAAATCTGTTTTTCCTTCATGTTTTAAGTTATCGAACTGCTATTCAAATAGTAAGTTTTGTGGACATATTCATTTAATAACTTTTACTTATAATGTTTGCAGATTAAGGATATTGTTTGTGCAACTAAAGGAGCCTGCTATAGATCTTGATCAATGGCTACAACGGCTTAATCGAGGGATTACAACTTTTGCGTAGGTTGTCAATTGTAACTTGTTTTAGTTGTTCTAGCTAAAAGCTTACTCATTTGGTTGGTTCAAATATTTGATGTTTACAGCAATATGTTGCTTAACCAGCATGTATACTTAATTACTTATTAACGATGTTTTCGGTTTGCATGAACTCAATATTACATACTTGTGTTACTCAAAATGCATGATTCGTAGGAGCTGTTTCGGATTGCTTTCTAAATACACTTATAGGTCTTTGTTTGGGAATTCTTGTTGAAAGTGCTAACATTTTCGATAAGCATTCCGAAACAGCGGAATTTTTTTTATTGTTATGTAAGAAAAGAGACCGGTTTTGCATCTTGAAACCTGTCTAGATTAGGTTTTTGAGACCTGTTTTTAACACAACAACCTGTCTCCATTTTGTTTTCGAGGCGTGTTTTAATCATCAAGCCGGTCTCAAAACCGCAATTCAGACCAGTTTAAAAACTGGTCTCCATTTGATTTTAACATGGAGAGTCCCCCTCATACAGACCATACCAAAAACTGGTCTTGATTTAGTTTAGAACGGGTCTCCAAAGTACTATTTGTAGTAGTGACTTAATATGAGACGGAGGGAGTATTATTTTTTAAAAGATAAATTTGTTGCAACGGCTAACATAAATTTAATGGTAAAATACATAGTTCGGTCCCTGAAATTGTACCAAAATCACATGCTGAGTTCGGTAGAGAAATTTTAGTCACTCAAAGTGTCTACTTTCATGTTTTTCGTCATCCAAGATTCCTTTAACTGTTGTCCGTTAGTCTAAAATTATAAAAAAAATTGTACTACCTCCATCCCAAAATTGAAGTCCATCTGGATTTTTTTGAATCTACCTTTGATCTTAAATATTTTTGTTTATATTATATAATACTTGATACAAAATATATGTTTTAAATGTATTTTTCATTGGTATAATTTTCATCAAGTATTATATAATACAAATAAAAATATTTAAAGTCAAAGTTTGATTTAAAAAGTCAAAACGAACTTATACTTTGAGATGAAGAGAGTAAAAATTTCAGTCACCCAAAGTACCTACTAAATTATAAAATTATTAAAGAAAATTAGAAAAAAAAAAGGTGAGTGTCATTACCCATCTAGAGAAGATTTCTATAACGTAAGCCCTACTTTATATCAAAGTAGATAAGCATTTTAATATAAACTATGCCTTAGGTTATAGATATCTTCTTTAGATGGATAATAACACATATCTTTTTTTTTCTAATATCTCTTTAAATTTTTTAATTTAAATATTATTATAAAACTACAAAACTAAAAGTAGGAAACAAAAAATATTGGTAAAAAAAATATTAAAAGGCAGAAAACACGTAACATGAAACGATAAAAACCTTTCTTTTCCCGTTTATAAACTATTCACAGACTGATAAAATAATTTTAAAAAATGCCTATAAAGGTACTTCTAACAACACCCATAAAATATCATTTCTAATAGATAAGATATTAGATGCATACTCACAACATTCCAAGTTAAGTTGTAGCAAAATTTATTGAATCATATAAGATATTAGATGCATACACACAACATTGCAAGTTGTAGCAACATTTATTGAACCGATTGTCGGTGATGGATAGATCCGATCGCAACTGTACTCAAAGGGATCAAGTATGAAAACATATTATGAGTGATAGAACTCTAACAAAATATACGATCAATCAACATTTATCGACTTTTAGAAAACTTATTAGGTGCTCTTTGTTTGTTAATAGGTTTTGAGTATGAATTTGATCTAAAAAACTCATGTTTAAACCGCACATTTGCTTGCTCGCACTAATTTTTTTTTTGTCTTTTTTTTGTGTCAGCAAGAGGTAACAAGAGGCATTCAGACACCCCTCTCAAGTCTAGACCATTAAGATATTACTGCCTCTAAACGCGTCTGAACGAGAAAAAAAAAACAAACGGTCTGAACGACCAAAATGTCTGACCGCGTCTGAACGGTTCAGATTAAGAGGCTGTTAAGAGCCTCTTAACGAAAAACAAACACCACATTAATCTAAATAAGTGGTTATGAAATCTGAATCTGACTCAAATAAAAATGTTGTTTTTTTTTAAAATGTGTGACTCTGTTAAACTATCAGTTTTTACAATTTAAATATAAACGATTGCATTCTTACGAGAAATAAACTTTGTTAAATATAAAAAACAAATTTTATAATATAACCAATTAAAAGTTAGATGTTTTTTAAACAAAGCATTCAATCTCATGTTTATTTGACAAAAAGAAACGTGTCAGGGTCTAGATTGAACTTTCAAAACGATTAACTAAATAAGTTAGGTTAGAGTTGAGATATATAAGTCTGCGAACCTGAACCCTCTAATTTTAACAAAACATAAATTGTCACATAATTATTATCATGTTTTATATTATTTATCTAACAAAAAAATATGTCATCATCCTATTTAAACATACTTTTAATGCGAAAGACAAAGTTGAAACAAGACGATAAAAAAAAAAAAAAAAAAATCGCACATAACTAAAGAAGAAAAAAAAAGTAAAAAAAAAAGAGACATTAAAGGTGCGTTTGGTAGGGGAAATCGAATGAGGGAATCACATCGGATATGATTGCAAGTGTTTGGTTAAGATGTGTATCTTTCAAATATGGGATTAAAAGATACATATCTCCATAGGACTCAAAAGAGTAAGGTATGAAACTTTCATACCTGTGGACCCCACCTTATATCCAAACCCATAGTCATTGTGACTCATGACAACATACCAAACGCTCCCTAAGAGGTGTTAAGACACCCCTCCTCATCTAGTTCAATAAGAGGTTTAAGCCTCTTAGTGCCTTTAAAGAGTCCCAAAAAACAAACGCTCTTAACACTGACTGCCTTTTACCGCCTCTTAATACCATGAAAAAAACATACACACCTTTTGAGCAAATATCTGATCACGTCTGAATGAGTCAGATTAAAAACTGAAAAACAAACATCACCTTATTTTTCTTTCTTGAACCGAGATATTCATCAATCGGGATCCTGATTCATATAGCTTAGGTGAACCGAGAGATTCATGAGAAATAACTAATCACTCACCCACGAAACGTAGCTTAGTTGTGGTGTCTCAAGATTCTTTTTAAAAAAAATGAGTTAGTTCAAACCTCACCAACCCTCAAAAGATCTTACAAACGTTCTAAGAAACTCAGAAAAGGTGTTGCAAGTGTTTTAACAAAGAAAAGGGAAAAAAATAATTGTAACGTGAAGCTGATGCGACATCTAAGCAAGAGAGATAAAAGTATTGTTACACTCTCTACTAATAGTATATGAGTTGCTAACACTAGAAAACGAATGGCCTTTCTATTGTAAAATACTATGGGTTTATGTCTATTCATCCTAATCTTGATTAATAAGTTCGGGTTTTTTTCTTTGTCTTATACATACCTCATATTGTAACCGTTGTTATGAATCAATAATACTCCTTTCTCCCAATATCTCTTTATTCTTGTTCATTGCTTTTCATAACATGTTATCAGGATGAAGTTTTGCTCCAAACAAAAAGAGGTAGGTAATCGGAGTCCAAACTTTAGTAGCTTCTGTAACCGGAGATCAAACTTTAGTAACCTTTTTGTAACGTTTTAACCTTTAGTAACTTAGGTGAATATTTTGGCAAACTTGAAACTTTAGTAACATATTTGTCTATTTATATGATTTAAATGCTTAATTATGGGTGTGTTTGGTAAAAGTAGTAGTGAGCAGTAGCTGTGACCAGTGAGCTGTGAGCAGTAGCCACACCTCACAGCTTCTTATAGAAGCATTGGAAAAATGAGCTTTCCTAAAAAATAGCAAAGCTCACCGCTCCTTTGCCAAACAAACAATAAAAATCAAAAAGCTCATTGCTCACCGCTAATTGCCCCAAAAAGCTCCAAAATGCCGCGCGCCAAACATAGACTATATCTCTATGCTTAATTTCGTTTTATATGGTAATTGATTAACCAAATCTCAATGCTTGTTAAACACGCCGTCAAATATCTTTTAATTATTTTAGTTTATTTACCCATAAATATGTAAATTCTTTTTGCTTTAGGAATTTTGGTAGATGGACCAGAAAAATGATTTTTAAGATCAAAGTGTAAAAAATGATGCACCACAAGAATTCTTTCAAAATTGTTTTACCTAGCCATCTATTTTTGCATGAAGTGAGGGTCTCTAGCTTAAATGAGATCCATCGTACTTCTTTCCACACTCGTAAAAAATATGATAACCGCACTTCATACGAAACGAAAATCCAAAGACGCCTTGAAATTAACCTGCAAGAAATGTGTTCACAACCTGTGCTTTTTTCGGCATAAAAGTTGCAGTTTGGGTACCTCTTTCAATCTTTGTTTTCGCAAGATCAAATAAAACAGTTGCGTAATTTTTTTTATCATCACTTTTAATCTCCCTTTTAGCAAATCTTAAAGTATGTTTATATAAATTATGACATTTTCTATCTAAATCTCCATATGACAACAGAACTTGAGAGTCGATTCTTAGATACAAATATCCATCTAAAAGACTGAAAAATATCTTCCATCAAAATAATGATTACAGAATTTAAGTAACTGAAGGTTTTTATGAAGAGAAAACACGACGAAAGGCCTGCTATTATGTAAATCATGATTTAAAATCCATAAACGAAAGTATTTCCACACCTGCACAAAAAAAAAAAAAAAAAAGAAAGAAACACATAAGTCATAAACTCGTTGTTAGAACAAATCAATTAACCTCCATAATCTTATGATCCAAAAAAAAGAAAAGAAAAAACACCAAACTATGAAATTAATTAATTAACCTGCAATCAATGTATTCACAACCACTGATTTTCTCGACATAAAAGTTATACTTTGGACATCTCTTCCATCTCTTACTCTTGGCAAGATTCATCAACATTATGTCAGTCGGGTCTCTTTCGTCCTTTTTCAAACTCTGATACTCTCTGCAAACCATCCCTGAATGCCACGTCACCATACACTGGGCGCAAAACAGTCTGTGACAATGTGGGCATTCTGATGATGTCACGGTTTGTCCACCATCGTTAACCAACAAGGCTGAACAATCTTTAAACGGGCAGTAAAACTTCTCAGATCCTAAGATAAGAGATTCACACAAAGCGTTTTCTCATCTTTCCAATACTTCTTTTGGAACAATCAAACGACACGCTTCAGGTCCTATTAACCCTTTGCAATTTGGGTCTGGACACCGCACTTTAGTTATGTTTTTTTGGATCTTGGCTGCTACGTGTCCCCTGATGCAATCAAAACAGAACATATGCCCGCAAACTTTGGTGTTTCGAAACATTTCAGATTCACTCTTTGTGTCCATGCAAATGTCACAGAATCGGTCAGGTACTCGGCTAGACTCAAATGCATGTAAATCTTCCCTATCTAATATTATGATTGGCGTCTTGGGGCTGGATGAAGTTGATGCACGCATGTTTCTGCTGGATGAAGTTGATGCACGTGAAGCTGATGCATGTGAAGCTGAGGAGAACACGAGTGCCTCATGAAGTTGGAGTTGTTCAGCATATTTTTCGTCGGATATGGGACCTTGACTAACGACAGGTGGGAAGTAGGGATCATCTTCGACAATGATGTATGGAGTAGATATTGAGCTGCCATCCATGGATGATGTGCTTCCTTCTTTGATTTGGAATATAGTAGTATATCATACGTTTGTTTTATCAAACGTTAATGAAAATTTATATCAGAAAAGGGCGAATGACAAAAAAATGCATCGAACTTGACACTTTATGTGATTGTGTGTAGCCAACTATTTTTTTTCTTATTGTATGTACTGAACTTTCAAATTTCGATCATTATGTGTATTTTGTGACTATTCTGCCATGTAAAATGACCATTTTACCCTTTGAAATTTAAAAAAATTAAGGGGTAAAATGGTCACAAAATACACACAATAATCGAATTTTGAAAGTTCAGTACACACAATAAGAAAAAAAAAATAGCTGGCTACACACAATCGTAAAAAGTGTTAAGTTCGATGCATTTTTTTTTTCATTTGCCCTATATGCAAATTACTAACCCGATATGATTAAGCAAAAGGTATCGTTTGTTATTTACCATTAAACGCGTACGCTCTGGTGCTTTTAGTTTCTTACCGATTTGTGCAAAAAGGTCTTATACGTATACTACTAATTAGTAATTAATCAAGATCCAAAAGTGAATTCAACAGTGAACGAACAACGAAAAGATCAACAATGTTATAATGTATATCTTAAATCTCAAATAACAAATAAACTATGGTAGATAAGCATGAACTAAACGTTTAATGATGAATTAAGTGACACTTTGGAAGAAGATAATTAATTACCTAGATGATTTGCAATGTTGACATCAGAATGAGTAATATTATCTTCCTCTTGTTTTCTTTTCATCTTCTGTTGTTTCGAAATGATTGCATACGAAATTGAAGGATATGATGATCTTTAACTTGAATTTCGGTGTAAAAAAACAGGAGTTAAATACATATTTTACCATTATCTTTTACTTTTACTTTGGATCATGATTTTCTATAAAAATAAAAAGATGTTATATGGATTGTTACTATAGTTTACATTTGTATTATATGATTTACATGCCTAATTATATATCTACCTACTATATATAAAGCATATAAGTCTTTTAATTTTAGAACTTTTAAAAATTTTAAGGTTATACACTTGCTATTATTAAAAGTTCTTTCTAAAAAAATTATAAATAAATAAATAAATATTCAATTTAATACAAATAATAATTTTCTTTTTTGAACGGCAATTTAATTAAAAAAATAGCAATAATTATTCATTAAGATTATTTTGTTAAAAAATAAACTTTGATTAAACAATAATTTTTGTTTGGGTGACAAAAATTGTGAATTATTTTAGAAAAATAAGTTCCTAAAAAATAAGTTTTTAAAACATTATGGAGATTATTTTCACCAAAAGAAATGATTGGGAGGCCTAAACGCATGCATAATTATGCCTAGAAGTATTTGACATTAGTTTATTGGTTTATGATGAAGTGATTCCCTCAGTTACAACAAATGAAAGAGTGACTCCCAAGTTTAGGCACAAAATTAAGTATGAGTTAGGGATGGCACCCGTGGGTAATGGGCACGGGTACCTCTAACTCGTCACCCGCCCACGTAATTTTTTTCTCACCCGTCACCCGCCGATGGGTACAATTTTCTACCCATGCCCATGCTCGCGGTTATTTATTGCCCACGGGTAAACCTATGGGTTAGCGTAATGCAACAAATCTACAAAACTATGATATAAAAACTAACTATGAAATTGCATAACAAGACATCAATCAACTTGCCAAATACCAAGTTAACAAAATACTTAAACACATGTCTCAAAGTAGCAATAACATCATTACACCAAATCACATTCATATTTTTTGATTGGAGAGATAAAGTAAAATAGTTTAAATCATCTTTAGCAAAACAAAAAATTTGAGTCACTTGACGTTCTTAGCATCCTACTTTTTCAAAAACTTTGTCATTGTGTCAAATCAATAGCCTCCTCAATAATGCCCTGTTATTAAATAAATATAAGTTTATTTGATCTTTTATTTTTCTCCTTTTAGTTTTGAAACTCAAAAAAACTTTTAAGTTAATGTGTTTTCTTAAGACTTGGTAACTATTAAATGTATACCAGCAACATCATAAATATTTTAATAAAAATAATTTTTGATTTATAGGTACACCCACATGTATTTGAAGGGTATACTCTTAGGTATTTTAAATGAGTGTCATGGGTTTACCCGCGATGGGTATGCCTCACCCGTTACCCACCCGCCACCCACTGATGGGTACAAATTTTCACCCACGACCCACCCGTGGGTGGAAATTGACGATTTTACCCACCCATTTATGTGCGGGTACCAGCAGGTTGCGGGTTTTTCTCGCCCATTGCCATCCCCAGTATGAGTTTAGACATCCCAATCATTCCTCTTTCACAATGTGTCTTTTTACACTTTTAATCTAAAAGTACAACTAATTTGCAAAAAAAAACCTACAATTTTGATGTTTTTCAGCCATAGCACCAGCACCAATAACAATTACATCTAATTTTGCCAAACATACCTATAGTATATTGCTAAAATTACAATTTTTTTCCTTTTTTTTTTTTTTTTTTTTTTTTTTTTTTTTTTTCTCTTTTGAAATGACAAGAACGTCTTCACTTTTATGTGTGAATTATCACTATTGTTATTAGATGCAAAACAATATTTTTCTTTCAATTTATACAACCATCAATTTTTTATATGTATATGTAAAATTAAATTTTTTCGTCAAATAAATTATACCAATAAACGTGAAAATTGCTCCTCTTTACCTTTATGTCCATTTTATGGTTTTTTTATTTATTAAAGATAGTAATACATTCGCAAAATATATCGTAATATATTCATAATATTGATGTCGATTTTGTTTTTTACAATTTTTTTGCAAAATATCGAAAGATATTCGTAATGGAAGATTTTTTGTTATAACTTAATTTAAAAAAAAAAAAAAAAAGGTCATATTGCAAATTAACTGAGAAGTATATCACTTAATGTTTTTTCTCTTCTCACAACAAAGTTTTTTCTCATTCCTAACTTTATGTTCTCAGTTTGTTGCGGAGTTGTTATGAAATTATTACGAAATTTAATTACAAATATTTTCTTTTCTTTTATGTCTTTTTTAAGATATCTATGCACTTTGTAAAACATATATAAAGTAATAAAATATTCTGAACAATTTATATCAATAACCTTAATAATTTAATCATCTTTCACTTGAGATCAATTTTGCTACACATATAAATTAGTTAAAATTTTAATTCTTAAATTTTAAAGTTTATAAAAATCATTTCGTAATAAATTTGAATGAATGAAATCCTCGACATACTTAGGGGGCATGCCTTTTCAAAGCAACCTCATTAGGAAATAAATTTGAATCTAACGTGTAATGACTTTGACTAATCAAAGACAGTTATCACATTTAGTTGATCATGTAACCACTATTGCAATCATGGAGAAGTATTATGAGAAGATTAATGAGCTAATTAAATCTCATAATTTCATTTACTTGAATATTTCATCTCTATATAAGAGATTCACTACTACATGGAAAAGATACATAAAAACCTTAACACTTAGAAATGAAAGGGGTTTTGTTTTGTCCATAAATCAAGAACTTTACACTTGGTCTTATCCCAAAGAGATATTCGTGATACTCATATATTATGGTCAAATAGTTTCTTTTAAAAAGTGATTACATGATTTTAAGTGATATACGGTCAATTGAGTGTCTTCAATAAACTAGGAATCCACAAAATAACTAACACACTTGGTCAACATGGCAAGGTTAGATGCTTGAAGTGAACTAAGTTGCGCGGAGACGAAAACGGAGATGGGGATGGAGACGGGTAGTGGAAAACGGCAATATCCTAAAATTCAAGAAACTTGTACGGCGGGGAAACGACCATGTGTTTTATAATATTTAAGTATATGTCAAATTGTCTTCAAAACAAATTAAACAATATTTAAAAATCCAGATAAATATTACTCATAATCATCAATTAAAAACTCTTAACCGTAAAATTGTCTCCCCAAAAAACATTTAAGTAAAAAACATAAATTAGTTTTGGTATCCTCGAAAAAAACACTCTTCAATTCTGGCTCATCAAGTGAGAGGCTCAAAAACTCTAAAAACCCTGTATCCTCCAATGTACCAAAGTCGTCTCCACCAGCATCCACATCATGTTTTTCTCTTCATTATATTGATCTGTGCTCTGTGACAAAAGACGTAAATTATTGTGGATAAATATCAAATCCTCAACACGCTTAGGAGTCAACTTGTTTCTTCTCAATGAGTGAATGAAAGAGCAACTACTCCAATTACGTTTAAAATAAGATGACAATGTTGGCCGACCAAGAACTCTTAAAGCCAATGACTGAAGCAAATGTGTTTTTGCCCCAAAATTGGCCCACCAATGTTTAACATATGTAGTTCCCCTTTTAAAAAGAGGGTTAACATCCGAAAAGGATATGCCTTAAGCGAGAAATCAGCAAAATCGTTTAAACTTTATCATAATTATCATCATTTGGGTAGTCTTCGAAAACATTTCATTCTTTCATGGGAAATTTCCCCACCTTTGTAAGGAGCGACTCTAGCGGGATCCTCACTAAGCCAATAATCACTATAAAAACTATAAGAAACATATAAACAAAAAAAGCAGTATGAATAAAAAGAGAAAATATATTTTATGAATGAATGTCAAATCAAACAAGAAATACCTCTGGTTCAAATAATGAGCTAAAGAATGAAGTGGTGTCGAACTCTTTGCCCATCGAGCCATAAGAATATCATACACCACGTCATAGAAAGAACTGAACATCTCAAGAGATTTGTCTTCTTGCTTGTGAATTGCAACCTTCACTTTCTCAACCATGGAATCCCACATTTCATGAACCAAATGAATGCACGATCTATCAGTATCACAAGCTTGTACCATATCATATACAGGTGTGGCAAAATTAAGAATGTAAATCACTTGATCCCACCAATATTCATTTAACACCTTTTCCCTAACAAAATGATATTTTTCTTGGTCGCCTTCTCAATAAGATGCCCACTTATCTATCATCACCATAGCCTCTAGTGCACGTCTAATGAGCTTAAACCTCTTCAGTATCACAATAGTCGAAGCAAAGCGAGTGTCGTCCACAGAAAGTAACTTAAGAGAACTGAACCTATTACACATGGATAATCTCATGGTACGAATCATAATGAATTTTTTTATGTGCATCGCATCTCCATAGACTCCAGTAATCCAGTAATATTCATCATACACTTCTGAATTATTTTCAGTATTTTTAGCGGCACACATATTTTTAAGGGAAATATTGAAAGTATGAACCACACATGGTGTCCAATAGATTTATTGACGTAGAACGGAAGCGTGTAACACAAAACCTTATCAAGGTTTTAGCAAATCACAAGGATTTAAAAGACAAAGTCTTGAAATTTTATTGAATAACTGAATGATAAACATAAAACTCAAGCCCTATATTTATAGGGAAGCCAAACTTGGGGAACAAGCTAGAAAAACTCGTCCAAAATCGACTCAAAAACTAAAATAGGAAACAGACCCAACTATAGTTATGGCGTAATTGAACTTAACAATTACGGCGTAATTGTTTCACAGAACACAAATCAAAATTCAACAAATAGTTACGGCGTAATTGATTTTAACAGAACATAAACCTAATTTTAACAAAGAGCTACGGCGTAATCTTGACTTTGGGGTTACGCTGTAGTTAAACCACAGACTGCGTCTTGACTTGTCGAAGCTTCCTGTGACTCTCGATGTGCTCTATGTACTCCTCCGCAAGTTCCTCAATCTTGTCCTTATCATTTATGGGTAAAGACCTTTAATTATTTTCCCAATATCTTTACAGTTTGTTGCATTATCAGTAATGATTTGAACCACATTCAGATGTCCAATCTCATCTCTGACTTCTTTTATTAAATTAGCAATGAATTTCCTTCTTTTGACTCTCCCCATGCAGTTGACCGCTTTAACAACCATATGACCATTTTCAGAAGTTGCCATTAAATTAACTAGCAGGGCGGCGGGTACCCTGAAATAAAAAAATTCGATTAATAATGTATTTTAGTTTATTATGTTCTTTTTAACAATAATTTCGTATTGCCCGTGCCTGTTCGGGCTCGAACCCGTTGGCCCGTGTCTGCTCGGGGTCGAGCCCGTTTGGTCCGCGCCCGTTCGGGCTCAAGCCCATTTGGACCATTGCCCGTCCGGGCTTGAATATTTGTATAATGCATATTGATTTGAATTTTGATGAAGTAAATGTAGCACTAATAATTTTATTTACTTTTGAACACTGGATATCACGCCCAACAATAGAAGCCTAACTCTTGTACTCTAGGTTACTCTAGCTATTACTTCCTCCGTATATAAACCCAACAATTCTGTAACCCTAGCAAATATGAGGAGCCACAAAATACAATCACTTGTTTGTGCAGATCCACTATCATCTTTCATTATGCTCTCTATTTTTGTTTGTTTTCATCTTGTAGTTTGATTTTAGTTTATAGTTTTTGTTATGTTTCTTTTAATAAAAATGAAAAAAGAGGAGGTGCAATGATGATTAAAAATATAATTTCGTTAATCTGATGATTTTGTGAGGAAAAACTCTCTTATCCATTCTTTATAGAGTTTCTGAGCACCTCCTCCTTTCTACTTTCTTTATAAAGTTTTTGTTCATTATATTTTATTTTATTATTTATTTATTTTTAATAAAATCTTAATGGACGATTGTTTATTGTAATTTTTATTGATAAATCTAACTTGTATTTTCTTACGCCTCGGCTATTCTGGCCAAGACCCAGTTAGATTCAGGTAAGACTCGGCTATTCTGGCCAAGACCCAGTTAGATTCAGGTAAGACTCGGCTATTCTGGCCAAGACCCAGTTAGATCCGGGTAAGACTCGGCTATTCCAGCCAAGACCCAGTTAGAACCAGGTAAGACTCGGCTATTCTGGCCAAGATCCATTCAGGTAAGACTCGGCTATTCTGGCCAAGACCCAGTTAGAACCAGGTAAGACTCGGCTATTTCGGCCAAGACCCAGTTAGATTCAGGTAAGACTCGTCTATTCTAGCCAAGACCTACTTAGAACCAGGTAAGACTCGGCTATTCTGGCCAAGATCCATTCAGGTAAGACTCGGCTATTCTGGCCAAGACCCAGTTAGAACCAGGTAAGACTCGGCTATTCTGGCCAAGACCCAGTTAGATTCGTTTAAGACTCGTCTATTCTAGCCAAGACCCGGTTAGAACAAGGTAAGACTCGGTTATTCTAGCCAACACCCACGACCCAGTTAGAACCAGGTAAGACTCGGCTGAGGGATCCTGGTCGATACGTACCATAGGTTAAAAACGACCTCACATGAATCAAGGTAAAGACTTGAATCCATGGTTCTTCGCACGCGTTGGGGACAAATGTTTCAAGACACGACGTTGCGAGGGTTCCTGGTTGATACTTACCATACGTTAAAAACGATTCATTACCAAGTATATTTTTCTTCAAAAGAACTCACATGAATTAGGGTCAAGACTAGAGTCAATGGTTCTTCGCTCGTTGCTGTACAGTTCCAGCAACGTTCACAACACCTCTACCACCAGGGGCAGGCTACGCTGTACAGCTCCAGCAGTGTTAACTTCCGCCTCCGGTTTCGGATCTTCAGCCGGATGATCTTCACCAGGTAAGACTTGGCTATTCTCTCCAAGACCCAGTTAGATTCAGGTAAGACTCGGCTATTCTGGCCAAGACCCAGTTAGAACCAGGTAAGACTCAGTTATTCTAGCCAACACCCAGTTACCTGAATCTAACTGGGTGTTGGCCTGAATATACCGTTATACCGTTACTTATAGAATCCGGATTGCGTTAAATCAGGAGAGAGAAATCACAAAGTTTAATAAAATTGGGGCCACTTTAATTTTCAACCACACGAATAGAATATTCCCTCTTTAGATTCTCTAGTTTTTACTTGTTGATCTTGCCTGCTCCTTAATTAAAGTGTGTGGGTTTGTGTAGGTAGAGAGATATGAATATATGAATGATGAAATGAATAAGTGTTTTGTTTATGTATTTATAGGAGTGTATTAAATGGGGAATAAGTAAAATAACGTTAAAAGTAGTGGTATTTCACTTTCGCCCGAGGGCTCCCACTTATACTACACCTCTCAAGTCATTTCACAAAGTCGGACTAGAGTCCCCACTGATTCTGCCAAGCCCATTCCCTTGGCTGTGGTTTCGCTGGATAGTAGACAGGAACAGTGGGAATCACGTTAATCCATTCATGCACGTCACTAATTAGATGACGAGGCATTTGGCTACCTTAAGAGAGTCATAGTTACTCCCGCCGTTTACCCGCGCTTGGTTGAATTTCTTCACTTTGACATTGAGCAGGCGAAAATCATATGGCGTTAGCATCCGCAGGGACCATCGCAATGCTTTATTTTAATTAAACAGTTGGATTCCCTTGTCCGTACCAGTATCGAGTTGGTGTTCGACACCCGGGAAGGCCTCCAAAAGAGCCGTTCCCAGTCCGTCCCCGGCCGGCACGCGGCGACCCGCCTCGTTGCGTGAGCAGCTCGAGCGTCCGCCGACAAGCCGATGGGTTCGAACTGGGACCCTCGTGCCCAGCCCTCAGAGCCAATCCTTTTCCCGAGGTTACGGATCTATTTTGCCAACTTCCCTTGCCTACATTGTTCCATCGACCAGAGGCTGTTCACCATGGAGACCTGATGCGGTTATGAGTACGACCGGGTGTGGGAGGCACTCGGTCCTCCCGATTTTCAATACCCAAGTCAGACGAACGATTTGCACGTCAATATCCCTGTGGGCCTCCACCAGAGTTTCCTCTGGCTTCGCCTCGCTCAGGCATAGTTCACCATCTTTCGGGTCCCGACAGGCATGCTCACACTCGAACCCTTCTCAGAAGATCAAGGTCGGTCGGCGGTGCACCCCACTAGGGGAATCCAGCCAATTAGCTTCCTTGCGCCTTGCGGGTTTACTCACCCGTTGACTCGAACATATGTCAGAATCCTTGGTCCGTAATTCAAGACGGGCTGAATGGGGTGCCCGCAGGCCGGTGTCAATAGCGCGCAGGTGCCGAAGTACGCCGTGACGGCGCGCGCTGCCAACCACGATCGACGCAACGGCATCTCTACAGGCATATCAACAGCCCGGGCTTTGGCCGCCGCACCAATCCGCACTGGTCCACGCCCCGAGTCGATCGGCGGACCGGCTTACGCCGTTTCACATCCGACCAGGATGCATCACTCTTTGACTCTCTTTTCAAAGTCCTTTTCATCTTTCCCTTGAAGTACTTGTTTGCTATCGGTCTCACGCCTAATCATTGGGAGCTCGGTTTGTAAACCCGCAAATTAGACTACCAAGTCAGATGATAATCCTATCTTACCGAACCAACATATCTATAGAGCTCGATGTGATTTCAAAAATCACAAATGAGTTGGTAGAGCTCCTCTCCCAAGGACGAGCTCGTCCATGCCTTTTTGGTGTTTTTGACTTTTTGGGTAGAGCTCATCCACTTGGTAGAGCTCTCAATCGCTAATCAACTTATTTGGGTCGATGAGCTCTCAATCGCTAATCATGTGCAAAATCACTAAACCATAACCGAGTCTAAGAATTCTAACCAAATTCTGTTGGATGGACGAGCTCCCAATCACTAATCATGTTTGAAATCACAAATGATTTTCCCAAATCACTTATGATTCAGAATAAATCATAAGTGATTTTGGAAAATCATTTGTGATTTTGCACAACTTATTTTTGGTTTGCGATATAGAGCTCACCGACCCAACATATGGTTCTAACTGGGTCTTGGCCAGAATAGTCGAGTCTTACCTGAATCTAAGTGGGTGTTGGCTAGAATATACCATTATACCGTTACTTATAGGATCCGGATTGCGTTAAATCAGGAGAGAGAAATCACAAAGTTTAATAAAATTGGGGCCACTTTAATTTTCAACCACACGAATAGAATATCCCCACTTTATATTCTCTAGTTTTTACTTGTTGATGTTGCCTGCTCATAAATTAAAGTGTGTGGGTTTGGGTAGGTTGAGAGATATGAATATATGAATGCGTAATGCAGTGATGTCTAGATTGCTTTGTTGCTAGTGCGGATCCCACGGATGGCGCCAACTTGTTGATACAAAGTTTGGCTGACAATCTAGCAGGCCGAATCAGGCGTCATTCGGTTACTGGGACTGGTTTCGGATCCTTTGCACCAAGTGAATTTGTAGTGAGATCCTGCACAAGTAGAAACGCTAGTTAAGTGAATGGTGGGACGGTGTCCCACTATTCACCTCTGGCGTGAGAATAAGTATTCGATCAGGGGGAGTAAGTGAATAGAGTTTGGAGAGGGAACGGTTAATCTATGTAATTAGGAACCGTGTGTGATTATGTGAGAATAATCGATGTGTCGTCTTGCGACACACCGTTGTGGAACCACGAGGGGTTCCTTTTATAGGCGAAGGCAGCCCATGTTGGGTGCCTTGTCCTACGGGCCATATCTTGTACATATTTAGTGGAGAAGATATCCACTAAATATTTAGGAGATCCTTCCTAGATTAGGAGAAGATCCTGTTGTAGTTATCTTCGATCCGTTACTTCATGTAGAAGCCTTTCGCACTCCGGATCGAGTATACGTCCGGAGTATTAACCCATCCGCGTGGGCTTGGGCCTTGATAGTACTATCAATCAAAAGCAAAGCGAAAGATATTAAGGTAGTGGTAGGAGAACTTGGATCAGACTAGGGAGCTAGTTCAGATAGCAACCATACAAAACTATCAAGTACTAAGCTTGGTAGTCTAATTGACTAGTTTGGTGTTTTTGACTTCATCATATGTCAGACCCCGTATACCTATGATCCTATAAGTGTAACTAAGGAGGCTAAATACTGGCGTGAGACCGATAGCAAACAAGTACTGCAAGGGAAAGATGAAAAGGACTTTGAAAAGAGAGTCAAAGAGTGATGCATCCCGGTCGGATGTGGAACGGCGTAAGCCTGTCCGCCGATCGACTCGGGGCGTAGACCGGTCTGGATTGGTGTGGCGGCCAAAGCCCGGGCTATTGATATGCCCGTAGAGATGTTGTCGCGTCGATCGTGGTTGGCAGCGCGCACTGTCACGGCGTGCTTCGGCACCTGCGCGCTCCTGGCACCGGCCTGCGGGCACCCTATTCTGCCTGTCTTGAATTACGGACCAAGGTGTCTGACATATGTTCGAGTCAACGGGTGAGTAAACTCGCAAGGCGCAAGGAAGCTAATTGGCTGGATTCCCCTAGTGGGGTGCACCGCCGACCGACCTTGATCCTGAATCTAACTGGGTCTTGGAGAGAATAGCCGAGTCTTACCTGGTGAAGATCATCCGGCTGAAGATCCGAAACCGGAGGCGGAAGTTAACACTGCTGGAGCTGTACAGCAGCAGCCTGCCCCTGGTGGTAGAGGTGTTGTGAACGTTGCTGGAACTGTACAACAGCGAGTGAAGAACCATGGATTCTAGTCTTGACCCTAATTCATGTGAGTTCTTTTGAAGAAAAATATACTTGGTAATGAATCGTTTTTAACATATGGTAAATATCGACCAGGAACCCTCGCAACGTCGTGTCTTGAAACATTTGTCCCCAAGTGAATCGGCTCTAAACTTTTTACGCAGTAAACTCTAACCCTAGGAACCCCTTTTATAGACTAAGGAGTCCTACACGATTTACAATGCCTTTCTATACAAGATAATATCTTTTCTATAATTACAAAATTCGTATACAATATTATCTACTAAGTAGCAGGTTCAATACACTTAGCAACATAATCCTCCAACCCTCAGCAGCAGAATCGTCTAGCAGTAGAATGATAATGCTAACAGCAGTATTATCTGACCTAGCAGTAGTATGACACATAGACAAATTCCAAGCAACTATATCTCAAAACCCAAGCAGTTAATAGCTAAGTCTTAACTGGTTCTTACTGGGTCTTGGCCAGAATAGCCGAGTCTTACCTTGATCAAACTGGGTCTTGGAAGGAATAGCCGAGTCTTAACCGGTTATAACTAGGTCCTGGCCAGAATAACCGAGTGTTACCTAGATCAAACTGGGTCTTGGCCAGAATAGCCAAGTCTTACCTGGATCTAACTGGGTGTTGGTCAGAATAGCCGAGTCTTACCTGGTTCAGAGACTGTTAGATATATGTGTGTATGCTGGTTTCATCACACCATTTACTTGTGGAGAATCTTGTATATAAATTGTATAATCTGTAAGATCAATCAGTATGGTGCAGCAAAAGAAAAAAATATTACTTTTTGATAATTTGGCCAGAATAGCCGAGTCTTACATGAATCTAACTGGGTCTTGGCCAGAATAGCCGAGTCTTACCTGAATCTAACTGGGTCTTGGCCAGAATAGCTGAATCTAACTCGAATATACCGTTATACCGTTACTTATAAAATCCGGATTGCGTTAAATCAGGAGAGAGAAATCACAAAGTTTAATACAAGTGGGGCCACTTTAATTTTCAACCACACGAATAGAATATTCCCTCTTCATATTCTCTAGTTTTTACTTGTTGATGTTGCCTGCTCATAAATTAAAGTGTGTGGGTTTGGGTAGGTTGAGAGATATGAATATATGAATGCGTAATGCAGTGATGTCTAGATTGCTTTGTTGCTAGTACGGGTCCCACGGATGGCGCCAACTTGTTGATACAAAGTTTGGCTGACAATCTAGCAGGCCGAATCAGGCGTCATTCGGTTACTGGGACTGGTTCCAGATCCTTTGCACCAAGTGACTTTGTAGCGAGATCCTGCACAAGTAGCAACGCTAGTTAAGTGAATGGTAGGACGGTGTCCCACAATTCACCTCCGGCGTGAGAATAAGTATTCGATCAGGGGGAGTAAGTGAATAGAGTTTGGAGAGGGAACGGTTAATCTATGCGATTAGGAACCGTGTGTGATTATGTGAGAATAATCGATGTGTCATCTTGCGACTAGTGTCTTACCGTTGTGGAACCACGAGGGGTTCCTTTTATAGGCGAAGGCAACCCATGTTGGGTGCCTTGTCTTACGGGCCATATCTTGTACATATTTAGTAGAGAAGATATCCACTAAATATTTAGGAGATCCTTCCTAGATTAGGAGAAGATCCTGTTGTAGTTATCTTCGATCCGTTACTTCATGTAGAAGCCTTCCGCACTCTGGATCGAGTATACGTCCATAGTATTAACCCATCCGTGTGGGCTTGGGCCTTGATAGTACTATCAATCAAAAGCAAAGCGAAAGATATTAAGGTAGTGGTGGGAGAACTCGGATCAGACTAAGGAGCTGGTTCAAATAGCAACCATACAAAACTATCAAGTACTAAGCTTGGTAGTCTAATTTACAAGTTTGGTGTTTTTGACTTCATCATATGTCAGACTCCGTATACCTATGATCCTATAAGTGTAACTAAGGAGGCTAAATACTGGCGTGAGACCGATAGCAAACAAGTACTGCAAGGGAAAGATGAAAATGACTTTGAAAAGAGAGTCAAAGAGTGATGCATCCCGGTCGGATATGGAACGGCGTAAGCCAGTCCGCCGATCGACTCGGGGCGTGGACCGGTGTGGATTGGTGCGGCAGCCAAAGCCTGGGCTGATGATATGTCCGTAGAGATGCCGTCGCGTTGATCATGGTTGGCAGCGCACGCCGTCACGGCGTGCTTCGGCCCCAGCGCGCTCCTGGCACCGGCCTGTGGGCACCCCATTCGGCCCGTCTTGAATTACGGACCAAGGAGTCTGACATATGTTTGAGTCAACGGGTGAGTAAACTCGCAAGGCGCAAGGAAGCTAATTTGCAGGATTCCTCTATTGGGTGCACCGCCGACCGACCTTGATCTTCTGAGAAGGGTTCCAGTGTGAGCATGCCTGTCGGGACCCGAAAGATGGTGAACTATGCCTGAGAAAGGCGAAGCCAGAGGAAACTCTGGTGGAGGCCTACAGGGATACTGACGTGCAAATCGTTCGTCTGACTTGGGTATAGGGGCGAAAGACTAATGGAACCGTCTAGTAGCTGGTTCCCTCCGAAGTTTCCCTCAGGATAGCTAGAGCCCGGGTGCGAGTTCTATTTGCACTTCAGTATCCCGGTAGGCCTCCACCAGAGTTTCCTCTGGCTTTGCCTCGCTCAGGCATAGTTAACCATCTTTCGGGTCCCGACAGGCATGCTCACACTCGAACCCTTCTCAGAAGATCAAGGTCGGTCGGCGGTGCACCCCACTAGGGGAATCCAGCCAATTATCTTCCTTGCGCCTTGCGGGTTTACTCACCCATTGACTCGAACATATGTCAGACTCCTTGGTCCGTAATTCAAGACGGGCTGAATGGGGTGCCCGCAGGCCGGTGCCGGAGCGCCAAGCAGTGCCGGCACGCGTGACGGCCGCGGCCGCCAACCATGATCGACGCGGCGGCATCTCTACGGGCATATCAACAGCCCGGGCTTTGGCCGCTGCACCAATCCGCACCGGTCCACGCCCCGAGTCGATCGGCGGACCGGCTTACGCCGTTCCACATCCGACCGGGATGCATCACTCTTTGACTCTCTTTTCAAAGTGCTTTTCATTTTTCCCCTGAAGTACTTGTTTGCTATCGGTCTCACGCCAGTATTTAGCCTCCTTAGTTACACTTATAGGATCATAGGTATACGGGGTCTGACATATGATGAAGTCAAAAACACCAAACTTGTCAATTAGACTACCACGCTTAGTACTTGATAGTTTTGTATGGTTGCTAACTGAACCAGCTCCCTAGTCTGATCCGAGTTCTCCCACCACTACCTTAATATCTTTCGCTTTGCTTGGAAAATCGAAACCCTTATGGTGAGGGTGGAACCGATCTGCCAAACAAAGAGGGAGAGAGGAGAAGAGAAATTAGATATATTGGTGATCCAAGATTTTGTGTGGGTTAGGGTTTGGAAACCCAAACCGATCGGCCAAAGCATCCCAAGGGGATTCTAGAACTTTCCCGACTTTGTAATTTCATCTCTAGTCCTTATAGTTTATATTTAACGACCGTTAACCAAACCTCGTTAATTATTTAACTATCGTTATGTTTTATTTCGTGACTAATAATTAATAATAACATATTAATTATTCACATTAATTCTCATACGTAATGTGTGCAATCCCGAAGTCTCGAGTTCGAATCCGGACATACTATTATTTAAATATCCATAAAACCTTTGAGCCTTTTCCACTGTCTTATAGCTTTTGCCTGCTGCTTAATCCCATATCCATTACTACTACTACTAGTATCACTGCTACTAGACTTTCTAGAAACAAAATCAGCATGGCTTAACAAACCCATGCGGATGATTATTTTGATTCTGTTCATGATCAGAAACAAGCCATTTCTCAGCATCATTCCATTTAGAAGGGACTTTTGGGGCAACACTGAAGCTGAAAACGGGTCGACCCGGTGTAGATGGAGCATCAACCACATTTCTCTTTGGGAATGACTTTACAAATTCAGATGTTTCCTTGAGATTCAGCTTTGAAAGAGGATCAAGATTCCTGCTGCTGCTGCTGCTGCTTTCCACAAATGGGTTCCCTTTCTTCTTCCCTCCCTGCATTACAAAAACAGCACAAGTTTGAAATTTTATCAACCCAAGAAAATTTATAGTCTTTTAGCATAAAATATACATTTACCACATGAGAAGGCTGAATGTACTTGGAGCTTTTGAAATCCATAACTTGTGTTGAAGCAGCAGCTGCTTCTGAAGAGCAAGATAAAAGAGAACTGAAGATGACAAAAAATGGACTCAAAGTAGAAAAGGGTCAAATGTATAGATTTGTGAGTTGGTGATAATGATGGATGACAGTGAACCATGAAAAGGAGGGCTTTCTTGGAGAGACTAGACTGTTGCATGGGGTTGTCAAATCTATTGTTTGTTTGTTTGTATGCCCCACAATTTTCAGTTAGTTTTTCAAAATTTATGTTAGATTTAAAATATAGCACAGACAACACAATAGTTTTTACTGTTTTGTAACCTCAAGCAGTCCAAAAGATTCTTGAACTTAGACTGTTCATGTCCTAGCAACTCCTTTTTTTTACCTCTCATGAATGAAATAAATCACATGTGAATCATGAAATAGTTGAGTATGTGTGATTTATTCTCATGCACAGTGTATATAGTATATGGTACTAAGAGTAACATCACATAAACAATAGTAGCAACTAGCAAGATATTCATGGCATTCTCCCCCTTTACCCCAGAAAAATAAAGATATTCATGGCATATTTACCTTCTAGGAGTAGGAACTATTTTTATCATGAGTATTGAATAGCTACCGTAAATAGCTACCCTAAAATGTGTTACAGTAGCTATTCAATACGCAGATAGACAAACTTATACTTGCTCAATAAGATACAATTGGTCACCAATGGGCAATAGGGCATACAAAAGATAAAAAAAGGACTCAAACTTGTTTTCACATTTACCCCTCAATATGAGAAACATACCACAATGCAAACCAGACAGGAAATTGACCTATCAATATACAATATTGAACAATACAAGAAAGACAAAAAACACACTCATGTACAAAACTTTCTTGGGTGGGATAGACCAACTAATAACAAGTACCCCCACAACAATTTCCATGATAGGCTTTCTAACAAATAGTCTCCTTTTTTTTCTTTCACCTTATAACAAATGAGTAACACTCTCATCTTTTCGAGAATATTGATGCTCAAAAATGAATTGTAAACACTATATATCTGAATAACCGAAGCATATTGATCCCAAAATGTAGTTCATCAAAATATACATCATTGGTCGGCATCATGACTCTTGTCTTCTTCAGTGAGATCCGCTTGGGACTTGCTTGGCATAACAGCAGGAGGAGACCATTGATCTGGAACCATTAGAAAGTATGTGGTCATTGCTTTCCTGAATCTTTTCTTATACTGCTTGGGTGAAATCACGGTTGGGGGTGCGTTTTTGGGCCCGCCAAGGATCCCAGAAGCCTTCACCCACGTCTCAAGATGCTTATCCCAAGTATACTGTCTCATGAAATCAATGATCCCGAGAACAAGCTCGTGCTTCTCTTCATCTACCCCAACCAGCAATGAATAATCCATCACATCGATTGTCTGCAACATTATCATGCACCAATTCAGTTCGTTACACTATAATAACCATGCAATCAATTAATATAAAGTATGACGCAAAACTTAGGGTAAGGGATTACTTACTTGTAGGGATGATCAATACAAGTTTATTACTGGATTGGAGCACTAATCTACCTTCAAATTATCATTATAGTGATCTTGGTTCTTCCCTCCCTTTTCTCTAAACTACCACACACACACCCACCATTTTCTGCAGTAGAAGATAACTATTAGTAGTATAGTTTGCCTAATTGGCACATTAGGCCCCTTAAGTTCTTTTCTTTCTATTATGGCCACAATAACTTTATTACTCAATTATTATTTGACAATATTAGTCCTTTAAGTCCATCTTTATTATAAATGTGACACATCATACTTTCTATAACCATTTACATGACCTTTAATACTTATAGTTTGACTACTGGGTTTGACTAACCAATCCCGTAAGTCCACAAAACTTATAAAAGTCATAGTCAACTATTCAAATGGCATTCTTGTAATAAATTGATTAGGCCCAGTTCAGGGTGTTACAGGTGTTTGACCACTCCCTCTAGTCTTAGTTTTGTCACTGAAAACTTGTTTGAGCAAAACACGTTTAAAAGTCCATGTTCACAAGCTCCCTCCTCCTTTCACGCGTACATGTTGTTACACCCCCATTCGGCGTACATGTTTTTTGGGTAAAAGGTCAAAGACCCGGTAAATATATTACTCCAAAAAACGTTTAAGTACAAAGGATATGGGTGAATCCCATATCTCAGCCCGTTACATAGGCGAAAAGCTTACATAACCAGATACTCAGCCTAAACAGAGTGTTAATGATGGTTTTCAAACTGTCAATAACAAGAATAAGGGTAGGAATGGTGGTCTAAGTATTCCAGGTAAGGGAGGTTTTACTAAACCTGGTGTGGGTCCTAAGTTTAGGTATCAACCTAAAGCGCCTCCCCCTGAACCTAAGAAGGTGGATAATACAAAGAAGAAAGCCACTGAAGTGAATAGTACGAGTGAGACGAAGATTGCTACATCTAACTCATTTGCTGCACTTAATATGATTGATACTGATGAATGTGGCACTCCTACTGATGTAGTCCACAAAACTTATAAAAGTCATAGTCAACTATTCAAATGGCATTCTTGTAATAAATTGATTAGGCCCAGTTCAGGGTGTTACAGGTGTTTGACCACTCCCTCTAGTCTTAGTTTTGTCACTGAAAACTTGTTTGAGCAAAACACGTTTAAAAGTCCATGTTCACAAGCTCCCTCATCCTTTCACGCGTACATGTTGTTACACCCCCATTCGGCGTACATGTTGTTACGCCCCCGTTCGTATTACGCATCACTTTTTGGGTGGCTTGGTCATCCGAACAACCATGTGAAATTTACTCTTTCTTTTTATTTCTTTGTGTGTGATTTGTGTTGTTGGATAGTACATTTTTGTGGCCGGTCTAATATTAATTACTACGAGGTTTAATAGTTAATATGACGGTGAGATCAAATGCCGATACCGATGTGACATCTAATCACACCACAACTTGCACCAAAAACATTATTACATCGGTCTCAACTAAATCTCAACTTGGTCTATTAAAGGTGTGTTTGATGCAGAGCGTTTAAGAATATTTTTAATGCTCGTCTGTCAAGCCACCCAAAAACACAAAAATCTTAAAAAAGAAAACCCAAAAAAGTCTCTAATAACAAAACTAATAAACCATTAGAGCTTATTCACGAGCTTCAGTCTGCTTCTGATGCCTTAAAGGTTTTTACGCCTTTTATATAAAGTTATCACCTTTATTGCTCGATTATATTCTTCTGTTTTTTTGTTGCCACTTCATTATAATAAACTTATATATGCCCTTATGTTTCAACATTAGCCGAAGAATTAGGGGTTTATGAAATATACAATAAGCTCGTAAGCCCACATTATATAGGGTGTTTGGCAAAAGTAGCCGTAGCATTAAGTAGTAGCTAGTAGCTTGTGAGCAGTGCAGTAGCTATAAGTAGTAATTAAGCAGTAACAATGAGTAGTAGTAGTAGCTTTAATCAGTAAATACGTTTGATAATGTAGTTGTTGGTGTAATCGTAATGTTTAAAACAGCTCTTAAATGCTACTTTATGGAGCGTGGAAAATGAGTATTCTGGGAGAATAAATAAAGCTCATTGCTGCTTGTCAAACGAGCATTAAGAATCACAATCCTAAATGCACTGCGACAAACACACCCTAAGTTTTTCTGTATCATAATAATCCCGTACGTCTCAACATAAGCAGAAAAAGTAGGCCCCTAAGGGCTTTTAATAAGCGGATAAGTTTATCAAATAAGCTAAATCCAAAGACACAACCTAGAAACTTATATTGGGTGTCTTTGGATTAGCTTATACTAGTAGATTATCAGCTTATTCACATTTGGAAAAAGCCAAGAAAAAATGAGCTTATTGGCTTTTCTGATCCAAACACACCCAGAATGTAACAAACCGTCCCACATCGATAGAAGATAAGATTTTTGAGCCCATTATAAGCTTTAAGTTAGGGCCTGCTAGTATCCTTCTACCATGATGGAGCTTATTCATGAGCTTCAGTCTGCTTCTGACGCCTTAAAGGTTGAGCCTTTTTTATAAAGTTATCGCCTTTATTGCTCAATTATATTGTAGCTGTAGGTGTAATCATAATGTGTAAAACAGCTCCTAAATGCTCAACGCTACTAAATTCTACTTTATGGAGCGTTGAAAAATGAGCATTCTGCAAAAATAGATAAAGCTACTTGCTGCTTGCCAAACGAGCATAAAAATCACAAAATGCTCCTAAACGTTCTGCGCCAAACACACAACAAACACCCCCTAAGGGCTTTTAGTAAGCGGAAAAATATATATTGGGCGTCTTTGGGTTAGCTTATACTAGTGGATTATCAGCTTATTCACATTTGGAAAAAGCCAATAAAAAATTAGCTTATTGGCCTTTTTCAAATCCAAACACACCCAGAATGTAACAAGCCGTCCCACATCAGGTAGAAGATAATAAGATTTTTGAGCAGCCCATTATAAGCTTTAAGTTGGGGCCTACTAGTATCCTTCTACCATGGTTTTTAGTTGAAAGCGCAAGGATACCTGACTAGTCCATTGCTTTCGGCTTTGGGGGGCGTTACACATAATATGTTTTAAATTCTCTTTATTAACTTGAAACAAGCTATTGAAATGACATGTTTATTTGTTAAATGGAACCTGTGATATGAGACGTCAACTGTTTACACAAACACCCACTTGATAAATATAAGTTGAATGATATAACATATAATTGAAACAAAGCATGTCTATAATCAGCTGTGCTTTCTTACTGACTAGCTAAGCGGAACCCAATGTTTTAGACTGTTCTGTGTTCTGTTTGATAGACATCGCTTCGACTGATGTACGTTTAATTTCAAATGAGCTAAACCCAACCTTAGTATGATAGCTTAATGAAAGATGGACTGCTAGTTAAGTCTACCAACTTATAATGATAATACAATGTTGCTGCTTGCTTCCCGTTAATTAATTGCCCTTTGGTTTTCAGTCCGTTCATGTGGTGTTTCTGACCCGTATAATGTTGCATGCTAAGTGCAACATTTTTGCGGCATGTACTCTATTGTTATAAGTAATCTTGGCTTAATATTAAGTTTGTGCACTTGTATCTCATCTTTCGTAGTCTAGCATTTAGTTTTCTACTTGATGAAATTTTATGACTTGGGGTAATCAGGTGATGTCTAAGTTTAATCTTCAAAAATCTGCGTTTTCAGGCATCAAACAAAACTTCCATCTCATTGACAGCCGGTTGTGATCTTTTTATGCGCTACGTGACTAGAACTTCAGCTGTTGAATACGAGGACTTTAATTCAGCTAAGTCTCGCTTTCTTGAACGTGCAGAGAAGTTTGGGGAGATTTCTTACAAGGTATACCATATATCCAACTTCTAAGTAGTATGCATCTAAATGTACTTTGTAAGCAAACTTTTAACCAAGATTACCTTTGCAGGCTCGGAAAATCATTGCGATGCTTGGTCAAGATTTCATTTTCAATGGTTGTACGATCCTCGTGCATGGTTTTTCTAGAGTTGTGTTGGAAATTTTGAAGACCGCAGCAGAAAGTAAGAAAGTCTTTCGGGTTCTCTGCACAGGTTCGTGCTCAAACTACTCATGACTATGCTTTTAAATTATTGTCTGGAATTCTGGATACTATTTGGCTACTGAGAAACTCCGGAAAATACATGGGATGTCCTGATAAAGTATCTTGACTTATTTTTCAACCTTGATAATCGATGTCATCATCGTTAATTCTTAATTGTGATCATAGATAACATTTTCCAATCTAAATTAAAGAATTAATTTAACTTGCTCCTGCTATTTCCCCTTACTACCTTCATAACAGACGTTTAATTGAAGTGAAATTTACCCTAACTTTAGACTTACGTGAACTGCGCTCGACATCTGTTCTGTCAACTGTGGTAATCTTGGTGCTCTATTCAAAATGTACAGATAACATGGGACACAGGGAGTTATGCTATAGTCGTTTTTTTGTAACTTTCTGTTGTTTTCTTTCCTATTATATAGTTTTTAAATAGGCACACAGCAGTTTAGTTGCGGCATACATTATAGCTTTTTGTCCTGTGAACGAATTGTCTTATTGTGATTGTCAGTTGATTGAACATTTAAACAATTTGAATGCTGTATAAATCCTTTTGAAGCAAACACATTGTTACATGTATCAGAAAGTGTGTTGTTTCTAAGTTGAAATTTTGAAATTGAAATGCAGAGGGGCGACCAGATAGGTCGGTGCTACGATTTGCCAATGAGCTGGCAAAGCTTGATGTTCCTGTGAAGCTGTTAATCGATTCAGCTGTAGCATACAGCATGGATGAAGTTGACATGGTATTTGTTGGGGCCGATGGTGTGGTTGAAAGCGGTGGCATAATTAATATGATGGGATCATATCAGATTGCATTGGTGGCTAAAAGCATGGACAAGCCTGTTTATGTTGCCGCTGAGAGCTACAAGGTATGATGTTAAAACTTGAAAACCAATATGTACAAAACTTATTTCCAAATTCCAACTGCTCATTGTATTCATATCTCCAAAATTCTGCAGTTTGCACGTTTGTATCCATTAGATCAGAAGGACATGGTACCCGCTCTACGCCCTGTTGATTTTGGGGTACCCATCCCATCCAAACTCGAGGTTGAGAGATCAGCGAGAGATTATGTTGAGTTTATGATATATAAAATACAATAAAACATAAAGACATCAAGAGTACACAGCGGAAGACTTAAGATCATAACAAATAAATTAATTAACTGAAAGTATGCGTAACGTACCTCTTGCGAATGTCAAATCCCTCGAGCAAAGCAAAACAACCCTCGAGCAAAGCAAAACAAAGAAGTACTTATTGGTGTAAGAATAATGTCTTACAACCAAGTTCTTGTACACACGAATTAACCAAACGAATCAAGCGATTGCTAGATCTAACACAAGTCCTCGTTTAAGAAAAACGAAACCAAACTCCCTTACTATTGGGGTGTTCGGCCGAATATTAGACTAGAGAGAGGAGAGGAGAGATCTAGGGTTAATTCAATGCACAAGTGTATGAAACCCTAGAACCTAACCCTCTTTATATACTAGTAGGGAAACTTTGGGAACAAGATATGATTTAGGGCTTGGGAAGCCCCCCCCTTGGCCGGCCATGTAGAAAGCCCAAGAGGAATCCATAACTTTTCCAAGTTTTCCATTTCTAGTCCTTTCTCTTTTCATTTAACGGTCGTTAGTCATTTTTCCGTTAAATACTTAACGATCGTTAACCGGACTTAATGTGTAATAATTAATCGTAAACATAAACATTAATTATTAACTTTAATTCTCATTCGCTAATGTGTGCATTCCCGTGGTCACGAGTTCGAATCCGGACATTCACATGTTTTGTAAATATATACATTTCCAACAGCTCCCACTTGGATATGTTTACAAACGCGGAAATGACATGGTTAGCGTCTAGCATCACGCCAATGCCCCCGGTACAACTCGTGTATGGTTTTCTGGAGAAAAACCAAGTTTGATGATTCATCATCATATTCATCCTTTTGTTTCTAATACCATGTTAATAAGCGATTGCTAGATCTAACACAAGTCCTCGTTTAAGAAAAACGAAACCAAACTCCCTTACTATTGGGGTGTTCGGCCGAATATTAGACTAGAGAGAGGAGAGGAGAGATCTAGGGTTAATTCAACGCACAAGTGTATGAAACCCTAGAACCTAACCCTCTTTATATACTAGTAGGGAAACTTTGGGAACAAGATATGATTTAGGGTCAGCCCCCCCTGCCGCCATGTAGAAAGCCCAAGAGGAATCCATAACTTTTCCAAGTTTTCCATTTCTAGTCCTTTCTCTTTTCATTTAACGGCCGTTAGTCATTTTTCCGTTAAATACTTAACGATCGTTAACCGAACTTAATGTGTAATAATTAATCGTAAACATAAACATTAATTATTAACTTTAATTCTCATTCGCTAATGTGTGCATCCTCGCGGGTCACGAGTTCGAATCCGGACATTCACATGTTTGTAAATATATACATTTCCAAAGACTCCCCACTTGGATATGTTTATAAAATGTGAAATGACATTGGTTAGCGTCTAGCAACACGCCAATGCCCCCGTACAACCGTATGGTTTTCTCGAGAAAAACCAAGTTTGATGATTCATCATCATATTCATCCTTTGTTTCTAATACCATGTTAATAAGAATATGGATCTTACTCATTTCTTAATTAACTATTCTGTTCTCGCTTATATGATTGATTAAGATTACCAATTCTTCTCAACATATTAAGACATGGGTATGGCCATACAAACATCTTAACAACCCTAATGAGGCCCTTAGTATTATACTTCACAATAAATTTGAAGGAAACAAATCCCATTTTGACTACAAGCAGGATTCATAAATTTTGCAACACTTCAGAAAACAACCCTTATAACTACCAACGTGTAGCTAGATTGCTTCACAACAATGCACTACATCCATGACATATCTCTTGTATCTCAAGTCAGAGGATAAATATTCATGATATACTTAATGAGTAAGATCCATAAAGTATCATCATGTGGGTGGGATAAGTCCTATACTCAATTCATTGAATATCATCTGAATTAGTCATGCTAACATCAATATACTTTCAAGTATATTCTAACTAATACTAAGATTTGTCTCAATTCAATATCATTCCCATTGATTAACGACTATTTAGAATAACTTAAATTATTCAAGGATTTAAACATGCAAATACAGAACACAATATTATAAATGAAATTAAACGTATACCGTACTTTAATTCATTATAAATAATAATTGTTTAACATCCTTTATCCAAATACGAAATAGATCAATGCATGATAATTCTTAGTTAATGAATTTTGCCTCAAGTCATGATAATCATACTTGTTGACAAGGCATAATTTCAATTAACTTTGATCTATAGGAATTTTGAGAATACTTATTTCAAGAATTCAATAAGTGAATTTCTTGTATATGTTTACACATATATTGATATTGTCATATCATTCCATAAGGTGCGTGATAACCTGAACCACCCTTTATGACAATCATCTTCAAAACTTTAAAATTTTTAAAGTATTCTTTATTCTTTAATGTATAATGCAACTATGCTCTTAGTTGAGCATAACTAGTCAACATGGTCATTATCAAGGATACCATGACTAGAATTGAGTGTCATCTCAATTATACCAAAGATCGTTGTGTACAACAATATGCTCTTTAAACATCCATAAACTTCGAACAGTTATAGTGTAATGTTGGTGCCTACCAAACTCAAGTTTGTTGGCAATGACAATTATGAAATAATTGCCATATTTTCATCCATAGAATCTAGGAGCATATCCAGACTGTGGAATGTGATTCTAAATCCAAACATATTCCTTTTAAAATATTTATTACACTAACAACTTTCAATGTTGTCAAATCATCTTGTAACCAAGCATGACACAACAATCTTACAACATGATGTACATGATGAATCTTCAAGTTAAACTTTTTTTTTTTTTTTTTTTTTTTTTCTTAAAGGTAAATTATTATTAAGAAAAGGAACTCCAAAGGAGAAAGAGTACAAAACAAGCACAAAACATATACCACTGTTAGGACACATCCCTAACTAGCATGTTTTGGCTAAATTACACATGGCCATAACTAATAACAAAACCACCATACAAAAAACAAATAACCAAAACAAATTACAAATAAGATATCATAGAGTATAACCCCATGAGAAGAACAGTATACTTCTGAATCCATAAAACAGAAAGGTGCCAACCTAACTGTCTTAATCCATCACAATATACTACCCTCACACATAGAATTAAAACTCTAACAAACAAAGCTAATGGAGCAAAATAACATCAAGGCCAAAAGCAACACAATAACATCCATCCATTGGGAGCAAACAGAGAACTTGTCATCACAGAAAGCATCCCACACCATAAACATAGAGGAGTGCTCAGTTAGCCTAGAGAATGTCTCCTCCTTAAAAAACCTACTCCCAGTAAAACCACTAGGGAAAAACCTAAGAGTAGGAAAAAGAGTGTGACCATCCCCTAAACCTCCCCAATCAGTAAACTCAAAGATAGCAACAACTTGAACACACAATCCACAACCAAGCAGCTACCACTTGAGCTTGACAACTGGAACAATCCCCACCAAACCTGCATAATAACAATCATGCACCAATACCCACTGAACCAGATAATAATAACACCATTAGTACCACTCATAATCATAATCAAAGGGTTCCAGATTCTATTACAAGCCCAGAAACCAGTACCCATAGACCACCACCCATACCAACTAACAAACTTAATACTACCCATCATCAGACTCTTTAAGCAATTCTTCCACCATTCTTCTATAATACACATTCTTATCAATCTTCAGGTCCCAAATTCTAGCAGCATCAACAGTGTTGGAGTTAATCATAAGCTTTAACCCCAACAACTTCATTCTAACAGCCCCACAATGATCTTAAACAGGCTATCCTCATCTCTAAACTCCTTCTTAAAGCACCTAGAGTTTCTTTCTTGCCACACAAAATAAACACAAGCTCCCCAAACCAACCTCTGAATAATGCTCCATACAGTGTTATTAGCAGAATTGTTAGAAATAAATGATACAATACTAGCCCATTCATTAGAAATACCATCTAATTTAGCCATAGGCTTTAACCTGTTCCACAAGCTTTTAGCAAAAGGGCATAGAAATAAAAGATGTCTATGTCTCATTATCCGATTACAGATGACATGTCATACTCTGTATACTCATCCACTTATGCCTATCAAGAGTCTTCAACCTACCCTTAATAGCGACCCATAATATAAAAGCATGTCTCGGTATACATTGATTATACCAAACATGTCTAAACCAAATAACCTTGGGGCTATCATTACTAACAAAGATTCCAAACTTCTTTAATAGAAAATTCCTTTCACATTACCCTTTTTATCCACCCACCGCCTTATCCTCCACATCATAATCCAACTTAGGAACAGCACATCAAGAACATCTCTAAACATATCCTCCCAAGTCAATAGGCCACATCCATTCATTATCCCGATCATGTCCACCACTTTGAATTTAAGACACATATTAGCTTGTTCAAGAATTCTATGGCTAACTAATCTGCTTAAAGGGCCATTGTGATGCCATTTATCAAACCAAACATTACATTCCTTTCCATTACCAATTTTAACATTAACAAATTTCTTTATCTTGTCTCTAAGTCCCAATAAGCTTTCCAACACCAAGAATAACCTCTATTCTCAACATCCCATACTTCTACCTTTCAACCAATAAATATTAACCCACTTGACCCATATAGAATCTTTCCTACTCACTATATTCTAGATATGTTTCGCCATCAAAGTTTCATTCCATAACTTAATGTGTTTAAGCCCTAGACCCCCCTGATCCTTTGGCCTACAAACCTCTTTCCATGAAACACTAGCCATACCTCTAATACTACTACCTCTATTCCAAAGGAAATTTTTAAACAACCTATCAATCAGCACATATACTAGCGTAACAGAATAAAGAAGACCAATAGACTTGTAAAGAATACAAAATAGAAGAGATAAGTCAGAATCCAAAGAAATGATAGATCATAGTTTCTCCGCCAGAATCCGCTTCTGATCATCTCAACCAAAGGCTTGCAATCCATATGAGATAACCTTGGAGACCATAGAACACCCAAATACTTGATAGGTAGAACTCCTTCATTAAACGGCATCACCATCTTGATATTAGCCACAACATGATCGATACATTACCAAAAGCTTCACTCTGGTCATACTAGATGAAGCCTCAACTCATACAAATTCATCTAACCCCTTTCTCAAAACCGATATCGATCCCATGACGTAACATAAGTAAGTCATCCGCAGCACATATTTGTGATTTTAAGCTCCTTGCCCAATGATATTTGAACCCTTTTCAACCTTCACATGCCTTGAATCATCAAATAAGCACTCCATGACTAAAGTAAAGAGATAAGTGGGACATTGGATCCCCTTGTCTCAACCTCTACCTCGCTTTAAAGAAACCATTTGGCTCACCATTTATGCAAACAGAAAATGAAGTGCTGGTTAGACAGCACCATAATCCAATGCACCATTACAGGATGGAAACCAAATTGCTTTAGGATGAATTCAAGAAACTGCCAATTCACGGTATCATAAGCCTTTTGTATGTCAATCTTAAAAGCACATCTACTTGATCCCCCCCAAGTTTTCCAATTATAACTGATAAGGTTTTAAAAGGTACCATTTTGAGGGGTCGTTTAAGTCCTTATTTGATCACTTTTGTATCCGTTATTGCTTAATATCGTTCCTTTCCACTTTTTAGGTCTCGTGAAGGCAAAATGCTGGAATGGCACTTATTTGGACGAAAAGGCGCGAATATATGAAGAAAATGGCCAAAGTCGAATCGAGACACTCACAGCTGCTGAAGTTAGAGGGTGACAAGCGTCAGTGTTATTACGACGCCGTCCCAAAAATGTTGTGACGGGCCAACCCAAAACTCGTGATTTCAAGCGACGACGCCCGCCAGTTGTAAAGAAAGGCCGCCTCTACTCGACGCCTAGATGCAATCCGCATCGATGTCGGGTTTGAGACGGCGCCACGGACACATAAGACGCCGCCAAGGTTAACGTGGCCAAGACGAAACCCTAATGACGACACACGACCGCCACTAAACATAAGGTGACGCCGTCGCAATTGTAATCTTATATATAGAATCCGAATTTTTCAAAGGAAAAGGAGAAGTTTGGAGTAAAACTAAAACCGAACCTAAGGTGTCTTGTACAGTATTTTAGGTTTTAAACCCTATCTTACATCAAGATAAGTCTTTGCTTCATTAATTCAATCATGTCTTTGATTATTTGTGTGTATGCTTGCATGTTCTCCATGTCCGGCTAATTTATTTGTGTGTTTGCTTAGGAAGTATGAAACTTAATTATTGAATATTGATTGGTTGTTTTCTTATCTTGGTTGATATATGATCTAGTAATGCGATAGGTCATTCGTTGTGTACTTAATGCTTGATTCATCTTTGTGAACCTTAGAATATAATTACCGGAGTAGTTGTAGGCTAAACCATCCAAAGAGCTCCTTAGAGTAGGAGTTTATCATCCCTAGTGGGTTTGTAGACAAGACCTTTTGGTAAGTTCAAAGAGTTAGGGAGAAACGCATACCCTACAACCTTAGACACACAACGAAACTAAGAATAAGACGTGACAACTCAACCATCAATAGGAGATAATTAAGGAGTAATACAACCTAAGTAAACACATCTTTAAACTATCATACGAGCACACATTAATTAGACGTAGACTCCCACAACCTTAGTTTAGATAATTAGATAATAGTAGAGTAATCGGTAGAAATACCAACCCTCCAAATCCAATACCCGAGATTCGTACCTTTTCATTTTCTAAAAAAACATAAAAAAGATAAAAAAATAATCTTCCTCAACCTTAATCTTAGCGTAGTAACTCCTTACTAGCATTCCTATTCCCCTAGAGAACGATATCAATACCCGTGCCTTACCCTAATTACTACACTACAACGATTAGGTTCACTGCCTAGGGTGTTATAAAACTTGCTCAAAGGAAGTTTCCTTGACTCGAACGCATGTAGCGTTATCAAGTTTTTGCCGGCCGCCGGGAATAGAATAGCTAGTTAGTAGTCCACCGTTTGTTTTTTGCTTGATTCCTATCAAGTAAACTTTTTCTCATTTTTAGCTTTCTTAGTCTATCCCCCTTCTTCGTAACCCTCGTTGTAAAACCATCACTCACCATGATTCAGATCTTCCATCTAAGATTCTTCACTCTACCCGTTCCCAATCCCCGATTGAAAAACTAACCCACAAAACCCTTCATCCACTCACCATTTTGGTAATCACCTAGGGCATAATGAGATAAATTGGCAACAACAAAGTCCTTTCTATTACCCGATTCGATGAGGAATTTGACTATGGTGAGGCATTTGATAATGAGAGGTCATTAATGAAATTGAGGAAGACCCCTCCCAATTTTTGACCCTAGGTGTAGGATTGAGAAAGATGGTCCCTTTAACATGCAATTCCCTTGCAAAATAGGACTAGAAGGGTTCGATGCTTATTTGAATTCATTCTTACCTTTAAACTTAATCTCAAGGGGCCTATACAACAAAATCAAGGTCAATGAGTTAACTTATCAAGGGAGCAATGTTGTTGAAGTAGTATTTACTTGCACGGTTTGTCGAAGTTTTGCTTATTTGGTAGAGTTCATGGTCTTAGAAGACTTAGGAGAATTTATAGATAAGTGACTACTCAAGTAATTTTGGAAAATCTTTCAAAAAATTGACTAGGTTGAATGAACGGATGATTGATGGTCTAATTACATTCTCCGATGAAGTTGAAGATTTTATCTACCAAATGCCACGCTAGCATCCTAGGTTTAAAACATAAAGACATCGAGGTTTGTAATAGAATGACCCCTATTCCATTGCTTAGTGAAAGGATAAGCAAAGTGGCTTAGGTACCCATATGAGAAAAACTAAGCTTTATTACAAAAATGCCTTGAATTAGGAGATGATTACAAAAAGAATGAAAGAACGTTAGAATGGCTTAAGTATGAGCACTAGAGGATAAGTGAGGAAACGTGAGCACCGACTATGAGTCTAGCTACAAGACTCTTAAATAAAGAAAAGCCTCAGGGAGGCAACCCATGTTTAATTTTTTGCTTATTAGTGTCATATATCTTTTATTAATTATTTATCCTCATGTTTAAATTTGTAAAAATGCTTTATTTTGTTTTTAACTTCGTCTTAATTGCATATAAAGGTATTCTACATAAGGGATAAGTGTAGGGAGGATTACACACGTTTTCAAAAGAAACATAAACATGAGAATAACAATTAACTAAAAGATATTTATGTTTGTTTGTTCGAGTCAAATGCTTGTATCGAGTCATAATGGATGTTTTACAGAAATTTTTCCAGATTCTAAAGATGTAAATTTTCCAATTTTTCCGAAAATCGCAGACCAATTTTTGTCAGATAACTGACGCGTCAGATTGCAACTCCGACGGCGGAAGGAGTAAAAACATCGATTACTTTTTTCTCATTTTATGAGCTACTTATAAATTTTTGGAATTTTCCAGGTCTTAATTTTCTTAGAAATTATGTAAACATCCATTCCACAAGCATTATATCCTAGTTTAAATCGAGTCTTATATATATTATTATCCGCCGATTTTACGCTGTTTCGTTTGTTTTCTTCAAGTGTGCGTGTTTAGTTTGTCAAGAGGAAGTTACATAAGATTGGAAGGAGCTTTTCACACAATAATTCTTCTTGAAAAGAATTTAACCACCACTTTACACGGATCCTACCGAGCTAATCAGGGGAGTATTAGTTTTTTCGCTTTTGATTACCTTCTTTATCATAACTGATACTTTCGGGGAACATTGGGGACAATGTTCAGTTTAAGTGTAGGAGGGAAAATAAAATGGGAACTTTGAAACTATGCTTATCCTTGATTATTTGCTTTGTCCAATTGCACTTTTGTAATAAACCATGAGAAAATGTCGGTTAGGGTAATTTTGGCACCAAATTTAAAATTTTTCATGACATATAGGAGTGGGCCATTAGTCTTAACAAAAGCTCCCATGGATAGGAAGTTGCATCACTAGCACAAAACCCTTTACCACCCAAATTCCACCAAAATGTGAGGATCGCCCTTAGATTAGTAGGAATTAAAGCATTCATCTTTAATGCTTTAGAGTGTGAACCTAGTATATTAGATTTTAGAACTTGTTTTGTGATGCATTCCGAGATCTAGTGAGACACACTTGTGTAAAATAACTAAATGATAGAGGCATAAACTTGTTTGATACACCATATAACACACATCGGTTGAGTAATTCCTCCCACACTTTTGCGTTGTACTCATCTTTAGTACACGATACCCCTAGTTAACCCCTCTGAGCCTATCCTTTCCGCGGTTCTCGTGATGTTTCGGTTTTCCCGAATATCAATGAAGAGCATTGTTTACACCCCACCCCCAAATATACACCCAAATCGCCTTAGCCTACCCCTATTGCACTCACTTTTAGTGCAAATGTTTGTTATCACCCTAAACCCTTTGTTCAATTATCTAGTTGCTTGCATAAGTTGCTAAGTCGAGTCATATCCTTTGTATACAGTTTTGGGACGCATTGGGATTCATGGAAAAGTTAAAGTTTATGAAATGATGGGAAGGGAACGTTAAAATTCAAATTCCCTTTGTTTGCGTAATAATGTACCCCAAGTGTTTTGATCTTTTCAAATCGGGTCAAATTAGTGTTAGAGTAATAAAAACTAAAGTGTAGGGATATGCCTATAAATCCCTAGTATTTTGATGTTATCGTAGAGGATGGTAGAGTAAAAGTGTATGAAAAAAAAAAAAAAAAACAAAAAAAAATAGAAAAAAAGAAAAAGAAAAGAGTGTTAAAAAAATGAAAAAACATACGGGCTACCATCCTACATCTATCTTTAAATTTATGTTTATTTATTTCAGTTATGGAGAGTTTAGAGTGTCGAGTCTTGGCTCAAGAACGCCATTCTTCATATGCATTTAACATAAAGATTTTTGACTTGCCACCACTAAATAGCCTATCCCACCAAACCCTTATTTTCCTACCGTAAGCCTAACATTACAACCCTTTAAAGACCTCTTTGATAGTCTTTCCTAGGTGCTTACCCCAAAGCGATGGAGGTTTGATCTATTCTCAAGCCTATGGTAATCTATGTACTAGGACCGGTTAATGAGTGTTTATCTTCCATTTCCTATTTGTTATATTTCATATATACACCCGGGAGAGATGTGAGTATCCAAACACCCCATGTGAGGTGCTAGTATGTAATTTCCGTGCTTGTTATGACTTTTATGGGGCTTATATGTGTTGTGGACCGTTTTGAATTAATGCTTCATGACCCCTAACTTATAAATTAATTGGCTAAAGCACATTTGCTTGAGGACAAGCAAATACCAAGTGTAGGGATATTTGATAAGGTTTTAAAGGTACCATTGGGGGTCGTTAAGTCCTTATTTGATCACTTTTTGTATCCTATTGCTTAATATCGTTCATTTTCACTTTTTAGGTCTCGTGAAGGCAAAATGCTGGAATGGCACTTATTTGGACCGAAATAATATGAAGAAAATGGCCAAAGTCTCGAGACACTCACAGCCGGTTAGAGGCGACGGCCGTGTTATTGGCGACCGGCCCCAAAATGTTGTGACGCCGTAACCCAAAACTCGTATTTACGTTTACACGCCCGGGGCTAAAAGAGTAGGCCGTCGATACTGACGGCTTAAATGCAATCCATCGCATGTCGAAGTCGAAGAGGACGCGCCACGACAAGGTGACGCCGCCGCAAGGTTAACGTGGCCAAGACGAAACCCTAATGCATAACACGACCGGCGCCACTAAACATAAGGTGACGCCGCCGCAATTGTAATCTTATATATAGAATCCTAATTTTTCGAAAAGGAGAGTCTTTTGGAGTGAAAACCTAAAACCGAACCTAAGGTGTCTTGTACAGTATTTTAGGTTTTAAACCCTATCTTACATCAAGATAAGTCTTTGCTTCATTAATTCAATTATGTCTTTGATTATTTGTGTGTATGCTTGCATGTTCTCCATGTCCGGCTAATTTATTTGTGTGTTTGCTTAGAAAGTATGAAACTTAATTATTGAATATTGATTGGTTGTTTTCTTATCTTGGTTGATATATGATCTAGTAATGCGATAGGTCATTCGTTGTGTACTTAATGCTTGATTCATCTTTGTGAACCTTAGAATATAATTACCTGAGTAGTTGTAGGCTAAACCATCCAAAGAGCGCCTTAGAGTAGGAGATTATCATCCCTAGTGGGTTTGTAGACAAGACCCTTTGGTAAGTTCAAAGAGTTAGGGAGAAACGCATACCCTACAACCTTAGACACACAACGCAACTAAGAATAAGACGTGACAACTCAACCATCAATAGGAGATAATTAAGGAGTAATACAACCTAAGTAAACACATCTTTAAACTATCATACGAGCACACATTAATTAGACGTAGACTCCCACAACCTTAGTTTAGATAATTAGATAATAGTAGAGTAATCGGTAGAAATACCAACCCTCCAAATCCAATACCCCGAGATTCGTACCTTTCAATTTTCTAAAAAAAACATAAAAAGATAAAAAATAATCTTCCTCAACCTTAACCTTAGCGTAGTAACTCCTTACTAGCATTATTCCCCCAACGATATCAATACCCCTACCCAATACACACAACGATTAGGTTCACTTCTTAGGGTGTTATAAAACTTGCTCGAAGAAAAGGAAGTTTCCTTGACCCCGAACGATGCGTGTAGCGTTATCAATAACCCCTCATCAATTCCTCGTAGTCGCTAATATGTTATCACAAATCGCCTACCCGAATAAAGGCACTCGTACCCCCCACAAGCCCACTAAAACCACCTAATCCTATTAGTTATAATCTTACTAATAGTTTTATAAACTACATTACAACAACTAATAGGCCTATAATCATTGACTTCTTAGGGTGCAAATAGGAATTAAAGAAATAACAGATGCATTAACCTCACCAAGCATCTTGCCATTAGCGAAGAACTCTCTGATCAAAGACAAGTATCCTCACCCACAACACTCCAAGCACTCTTAAAAAACTTGGACGATAAACCATCGTGACCGGATGCCTTGTTATCATCAATGTCAAATAATGCGCTTTTATTTCATAATCACACCTTACCAATCATTTCCAAAGAACATCGTGACTTAACTTAGTAGTAAAAGAGAACCCGGTCATCAATAGGAAAATGCAACCTCACCGAACCAAAAAATCTTCAAAATGACTAACAAACTTGCCCACCATATCGTCCCCATGATAAGCAGTCCCATTGTCATCATACACCACCTCAATCCCTGTTTTAACGATTCTATTTTTAACCATATTATGAAAATATGCGTATTAAAATCCCTCCTTGATCCACTCCATTTTAGCCTTCACAAAAAAGAAGCTCTTCATCCAAAATATTGCTTATAAGCATAGCATAAACGACTTCTTCCTCTCTAAGCATAACATTAGACGGGTCATTCTTCAAAGCTTCTTTCACACTATCCAACTCCTGCTTCAACTTTGCTACCTTATCACTAACATTGCCATTCTTTTTATTCATATTCCTCATATGTTTTTTCATAAACTTAAGCCTTTTAGCTAAAACATACATAGCATACCCTTTAACAGGCACCTTCCAGTTATCTTTAACAGCATCAATAAACCCCTTCTTAGACGTAAGATAATTCAAAAACCTAAACGCTCTATTTTTCTTACCCTTCTTCGTGCATCACCAAAACAGCTGGAGTATGATCCGAACTAGCAAAAGCCATAAAATTAGCAAAGCATTCAGAATACTCACTCACAAATTTGTCATTACCCATAATTCTATCTAACTTCTTACGAACACCACTATTAGGATCTCTCCTTTTTTGAGCCCATGTAAAAAGCAACCCAGTAATCTTGATATCCTCAATATTTATACTATCAACACAATCTCTAAAACTCGTACACCAAATGTTTTAATCCTGCACCACTAGAATGCTCGAATAATCCGAATCACATTAAAATCACCAATCAAAACCCAAGGGAAATCACCAACAACACCATAATGTTCCCTCAAATTCTTCCAAAGAGTTCTCCTATCTTTTACATTAGTCTCCCCATACACAAAGGAGACATACATCTCCTTATTTTTACTTATTCTTTTAACCAAAAAGTGCATCACTGCTATTTTGAGTTACACAGTTGGACATAAAGATGTTATGATCCCATCCAACAAAGAATCCTACACCCTTAGGACTGTCTACAGAGTTAGAAACCCAACTCCACTACCAAAACATCATTACAAACTTTATTCACGCCTTTTTACGAATCTGTGATTCTATAATACCAAACATACTAATACCATTCTTACAAATGAAATCTTTAACCTCTGTTTGTCTAAGGGCACTACACATCCCTTGGACATTCCATGAAGCAATTTTTATCACCATTAATTAAGAGAAGATGAAGATGCAACATTACCTTGCATCTGAGAGCAGTCACCTTCCATACCCTTTGAAACCACATTCCTAGCCATGAATCTTGCAGTGCCATTGGTATCCTCTGCAACTTCATTTTTAATACCTTCCATAACATCTTCATAAAATGATCTTGCATCATCTTATCCACCTTATGACCCATAATAGACTCATAATGATGCACCATATCCTCAGTCCAAGTTCTCCATAATAGCATCGAAGCTTTGATCGACATACAAAACAACTCTACTTCAGCAATCTGTTTTTCCTTCACCCACTGTGCTATTTTGGTTAACTCATTCCTATAAATATCATCATATACCTTCATAAAAGCTTGGTTTTGAGTAATATCATTTCCCTTCATTAATTCCACACTCTTCTTCTCAGCTTCATCTTTAGCAATCATTGCCACATTTCTATTCCCATATACTATATCCTTTTGCAGCTTTGAAATTCTCCCTAACTCATTAATCTTACTCTCCTTTACCTTTGCCACCTTCAATTCCTCCCAAAACACAACCAAATCGGACCATTTGCTCTATCCTCCACATATCCATACCCAACATACATGCCATATCCATCTTCTTCTTCATATCCTCCCACTCCTGACTTCCTTTTCCTATTTTCTCATTACCCAAAACATCAAATTTATTACTTGTTTTAATGACCTCCTTTACTACCTTCTTAGTCTTCTTATCACCAATTATACCAACATTCTTTTTCTGTGCCTCATTAACATCCCCATTCATCTTGTTTCCCATAACTCTTTCATCTAAATTCTTATCAACATTGGCTACAACAGAGCATTTCTCGTTATTTATGATATTATTATTATACCCACCTCTACCATTCATTCCACCCCTACCATACATACCTCCTCTACCTCTACCATTATAACCACCCCTCACACCATATCCATTACCATTACCATTACCCTGACCACCATGAGACCTACTTGTACTAGCAAAGATACTTATCATTCTTCCTCACCTCTTGCCATACTTCCTTTTCCTTATTCTTTTCACCATTAGTAGCAACTTTAGTAGCTCTAACTGCCTCTTCCTTGGCCAATTCTTCTTCAGTCCATACTCTAACCTTACATACTCTATAATCATGCCCAACACTCCAGCAGTGAGTGCACAATGGTGGCTTGCAATCATATCCAACCCTCAAACTCATAGACTTACCTTTTGTTATAACATATCTCAAAGAATCAACCAACTCTCTATGCAAAGAATTCAACAAGCACCCTAGCAAACTAGCCCTTACCATAAGCCCTTGAGCACATTGATGTAGTTATCCTATCCATAATGATGAGGTTACCAACACTGCTTGCAATCCTACTAATACCATCAGTATTCCATGCTTCTAGAGGCACATTATAAATCTTAACCCATATTGGCACTTTAGTTGGCTCAGGCTTCTCCATACAAAGTCCCGCTTCCCATTTCTGAACAAAAAACGGCTTTCCATCAACCAACCAAGGACCATTTTCCAGAACATAATTCATGCCCTCATCAGACTTGAACTTGATAAAGTGAAGCCCACCTTCATTCACTATTATCTCATCAACCTGGTATGATCTCCACATCCTCCTCAAGTGCCCTGAAATCTCCCTGTAACTCATATTAACACCAACAAAGTAACCAACCAATGTCATAAACCAACTCTTACTTCCTTCCTCAATGACTGGATCCATGTCCACCACTCTCCTACCAAACTCATTCACCCTTAATGGTAGTGCAGACAACTTATTTCCTAGCCCACCAATAGAACCCTGAAATGCATTAACAAAGGACATTGGCTTTTTACCATTGTTGCGGTCCAACATCTCAGTATCCTTGCCATTCCCATCTCCTTCATTACCACCATTCTCTTTGCCAGCAACATTACTTAAACTAGGCCATTCACTTCCCATTTGATTACCCTTACTACTAGACACATTATCGTCAATCTTAGAACTACCCACCTTATTCAAACTAACAGGCATAGACACATTAGCACAAACATCACTAGGCCTAGCACTAGAAGTTTCAAAATTATTAACCAAATCATTAACAAAACCATTACCTTTGTTGTTCACCTCATTAGCTTGATTAGGACTCTGCTCCCCATTTCCAACCTTCACAGAACTCTTCTTACCACTAACCTCACCACTTCCTACATTCACCTCATCCCTAATCTCAACCTCCTCTACAATCTCTTCACAACCATCAGTTTCATCACCTTCATACTCAACATCCTCCATATCTTTCATAGAATCTCTGAGCTTAGTATTACCCTTCTTAGACCCCTTCTTAAATACACCTCCAGCAGTTTTAGACACATTAATTCCATGCTTAACAGACATCTTAGCATCATTACTCGAGCTTCTAGTAGCTCTTTTAGGTTTAATCACTTCATCTAATGGCCTGGGAGGCATCAGATTAGGGTTTATGACAATAGGTTCTTTCATGATTGAATTAAGGTGGAAAAGAACACGAAATGATAAGGTGAATCTACATAATCAAACGTTTGATTATCAGATATGGATATGTGGGAGGATACGATGAACAGTGGGTTTGTGTTTATTTGTAATGGTCAAATGAAATGAAAATAATATGAAGATCAAACGGTTAAATTTTGGGGATTTTTATATGTTTAGATAGATCATGAACAGTAGATTCATAATCAAAATACAATAATAAAATTCAATGGTTGGATTAGAAATGGATGATGAATTACTTAATAAAATTGATTAGGGTTTTTAGAGAGAGAAAGTGTGTGCGTTTTCGATAAATTTGAAGGAAACAAATCCCATTTTGACTACAAGCATGATTCATAAATTTCGCAACACTTCTGAAAACAACCCTTATAACTACCGCCATTTGTAATGCTAGCTTGCTTCACAAAAATGCACTACATCCATGACATATCTCAGATCTCAAGTCGATAAATATTCATGATATACTTAATGAGTAAGATCCATAAAGTATCATCATGTGGGTGGGATAAGTCCTATACTCAATTCATTGAATATCATTCGAATTAGTCATGCTACGCATCAATATACTTTCAAGTATATTCTAACTAATACTCGATTTGTCTTAATTCAATATCATTCCCATGTTATTGATTGACAAAGGACTATTTAGAATAACTTAAGTTATTCAAGGATTTAAACATGCAAATACATGACACAATATTATAAATGAAATTAAACGCGTACCCACTTTAATTCATTATAAATAATAATTGTTTAACATCCTTTATCCAAATACGAAATAGATCAATGTATGATAATTCTTAGTTAATGAATTTTTGCCTCAAGTCATGATAATCATACTTGTTGACAAGGCATAATTTCAATTAACTTTTATCTATAGGAATTTTGAGAATACTAATTTCAAGAATTCAATAAGTGAATTTCTTGTATATGTTTACACATATCTTGATATTGTCATATCATTCCATAAGTGATAACCCTCAACCACCCTTTATGACAATCATCTTTCAAAACTTTAAAGTTTTAAAGTATTCTTTATTCTTAAATGTATAATGCAACTATGCTCTTAGTTGAGCATAACTAGTCAACATGGTCATTATCAAGGATACCATGACTAGAATTGAGTAAGTCTCAATTATACCAAAGATCATTGTGTACAACAATATGCTCTTAAACATCCATAAACTTCTCGCCAACGCTATAGTGTAATGTTGGTGCCACCAAACTCAAGTTTGTT
>OU343224.1:369830933-370385933 GCA_910596185.1 Chrysanthemum makinoi
GGAGTATGCTAAGTTGCCATTGATTCCACCTTACATGTCTCCAATAAAATGTATTATCGGATTGGAGCGAACTTTGCTTCTGCTGGAGCAGGAGCTCTTGCTGAAACATTTCAAGGAGCGGTACGTGTTGCTATTAGATTATGCGTTTTGAAATCATCACGTAACTTATATACTTGTTGATGTTGTTATGACTATTAATTGAAATTTAAAAGCGTGGTTAAAAGAAATATTTTTTAACACAAGCTTTAAAGGTTTGTCGTTAAGAAAACTCTAGAATTAACGATATAAAATAAATAATTAAATGTATTGTTTTCTAGTTGAAATGATGAGAAAAGGAAAGTAGTGTAGAGATTTTGCCTTTTTAACTAGTTATGAACATTTTAGACCACTCATTATGTTGTGTTTGTACCAACCAAACCACTTTTAGAAGTTGACCCATAGCTCCTCTTCACCAAATTTACCAACATAAACCAATTTAATTACCATTAATTACGGTACTAGTACTATTTTTCTCTTCCAAATCTTCTTAGAGCATCCGCAATGCAAGAATTTTGCAATAGCTTTTTACTATTTTGAGAAGTCTTTGAATGACTTTTTACCATTGTAACATATAGCTTTTCAAAAAGCTTTCCTGAAAGACTTGGAGTTCTTCAACCGGTTGGAGTAAAATTTTATAATTAATGCTTCACTGGTTTAGCCTATTTGTAGTCTACTTTTTTCCTTTCAAAAAGCTTTTATAGAAAAGTTAGCATTGGAGCAACTTTGTAAAATGACTTTTTGAAGGATAGTATTTATTGAAAAATTTAATGTAATAAATGAAAAAAGTCTTTTCTAGTTTGAACCATTGTAGATGCTCTTAGTCTTTGAGTTTTAAACTCTCTTAAGAAAATGAAAAGTCAACTAGTCTTGTGGGGAAAGAGATCTGTTAAATCTAGTTTTTAATGGCAAATTAATATGTTAAATGGTTTCCCATATCTTTAGGAAAACCACTATATTCAATAATTCAAACAAACAGATTCATGTGCCCTACTATGTCATTTTGAACCTTATAATACTTAAATGATAAACAATACCCAATCATGCCAGAAGATTCGTAAGTAATGTAAACAGATCAAATACTCTATAGCAGTAGACCGCCTCGAAAACTCTGATTTAAATGATACTTAAGAATTAAGATTTATTATTCCTTGTTTATCAATCTCATATATTTAGCATACTTGTGCCCTACCATGTCATTTTGAAACTTATTATACTTACATGGATAAAACTAAGATATCTTCTTGTTTATCAATCTCGTAACTAAAAAAAAAAGGTATGAACAAAAAGAAGAAGTTGTTAAAGTGTAATTATATTTATATGGTATAACAAACATGTTGTTGGTTATCTATCAATTGCTAGTGGATGAATGCATGTGTAAAAGTTGTGTGGTTAAGAAAGTTTCATAGACAAAAGTGATGTGTCCAAGACATCTTTCAGGCAAAACTCCAATATTGAAGGGGACCAACATATTGTTTATCTCTTAGCAGTAGGTCATGTATCATGTGAATATACAAGAATCAAACTAAGTGTCATTTTATTAGTCTTTTTGTTCAATCTCATCAAGTCTTCAAAAAAAATAATGTAAAATTTATGTAGAATGTGGTTCAAAATGAGTTATCTAATGTTAACATTATAAGGCTATTAGTGGTTAGCATAACATTTATAAACAAGGTTTAAATTTTGTGATCATGTGGTTTTTGATAGGTAATTAGTCTTCAAACTCAATTAGGCAATCACAAGAGAGTCGAGGAGCGGTTAAGAAAGATATACGGAAATACTGAGGCCAAGAACACATTGTCGAAAGCTGTATACTTGTTTAGCATTGGAACAAACGACTACATTAGCCCGTACTTAATAACCAATTCTACCCGTTTCAACTCCACTTACTCCAACTCTCAGCTCGTACGGATAGTTATTGGAAACTTAACAACCGCAATCAAAGTAAGCACATAGATTGAAAGAACTCCTAGTACTTGTTATCTTTGGCATATTTAAGTCATTAAAATTTTTACAGGAGTTGCACAAAAGAGGAGGCAGAAAATTCGGGTTTCTAAATTTAGGACCATTGGGTTGTATTCCAGGGATCAGGATAATTCTTAATCCATCAAGTGACTCCGGTGGATGTATAGAAGCCGCTTCATTGCTAGCAAAACTACATAATCAAGCACTCGCCAAGTCACTAAAAAGATTAGCAAAGCAACTGCATGGATTTAAATATTCGTTATACGACTTCAATACCAACCTCAACCAGAGACTAAAACATCCATCCAAATACGGTATGTGCACAAGAGTGCAATCTTGAATGTTATGTAACTTTAAACATGGCTTTAAAATTGAAATTTAAATGACTGAATGATGTATAGGTTACAAGCAAGGGAAAACAGCGTGTTGTGGGACAGGACGGTTTAGAGGAACATTTAGCTGCGGAGGGAAGAGACCGGTGAAAGAATTTCAAGTTTGTAAAAATCCTAAAGAGTATGTGTTTTGGGACTCTTATCATCTCACCGAAAGAGTTCACAAACAAATGGCTTATCAAATGTGGAACCAACAGCCTACCAAAGGAACTTACAATCTCAAAACTTTGTTCCATTTACAATAATAGTGGACAATCAATTCTATCAACTTCGTTTTGGCTCTGTGTTCATATTGACATGTTTGATCATACCCTATCTTGTAAAGAAAGGAACATATTATATGATGGACTATTTATTTTTCAACGCTGTTTATAATCCAATTCTCTTGTGGCGGCTCGTGTAAAGGACCACATGTTTGTTTACAAGTTGAATGTGCTGATATATGAAGGCAAAGTGTGATAGTTGAAGATCAACTTATTAAGCATATGGCTCTATCAAATCCACTTGTTGTTTTTTCTTGTTTGTCGATGCTTGCAGGTTGTCTGAGTTCTCGGAACCATTTCAGTGAGCATGTCGCGCTCTTTGTTTTTGGTGATTCACTTTTTGATCCTGGAAACAATAACTACATTAACACTACAACGAGCTTCCAAGCTAACTTTTGGCCTTATGGTAAATCATACTTCAATCCTCCAAGTGGAAGATTCTCAAATGGTCGTCTCATCTCTGATTTCATCGGTGAGAATATCTTAAATTAGTACCAATCTTGTTTTTTCTTGAATATTTATCTTTAATTTTCCTTCTCTTATATAACAGCTGAGCATGCAAGACTGCCCCTCATTCCTGCCTACCTCGACCCCCAACATAACGAATTTGTGCATGGAGCAAACTTTGCCTCAGGTGGAGCTGGTGCATTAGCAGAAACCCACGCTGGATTTGTATGTATCCCTTTCTCACTTCCACAACTTATATAGTGAAATTTAGTGGCTCCGCCCATATATTGTGGACCCATTTTGATATAAAGTGTTCACAATTGACACATAGAAAACGCAACACTGAATTTCCTTATCATAAACTGACTTTGTGCACAAATGCGGTGTGTGTAGGTAGTTGATCTAAAATCTCAGCTAAAACATTTCAGCAATTTAAAGAAACATTTTAGGCGAAATTTAAGTGATGTAAAGGCCGAGCAGATCTTGTCCAATGCCGTCTACTTATTTAGCTTTGGGGGCAATGACTATTTAACCCCCGTTGGCAACAACGATAGTGTTCTTTATCCATACACACATGACGAGTACGTGGGAATGGTGATTGGAAACTTGACTAGTATGTTCAAGGTAACATATATTTTGTACCAAGAATGTTTCGATCTAAAATGAAATTACATGTCTTTGTTTTTTTTTTCTTTGTTGATATATAAAGGGAATCTATAAAATGGGAGGAAGGAAATTCGGAATCCTTAATGTCCCACCATTAGCCTGTTTGCCAAGCATTCGTGCAGGGCGGCCAGACAATACTTGCAATGAAGAACTTGACATCATATCGAGTCTACACAATCAGAAACTTTCCAAGAAACTTCAAGAGCTTGAGAAGCAGTTGGTAGGATTCAAGTATGCAAAATTTGATCTTTCAACCGCTGTTAGCAACAGGATGAACAACCCATCAAAATATGGTACATACTTGTGACTCTTGGTTACTCTTTCACTAGTTCGAGTCCCCAAATTCGACCATTGATGTAACGCCCCGACCCGACAAGGGTAAAGGAATCACAAGTAATGGTGTCATATCAAAGCAAACATAAACATTCAAAAGAAATCTTAACATAAAAGCGGAATAATTCAAGTCAACATGACTTCAATACATAGGTCCCAGCGGAAAATAACCCTAACAAAAAGTCTGAAATAATAAGTCTTAAATGGCATCATAAGATCAAAGCTAAATAAATCTCTAAGGTAAGTCCACTCATGCACTCATCCCAAAGCAAAACCCAGCTTCCAATGCTTAGATACCGCCAGGAAGAAAAGAAAAGTGCTACTGAAGCTTCAAAAGCCCAAGGAACAGATATGAAAGCAAAGCGAATACTAAACGATATCGAATACTAAATATAATAAACGAAAGATAGCAAAATCATAATCATTTTCAAAGTATAAATCATTAATCGAATAAAATTTATAGTTAACTACCACGAGCCCAGAAACAAATATCAGATCATAATCATATTCTCATAAGGCAACATTTCTCATAAGGCAACATATGTAGGGGAGACCTACCAGAGTGATAGGACGGCATGCACGCAAAGCATCAATCATCGATAACATATAACAGATAACAGATCTAGGATGCATCCATACGCTCCTTCCTACATATACAAAATATGCTCCACCATCCAGAACGCGGGTAACATCACTCTACTGCCTAGAGTCATATCGAAGTGCATCACGATACGGACATGGAACCCCATGACTAGTGAAATATTTGGCTCGGTGTCAAACTATCATAGGTCAAATCGAATGTCATAACTGACCATGATCATATTTTATCGAAGGTTATTCATATTTTCAAAATCAAAGTTTTCATATCATATCGTTCAAAATCGATGTTTCATAATTGTAAATCGAGTTCGAGATAAGCAATACTCAAACAAAACAGAATGGGTTCATAGCAAAGGCTTAGAAAAACACTAATAGAAAAGCTAACGAAAAGCGTTAAAAGAACCTTACCTGTCGTAATATCTGTACCTTATTCCAAAGCAAATGATCGAAAAGCGAAATACGGAAGGCAAAAGGATTACTCCTTCTTCACGTAACCTATACACATTAACGGTCGTCCATATTATTTATGATTCCATAATCGTCGAAATTGATCTTTTAACATTAGGTGTTTATACTTAGTGTATTAAGTAATCTTCATACTTTAGTATTTTATGATTAAATGAGACTTAAGTGTTTTATAATTACTATCGTAGATTAGGGTTCATTATGTCATTATTTAAAGTTTAGGGTTAAATGTGAAAATAGTTTAAACATCATAACTCACACATGAAATAACGAATTAACACTCTTAGCTTCAAACCCTAATCAATCAACTCTCATTATGTTTCTGGTTTTCTCCTTCTTTCAATATCACATTAATATGCATTTACTTTTCATGTTACGTCTTTTAATGACTCGCTACTTAACCTAACATAATAAAACAATCTTTCCTTTTATGTTTTCACCATGCACGTTTATGACTTTATGCATATACAAGTTACTTATTACTCGGATTACTTACACGTTACACATTTACAAGTTCACTTGACTTATAATAACGCACACATATGAGACACGGTTCACAAACCATTAGGGTTTGGCATACCTTATTCGATTCACATATCAAACTAGGGTTTATGTTTACATGACCTTTACTCGTTTAATACATGTTCAAAACTCTTTATGTGGTTCGGTTCAACCTAGGGTTTCGGCTATAATACTTAACGCAAGTCCTAGCTTATCTACATACTTTACATATTCAAGTTATCAAGTTTTATACCTTGGCCGAAACATACATGGTTCGGTTTTCAATACATATGGTTCGTTTTATTACAACTCGACATATTCATATCCGACCATTCAATAATACTTATTATGTACATAGCTCTTTAATACTTATAAGGTTTAAATCATATGGTTTGCCTTGTTTTGGTTTCATACGGCTCGGCCACAAAATAAAACAACAAGCTCGACTAAAACAAAACATATTACAATATATTAACGCAAGGTACATCACAAGAAAACGAGAACATGATATACCTTAACTTGGTTGAAGCAAAAACTCGACACCAAGGGTTGTGGTATTCGCCGAGTAGGAGAAAAAGAAAAAGAGGCAACAAAACTAGGGTTTCACTTTCTTGTAAATGTAGTGTATATATAGGTGGTATCATTTTTAGTTTAGGGCTTTAAGAGGCTTTGGGTTTCGGCAGCCCAACCAACTCAACCAAACGCCACCATTGGGCTTCGCCTTTGATCCATCGAACAAAACAAACACGCTCAAGTTATTTCGAAACGTTTAAATCTTTCGTCGTACCAAAATCGATCACGTAATATATTTTAGTTAGGTTTTATTATCGTAGTTAGGTTTTAAATTTCGTTATATGAATATAAATGTCTTTTTACGATTTTATAAATTTCGATTCCAAGGGTATTTTAGTCTTTATTCATATTTTAGATTTTCAGGTTTTACAACTCTTCCCCTCTAAAAGAAGAATTTTCGTCCTCGAAAATTGAAATGAAACGAAACGAAAACGAAATGAGAACATACCAAACTATTCAAAGAAATGAGGATAACTAGCTCGCGATCGACTCTTTGGTCTCCCGTGTAGCCTCACGCCCGGTGATTTTTCCAAAGTATCTTAACGAACGGAATGACTTTATTTCTCATGACTCTTTCTTGCCTTTCTAAAATAGCTTCCCGTTCTTCTCGATAAAGACATATCGGACTGAATTTGATCAAACGGATAAGAAGCAACATGTAACGGATGATAGTTGTATCCCCTTAGGAGAGATACATGGAAAACATCATGAACATGCGATAACCGAGGCGGAAGTGCTAATCGATACGAAACTTCTCCTATAATGCCCGAATTTCAAACGGACCGATGAATCGAGGACCGAGCTTGCCCTTGATTCCAAAACGTTTCACACCTCTAAACGGCGAAACTTTCAAAAATACACTATCTCCAACCCGAAATTCTAAATCACGACGATGCTTGTCGGCATAACTTTTCTCACGAGACCTAGCCTCCTTCGCCTTTTCTCTAGCAACGCTACTTTCTCATTATCGATCTCAATCATTTCCGGACCTTCATTAAACGTTCACCTACTTCATCCCAACAAGTAGGTGATCTACATTTCTTTCCATAAAGAAGTTCAAACGGCCGCTTTAATGCTAGCATGCCAACCTGTTGTATGCAAACTCCACTAAACACAAATATTCATCCCAACTGCCAGTCCATTCTAAAGCACAAGCCCTTAGCATGTCCTCTAAGGTCCATAGTCCTCTCTCTCGACACCATCTGTTTGAGGATGAAATGCCGTACAAAAATTAAGTCGAGTACCCCAAGCTTTTTGCAAACCTTTCGTAAAGGAAGTAAAACGCGGATCTCGGCCTAACAATATACCGAGTACCATGAAGTCTAACTATCTCTTCACAAAAATTCGCCAATCTACCAATACGATAATCCTTTCTAATTGGTAAGAAATGAGCAGATTTGGTTAGTCGATCAACAACTACCCAAATCGCATCATGCTTCTTCCGAGTAAGAGGTAGTCCGGTCACAAAATCCATAGATATCTTATCCCACTTCCATGTCGGAATATCCAATGGTTGCAAAAGTCCACTAGCCCTTTGATGTTCAATCTTAACTGCGACAAATCATACACTTCGACACAAACGTCGCCACATCTTGCTTCATGCCATTCCACCGGAAGTATCGCTTTCAAATCCCTATACATCTTGGTAGAACCAGATGGATAGTGAAAGGAGAACTATGAGCCAAGTCATAACTTTCTCGGCACCGAATCATTGGGAACACAGCCTATCTTCATACCATACAATTCGTCATTATCAACCTTAAACTCCGTCGCTACCTTCTTCAACATTTTGCTATGGCCCACAGCTCACCCATCTTTCTCGAGCTTCCTTAATTTGCGTGATAAGGTTCGACTCCACCTTCATACTAGCCCAAGTATCCGTCAAAACCTCGCATACACACAACTCAACATCCCAACGCTCTAAGTCACGAATAATCCTAGGTTCAATCTCAATACTTGCAAGAATGCTGATTTCCTAAGGCCAAGAATACATTAGCCTTACCAGGATGGTACTGAATGTTGGTATCATAATCCTTAAGAAGCTCTAACCATCTTCTTTGTCTCATGTTAAGTTCTTTCTGAGTGAAAATATACTTGAGACTCTTATGGTCGGTGAAAATATCACACGTCTCTCCATACAAGTAATGTCTCCAGATCTTCAATGCGAACACCACAGCAGCTAACTCAAGGTCATGAGTTGGGTAATTCTCCTCATACGGTTTCAGCTTGTCTTGAAGCGTAAGCTATCACCTTTCCATGTTGCATCAAAACACAACCTAATCCTTTCTTAGATGCATCACTATAAATTTGAAATCCTCCGAACAGATGGAAGAGTCAAAATAGGAGCGGACACCAATCTCCGTTTCAACTCCTCAAAACTCTCTTCTCGTTCATCCGTCCATACAAACTTTTCTCCTTTCTCATCAGTTGAGTTAGGGGCAAAGCTAATCGAGAGAAACCTTCAACAAAACGCGTCGGTAACCAGAAGTCCTAGAAAACTCCTAACCTCAGCCATCGTAGAGGTCTTGGCCACTTATTGATAGCCTCAACCTTAGACGGATCCATGGTGATACCATCAGCAGATACAATATGACCAAGGAACGCGACTTGTTTTAACCAAACCGCACTTCAAAAATTTGGCATAACTTCTTCTTCCTCAGAATCTCCAAAACTATCCGGAGATGTTGCTCATGCTCTTCCTCAGACTTGGAGTAAACCAAAATGTCGTCGATGAAAACGATAACAAACTTGTCGAGAAACTCATGGAAAACACGATTCATTAGGTCCATAAACACAGAAGCGCATTAGTCAAACCAAAAGGCATAACGAGAAATTCATAATGACCATATCCGGTACGAAACGCTGCTTAGGAACATCTTGCCCTCACACGAAGTGATGATAACCGGATCTCGATCAATCTTCGAAAAGAACTTCGCTCCTTGCAATTGGTCAAACAAATCATCTATACGGGCAGGATAACTTGATTTAATAGTAATACGGTTGAGTTCACGGTAGTCGATACATAGGCGCATACTTCCATCCTTCTTCTTCACAAACAAGACAGGTGCACCCCATGGAGAAACATTGGGTCGAATAAATCCATTCTCTATCATCTCTTGCAGCTGCTCCTTCAACTCCTTCAGTTCTATAGGTGCCATACGATACGGAGCCTTCAAATCGGTTCAGACCGTGAATTAACTCAATGCTAAACTCCACTTCTAGCTGGGGAATACCGAAGTTCATCGGAAAAACGTCGGTGAATTCGCAAACAACAGAAAGGTTTTCAATGTTAGGATTCTCCAAAGATGTGTCCTAATGATGCGAAAACCTTGGCACCCATGAGCAATCATGGTCCGTGCCTTCATAGCATAAATGAGCTTAACAGATTTGAGAGGTTGAGAACCATAATAAACAAATTCAGGATGTTTTACGTCTCCAAAGATCACCGTTCTAGCATAGCAGTCAATTGAAGCTCTATGATAAGCCAACCAATCCATGCCTAGAATGACATCAAAGTCGACCATATCGAGAGGATACAGATTTGCAGAGCGAATACGATCATCAAACGAAGAGGACACTTAACGTATTTATGATCAATGATCATGTGGTTTTTCATATGAAATCGATAAGTGATTTGTTAGTGGTTTGGGCTTCATATTAAGTTTCTTAGCAAATGCATGATATAATGGAGTGTGTGGCACCTGTCAAATAAAACGAAGACGAATAATCACCAATGTAAAGAGCGCCTGCATGGTAATTCGGCGCGCCCGCTTGATTCCGAGTAGTAGCATAAACACGCCCGTAGTAGGTGGCGCTTGATAGTTTCCGTGAATCACCGTTCTTCTTAGGGCAATCCTTGATCTTGTGAGTAGTGGAACCACAAGAGAAACATCCCACCAGTGGCCTTAAAACACGGTCCCGGATGAGCCTTTCCACAAGTAGTACGATAGTGGGGGAGGCAAAACTTCACCGCCCTTTGCTGACCAGAAGATCCCGAAGCACGACCACCGATATGATCCTCGAGCCGACGATCCTTGTTGTAACGCCGGTTATTGTTACCTTGATTCTGACGATCATTTCCATTCTTACCGCCAGCTCTGCTATCCCGACCCTGCCGGGCCTAGAGTCAACATTCCTTCCGACCGACCCCTCACGATCATAACTCCTATCCACTTGACTTCTAATCATAACTCCCGAATTTCCCTTATAATTACTTTGAGTCCTACCTTGAATCCGATCACCATCGCGACACGATTGTTGGAACCCGAACCCTCATGAAAGATTTCAATGTTACGAGTGGCCATCAAGCAGCCGCACACATCCTCATACTCAATATTCAGCAGTCGGTCCAACACCCACTTCTTCAATCCCCACTTGAAGTGCTTTTACCGACGCCTACCATCTCAAAGATTCGTTCCCACAAAACTTACCAACCTCATAAACCTGCCCATGTACCCATTGGAGTTCTCATGATCAAACTGGTAGATTCCTTGATAATCCCTCTCGTACCTTTGCTGCCAAAGATCGGGGAAGTAACGGTTATAGAAGATAGTCCAAACTCACCCAAGTACAAGCAATAGCAAAAGCGCCTCCTCCTCGCTGTTTGAGTGCCTTCCACCAATTCAAAGCATCACCCTCCAATTTAAATGCCCAAATGGGTCTTAAATTCATCTCCACAACCCAGACTTCAAACAAAGCTTCTCAATATGAGTGATCCAAATTCTAGTGGGAGTAGCAGAAGTGCTAAACGAAAGAGGCTTGAGCTTACCAAACGCCGAGCCAAGTGTGAATGCCGACGGGTTGATTACCTCCACCACTACCCAAGCACCATTCGACGAATGTTGTTGATCACCTGTGTCATCACCTCGTGTAGTAAGACCGTGGAAAAGAGTGTTGAGCGATTAGCAATCGCAACATCCAAGTCGGAATATCATCGTCTCCATCAGCTACCGTTAGATGACGAGTTTGAACCATCTTAACGATATTCAAACGATTAGCAAAATGAACAAAGGTGAGATACGAAATGGAAGTTCGCAGAAGGAAACCTAAAGTCTACCCAATCCTCACAGGTCAAAGCCTAAGCTCTAAGGGTCTCAAAACCTAGGGTCCATATGTCACCGTGTCCGACTACAAGTCGTAAACCTCGGCTCGATGCCATAAATTGTAACGTCCCGACCCGACAAGGGTAAAGGAATCACAAGTAATGGTGTCATATCAAAGCAAACATAAACATTCAAAAGAAATCTTAACATAAAAGCGGAATAATTCAAGTCAACATGACTTCAATACATAGGTCCCAGCGGAAAATAACCCTAACAAAAAGTCTGAAATAATAAGTCTTAAATGGCATCATAAGATCAAAGCTAAATAAATCTCTAAGGTAAGTCCACTCATGCACTCATCCCAAAGCAAAACCCAGCCTTCCAATGCTTAGATACCGCCATGAAGAAAAGAAAAGGCTGAGCTTCAAAAGCCCAGTGAATGATATGAAAGCAAAGCGAATACTAAATGATATCAATACTAAATATAATAAACGAAAGATAGCAAAATCATAATCATTTTCAAAGTATAAATCAGAATTAACGAATAAAATTTATAGTTAACTACCACGAGCCCAGAAACAAATATCAGATCATAATCATATTCTCATAAGGCAACATTTCTCATAAGGCAACATATGTAGGGGAGACCTACCAGAGTTATGAAGGACGTGATGCACGCAGATCAATCATCGATAACATATATAACAGATAACAGATTTAGGATGCATCCATACGCTCCTTCCTACATATACAAAATATGCTCCACCATCCAGAACGGCGTAACATCACTCTATGCCTCTAGAGTCATATCGGCATCAATGATACGGACATGGAACCCCCATGACTAGTGAAATATTTGGCTCGGGTGTCAAACTATCATAGGTCAAATCGAATGTCATAAGCAATACGGATCATATTTTATCGAAGGTTATTCATATTTTCAAAATCAAAGTTTTCATATCATATCGTTCAAAATCGATGTTTCATAATTCGAAATCGAGTTCAGATAAGCAATACTCAAACAAAACAGAATGGGTTCATAGCAAAGGCTTAGGAAAACCCTAATAGAAAAGCTAACTAAAAGAAAACGTAAAAGGAACCTTTACTCTAAAAGGTCGAATATCTCGCACCTTATTCCAAAGCAAATGATCAAATACGGAAGGCAAAGGATTACTCCTTCTTCACGGAACCTATACACATTAACGGTCATCCATATTATTTATGATTCCATAATCGCGAAATTGATCTTTAACATTAGGTGTTTATACTTAGTGTATTCAGTAATCTTCATACTTTAGTATTTTATGATTAAATGAGACTTAAGTGTTTTATAATTACTATCGTAGATTAGGGTTCATTATGTCATTATTTAAAGTTTAGGGTTAAATGTGAAAATAGTTTAAACATCATAACTCACACATGAAATAACGAATTAACACTCTTAGCTTCAAACCCTAATCGACTCTCATTATGTTCTAGGGTTTTCTACTTCTTTTAATATCACATTAATATGCATTTACTTTTCATGTTACGTCTTTTAATGACTTGCTACTTAACCTAACACGTATTAAAACAATCTTTCCTTTTTATGTTTTCACCATGCACGTTTATGACTTTATGTGACATACAAGTTATTACTCTGGATTACTTACACGTTTATACATTTACAAGTTCACTTGACTTATAATAACGCACACATATGAGACACGGTTCACAAACCATTAGGGTTTGGCATACCTTATTTGATTCACATATCAAACTAGGGTTTATGTTTACATGACCTTTACTCGTTTAATACATGTTCAAAAACTCTTTATGTGGTTCGGTTCAACCTAGGGTTTCGGCTATAATACTTAACGCAAGTCCTAGCTTATCTACATACTTTACATATTCAAGTTATCAAGTTTTATACCTTGGCCAAAACATACACATGGTTCGGTTTTCAATACATATGGTTCGGTTTTATTACAACTCGACATATTCATACTCCGATTCAATAATACTTACGCATATAGCTCTTTAATACTTATAAGGTTTAAATCATATGGTTTGCCTTGTTTTGGTTTCATACTTCGCCACAAAATAAAACAACATGCTCGACTAAAACAAAACATATTACAATATATTAACGCAAGGTACATCAAAAGAAAACGAGAACATGATATACCTTAACTTGGTTGAAGCAAAACTCGACACCAAGGGTTGTTGGTATTCGGCCGAAGGAGAGAAAAGAAAAGAAGAGGCAACAAAACTAGGGTTTCACTTTCTTGTAAATGTAGTGTATATATAGGTGGTATCATTTTTAGTTTAGGGCTTTAGGAGGGCTTTGGTTTTTCGGCTTGGCCCAACCGAACTCAACCAAACGCACACCATTGGGCTTCGGCCTTTGATCCATCGAACAAAGCAAACACGGCTCAAGTTATTTGCGAAACGTTTAAATCTTTCGTCGTACCAAAATCGATCACGTAATATATTTTAGTTAGGTTTTAATTACTCGTAAGTTAGGTTTTAAATTTCGTTATATGAATATAAATGTCTTTTACGTATTTTATAAATTTCGATTCCAATGGTATTTTAGTCTTTATTCATATTTTAGATTTTCAGGTTTTACAATTGATATCTTTGGTTCCAATGTTGATATGAAGGTTTCAAGGTAGGCAATAGTGCGTGTTATGGCAGCGGTCCTTTTAGAGGAATATATAGTTGCGGAGGGAAAAGAGGACTACAAGAATACGAACTTTGTGATAATATTAACGACTATCTTTTCTTTGACTCGTATCATCCCAATGAAGTGGCAAACCGACAATATGCAGAACTGTTTTGGAACGCAGATTCTAATGTCACGACGCCTTACAATTTGAAGACACTCTTTCAAGATAAGCGTCTCTCCCTTTGCCAAGATTATTTATATATAGGCTAAATTTTTGTTTGATAAAAGTTCTTGCTTGTGCTGCAGGGGAATAACTATGAGAAAGAGTACAAGTACATGTTACATACAACAGGTTTTATATAACTTGTTGGTACTATATTTTTTACCTTCCAAGCATTAAGATGCAAAGGAATCAAATAATGTTAGTACTGTCTACATACATGAGTATTATTTAATGGATTTTTTTCAGTGTACAGTTTTATTTTTATTTTGTATTATTAATGTATTTAGATTTACACAAGCAACAAGTTGCGCCGCTAGCCTTTTAAATGCAGCAATAATCCGGTGTTGTTGTTGATGGTACTTAGTTGTTGAGACTTGGTTTGTATATGGGTTTGTTGGTTCATTATCCCCATCAGTATGGGTGCGTTCGGGAAGGGATTTTAGCAACTTACGAAGGCTTAAACTTTTAAAATAAAGCGGTTTATAAAATAAGTTTTGTTTCTCATACGGGTTTATAGAGGTTTATATAAGCCATAAGCCTTTATAAGCCCAAGCTCATTGAAAAAGGCTTATTGGGTCTTATAGCTAGTTAAATTACTTAGAGGGAATTGCATACATATCCCTCCAAAGCCTCATAATTGCATATATATATCAAACCAAAACTCATAATTACATATATATCTTTCCAAAGTCTTAAAATTGTCAAATATATCCACCGCCACCACTGCCATCATCACCACCCACCGCCACCACCACCCACTTCCATCGCCTCCACCCAACACAACCACCACCATCACCTCCACCCACCACAACCATCACCGCCACCAACCACCACCCAACGCCACAACCACCAACCTCCACCACCGCCACCCACCACCACCCACCTTCACCGCCGCCACCCCCACAAACACCATCGCCACCGCCATCTACTGCCACCACCACCCACCTCCACCGCCGCCACCCACCACAACCACCACCTCCTTATTGGCCCTTTTTTAATTTATTTTTCAAAATTTTTTTTGCACCGTTAGTCCTTAGGACTAACGATGCAATTTATTTCTGAAAATAAGTTGTACCGTTAGTCTTTAGGACCGACGATGCAAATATTCTCTCTTTCGTTAGGAGATAACGGAGAAATAATTTGCAGATTAGCCTCATTGACTGACTTTATTAACAGATGGATGGTTTTGTGCCAACTTTACTAACGGAGGATGGTTTTGTGCTAAAAGAAAGTTTAGAGATGTAAAGTAGACACGAAACAAACCATATGAATGTATTTTGGACTTTACACTATTTAAAATAAAATTGAAATTAGGAAACTGAATTTGGCCCTGTAGGTAAAAATACAAAGAAATTGGGCTGGGCCAAAGAATTGTAACCGGATTAGGAAACAAACAAAAGTGCGATTTTTAATATATATATAAAGTAATTAATTGGTTTTCTGGAAAAATAAAAAACCCAAGACTAATTTATTAAAAAGCTGCGATTTTTATCCATTAATCGAAGTTTGAGGTATGAATTTAATCTTTTAATCTTAAATTGATGTTTTTTAAGGTATAAAGTTTCAATCTTGGAGCTTAAATTACTGTTCTTGAATCTTAAAAGTTGATTTATGTCATAGACTAGTGTTAATTATTATTGTTTGTAAATATTGATCTGCATACCTCCTCCTCCTGCTGCTGCTGCTGCTGAAAGTCTCAAGAAGTTTACTTGGCTCAAATTCTATTTTTTCTCAAGTTGTAGTTTGTTTTTTTATTCTTTATACTAGCTTATAACCCGTCCGATGGATGGTTTTCCTTAATAGCTAACTAAAATCGTAAAAATGTGTTTAAAAATACAAATTGCAGTGCATGCACTTTGCGGCTGGTTGTATTAGAAGAGTCGTAAAAAAATAACGTGATGTTTCGATTACGTGTTTAAAATATCATACAGTATGTAATAAGAGTGAGCACATATGAAGTCATTAAAAAAGAAGTTTGTGTTACAAGTAAGTTATTAGAGCAAGGGGTATGGTGACATACTCACTTCTCTTCACTTGGGCCCCACGTGTGCCACATCACCTCCACATCACTCCAACACACTAACAAAAAATACCCCTCATCACATCTTCACTTCTTCACTTGGGCCCCCACTAAGCTATCATTTTATTTATTTTCCATATTTTTCAAACACAACTAAATTCATTTCATTCATTTAAAATAAAAATACAACATACAATACGGAAAATAAAAATAAAAAGGGTGAAAGCTAAAGGTACGCAACGTACTTTTTCAGAATTACACGTCTAGCTAATATATTTTGGTAAAGGTCAAAGCTAGCTAATATACTTTCAAAATAATTGCAGTCTCGCTAATATTACCGGATATTAGCAGGTTTACCGGTTACCATTATACACTTGGCTTTTGTTTTTATTTTTAACAAACACACTTGGCTTTTTTTATACACTTGGCTTTTTTTAACAAACACACTTGGCTTTTTATACACCGGCTTTTGTTCTTAATAGATAACTTTTTTGTACCATCAAAACACATTCGTGTCCACACACATATCTGCAAAACACACCTCTAACACACACAAACATTATCCCCAATTTATAAACCTTACTGTTATGATTGAAAGTGATAAAAAAGGTATGATTTATAAACCCGATTTGTAAGCGTTATTAGTCTTAATTTGTTTCTTTCAAGACGATTTACAAAAACCCCCAATTATGAAACCCTAATTTTGATATCCCCAATTTTGGAACCCTAATTTTTTCTAATATGTAATTTATGAATTATGGAACCCTAATGTCTAATTTTCTATTGCAGGTTGTTAACTAATGGGTGATATTACAGTAAAACTCCATCACGATGGGGTTTTGTCCCCAACCCTCCCGAAATACATAGACGGTGAGTGTCAGATAATTAATGACATTCGATTTGAAGAAATGGAAGTTGCACATTTGTTTCAGATTGTGCAAAGGTTAGTTCTTAATAAGCCTACTGGATTGTACTATTGTATTCCTGGAACAACATTGTCTAGAGGGATTAGGGAGCTTAAAACACAGGAAGACATGGAAGAGTTTGTTGCTTTAGGATTTAAGAATGCCTCTAGGATGGACTTGTACACTGAGTATAATGATTATGATGTTTTAGCATACCTTGATGATGATAATTTGCATAACATTAGTGAGGAGGTTAGTGGAGAGGATGAGGAATTGTCCGAGGATGAGGTTGTTGAAAATGTTGACTTTCATACGTAAGGTGAACAAAAGGTAGTCTTTGAGAAGTTGACAATAGATGATCCTTTTTTAACCAAGCTTATAGGTAAAGGTAACTTCATAGGTAAAAGAGATGACCCCATCCCACCTTTAAGTGGTTCTTACGTAGTTGAAGAAAGTGACCCAGAGGATGATCTCATAGATGCTAAGTATAAGGTCAAAAAGGGTGTAAAGTATCCTTCATACAACCCAGAGACACCTTGGGATGAATTTGAGCCAATTCTAGGAATGAAATTTGAGAACCCGAACAACCTGAAACATGCACTGGGTGATTATGGTGTCAAACATGGATACCAGTTGTGGTTTTATAGGAGTGACCACAAGTGTCTACTTGTTTACTGTGCTAGAGATGTGTCTTTGGGTAGGTGTGCTGGTAGAAAGAAAAAAATAAGAAATTTGAAGATGTTAAGAAAAACCATTCGGATCAACCTAAGGAAAAGTGGACAAGAATGAAAGTTCAACAACAAAAGGGTCATCATTGTCCATTTAGACTATGGGCTTCTTGGATGTGTGGTGAAAGATCTTTCCAAATCAAGACCTTATATTTAGACCATAAGTGTACAAGAAAATACAACATGGGTTCACTTGTTACATTTAGGTGGATAGCAAGGCATTATGCTAATGTGATTGTTCATAATCCAGCAGTGACTTATATGTTTATGAGAGAAGATATAAGAGACAAGTACATGATTGATGTCAGTGTAGGTCAATGCAAAAGAGCAAAGCAATGTGCTCTGTATGAACATGAAGGGGGTTTAATTGAACATTATGCTAAGATTTGGGAATATAGACAAGCAATTCTTGAGTCAAATCCTGGTTCTACTTGCCATGTAGATGTTAAGGTTAATGACAGTGGAATCAATCACTTTCATAGGTTCTATGTGTGTTTCAAAGGTGTGAAGGATGGGTGGATTACTGGTTGTAGAAGGGTGATAGGTATAGATGGTTGTTTCATTACTCATACATGTAAGGGTCAACTGTTGGATGCAATGGGAAGAGATGGCAATAATCAAATGTACCCTATAGCTTGAAGGCGTGGTGGATGTTGAAAATAAGAACAATTGGTGTTGGTTCTTGTATCCTTGTTGGCGATGATCTTCATCTAGAAAATGGTATTGGATTGACAGTCATCTCAGATGCTCACAAGGTACTATAACTTATCTCATATGCATTATAACTTATCTCATGTCCTCATATTCACTACACCGTTATGTATGCAGGGGTTTGATTGAGGCAGTCAAGACTTGGCTACCACAAGCTGAGCATAGGCACTGCACAAGGCACTTGTATGCTAACTTCAAGAGAAAATGGACTGGATTACACTACAAAAGACTCTTTTGGAGTGCTGCAGCCTCTACCATTGAGCAAGAATTTACAAGGAAAATGAATGAGATAAGACAATTTGGATGTGGAAGCCCATAATTATCTCATGGAGAGGAATCCAAGTTCATGGTGCAAGGCATTCTTCCAAACCTGATTCACAGTGTGCCGCTTTGAGAATGGGATTTCGAGAGCTTCAATGGGCAGATTATTGGAGCTAGAGGTAAGCCTATTATCTCTATGCTTGAGGATATTAGAGTTTATATTATGCAAAGAACTCGGTGCATGAACAAAAAGCTTCGAGAGTTAGATGACCAAATAACACCAACAATCGTGAAACTTTTAGAGGACTTCAAATTAGAACAAAGGAAATGGCAGGTTGTACCTAGTGTTTATCAAGTAGTAGAGGTTAGGAGAAGGGATGAGGCCTATGGTGTGAATTTGCTGACGGAACTTGTCAATGTAAGTTATGGAACCTTACTGGAGTGCCTCTGTACATGCCGTGCTTGACTTTTTGCATTTCAAAGGATCCAGGTTAGGAGTTAGTGATGGTACTCACAATCAAAGTGGTTTGACACTTATCAAGACTCAATCAAACCAGTACTTGGGTCTAAATTTTGGAAGCCAACATCCAATCCTCCTCCATTTCCCCCAATAGTGAAAAAATGCCGGAAGGCCAAAAAATCAGAATCAAACATCCAACAGAGGATTTGAACCGCATTATGAGTAGGATGGGTAGAGTGATAACATGCCAAAATTGCCATGGAACCGGTCACAATAAGACCTCTTGTACTCAACCCAAGAAACCAAAACCCCAAAATCCATTCAAACCAACCAAAAAACCAAAAGTGGTGTATCCTGTTAAAAAGAGGAAAAGTGGTGGGATAAAGCTGGGTGAAACTAGTAAAAGTTTGGTGGTGCATCAATGAACACGAGAGGTAATAAGTGTTTCTCTCATTAAATGATTCTTTCATTAACTTCAAAATCTATTTTACGTCCATATAAACTATTTGTTGGTGACTTAGGAATATCAGCAGATGAAGGACCAAGATGCAATGCATGAGGTTATGCAAGAGGTTTTGGATGCAGAGGAAAGGGAGAGGGAGGAAAGGGAGAATGCATAGATGGAACATAATGCATCAGCTTATCAAACTTGGTCTGATATTGAGTTGGATCAGGTTCCATCAGATGGATTGGCAAAACCAACTAATCTTAGTGACATTGCAGCAGCAGAAGAAGCTCATGAAATATACAATCTTGAACTACCTAGCATATCAGAACAAGTTGTTAGCCCAAGTCATGCAGCTCCAATATCAGAAGAAGCTGTTAGCCAATCTGTTCACCCATATAATGCAGCTCCAATTCCATCACAACCTTTGGATATTGCAACTTCTGAAAGTCAGAACAATGTGAAGCCAAAGCAGAAACCTCCTATAAGACTAAGAAACAAGTCTGAGAGGATTGCAAAAAAGAGGAAGTTCAATTTCCCACCAGATGGCACTGGGAGATCCAAAGACACCCCTTTCAACCTTTAATCTTGTTATGTTGTATTGTTGTGATGATGTTATCGTAAATGCGGTCATCTATGAACAATGTGGCACTTATTTTGTAACTAGTTGGTGCTTGTGTCCGTGCGGTTTAGTGGCACATGTTTAGTAGCTTGTTGGCACTTCTTTTGTTATGGTTGTGTTGTGCCTCTGTAGTTAAGTAGGAGCTAGGTTAGGTTGACAAATTTGGCACATTTGGCACTTCTTTTGTTATTGTTGTGTTGTGCCTGTGCAGTTAAGTAGGTCAGTTATATGGCACAAGTTGGCACTTCTTTTGTTAATGTTGTGTTGTGCTGCGTGCGGATATGTAGCACTTGTGTAATGACCATCATGGTTTAACCGATAAATGCAATGCGTTCCTTACAAATTTTGAATGTGGCATGACTTGGTTTAAATTTGACTTGGTATACAGATTTTGTATTTGGCATGCCTTGGTTTAACCCATGTGCAGATTTTGTGTTGTGCAGATTTAAACCATGGAATGACTTGGTTTATATCATGTGCAGGTTTAACCCATGTACATATTTTGTATTGTGCAGATTTAAACCATGGCATGACTTGGTTTATAACATGTATCTTTGAACAAACTTAAACCATGTACAGATTCATACCATAGCAACAACCATTTCATTGAAACAAAATATTTTAGAAACTAAACCATCTACTACATAACCATCTGATACTTCTACCTAATTATACTAGGGTACCATCTTACATTTCTACCTAATTATACTAGGGTCCCTATAATGCTAGTCAAGAAACATTCATAGAACTGACCAACAACAAGGCAAAGCAGATAATTAACATTATCATCATGAAATTTGCCATCCTCCTCCACTTGCACAACTTTGCCCTTGTCTTTTCCAATTCACCTCCATTTCGCCTTGTAAATCTCCATCTCTTGTCACTTAACTTCAGATTCAAACACTTCTCTTTCTTCACTGTTCATTGTCACATACATCTCATACATGGTGTGTTTATACCAGTAAGAGTTCAACTCAAAGCATCAATCCAAAGAAAGAATCACATTTGTCACGGACAAACTACATACGATATAAAATTAAAATATACAAAACAAACTGAAAAAAAAATTAAACAACACATGATTGAAGGTTTTCTTACAGATTGTTTTGGGCAAACAAGAAAAACGACGTCCCGGTTTTCTCTCGTCCATGAAACCCTTCTTGCTAAACGAAGATTACATTTGCAATGAGTAGGCAATCGAAACATTTTGTAGCAGGAATTGGTTAATTGATTTATATGGAGGTTTTAGGGTTCTTATTATTTGGGAAGTGGATTAGGGTTTTTAAAGAGGGTGGGGAAAGTAATCGGGTTTACTGGTGGGTTTTGGGTCAATAAAATACAAGTGGGTCAAACATGCCAACTAGATAATAGTTTAAAAAAAAAAAAGGCCACGTTGTAAAAAACCTGCTAATATCCGGTAATATTAGCGAGACTGCAATTATTTTGAAAGTATATTAGCTAGCTTTGACCTTTACCAAAATATATTAGCTAGACGTGTAATTAGAAAAGTACGTTGCGTACCTTTAGCTTTCACCCAAATAAAAAACATACGGAAAATTTAAAACACATACGAAAAAAAAACATACGGAAAAAAAACATGCGGAAAATAAAAACCATACGAAACTTAAACAATACAACTCTATTTGTAGTATTTTGCTATCAATTAGCCTTGTTTCTTCTTGAGGATTGTTCTTTTTGGCTCCGGCAAAATTTTCAATATCATGCATGAGAAACTCCAATTCTCGGCACTCTTGCTCCGACTTTTCTTTCCCAATCTTCGCCTCGTACACTTCTCGTGCTCCGTCAACTTTACGTTTATACTCTTGAGCTAAAGCTTCCGCAATAGCATCCGATTGACTCCCTCCGGTGCTCGTTGACCACTCCACTGATTTACTTTTTTTTGCCGGACGAGGCTTGCCTGGGGGTCGAGCTCTAGGATCAGGGCCGAATAATTCGGCGATATTATCTTCATTGATCCCATCCGGCGCGTCCCATTTGGGATATTCTCTCAAAACCTTCCATGCCGAAACCATATTAAAGTTTTTCCCCGTCCCATTTTTGTAAGCAAGTCTTGCATTCTCAATGTGATCAACATCATTTTCCCCGGATCTACGCTGCAAATGCTTGTAAAAACCATTAAACTTTTGACAATCACCGTTTATCCGAGTCCATTTTCCCGTGCACATATTTTTTGTACGATAAGGCTCTGGACTACGAGCCCTGAAGTCCTCCCAAATCGAGTCCAAAACGCGTCGTTTAGTCGGTCATTACCGATAGCGGCGTTTTGGGATACCTCGACAACACTTACGGCTAAAATTTTTCTTCATTGTTTGACCAACGAATTGTCGTGCGACCCTCTTCATCCACATCCTCCTCCTCGTCGTCAGCGTCCAAGTTTACAACGGCCTTTTTTTTTTCTTTGTCGTTTTGGCTGGTTTTTTTCCTTGACGACGTTCTTCACGTGTTTCGGTTGGTGGTGGTTGAGGCACTTTGAATTGTGATTCAAAGTAATGTTGTTGTGAATGGTAGAATTGCGTTGGTGGTGCTTGTGACGGATAAAATTGCGTTTGTGATGGTTGTGACGGATAAAATTGCGGTGGTGATGGTTGTGAGGATAAATTGCGGTTGTGATGGACAGAATTGCGGTGGTGATTGTCTTGGATATTGAAAAGCTTGAAATCCGACTTGCGAAGAAGTGCTTGAGGTTTGAGACGATGGGGTGGACAGGTTTGACGAAGACAAGTTGAGGAGATTCATAAACGACATCTCGTTGGGATCTTGAGACATTTTTGGTTGTGGATTAAGATGAGGATGATAATATATTTATGGTTGTGAATGAGAAGTGTGAATGTTTTGGTAAAAAATGAGTAGTATTTATAAAGAAAAGGGTGTATTAATTTGGGTTTGAAATGAAAAAAAAAAAAGTATCCATTATAATTAAAACGGTAACTTGCAACGTTAATATTTTGAAATCGTTTGTCATTTTGTGTGTCGTTTGGACGACGAAAGACCAACTGGCGAGGGCCATTGGTATCACGGCGAGCTTCGAAAAAAAGTGGCGACAAGCCACGTCGGAAGTGGCGAGATCCAACGAAGGCCATACCCCTTGCTCTTATGTGTTAGAGTCGGTGGCTTGTTTTTCACTCGCAAGAATGCACCCCTAAACATATTATCACATATTCTACTGGCTTTCGAAAAGGTTATTAGAACATACAATATACATACATCGTTTAGTGGAGATGGCACATTTTTATTGCAAATTAGAACATACAATATACATGCATCGTTTTACAGTATCATTGACGGTGGACAAAATAATACATTGGGGTTGACCTATGATTAGCGACATAATGTAAGTAACCAAATATACTATACAGTAGCATTTTTAGTGAACCATTGTGTTAAGATATCAGTTAGGAAGTCCGTGGGCATAATAACAGTAAATTTCTAAGAGAAAAAAATGAGTATTTGTATACCTCAAGGACTTTTTGGATCCTCGAGGTTTGGGTCTGGCATGGGACATATATAGACTACAAAACCTACATAATGATGTCTAGATAATAGACCACTGAAAAGCCGATTAAGATAACCTTATGTATAATTGTGCCATAGCAGCCCAGGTTGCACCATCGGAATAAGAAGCATTATGATCATACTTACAAATTTCAAAGCTAAAACACTAATTGTATGTAAGATTATATATCAATAAGTTATGGCAGTTCTTCGTGTGCACAAATTGTCCTAAGAATCATTTAATCACATATAAACAGAAGGTGCTTTGGGTTATTATCAACAGCTCCACTTTGTCATGTCTCAACAATCAGTATACGCATACTTGAAGCTTGTACTGGACCATCTAATCAGACTCCTTTATTTGATAATACATCATCACCACACGAAGATCAAAGAAGAATAACAACAATGGTTAAAGACTTAAAGTTATAAGAAATAGTGTGGTGCTACTAAGCTTATAAACTGCTCAGTTTTAGCTATGTATACTATCTATTTGCATGATTAATTGTGATCTACCAAAACATGTTTCTTGACCTATGTACTCCTAGTAACATCTTGACCTATCTAGCATATAACCTAGTGTTTGCTTGTGACTTATTCATTTTTGTTTTTTTATTTCAACTAAGAAACTGTTTTTTTTTTTTTTTTTAAGTTCTAAGTCATAATTGTGTATCTTGTAATGACTTATGTACTCTAAATTCAACTATAGTTGCATCCTATAGACTAGTGGTATGCAATCTCAATATTTAAGTATTAAAAAGAATTTTTCTTTGTTGTTTAAAATTTATTATTGCATCTTACCAAGGTGTATTTTGATCCAGGAAAGAACATCTTAGGATGGAACAAAAGCAGATTTGTTGTGGTTCAGTATGCGATCAAATACCTCCCCTGTCTGCAAATCATCAGTGGCTTGTTGCTCAGAACCTTGATGCTGAAGAAGATGAAACACAAGTTCAGATTTTCTACAATGTAGATGACCTGCTTCATCTTTATCGATGTCGAATCCCTGAGTTGCTTGGGAAACAAGTCCGAGGGTGTTTCTACGGCTGGGTGATTCTGTCCGACCATCCACACCATGTCAGATTGTCTCTTTGGAATCCTGTCACATCAAAGTTCATCAATCTCCCACGTTTGATTTATAAACGATCAGACTCTGATGACGATGACGATGACGATGATGATGATGATGATGATGATGATGATGATGATATAGAATATTGTTGTTTGACTTCCCCTCCGGATGATCCCAATTCAATTCTTCTAATGACAAGAGCCAGAAAACCCCACTTTGTGTTTTGTAGACTATACCCTAAAAAAAAGAAATTAAGATGGACCGAAATGTCATATGCTAAACAGGTCAAAAAAGTAACCGGTGGTGTTGATGGTTTTCTGTCCGACCTAACTTGTTGCAATGGGAAAGTATATGCCTCTGTCATAATCGGCCTTCTTGTTGTAGAGTTAAGCATCGTGGTTAAGGATAATGGAGTTGTGATAAATCTGTTGTCATTATTGACATTTCCTGATCCTAACCTAAATGGTGAAAGGCGGCGTTCTTATCTTGTTGGAACTTGTAAAGATATCTTTTGCGTATACTTAGATTTGGATGAGGTTACATATACCATTCACTATGTGTATTTGTTCAAACTTGACATTAATAGTAAGACGTGGGAAGAACTGGAAGACCTCAAAGACGCTACTATTTCCTTGGAAATCGATTCTAATCTTTACCCGGAATTTTACAGCCGGTCAGAGGTAGGGGGCTATATACATATTCTCTGTCAAAATTGGAGAAAAATATACTCGTATCATGTAACACCCCCAAATTTGTTTAGCGGAAGCATACGTATTATTCGGGAGCGTTACGGAATTGGTGAATCATAACACAAGTAATAAAGAACGGAAAACATACTCCATTTAATTTTATAAAATAGTTTTAAAACGCTGTCTTACAACATAATTTAAATAAATGGGCACATCCCATTAAATATAGTGGTCCCAATGTAAAAACATCATTTTTGTGTAAAAACACTTCTTTAATACTACTACGACCATACATCCGCTTCTTGCCTTGCCTTCATGAACAAATCTTAAACACCTGAGAAATTATGCTAAAAGGTCAGCTAAAAGATGGTGAGTTCATAGGTTTAAGTTAAAATAGTAAGCTTGGACCATAAGCAAAGGCATATAATCATTACAACGAATATAATGATATATGTATGAATGTCTATTACGTTAGCTCTAAGTTCATGCAACCGATACTACGACAGTCTCTGTATGCTCAAAGGTGTCATACAATATAGGGGCCCATAGCAAGTGTTTTGTCCCTCAACACTTGGTTCCGACATGGTATACGTTTCGCTTTGGCCTAAGCATGGCCAACCGAACGGAGGAGTCACCCTCAATAGATCTATTTATAACATTCACGTTTCCCAATGGGGAATTGACGGTTCATGAAAAAGGGCATTCTCTAGGGACATAAGGGCTTAGGCTAAACCACGTAATAGTAATCATGTAATAGTTTTGGTCCATAAAATGTTTTGCATATTTCTCACCCCAAAATGTATAAAACAATTTATCAAGTAAAAGTGGGGCTATGAAACTCACCTTAGCAATTGTGCAAAATCCGAAATGTGGGATTAGTGATTGTTGTCGAACGGCACCGACACGTGACCTAGATAAGGAGGGAAATGCTTTAGTCCATCGTTTTAAGTATTCCTTACTTAAAGTAGTCCAATGGTTTTTATAATTGTGTTAATACTAAACGTAAATTTGTAAAATTTATAAAAATGGTTTTACTAGTAAGTATACGATGTGTATATATACCTTTCATATTGTTGCTAAACGGCGTTAAAATCCAAGATTTGGTTTGAGAATATTTACGTTATTCTTTTAGTAATATATAATGTATATATTCTTATTTAAGTTGACACATGATAGTAGTATCAAAATCACATAATAGTTGATTTATTTTCCAATTGAATTTAGAAAATATGTAGGTTGAAGTGAAAGGCTTTCATATTCAAAAATTGTAAAATGATGTAGTGGTCTTTATTTACTTGTCAAATTTGTTTTCTTAAAATTTATACAATGTGTGACTAGTAATCCTTATGACATAAATTTGTTTTCACCATGACGTTAAACCGTTTTATGTAAACTTCATTTAAGTAGGTTATACTTTCAACCCTTGTTCACTTGTTAATTCATACATGTATATGTGGTATAAGGTTTCGTATAGATGACAAATGGGTCTAGTTTTTATATTTAGTTTTCGATCATATATCGCGGGTTTTATTTGGTGACTTGACTAAGTACCACTCGAATATTTCAATACACGGATGGGCGGTGGCCCGGTAGCGATGAGCATAGCGTTGGGCCTAAGCCCGAATTTGTATTAGATCAATAGAGAAGTTTCGGCCCAAATATGGCTTGGGCGTCAAACTGGGCTGCGGCCCAAGGCACAACTGGAAGAGTTTGTACAGTTTATGGGAGATTTCCATTTGTCACCACATGACTCCAATGGATTTTTCCCTTTCTTGACACAAGAGTATTTTGTGATACAATTTATACTCGTGAGTTAGACTCACAATCTTTGGCTCGCGATATCTTTCAACGTCACATGACTAGTGAAGTTGTTTCGATGGGTAGGCTCTCGACAGCCATATGGGTTTCCTATCACGAGTTATAGTGTCGCAATACAAGTTAAGTGGATATATGATCTACACTCAAGACCACCCTTGTGGTCTTATGTCAACAGTGGGTAGCAAACACCCATTTTCCTTACACCATATACCCATTCTCATAGCAAAATGAAGATAAGCAAAGACTAGCTCAGATTTACAAGTCGACATTCATATTGATGAGCCACTGTGGTACAACCATAGCTAGAGCTCCGACATTATGAGGACTAACCATGACTCGCATGAGTGTGACTAATCCTAAACACAAGACGTTTCGGTAACAAATCTACTTCTCAAGTTATCAATTTATCTTGGCATTGAAATGGTTTCTCTAGTATATGACTTTTATAGACACAAAGAGTAACACGGAGGTCGACTGGAAAAGGAGTACGAGTATCAAGATGGGTTCTTAGTCGTGTCAAACAACTACCCAATATCTCGGTACCAAACTCAATATCCCGAATCTAATATGATACTTACTTCCTACAAGACTTATAGAACTTGACTTTGCAAATTTTCTTTGGTTCATACCCTTCGACAGAAACACTACTAACCTAAACCAACAACAAAAACCAACTCCCAACGTGACCCAAAACATTTACAAAAATATACAAGGTTTATTAACATCAAAATACTTAGTTACCTAGTCAAATTACCAAGTTTCAATAAGACTTAACTCTCATTCCCTTGGCTCGTTTACCTTGACAGAAAACTGTTTTCATCCAAATCGAAGACTTACTCAAAAACTCAAGCGACTTATATCATATCAAGTGACATTTAGGTAGCACCAAACACTTTATTTAGACATCGAAAATCAAAACAAAGTTTCACCATTTAAATTACATTAATCACGATTGTAGCATAACAATTTACAAGGAAAAGAAACAAGGATGAACCTTATGTAAGTGAGGCGAAAATGACAAGGATGAAGGCTAACTCGAGAGCTCCACACAACCCAAACCTCCAAATCCGAATCCGAGCAAGAAACCCAACTGTTTCACTATACCCTTGAGAGCACTTTTCTTGTGTGGTGGATTGAGATTTGTTTTGTGTGAGCCCTTAGTCTCTCGAGTAGCATAAAAAGAAAATAAAAAGGGAGTCTTTGACCAAGTCCTACCATCTTGCCTCTTTGTTTGAAGCCGAAAATGGTATACTTCCAAAGCCAAAGGATTTCTTGGATTGATGTAAAGATTTGTTTGTGATTTATCTTGAGCTTCATGGATCTCTTTGGAGGTAGCGGCGCATATAGATAGAGTTGGGGAAGAGATTCTTACATGAATATGGTATGGAAGATGGGGAATATTAAGATGAGGGGTGTCGGTTTACTTGGTTTGGGAAAGATTCGCCTAGGAGGCGTGTGAAGGTGGAGGAGCAGGCTTTTGCTGGATGAAAGAGATGAAGATATCTCACCTTTGATTTTTGTACCTCTTTGTCGTGTGTGGAGGGGAATAACAAGGAGGCATATTTAACTTTTGTAATTCCTTTTATTGTAAATGTAATATAAGAGTTACAAAAATAAAAGTCCAAAGTGGTGATGCAAGTAAATGTAAGTAAAGTATGTATAATGTATACTTATGAGTTATTTTGTGTAAGTATTTGTATGTGGAAATAATTTTTGTGTAAGATGTATGCATTTACATTATAGTTATGTATGTTTGCACTTGAGTCTTATAAAGTCATTGTTTAAGTGATAATGTGTTTAATTATTTCGTGTCCCGCGAAGTCATATTGTGACCAAGGTATCATTGTTTGACAATTTTTGTCCGTGGTATTTTATTGTTACGTGTCTGAAATATTTTATCCTTGTAATATTCCAAGTTGTTGACATTTGTTAATTATTTTAGCGAGTCCTTATCATAGTGTCGGTACGCGTGTAGTGTCGGCCACTGGGGAAAACGAGATAACCTCTCGTCTTACCATTTAAATCATAAGACAAAAAAATGAAATTTTCACAAAACGATATGAATGAAAAGTGATGCAGTTACCTACTGTATGCGAGTTATCTACTCGAATGATCAGGCAAAGCTTATGCATGCTTAATAAATTTGTCTTAGTAAAATGAATTACTAATTATCAGTTAAATTTTTGGTGAAAATTTACCGTGTGTCACATATCACGTCAAAGATAAAACAATCTCCTTATCATCTATGCCTTGTTGTTTAGTAGGAACAAGCCATGTGTCTACTTGGGCAATGCTTGAATGCCAAAGGTATTTTATTATTAACATTGTTTTTATTACTACTCTTGTTTTATTTGTAGCAGGAAAATGTCTTAACAAATTATATCTTGTGTAGGTTGTTAGAAGGTGATCATAAACAAGAAGGGGAGAAGAAAGATAAGATAGTAGTAAGTAAAGTTAAGAGTCATGAGACTGAATTTATTGGCACGACAAATGAATCACACTTGCTCAATCTTCCATCTGGCGTCTTGGAGATGATTATGGCATATTCTGTTGGTGTGGAATACTTGAACTTTCGTGCTTCATGCAAACTGTGCTATTTAGACACCTATAATCAAATGGAGCAACCTACAGTTGCAGGCATATTCATTAGTCTCACCTTGGCTAATGGTGTTTGGAAAGCACACTATTACTCTTATCGATCCGATGTTTGGTGACAAGTATTTCATAAAAACACCTAGAGAATTAGAATTGATTAGTGAAATAAAAATACATTGTTCTAGGTATGGTTGGTTGTTGATACGGCAATATGACAAGCCCCTCTTTTTCTTTAACCCCTTGACAAGTGATACCCGCAAGCTTCCAGGGGAACCTTATCTAGAGAGCTTTGATTTCTCCGCACCACTTACTTCTCCTGATTGTGTGGTTGTTGGATTTACATCAGTTAATAAATGTCATCTTTACATCCTCTTTGTAGGTCGTCGAGAAGCATCCTGGCGTAAATATGGTCTTTATTTTGGTAATGACGATCCATATCTTTATCGCTTTCTAGCATTCTATGGTGGTGATGTATACGCATTGTGTAACGGTAAAGGAGTTGATGTATTCAAAGAATTGGGCGGTAGAGATGACGAATTGATATGGGACTCTGTTCTAAAGGAAGCCCCAATTACTCAGTGCACATCAAAGGCACAACATTTCCTAGTGAAATGCGATCATAAATATAAATGTGATCAACATCTTATACGGGTAATTGTGGGCGAGTTTGGAGAATCTGTCGAAGTATTCGGACTAAATGTGGATGCTCATAAATGGGAGAAAATAGATTATATAGGAAGGCACGTGATTTATATTGGTGATAAAACATGTCTATGCATGGAAGCCAAAACATCAAAGATGGAGAACAAGATATATTTTCGAAAATTGCATTCCGGGAAGATAGTGTTTTATTCTCTCGAAACACGCAAGTTTCACACTTTCGATGGTAGTAATATTTCGGGAAGTTTTAAGAATTTCTTTGGAACAATAAACTATCTCCCAGCTAATGCATGGATTGAACCAGCTTGGTCATAGCTAAATATATCATTATATTTAGGGTTAATGGCATGTAATAACAATGTACTTTCTCATTTGTTCGCATACTAGATACGAACCTAAAAAAAAACCACAATACCAATCCAACTTTCAAATATTGTTTCATTATCATACGTTTTGGAGATATCTCTTTGCACCGTTAGTCCTTTTGACTAACGACAGTTTGTAATTAACTCAAAAGTGGACGAAAACGTATAAAAATGTATGAGAACGTATGAATACTTATGAAAACGTATATAAACGGATGAAAACATATAAAACGTTTGAAAATGTATAAATCTAACAAAAACGTATAAAAACAGGCGAAAACATATAAAAACATTCGAAAACATAAGAAAATGATGAGTGTCTAAATACTCATCATTTTTGTACCATCTAGACTGCAAAAACATCTGAAAACACTCAGAAATGCATCAAAATGATGAAAATATCACAAACAAGTGTTTTATGTGTTTTAAATGCAAAAATATCAAAATCAGATGAAAAACGTATCAAGTTTGCATAATTGACAGTTTTAGTCTCTCAAGTTTCAAAAGTTGTCAAATATAGTCCCTGGTAAATTAAAATAATGTAAAATGTTATTTAAGGTCCTTGGGATTCAAAAGTTGTCAAAACAAACCCCTCAAAGTTTAAAAATCACAAAATGACAACTTTAGTCCCTAAAGTTTGAAAATTGTCATAAATAGTCCTTGGTGAATTTAAAAAGTGAAAAATAATCAAAAATAAACCTTGTACTATTCATAAATGGAAAAATTGGTCCTTATGGTGAACTTTGGAGAAATTACATGTTTGGTCCCTCAAGTTTCAAAAATGACATAAAAGGCCCTTGGACGTTTAAAATGAAAAATAAATACATTTATGGTCCTTGGTTTATCATATTTGGCAGGTTTAGTCCATGTGTTAACTTTAGAAACTTGTCAAATCAGGACCTTTAACTTTGAAGAAATTACAAGTTTAGTCCTTGTGTATTAACTACCAAACCGGACCCTTTTTGTTAATTATCCAAACCCAAAACACAAACCCAACCAACCCAAGCCCAAGTCCAAAGCCCAAACCAGTGTTTAAATTAAAAATACCGCCAGATCGTTCATCCTTCTCCCCACAATGCAAAACCAAAACCGGTGGTTTCACCACCTCACCTAGCTATCTCCACAGCTGTATACCAACCCCCCTCCACCTCCATATCCACCCAAGAAGCATTAAATGCTATAAACCTGCTTTAAGACTTTTGGCGCCAATTTGCAAATCAAAGGCTAAGATGTGTTACAGAGATCCAATGGTGGTGGGAAAAACTTAGAAGCATGTGGGGAGTCTAAAAGATCTTTATAAAGCAAGAAAGAAGCAGAGGAAAGAACCAAGTAGTGTAATTTAATTTTCTTATGTCGTTTTAAATAATTCAAGCTTTCCTGTGTATGTTTAAATTTTCAAGTACTTGTTTAAGTGTTTTTGAATGTATGTGAACCTTTATCAATAATAAATTTCAAGTTTCTAGTTTGAATTCAGTTTATGCAATTTTTATAGCTTAAATTCTCAAAATATTTGAATGTTGTTATTAGTGTTGTTTATGAACTCATAAGCTCATATAATTTCATTATATAGCTTCTGAGAGCTTTTAGTAACTCTAAAACTTTGTTTATTATCAAAAACAGAAAAATAAAAAAATACTCAAAAATAGCTTGAAAATCAAAATTCAGTGGAGAAGATGAAAGATGCATATGAGCAGGGTTGCTCATGGATTGTTTTGGTTTAGAGGCTTAGTGGTAAGCCTATAGGAGTGGTTATCAGTTCTCAGTTCATGGTTTTTGGATGGAAAGCAATTTGTAAGCCATTTCTTAAAAATTTGTATTTCTTAGTATATGTGTTCAAGTATTGTTAATTCTGGTTTAATCATGTCTTATCATAGTTAATTAAAGATAATCAACATATTTCTTGGTTTAAAAGTTTGTTTTAGTACATCAAAGCTTCAAAACAGCCTTATTAAGGGTTGTTTGGATTTGTTGTATTAATTGTATTAGAGGTTGATTGTGGTATTGTGCTTGTCTGCTATCTGTCACAATAGAACCTATTAGCTCAGTCAAAGCATAAAAGTCAGTCCTTGTTTTATAAAAAGTCAAAATTAGTTATAATCTTACCTTAGTTATTCACTGTTAAGGATTTAGAGTGAGTATATCATCATTTCAGTGTATAAGTTGGTAAAGTAGCTTAATCTAGTTCCATAATAGCTTAATATAACATATTTAGTAGCCTAGGATCATTAGAATCTCAAATAAGTCAAAACTGCATGTGTTATTAAAAAAGTCAAAATTTTCCTAATTGCAGTTTTTGAATAAACTTGGTGATTTTCTTGTGCACTTACCATTAGGATTTAACATTTGAGCTTTTGGTATATCAATATTCAGTTGCTCATATTCCTCTTAGTATTTTTTATATTTTCTAATTAGCTTATTTAATAGCTTATTTTTCAGCTCCTTTTTAGACCTTTTTCAAAATAGTGCCCTGTGCACAGTCTTAGCAAGCTTTTGTATAAGCTTGTCAAGAGCTTATTAGTTGGTTAAATCTTGTGTATTTTGGTTCTTTGGAAATCTAACCTACCCATCTTGAAGATCCAAGCTTAATATTTTACTTTTTAGCTTATTTACTAGGGCTGCAATTAGCTTATACTTTGTCCCATTTCTGTGTAAACATGATAACTCAGTGCTAGCAAGCCTTTTTCACAAGCTCTTCATAAGCTCTACAGTGGTCCCCAGTGTGTGAGCTTTGGCTTTTTGGAAAACCCACCAACCCAGCTTGTTGACTCAAGGCTTATTTTTTACTTTGGAGCTTTTTCTTTTAGCTTAAATTGGTCTTGAATATCCTTGCAGGCCTGTTTGGTTGCATAGTTTAGTCATAGTGCTTATTTGCTTATTAGTAGCTTATCAGTGTGATTATTTGTGTCCTTTAGATTAATATAAGTTCATTTAGATTGTTTATAGCTTATTGTACTTTTGTTTCCTTCTGTGAAGCTTATTTGAGCTAAAAATCATTAAAATAAGCTTAAAAGCCCACTGTTGAGTTTTTAAGCTTCTAAACTGCTTATTTCTTATTAAATGTGCTTTTTCAGTTGTTAATTTAGCTTATTACAAGTTATTTAGCTTATTTCCAGTTTCCTTTTGCTTATTTAGTAGCTTATTAGCTTCTTAGCTTAATACTTGTGCTTATTTCATATTCTAGCCCACTGTTGAGATAAATAAGCTTAAACTGAGCTTATTGGTAGTTTTTATAAAAAGTTGTAGTTTTATAAATTGCTTATTATCATTAGCTTAATAAGTTTGTAAAAGAAAAATCAAGGTTGCGGTTTATGCAACTGTTGAGAGGATCTTGTTTGATGATTTAGGTGATGCGATAGGTGTATTGTTTAGGGATAACGTTGGGCGATTACATCACGCAATGTTGAGGTGATCTTGCTGGTGTGATAGGTAGTCCTCGTTTGTTATTGTTGAGTGGTATTTGTCTTCTTAGGGGATACCGGTTGTTACTCATTCGCCTTACATTGGTCAGTTTTTGTATGATACCAAGAAATGGGATATCGTTTTTGTCACAATGTTACTACAACAATCTTTGATTCAGGTTGTGGGGATTACTGATTATGGTGCTTATCTTGAGGCGTCGTCTAATGTTCTTCCATATCCTAGCCCGGTACATACTGTTTTCATGAGGCCACGGTCTTCACCGTTGTATTACAGTATTGTTAGTATTATGGAGAAGATTATTGGGCCGTTATATCTTTGGGTCAATGCGGTTGGTGTCCCCTGAAATCATCACGAATCCAATTGTGCGGTTTAAGTACTTTAGTAATATTGTGGATTTTGCAGAAGTGTGAATGGAACTCGTAAGATTGGTGAGTTGCTTAGGACCCGAGGCATGGCTGATTACAGGTTTTGGGGGTGGTCTGGTCCAGATTTTAGATTTGTGGGTGAATGAAATGCGTAAGATTGTTTGTATTCATCCATTCATCTGTTGTAATAGCATTTTGGCCTCGTTGTTGAAAGTTCAGAGTTTTATATGCATGTTCTTTGGAAATGAGGCTAGGCATAGTATTGACGACCAACGACTTTCATTTTACCCGTCAAATCAGTTTTCTCTCTCCAGCGACCTACATGCGATTTTTTGCCACAGTAAGGGTGACCATCATTTTTTTTTTCAAACATTTTTAACAACAAAATTAAAATTTCATTAATAATTAAAAATTTACAATAAAATTCAAATTAGATAAAAACATTGCAATAATAGTTAAAACGGCTAAACTAATAATCTAAGTCGTAGCGTACCTTTGATCTCTTGCAGCTTTCGTTGTTAGATTAGGAGAAAAGACCGGTAGGTTGGGGTGTAATAGAATATGATGTCCTTCTCCCGTTTCTTTTTTTTCAATAAACGCAAGTTTTCGACGTTCTAATTCAAGTTTTTGTTTCTTTAACTCTTCTGATTGCCGATGCGCTATTTCTGCCATTTGCATCTCTTGTTTCTTCCACTCCACTGCTTCCCGACGCGCCGCTTGATCCATTTCCATCTCTTGTTTCTTCAACTCGAAATATTCATCTGTTGCCGACTTTTTCTTTCCCCATTTGAATGACTTCAAGCTGAAGAAATTTTGGGCTACCACTTCAGCAAATGAAGCCTTGGATTGATCGGAGGCAGATGATTTATTCTTATTTTTCTTAGTTTGATCACGACCCATTGGTCTATTGTGGCGAGTCTCTTCCTCAACAGCATCTTTGTTCAAATTGAAACCACCCGACGAGGTAGTTTTAGAAGTCTTGGATTTCTTTCGACCCTGATTGACCTCATAAGCTGGCATCTCAACATCCTTCCAAGCAGGATGATCCTTCAAAACTTCCCAACATTGCTCCAATGTAAACGGATGCCGATGCATAGCCATGTATTCTGCACAAGATTTTTTATACCTATTGAGGTCATTTTCACCACTTTAGTGATTCTTTTCAATATTATTGAAAATGGCACAAAATGCACAACTCTAGGGCGAATCTTATTTTTTCATTTGCTAATGACCGAGTTGTAACTTCTAGTTGAACCAGTTTCTTTCTCAAAGTAATTAATAACATTATCCCAAAATCCTTTAGCCTTCATAGCATTGCCCACCTCGCTATTTTCCGATATATCACACCAACCCTTGCACAACGCAACCACTTCCTCAATTCTCCAATTCGACAAATCATTCTTGGCATCATCCTTTTTGGCCTTTATAGTTCGTTTCGAAGGATTATTTGGTTTGACCGGTTACATCTCTTCGACAGGAGAGTCGTCATCAACTGGAGCCGAATCGTGAAATGATCCGTAACCCAAACCTTAACCTATAGAATAATCTTGAGTCGAATAATAAGCTTGACCCGAACCATTTCCCGCATAAAAATTTGGATTATAGTTTAATTGGTGATCAAAACCATATCGAGATTCATGCGGTTAATCGGAGAAAACGTTTGATGATTTCATTGGGAAAACATGGACAAATCCATAGTTGGACGATACAATCCGTTTGGTGATTGGAAAATATGATGTTGGTTGTTATTATAGGGTGGGTTGAATGCACGATTTTGATAAAAAGATGTTTTGATTTTGTGGTTGTGGAAGTGCTTACAAATGAAATTCAAAACTAGCAGGTCAAAAATTCACGGTTGGTAATATACTGGTTAACTGGAAATTCGGATCCGGTGTTAAATAAGGAACGTTTTCTTGCACTTAGGATCTTCGGGCATTTAATTGGGGTGTTTTCTTAGACATGGTGAAAGATTGAAGTAGTTTGAATTATATATTGAATTGTGATTTGAATTGTTGTTTGAATTGTGGTTTATGTGATGTATTTATAGTGTAATATTGGTAGTATAAGTTTTAAAATTTTAAAAGAAAAAAAAAATTAATGCAGACGGCTATTTTTTTGGAAAAGAGGAAGAGTTAGTTTGGTCGAGTGGCCGATCAATACAAAAAAAGGGGTGATCGATCACCCAGTTGATCCCATACGTTACTGCACCCAGCTTGAGAATTTAGTTACTCACATTGGTAAGTCAAAGTTTTATGCTTGTCATGGCTAGTAAATTAGCAATGTTGTACATGCTAAGACATGTTGTTACATTGGTTTAATCATTATTGCTTCTTTATTTCCTTGTTGCTTTAGCTTATGTTCATGCCCAATATATGCTTGTTTTATGGTACAACTTTCTTTGCAGCCATATTTGGCAGATCAAACCATCTTTCTTTTCATTTTGCTAATCTTAGATACAAAATGCATGCCCGTGTATTAATAAGATATGTTCTAGTTGATGTACGTGTATTAATAAGATATGAAATTTGGTTCATTCCGAAAACTAAAAGATTAATAGAGAGGGGTTTGATTCTCTATAACATACAAGGTGAACTCCTATCTATTTACGTGGAAAAAACGACGTCTCAAGCATGTAGTAGTATATCAGGTAAAAACGCATGTCCAAACTTGATATTGTATCGACCTATAAGCCGGAAGTTGAAGTTTTCATTTACATATGTGTGTTTAGCGAATTAGTTGTAGCTATAGAGCTTATTGATGTAAAGTAAAGTTAAAGTATATCAACCTAAATTCATACATACTTCAATCTTTTGTGTACTGTTTTCGTAATATTTTGAAAAGATATAAGTTTTCTAACTCATTTCTATTAGCTTAAGCTTTTGAAAGCTTATTGCTTACAAAAGCTTACAAAATTATAAAAGCTCAAAGGTATCGTAGCATATCACCCATTATTACTTTTGGTAGTTACATACGAAGTGAAAGGAAGTCGGTGCACTAGTCAACAATCAACTAAATCATTTTTTTTTAATCTTTTAAAAACATCAACATTAGCTTAAAATCAAACACAAACATTGAAAAAAAAAATGTATAAGGACACAAAGACCAAAACTCAAAAGAGAATTATACAAGGTCAAAGGCTAAAGACCACCACTAACAAGGGTGTCATAAATATCGGAACTCGACTAATCCGACCCGATTTGAATTCGAATAAAGTTATTCGGGTAGAGTTGCTTCGGGTTGAAAAACATTATTCGAGTTAAGATGATTAATCCAAACTCTTATTAGGGTCAGATTTCGGATTAGAGTTTTCACCTTATTCAGGTTTCGGGTTAACGCGTATCTGAATAGCCCGAACCGCATCAGCCTTACCCTAATAAATTGCGGGTTATTGTAAAAAAAAATTGGACCTTTGCACTGGATTTGGGTGGGCCTAGGAAAAGTAACCCATCAATGGATTAAGCCGGGTCAGGGTACCCGGATCCAATAAATGACTGAATAAATCTCTTTGATTCATAAATAAGCTTCAGATCTCAACTGAAAAATTACCACAGATGACTTTGATTCATACTCACTTTGATTCATAAATCACTTTGATAGCTTCAGATCTCCTCTCTAACATAAGTGAAAAATTACCACGGCTTGTTTGTGGACTAGACTACTTTCATAAGTGTAATCACCAAACACTCAAACCACCACCACCGCCTCCAGCGACCACCGGTCAGGACACCACACTCCCACCACCACCGCCGCCGGCGACCACCGGTCAGGACTCCACACTCCCACCGCCGTTCCAAAACCCCCACTTCAACCACCGCTTGACTAAACCCCCTTCACCTTTACTTTACTTCTTTATTACTTTTAGTTTTTTGTTAGTATAAGTTTTAAGGCGAGAATTTGATGATTATGGATTTAGGTTTTTGGGTGGATGATTGATTATTAAGGTTTTTTAGGAATTATTATTAAGGTTCATTTTGGGTTGGTGCGACTCTTATTATTGTTGTTCGGGTTCTCCGTTTGGGTTTTTTTACATATTTGGAGGATTTAAGGTTTTTAACATATGTGTGAATTGAATCTCGGTATTATTACTGTTTTGTTGGGTAAATGATGGTGATGGTTTTTCCGATTTCATCGTGGTATACTATAGATAGGTTTGGGAAGCTGGATTACTTACTAGTATTTCAATACCACACACACGGTTATGATTTTGAAGTTGCTAATATTACTACTTCGCGGCGTTGCAACAGCGATAGATTCAAGTTGTTGACTAGTGTTTTTTTTATTAATGTCTTGTTTATGTAACGTCGTTTAACGACTACTTATATTGAGGTTAATAGAGTATGCCCGCGAAAGAAACTTACTTATGTACTAAACCATGAGGAAAATGAGTGCGTCTACAAACCCCCGGTCAATCAAACCCTACTATCGCTTTTCCAGCGTCCGCACAAGGCGCCCAAGGCCAAAATCAACCCACAGCAAATGAATACCGTTCCAAAGCCCCCACTTCCACCACCGCTTGACTAAACCCCCTTCACCTTTACTTTACTTCTTTATTACTTTTAGTTTTTTATTAGTATAAGTTTTAAGGCGAGGATTTGATGATTATGGGAGGTGGTTTTTGGATTTAGCTTTTTACATATGGGTGGTTTTGGATGATTAAGGTAAGGGTTGGATTATTGATTAAGAGTTTCTCTTCATTTGGTTTTTTTACATATTTGGGGAGGATTATTAAGATTTTCCGTATTATTACTGTTTTCGGTAAATGATGGTTTATATGGTATATTAGATAGGTTACTTTGGGATAACATATCGATTTGGATTGGGATTTTTTTATATGGTCTACGGTATTTTCATCGGATTGGTTAGATATTACTACTTCGCGTATTGAGTAGTTTTTTTACATATGGGTGGTTTTTTCGATTTCATCATCATGGTATACGGAATAGGGAATTTTCGATATGGTCTACGTTTATTTCGTATTTGAAGCTCGATTACTTACTAGTATTTTGATACCACACACACGGTTATGATTTTGAAGCTGCTAATATTACTACTTGGCGGCGTAGCAGCTATAGATTCAAGTCGTTGACTAGTGTTTTTTTAATCCTTCCTTATTAGTGTCGTTTATCTAACGTCGTTTAACGACTACTTATATAGAGGTTAATAGAGTATGGCCGCGAAACTTATGTAATGTAATGTCGTTTAACGACTACTTTTTCTACATATATAATATAGTATAATTCTACCCGTTCTGCGCATGTTGTCTTCTTTCAATCAATGTTCTAATGTTCTAATGTTAACTGAGTGAAAAATGTTATCTGCAGGACAATTAACATGAATTCTGAATTAGTTTTTGAGATAGAAATTGGTTGACCTGGTTTTTTTTTTTTTTTTTTATCATAATGGGTCTAATTGGTTTGCGTCCTTCTGAAAAACTTAAGCTAAAAGAGGAAAGGGTCAAAACCTAAAACTTGAACCCAACCCGATTTGGCCTATTTTGATAAAATGAAGGAAACCAATTTCTTAATACTATGAAACTTAAATCACACAGTGTCATGTTCAGCTTAGCAAAAGTTCTGATGCTAAATTTATTATCTGCAATAGCTTACTTTTACGCAGAACCTGAGGTCTTATTTAGTGTCATTTGTGAATGGAGAGAGTGTGTTTTTGAGAATTAACACAAGTTGCAGAAAGTTCAGCTTACAACTTGATTCCACGATGAACCTATTACAGACTTGATTCCACTAACTAACTGACAGCAAGTCTTCCTATTTTCTAAGCTAGCATGACTCCGATACAGCCTGATAAATCAGGTTGATAAATCAGGTCTTATGAGTGTGTTTTGGGGAATTTACAGTAGTTTTGTTCTAGCTTAAGATGAGGCGTGGTAGGGTGCTGTACTACGTATTATCGACTATCTTTTCTTCGACTCATATCATCCTAATAAAATGGCGAACCGACAATATGCAGAACTGTTTTGGAACGCAGATTATAATGTCACAACGCCTTAGAATTTGAAGACACTCTTTCAATCAAGAAGAGCTTGTCTTTTGCATTCTCTCTATCAAAATCTTCAAACCCATGTGCCTGCAAACATTCACAAACAAACAAAAATCAACCAATCAGACTCAGACTCGCCCGACAATGCTTAAAATCAAACATAAGCTTACCTTCCAAGCATCAAAACAGTCGCCTGTGGACTGGTTTCAGGTGACATAGAGAACACAGCAGCTGTGTTTTATGATCAACTACCTACACTCACATGTATCCGAACTAAATATATTTTAATTTTAATTTAAAAAAGTCGCCTAATGGATTTATTTTAATTTAAAAAAGCTCATAAGATTATTTTTCCGGCTTATGAGCTTATCAACTTGAGCTTATGGCTAATTAAAGTCCATAAGCTCAGCACGTCAACCTAATAAATACATAAGCCGAAAAAAAGGGCTTATGAGCTTTTTCAAATTCAAAATAAGCCCATAAGCCTACAAAATAAGCTAATCCAAACGCCCCATAGTTCCTTAAGCATGTAATAATCTTGTATTTGGTCCAACCGTCCAAGTATAACAAGTATACGTGATCCGGGACCAAAAGTGAACGCAAACATTGCAATTAGAGACCAAGTTGGAAATAGTTGTGACGAGAAGCAGATTTCACTTGTCTCAGTAGTCTTGCAAGGAAATTAAAATAATGCAATTTGAGGTTTTAGGTAAAAACGGAACAGTATGCATATTTTTTATACCTCGATTGCATCAGTTAAATTTCCAATCACCATTCCCACGTATTGTTCATGCGTATAGGGATAAAGAAGGCTGTCATTGTTGCCAACGGAGATGAAATAGTCATTTCCCCCGCAACCCAACATGTAGCCGGCATTTGACAGCAGCTGCTCGGCTTTTGCATCACCTAAGTTCTGCCTAAATTGTTTCCCTAAATCACCAACTACCTACACACATTTGCTCCATAGAGAAAATCATCATTTCGTGGGTCGAGATATGTTGGAATGAGAGGCAGTCCAGCATACTCAGCTGTAATACTAAGAATTAATGACTATCTCTTCTTCGACTCCTATCATCCTAATGAAGTGGCGAACCGACAATATGCAGAACTTTTTGGAGCAGATTATAATGTCACGACGCCTTACAATTTGGAGACACTCTTTCAATCAATGTTTTAATGTTATCCTCCAAGTGGCAGCTTATTTGGCCTTGTCTAAAACTTATGCTGCTAACTGAGTGAAAATTAAGCATCAGCCATCAGCTTATCATCATAATTCGTTTTCAGATCCTAGCTTGTCGACCAACATATTTTTTTAACCCAATTGAGCATATATAGCACCTGCCGAATTCTGGAGAGAGCTTGACTTTTGTAGGTCAAATAAACAAAATTTACAGTAGTTGCAGAAAGTTCACCTTGTGAGGTTACTCTACTAGTACTATATCTTACTGATACTCACATTACAGGTAAGAAACAGTGAGTTAACGATTCTAAAGGAAAACCTAAAAAGGGCATTCAAGACACTCGAATTTCTCCTATGAATTGTAACTTGTGCTAGCTTAAGATGAGGCGTGGTAGGGTGCCGTACTAAGTTGCTTGGCTGCAACATAGATAGTAGGTTCCAACACACTCTAAATGTGCTTAAGTAAACATGATAAATACATCGACTGTAAAAAACATTGAAGAAACTTTTGTATTGCATCGTGCACTCTGTCATGACCATCTAAGCATCATCATTAGCGTTAGTAGATTATATAAAAAATTGACTACTTCCATGACAGAACACCTACATTGCTTCATGTATGATCATAAATCTTTATTCAAACTGATAGATATCTCATTAGACTCCACAGTTTCTGATTGGGTCATTAATAGAAATCATATGCTGCATACCATTATGAACCTTCAGAGCCATACCTGTGCAACAACCTAACAATGGAAGGCAATTTCATTACCTGAATCCAATGCTCCATCATTCAAAATCTTGTATCAAGTGACAAATGGAGAGAAAAAATCCGCATTTGAAAAAAATCTTGTATCACATGCAAGGGGGTATATAGTAACATACATGCCAGGGCCTTTTACACATCTAGAACCATTACAGATCCTACGATACCTAATGTCTTCCTCGCCGTCATTTACCTTTTGAGTACATCAAATCTCACACAACCACCATGATTTTCGATCACAAGTCACACCACCCGATACTCAATTTTTATTGTTCAACTATTTCTTCATGACCAAGTTCATCAAACAAGATGGAGATGCATTATAGCAAGAATCATGAGATCCTAAGCAGTAACAAGCTCCAATTAACACGTGCATTTTGTATCGTAAACACTAATCAGACACTCTAAGATTAGCAAAATGAAACGAAATATGGTGTGTGATCTGCCAAATATGGCTGCAAAGAAAGCTGTACCATAAAACAAGAATATATTGGGCATGAACATAGGCTAAAACGACAAGGAAATAAAGAAGCAAAAATGAATAAACCAATGTAACAGCATGTCTTAGCCTGTACAATGTTGCTACTTTACTAGCCATGACAAGCATAAAACTTTGACTTGGCAATGTCAGTAACTAAATTCTCATTTCCAACAACATGCATATATAATACTTAGAAGTTAGAACTATCAACAAGGCCAAAATGCTAGAAGAATGGATGAATACAAACGAATCACGTAATATTCACAATCAAGAAGAGCTTGACTTTTGCATTCTCTCTATCAAAATCTTCAAACCCATGTGCCTGCAAAAATTCACAAACAAACAAGGATCAGCCAAACTTAGACTCAGACCCGCCCAACAATATTATTCTTAAAGTCAAACATAAGTTTACCTTCCAAGCATCAAACAGTCGCCTGTGGATCGGTTCCAGGTGAAATAGAGAACACAGAACCATCAATCACTTGAAGAGAACCAACTCCCAACACCCTTAGTTCCGAATCCACCACCCTCCCCTCTAAACATCCCCCATGATAATGCCATATAGTGTTCACTGTCCGCCTGCAAAACGCACCCATCTCCTCATCACTTGATTGATTCCCCGGCAATACTGCACCCACAAATCTAAACTCTGGACCAGACGACCCCCAAAACCCGTAATCAGCCATAACTCAGGTCCTAAGCAGCTCACCAATCTTACGCTTTCCATTCACACACCTCTGCAAATCCACGGCATTACTAAAGTAGTTAAACCGCACAATTGGATTCGTGATGATTTCAGGGAACGCCAACCGCATTGACCCAGCAGATAACTGCCCAATAATCTTCTCCATAATGCTAACAATACTGTAATACAACGGTGAAGACTGTGGCCTCGTGAAAACAGTATGTACTGGGCTAGGATATAGAAGAACATTAGACGACGCCTCAAGATAAGCACCATAATCAGTAATCCCCACAACCTGAATCAAAGATTGCTGCAGACCTGCAGTAACATTGGTGACAAAAATGATATCCCATTTCTTGAATTATCATACAAAAACTGACCAACGTAAGGCGAATGAGTAACAACCGGGTATCCCCCAAGAAGACAGATACCCCCTCGGTCCAATACCTATCGCACCAGCAGACAAGAATGAAAACTATTTATAGAGAATGAAAACTAGGCGGGGAAGTATGTTATGAGGTTTAAGGCGTGTTTGACTGTGTTTGACATTGTCACGTGCCTTGCACCTGTCCTTCTATTTGAGCATATAACATTCCACCCTTCTTCAAATCATCCTTGTCCTCAAGGATCTAGCGCAAAATCAGGATACCTCTTAACAATTTCTGCCAAGTTCTCCCATGTAGCATCATCCACATTACCATTTGTCCACTGAATTAGTCCAAACGCCACCACTCTATTTTGCTGATTTGCAGCTACAACATTCCTCATCAGCAGCTCATTTCATCCATATTTGTCATCCGATTCTCATGTGTTTCTTCCAACCTTCTGATAAAAGAATTTCTATCTTTTAAGACCACACATTACGGTAGCTCTAAAGACCACTTGTCAGCTGCACCCATACTTCAGCTAGCAAGTAAAACTTCCATCTCAAGTTCAATCTTCAACATATGTTCTACCCCATGACTTTCCGTTTTCCTCTTAGGCCATTCCAACGCCCCACATATAGTTTCCAATATAACTTCTGTCAACATTATAGAATCATTAAACTGACCCTTATCTGTTGCATTAACGTCCACAGCATCAAGACTACTCATAGCAGCTTTATCTGAACCGGTTTCGCTATCGAGCATATACCCAGGCAACAAAATAGATCCAGCCTCATCAGAATGTCCACGAGCAGAAAGTCCAGTATTCTTTAGAATACCTTTGACTGTACCTCTGTCTCCTCTCTTATCCGGGTTTTCAAGATCACTTCCTTATGAACTTTCTTCAAATTCGACTACTTTTGGATTCTGACCCATTGCTATATGGTTGTCCTCCATTACCAATTTCAAACCAATTCCTTTTGCATTCACTGACCTAACGTTTTCATGTGGTGTATCACAATCTTCATGATCCCATTTCCTAAAGTCTCCTGGCTTATTTTTATCCACCTTAGAGAACAATGAAGCATCTTTGTTCTTGACTTGAGTCTTTGATGCAACAACTTCATTCTTCTTCACAAAACCAATAGGACAATTGCCAAACAACTCAAGTTTTTCACTTTCTTCATCCTCGTGAACAAACTCATCAAAATCCACAAAACATGTATTATCACATTCAACTTCACTCGAATCTTGTGAAGTCATTTCCTCATTTTTATCCCCTTCTTTACTAAATTCAACAAGATCCTTTAAACCAATATTATTACCGACGACTCTACTTGATTCAATTTCATGATCTTTCCCATCTTCTTCACAAATCACCACCCCGTCAACATCCATGCTATTTGACTTACTCGATTCCAATTCACTACTCTTGCTAACTTCATCACAAACTCTATCAATACTCACCAAATGATGGATTGATCATTTTCTTCAAAGGATTATTTGTCCTTTCTTGCACACTAGCCAAAATATAAGCATCCGAAAGAGTTTTGATACGTTTAAAGTTAAACCAACAAACTCCCTCTTTAATTTCCGGTTGTAACCCCAAAATGAAAAGTTCAACGATAAACTCATGACTCACATTCTTAGTCAAACAAATGATTTCATTATGATAAGAAGTAAATGCATTGTAATAGTCTCTAACCGAGCCCTCTTGTTTTATGATTGGCATTTTACAGGATTCACAAAAATGAACAAGAATTACCTGTACCAAGTCAAGAACAGAACTGTATAGCGATGGTCTGAAAGTAACAGAAATTGTGGTTGTTTTATAGAGAATGAAAACTAGGCGGGGAAGTCTGTTTGAGCATATAACATAGTGCACAACATACTAATAAACTAAGCAAAACTTGGTTTAATGAGGTAAGAAATTGCATAAATTAAAATGCTAAAACGATAGATTAGCAACATCCAACAATTAAATAAATGTTACCAACAAAAAAAGAAAAATAAAAAGAGTACTAAGTCATAAATATAATGATACAGTTTAGCTATGACCAAGCTTGTTCAATCCATGAATTATGTGGGGCAATGGTTTATTGTTCCAAAGAAATCCTTAAAACTTCCTGAAATATTACTACCATCAAAAGTATGAAACTTGCGTGTTTCGAGAGAATAAAACACTATCTTCCCGGAATGCAATTTTCGAAAATATATTTTGTTCTCCATCTTTGATGTTTTGGCTTCCATGCATAGACATGTTTTATCATCGATATAAATCATGTGTCTTCCTATATCATCTATTTTCTCCCATTCACGAGCATCCTCATTTGAGCTGAATACTTCGACAGATTCTTCAAAATCGCCCACAATTACTAGTATAAGATGTTGATCACATTGATACTTATGATCACATTTCACTAGAAAATGTTGTGCCTTTGATGTGCACTGACTAATTGGGGCTTCCTTTAGAACACACTCCCATATCAATTTGTCATCTCTAACGCCCAATTCTTTGAATGCATCAACTCCTTCATCGTTACACAATGCGTATACATCACCACCATAGAATGCTGGAAAGCGATAAAGATATGGATCGTCATTACTGTTGGTGGGTATCTCCCAGAACAGGGTTAAGACAATCAATGACAGTAGCAATACCACTAGGTGGTTACCGGATATCACTTGGAATCGTGTGATCACTTTCCAAAGTAAACTATTAGACCCTAATGCCTGGGTATCACGAATATCTACTTGGGATAAGACCAAATGCAGTTAGAGAATTAGGCACAATTCTATAACCCTTTCGCTAATAAGTGTTTACGTTTTATGTGTGTCCTTCATGCATTATCAGATCTCCTATTTATAGGAGGTTACTCTTGAGCTATTCCAATGGAATTATGAGTATTAATCAGCCCATTAATAGCCTCATAATTATCCCCATTATAGCCGTTAGTGGTTACATGACCAATTAAACGTGGTCATAATGCGTTGTAAGCGCCATTTAGCGATACTTTCCATAAGCGGTACTTTCCACTAGCGTACTTTCCATAGCGGTACTTTCCACTAGCGGTACTTTCACTTGCGGTGGAAATACATATCGATGGAAGCACTGTTTATCGATACTTTCATAGCACTAGCGGTGGATACACCACTTGTGGAAACATCGCCTATCGGTGGAAACACTGCTTATCGGTGAAAATCACAAGCGGTACTTTCCACAAGCGATTTCCTCAAGCGTACTTTCACCGCAGTACTTTCTACTAGCACCACCAATACAAACCACTATTAGAGTCAAGGTGTTCATGGACCTTATGGGTGTACACTCCGTACCTCCTAACCCATTTCAAGGTGTGAACTAATCCCACAAGTGCACTAAATTTTCCAACAATCCTCCCCAAATTTAGTTCACTTCCTTTGCATGAAAAATAAACATCAAGCAAAACATGTGCATAAACGAAAATGTCATGAGGATTGAATTTCCATCTTAGTAATTACACGTTCAAATATTCGAGAATCAGGGTGTTCTAAGAATTGAACCCTTCAACCACTTGAATACCTGAAGATAAATACACACAAGTTTTCAAACACTTAACAGCTCCTGACACTATACAAGCCATGTGTCCATATCCAACTTCATAAATGTTGTAAAAGCTAAAAGTCCAAAGCTTCACAAGCGGCAAAACTTCAACATTTACATAGGTGGTTCCTCTTTAGTCATGCTCCCGCCAAGCACTTTTTCAAAGAAAATTAACCATTAAGAAGTAAAGACTTCATCCTCCTTTCGGCAGGTTCTGAGCACAACCTTGGGATGTAAATAAAACATGTGCTCCAGTCCACTGAATGTTCACATTTCCACATTGAACTCAGCTCCCAAGTTTCCTCAGGAGGGAGTTGGGTGTCCTAGCATTCACTGACTAAGTTGGACTTAAACCCATCCCTTTAGCAGACTTTATAACCAAGTCTCTAGCCGAACCCTTCGTCAAGTGATCACTAAGTTCGTTGAGATCTAACAAAATCTATAGATACCACCCCATTCATGATAAGCTCACGAATCATGCTATGTCGGACACCTAAGTGTCTAGACTTACCATTGTATATTTGGCTATAAGCCTTAGCCAATGTAGTTGCACTATCACACCGGATAGAAATAGGTGCTATAGGTTTAGGCCACAATGGAATCTCAAGAAGCAAGTTTTTCAACCATTCAGCTTCTTTACCAGCAGCTGCTAAAGCCACAAATTCAGATTCCATTGTTGAACTGGTGATGCAAGTTTGCTTCTTGGATCTTTGTCACACCCCCATTTTTACCTGTTTTGCAGCGGAATGGAATTCCTGGGGATTGACTGTCATAGCATCACAAGCACAGTTATATTGAACGACCTAAAGTGTCGTTTGAAAAGAACATCGTTTGATTTAATAAAACAATCGGAGTTTACAAAGTAGGTCCCAAATGAAAATAAACTTGTGCGGAAATAAGTTTGTTACAATTCAAACGATGTTTTAAAGTACGTAAAACCCAAGTGAGACGCGTCGTCATTGCGACTCCATGATGTGTCCAAATGCATGCCATGAAGTGAATGCCTTAGATACTTGAGATAAAACATGCTAAAAAGTGTCAACACAAAGGTTGAGTGAGTTCATAGAGTTTGTGTTGAAATGTAAAGCCTTTCAAAATCGTTTATGCAGAAAAGGCATTGTAAATCCACTCAGTTCAAGTTCATACCATACAAAACTTGCAACCTGTGTGTTCACAACCCATTGCCAAAATATGGAATGTTTATGTTCAAATGCATGATGTCAAATGAATTCACATTATAGTATATAACTTTATGTATCAATAGTTCAATGAAAATCCCAAGACATTCAGCTCAATGATGTTCCCAAGACATTTAGCTCAATAATAATCCCAAGACATTCAGCTCAATGATAATCCCAAGACATTGACTCAATGATAATCCCAAGACATGCAGTTCCATGATTTATGATATAGGATATGACTAAACATTCAGTTCATTAAGCGGTAGTTTCAAATAATCATGATAGTCATAAAATAGTTGAGCATGTATCTCCCCAAAAGTAATTCATACTGATTAAAAGAGTAGGGGCTATGACTCACTTGATGAATTGGTATGATGACAAGAGTGAGTACATCGAAATGTAGCGTGATACTTTAACCTTGACCTATTATGAATGATATGATACGTAATGAGTTATGATGAAATGTTATGCATGCATTTCGTATGTTATTTATACCATTAGCGAGTTTTGAAAATAATACTTATCGTCGAAAAATACTCTTTTGACGTCTTGACCATTCTTAAATTACTTTACAAGTATTTACGTCAAAATGTCATCCTACAATAGTTTCTTAATGATTTATTGTGAAATTTTAACTTTTCGTTGTAAAATAATGTCGTTGGAAATTTCATGAAAGTGACAAAAATGGCCTCGAAAAGCTAGTCGTAAAATGGTACACGTCGAACGTTAGGAAACGAACTCAACGGTTTTGGAAAGCTTGTATCAAAATCTAGAAGTTTCAGATTACATGATTTTTAGTCATAGAGGTTTCGAACATAAAGATAATAGAGGTTAAATATGGTGATTTTGTCCAAAATGTGGTTTAAAAGTGAGTTTCGGCAAAGTTTAAGCAACCATAAATAATTTATTACAACTCCGCTATACAAACGGTTGGTCATTTTGAAAAATATGCTTGGTGATCTCGATTTTATTAGAAGACATCTCGTTACAAAAAGTTCTACGTCTACGTTAAACATAGCCTTCAACATGGTCGTTTTGTTTACCGTAACACTCGGCAAATAAAAATAAGAGTAAATTACATAAATGGTCCCTGTGGTTTGTCAAAAATTTCACCTATCGTCCCTCAAACTTAAAAGTTGCATGAATGGTCCCTTTCGAGGCAAAAGAGTAACATGAATGGTCATTTGACCATAATTTCTGTTAGTTGATCGTCAAATGGGTGTTTGGAAGGCTGAAATGACAAAAATACCCTCGTATGTGTTTCATGAATGGTCCCTATGGTTTGTGGGTTATCACGAATTAGTTTCAAAAAAGAAAAAAAATTGTCGAAAATTTTTTATAAAAAATTCCGTAAAAAAGAAAAAAGTTTAAAAAACAAATTTTTTACGGAATTTAAAAAAAAAATTAAAAACAATTTTTATTTCTTTTCTCTTTTTTTTCCAAAATTTTTTACGGTATGTTTTATAAAATTTTGGGCAAAAACTTTTTATAAAATTTTAGGGTAAAAATTTGTCAAAAATTTATAAAAGTTTAAAATTTTATAAAAAATTTATAAAAATATTAAAATATTATTAAAAATTTATAAAAATATCAAAATTTTATAAAATTTTTTATTAAAAGTTCCGAAATTTTTTTAAAAATATTTACAAAATATTTTTTAAAAATTTCGAACTTTTAATAAAAAATTTTATAAAATTTTGATATTTTAAAATATTTTTTAAAAAAATTTCGGAACTTTTAATAAAAATTTTTATAAAATTTTGATATTTTTATAAAATTTTAATATTTTTATAAATTTTTTTATAAAATTTTAAACTTTTTATAAATTTTTTGACAAATTTTTTTCCCTAAAATTTTATAAAAAGTTTTTGCCCAAAATTTTATAAAACATTACGTAAAAAATTTTGGAAAAAAAAGAGAAAAGAAAAATTTGTTTTTTAAACTTTTTTCTTTTTTACGGAATTTTTTATAAAAAATTTTCGACAATTTTTTTCTTTTTTGAATACTTTTATCGGAAATTTTTTATAGAATTTTCAGAATTATGAATAAAATTTTTATAAATTTTTTGGAATTATTTATAAATTTTTAGGAATTTTTTATAAAATTTTCGACAAAATGTTTTTTTATATAAATAGTTATATAAATAAAAATAAAAAATAAAAAATCAGGGACTAATTCGTGATTACCCACAAACCATAGGGATCGTTCATGAAACACATACAAGGGTATTTTTGTCATTTCAGCCTTCCAAACACCTATTTGACGGTCAACTAACAGAAATTATGGTCAAAGGACCATTCATGTTATTCTTTTGCCTCGAAAGGGACCATTCATGCAACTTTTAAGTTTGAGGGACGATAGGTGAAATTTTTGACAAACCACAGGGACCATTTATGTAATTTACTCTAAAAATAATATAGTTTTTCTAAAAGTAAAGTTACGGCAACTTCATAAAAACGTGTATATTTTAGTCGTTACAAATCCGTTTTCTACGTATTATACGTCCTTAGCTTCGTATCAAAGTATACTAATATATTTTTGATAAGTCGAAATAATTTATAAAGCTTAAGACTCGTTTTTGACTCGAATAAAACAATAATAGTGTGCTGAAATTTCCAGAAAATATATATTTCGTCGTCAAACTTGAAAATTTCATAACTTCTTCGTTATAACTCCGTTTTAATCCGTTCAAGCGGCCACGGATTCGTTTTAAAGTATATTTTCTAAATATCTAGGCCAAAATTTCGTGTCTACTGTCGGATTTTCCAGAAATACAAAACAAGATCAGACCCTTTTTTAGACTTGTCGAAAAGAGTTTTTCTCGTACTAAACCTATTCCAATCCCTTCAAAACAACTCCAAAGCTATTCTAATCCTACCATACACCTTCTTAGGGTGTCATGGGTTCCTAGACATCATCAAGACCAATATATAACAAGGGATAAATTATAGGATGACTTATATATGTATAACTCTAAAAACAATGTAAAAATGGTATAAATATCCATAAGTCTTGCATGCTTTACTCAAACATGATAAAATGAACACAACTTGAATATGAAAGATGATGATGAATATGAAATGCTTACTAGAAGATATGGATGATTTGTGAACCCAAGAACACAAGAGAACTCTAGTATAAACCCAAGTATGCTTCCAAAAACCCAAGTCTTAGTACCCTTAAATGAACAACCCCAATTTTTCTCCTTGGTTTTCTTGTCTTGGCCGAATCTTAAGTGACTGAGGGAGTATGTTTTTGTATTCAAAGTTTGAACAAAATGAACTACTAAGACCTCCCTATTATAGTAAATTCAAATTGTTTATTGAATTAAATATATATTTTAGTACATAGATCATTAAATGAGCTAGTAGAAAATGGTAAAAGTTGGAGTGTGGTATACGCCTACAAAGAAAAAAAAAACGAAAATATGGAGGGTCATGCTTCATTTAATGATCTTGTTCAATAATATCTAAGATTTAATATATCTAGTATTACTTTAGGTATTAAATTAGTTAGAATTAAAGTGTAGAGGAACAAAATAAAGTGTAATAAAGTCATAAAAATTATAAAAATACATTTCTTGCCAAAATTGAGTGAATAAATATTTATCGTGTAGTTTTTAAGAAAAGCGTCGTAATAATATAAATTTAACAATTTATATACAAAATAAATTTAAAACGCTAGGTAAACTCAAAATATTATTTTTATGAACTAAATGTAAGTATAAAAATATATCGGGATCATTTTTGGAAGTATCGGATTAAATGTTCAAAATAATAACTTACGCGATAACGTTTATTTAATATGAAATTTACGCGTTTAAAGTGAAATGCAAAGTCATGAATGAACTATCATGATGCAAATGATGCTAATGAAATGTAGACTAAACTTAGTCCATATGAAATGTTCGTGATGATATGATCATGAATTCGCCGCTAAACCTTTAAGGTTACGCGAATTTGGACCACGCAAACCTAGTTTACGATAAATGATGAAATTGTGAAACTTGAGAAATGACCTGAAATTGCGAGTTGTCACAGATGCCCAAGAAATTGCACCTCCACCAAGTAGGAATACCCAGCCACTGGTAGACGAATTGTCTTCATTGTTACTGATCCAACTTGCATCAGTGTAACCTTCCAACACGATGGGTAACCGATATATGAGAGACTATAATCCATAGTTCTCTTCAAATACTTCATACCCTTTGAGCGCTTGCCGTGATGAGCACTAGGATCACTAGTATACCTACTCAATTTTCCCACTGCAAAACCAATATCAGGTCTTGTACAAGTCATGGCATACATCAGTACCAATTACCCTAGAGTACTCAAGTTGAGATACGACCTTGCCATGATTAGGCATCAGCTTCTCACAAGTATCCATAGGTGTACTCACCGGAGTACAATCAAAGTAATTGAATTTCCTCGGTACCTTCTCAATATAATGAGACCGAGAGATAGAAATTCTTTTACTTTCATGTTTAATCCTTATACCAAGGATAACATCGGCCTCCCCCATGTCCTTCATGGAGAACCTTGATGACAAAAATTCCTTTGTCGTCAACCGATTTTGGTCATGCCAAAGATCAACATGTCATCAACATATAGACAAATGATGACTCCTTTACCGGATTCATCAAATTTGCTATATACACATTTGTCACCCTGGTTAAGAACATAACCACTAGACAAAACCACTTCATCAAATTTTTGATGCCATTGTTTAGGTGCCTGCTTAAGTCCATAAAGAGACTTAATCAGTTTACACACCTTGTTTTCATTACCAGGCATGATGAAGCCCTGAGGTTGGTTCATATAAACCTCCTCATCCAATTCACCATTCAAGAAAGTCGTCTTCACATCCATCGATGAATAACGGATTATGAATAGATGCCATAGCAATCGGCAGTCTTATGGTACGTACGAGCCACAGGGGGCATAAGTATCAAAATAGTCTATCCACGACTTTTGTTTAAAGCCCTTAATGACTAGTCTAGCCTTGAACTTTTCAATAGTTCCATCTACCTTCATTTTTCTTTTGAAAATCCATTTGCAACCCAAAGGTTTGCAACCAAGAGGTAGATCAACCAACACCCAAGTGTTGTTGCCCATGATGGAATCCATCTCATCATTGATTGCTTCTTTCCGGAAAGCAATATCCTGGGACTTCATTGCTTCTTCAAATGTTTTGGGGTCATCCTCAACAATGAAGCAATAGGAGTATTGGTCGAGACCTCATCCACGGTACCTTCAACTAAGTATAGTTGAAACTCAGTCCAAATGACTTTGGTGTCACGACCCTTTTGCTTTTCTGAGCACAGGTTCAGTTCTTTGAACCACAACCTCATCGGCACCACCGATGGTTCATCATCGTACCTCGATACACCGGTGTCATGAGTTCCATTAGGAATCCTCTGACTTGGTCTAGGAACTGATGAGAATCTATTCTCATCAAAGTCGGCATCCCTTGATTCAATAATGGAGTTAATTGAAACATATTCATTAGGTTCAATAACATAGAACCTAAAAGCCTTGGAATGCTCAAGATATCCAACAAAGATGCGATCAATGCCTCTTTCACCCAAAGTCTTTTGCTTTGGATCGGGAGTCTTACAACTGACCCTACAACCCCAAACATTGAGATAGTTCAGGTTAGGTTTCCTTTTAGTCCAGAGTTCATAAGGGGTAACCTTGTTCCTTTTGTTAGGAACCCTATTTAATAAATAGCAAGTTGTTAACATAGCTTCACCCCGAACACTTGATTCAGTCTGAATAGGACAACATGGAATTAACCATCTCCTTCACACTGTTTTTCCTTTCGAAATACCATTTTGCTTGAGGAGTATAAGGCGATCGTTTCATGGATTATTCCAACAGACTGAAAGTCTGAGTATCCATGTACTCACATCCCCTATCAGTCCTTAATCTTTTGATCAAAGACCCAAGTTGTAATTCAACTTCAGTTTTAAACACTTTGAATTTATCTAATGCTTCATCCTTGGTATGTAATAAATAGACATAACAAAATCTAGAAGCATCATCAATAAATGTCACAAAGTACTTCTTATTTCCCAAAGAAGGAGTGGCATGCAAATCACACAGATCACTGTGTACAAGCTCCAGGAGCTTAGTCTCACGACTAACACCACGAAAGGGTTTCTTGGTTCTCTTGGTCAACATGCAAGTTTTACACTTTTCAGTGTCCATGTCAAAGGCTGGGATCAACCCATCCTTAGACATATCTTGCAACCTTTTATAATGTACATGACCAAGTCTTGCATGCCAGAGGATAGAATTAGTCTGATCATATGTGGTCACAAAAGTGAAATAACACTGTCAGTGGTAATATTAAGCCTAAACATTTGATTACATAAATAACCAAAACCAATAAAAACACCACATTTAGAAAGAACAAATTTATCAGATTCAATAACTTGTTTATATCCATGATTATTCAAAACACTACTTGAAACCAAGTTTTTCCTTATATCGGGAACATGAATAACATTAAACAAAGTTACAATCTTTCCAGAACTAAACCTAAGATCTACACAACCACGACCATGCACCAAGGTTGTTGACTCATTTCCCATGTGAAGAATAGAACCATCATTCGGTGACTCATAAGTCTTGAACCAGCTTCTATCTTTACACACATGAACTGTTGCACCAGAGTCAACCCACCACGCAACATCATCATCCTGCACATAAAAGATTCAGATACATATGTAACATAATAAATCTGAAAAGACTTATTAAACATATTCGACCTTTCATGAGTTGGTTGAACCACCACTCCCGAACCATTAGTGCCGATCCATTGGCTTTACCACCAATTTTAACACCCTTGCAGTCCCTTTAATGTGACTGTTTTGCCACATTTCCAACAAGTAGGTGTTGCCTTCTTGTTTGGATCGCCTTGTGTTATCATGCTATTTGCGTTTGCCTTTGTTGTCATTGTACCTGGTGGAGTTGTTATGCTCCACCATATTGACAACAGATGCACCAGTAGCATTGCCACTCTTTGGCTTGTCATTGTCCTGCACCTTGAGAGATTCCTCAATGTGCGGATGATGCCCAACTCAACAACAGTTAACTCCTCCTTCATATGTTTCAAGGTATGCTTGAAATCTTTCCATGAAGGAGGGAGTTTGTCAATGACACACGAGACTTTGATAGCCTCATCCATGTTCATTTGGTGTTGTGTAAACCTTCCAAGTATTCCAAGAAGTTCATTGTATTGTTCCATAACGGGTCTTGAATCAGTCATTTTGTAATTTGTGAAATTACTAACAAGGAACTTCTTACTTGATGCATCCTCAACCATATATTTGGCATCCAAAGAATCCCACAGTTCTTTGGAAGATTCAAAGGTCTGATAAATATCAAACAAAGAATCAGACATACCATTCAGAATAAGACCTCTGCATATGTAGTCATCATTCTCCCATTTGCTCCTCCTCCCGATCCGCTCCACAAGTAGCATCATCACCATCATCGAGGAATGGGTGTGGTTAGCACATACACCACACTCATACTTGACAAGAAGTGCATCTTCTTCAGCCACCTCCTAAAGTCCACCCCTTCAAACTTGTCCAGCTTAGCAAAGTTTGAAGCCATGTGTTTCATTGCGGCAGTTGCCATTGATTATCACAAAATAGTTTACTTTGATTGTTGGTGGGTATCTCCGATGGGGTTAAGACAATCAATGAAAGTAGCAATACCACTAGGTGGTTACCGGATATCACTTGGAATCGTGTGATCACTTTCCAAAGTAAACTATTCGACCCTAATGCCCGGGTATCACGAATATCTACTTGGGATAAGACCAAATGCGGTTAGAGAATTAGGCACAATTCTATAACCCTTTCGCTAATAAGTGTTTACGTTTTCGTGTGTCCTTCATGCATTATCAGGTCTCCTATTTATAGGAGGTTACTCTTGAGCTATTCCAATGGAATTATGAGTATTAATCAGCCCATTAATAGCCTCATAATTATCCCCATTATAGCTGTTAGTGGTTACATGACCAATTAAACGTGGTCATAATGCGGTTAACTGCCATTTAGCGATACTTTCCATAAGCGATTACTTTCCACTAGCGATACTTTCCATAAGCGACTTTCCACTAGTAGTACTTTCACTTGCGGTGGAAATACTGACCTATCGATGGAAGCAACGCTTATCAAGATTTTCATAGCACTAGCGGTGGATACACCACTTGGAAACATCGCCTATCGGTGGAAACACGCTTATCGGTGAAAATCACAAGCGATTTCCACAAGCGATTACTTTCCTCAAGCGGTACTTTCACCAGCAGTACTTTCTACTAGCACTACCAATACAAACCACTATTAGAGTCAGGGTGTTCATGGACCTTATGGGTGTACACTCCGTACCTCCTAACCCATTTCAAGGTGTGAACTAATCCCACAAGTGCACTAAATTTTCCAACAATTACCAAAACTAAGAGCATATTTACGCTAGGATGATTCTCGACGACCTACAAAGTGGATCAATGCAAACAACCTTCTACTTAGGTGTCTACCGATCATAAAATCTTACAATAAGGGACGCGCTGAGAATGGGTAGGCATGATAAACAGGATAGAGATGGTGATGTACAAAGTATTTTTTGGTGATGTACAAAGTATCAAAAACTCAAAAGAAATATATTTTGGTGATGTACAAAGTATTTTTTTGGTGTTATCATAAAATCTTACATTTAAGTTTGGTGTTATAAAAGAGTCAAAAGAAATTATCGTAGTTTTTAACCATTGTTTATAAAATGTACAAAGTATTGTATCTTTTTACGCAATCAACTTTTAAGATTGTACATGTTTTGAGCATGTTATACTAGAGTTGGATTGTACAATGTACAAATCTTTTGGACACGCATTTTTTTCATTTTAAGTAGTAGTACATAGCATTTTAAAAAAAGAACATGACCACAATCATATATAGCAGTTATCTAACCCGGCCTTTTTGTACAATAAGTCAACTGATAGTATATTTTGGCCTTGAGATGGAGCCAAGTTGTGGTGTTTTAGTGAACCATCATGCTATACAAAAAGAAGAATCATACTATAACATCTATGATAATCACAATAAACTGATCGATCGAGCAATGTTTCGTCAATGTACACAAGTGCAACACCCGCCAGTATTGACATTCTCTTTAACAAGTCGTATGCCGTGTTTTGTAGCATTGCTTTTTTATCGTTAGCAAAATTTCTTTAAAATCCCATTTGACTATTTCAGCTCCGTTGGCAACAATGACAGCATTCTTTACCCCTATACGCATGAACAATACGTGGGAATGAATGGTGATTGGGAATTTAACTGATGTTATCAAGGTATAAAATGCATACTTTGTTCCTTATTGACCTCAAACCTCACATTGCATTATTTTGATTCTTTTTGCCCAAAAAGGGAATTTATGAAAAAGGTGGAAGGAAAGCGTTCGTGCAGGCAATACTTGCAACGAAGAACTTGATATCATATCAAGCCTACACAATCAGGAACTTACCAAGAAACTTCAAGAGCTGGAAAACCATTTGGATGGATTCATGTATTCAAAATTCGATCTTGCAAACGAGGTTAACAAGCGAATGATGAACCCATCAAAATACAGGACTACTGAGTTATAGAATTCATCCAATCTGGTTAGGAGATAAGTGAAATCTGCCTCTCGTCACAACTATTTCCAACTTGATCTCTGATTGCAATGTTTGCGTTCACTTTTGATAAGCTCATAAGCCGGAAAATAATCTTACGAGCTTTTTTAATTTCAAATAAATCCATTAGGCCTAAAAATAAGCTGATCCAAACACCGCCTAAAAGTGAAAGCAAACATTGTAATCATGAAATATTTATTCAAATAGTATCGAGGAAGGACAATTACTATAATTTTCACCAAACATCATAAACGATCATTATAATTTACTCTTGTTTGAATTCTGATATTCAGGTTTCAAGGTAGGAGATAGCGCATGTTGTGGTACTGGTCCTTTTCGAGGCATTGATAGTTGTGAAGAGAAAAGAGAAGTGAAAAAGTTTGAACTTTGTGATAACATTAGCGACTATCCTTTCTTCGACTCTAATCATTGTACTGAAGTTGCAATCCGCCAATATGCGGAGCTGTTTTGGGATGGGGATTCTGATGTCACAGCGCCTTACAATTTAAAGGTGTTTTTCCAAGTTAAGTACACAATGGCCAAAAAAACTCGTTTTCAAGTCCTTAAGTATATGAACTTTGTTCGATAAAAGGTTCACGCTTGCGCTAAATGTGAACTAACGACAACTTCTCGGATGCAACAACTACAAGAGTCCAAGTACTGAAAGTTGAGGATCATATGGCTGCTGTAGCAAATATCCCTCTTCTTGTTGGCCCAGCATTCGTGCAGGAAATACTTGCAACGAAGAACTTGACACTATTGTAAGTCTACACAATCAAAAACTTTCCAAGAAGCTCCAAGAACTCGAGAATCGATTGGAAGGCTTTATGTACTCAAAATTTGATCCGTCAACAGAGATCAGCAAGCGGATGAAAAATCCATCAAAATATGGTATCAAATAGGGATGGTTTGTGTTATTTTCGCCAAAATATGGTATCAAGGTAGGAGACACAGCATGTTGCGGAAGTGGTCCTTTTGGAGGGATTTATAGCTGCGCCGGAAAGAGAGGAGTGAAAGAGTTTAAAATATGTGACAACGTTAGCGAATAATTTTTCTTCAACTCTAATCATCCCAATGAAGCTGCAAGTCGACAATTTGCAGAGCTGTTTTGGAACGGTGATTCCAATGTCACTGCGCCTTACAATCTAAAAGCACTCTTTCAAGGTAAGCAATGACCGAAAAACTCGTTATCAAGTGCTTACAGATTTAAATTCATTTCATTAAAAGGTTCACTTGCTTGTTTGCTACAAGTGAAACATGTTAGGTGATGCGATAGGTGTTTTGTTTACATCACGCAACGTTGAGGTGATCTTGTCTGCTGGTGCGATAAGTAGTCCTCATTTGTTGTTGTTGAGTGGTATTGGACCGAGGGGGTATTTTTCTTCTTGGGGGATACCGGTTGTTACTCATTCGCCTTACTTTGGTCAGTTTTTGTATGATAATCCAAGAAATGGGATATCTTTCTTGTCACCAATGTTACTGCAGCAATCTTTGATTCAGGTTGTGGGTTATCTTGAGGCGTCGTCTAATGTTCTCCCATATCCTAGCCCGGTACATACTGTTTTCATGAGGCCAGTCTTGACCATTGTATTACAGTATTGTTAGTATATTATGGAGAAGATCATTGGGCCGTTATCTGCTGGGTCAATGCGGTTGGCATCCCCTGAAATAATCATGAATCCAATTGTGCGGTTTAACTACTTTAGTAATGCTGTGGATTTGCAGAGGTGTGTGAATGGAAAGCGTAAGACTGGTGAGCTGCTTAGGACCTGAGTTATGGCTGATTACGGGTTTTGGGGGTGGTCTGGTCCAGAGTTTAGATTTGTGGTGTCGGGGAATCAATCAAGTGATGAGGAGATGGGTGCGTTTTGCAGGCGGACAGTGAACACTATATGGCATGTTGTTGGAAATGAGTCATATAAATCAATCCACAGGCGACTGTTTTGATGCTTGGAAGGTAAAGTTATGTTTGATTTTGAGCATAATATGTAAGTTTGGCTGATCCTCGTTCGTTTGTGAATGTTTGCAGGCACATGTATGGCTTTAAAATAGTGAAGGTGCAGTATATGGATTTCTATTAATGACCCAATCAGAAACTGTGATGAGCTATCTATGAGTTTGAATAAAGATTTATCATCATACATGAAGCAATGTAGGTGTTATGTCCTGGATTTGTTATATAATCTACTAACGCTAATGATGATGATGCTTAGATGGTCATGACAGAGTGCACGCACGATGCAATACAAAAGTTTCTGCAATGTTTTCTGCTACAGTCCATGTTTTTATCATGTTTGGTCAAGCCCATTTAGTGTGTGTTGGAATCATCGGTTTTATCTGTGTTGCAGACTATATAACAGTCAAGCAACTTAGTAGGTTTTCCGTTAACTCACAGTTTCTTACCTGCAATGTTAGTGTGTGTCGGAATCGGTTATCTATGTTGCATAACACAAGGGTGAAGTTTGTGTAAATTCCCGAAAACAGAGTGTGCTCATAAGATGCAGAGCAGAGAGCATTGGTAATATGTTATCTGTAGTAGTATGTTGCAGATGACTAAATAAGACCTCCTCACAGGTTGTGCGTAAAAGTAAGGTATTGCAGATAATGAATTTAGCATCAGAAGTTTTGCTAAGCTGAACATCATGACACTATGTGATTTAAGTTTGATAGTATTATTAAGAAGAAGAAATTGGTTTCCTTCATTTTATCAAAATAGGCCAAATCGGGCTGGGTTCAAGTTGTAGGTTTTGACCCATTATGATAAAAAGAAAAAAAAAAAAAAAAAACCAGGTCAACAACCAATTTGTATCTCAAAAACTGATTCAGAATTCATGTTCATTTTTGACTCAGTTAACAACAGCATAAGTTTTAGATAACATTGATTGAAAGAAAACAGAAAATATGCGCAGAACAGAACGGGTAGAATTATACTATATTATATATGTAGAAAACGACACGTTACATAAACAACGACATTAATAAAAAAAAAAAAAAACTAGTAACCAATCCGATGAAATAGCTAGCTTCAAAATGCCGTAGAGCATATAAAAAATTCCCCAAAGTAGTCATAATAATTCCCAAATGTATACGATCGTCATTTACCGAGCGAGATCCAAGTATGTTAATAATCCATCGTCCCCAAATATGTAAAAAAACGGAATGAAGAGATTTCTAAATCCAAAACCCCCTAATCAATAATAAGAGTGACCCAAATCACCCAAAAACCTCGTCGCCTTAAAACTAACTATCCATACGTATTATAGTAGTATACGATGATGATGAAATTAAACCAAAACAGTGAAAATACCCAGATCCAATAACGAACCCTAGAATTATGCATGAACTAATTAATACTAGCAAGTGGCCACCAATAATAGAAAGTAAAAATGGAACTTGGGGAACACGGTTCATCTGTTGCGGCTGGATCCTGGCAGCTATTGTTTAACTTAACCAACACCAGCAACCTGTAAAAAAGCACCAGATATACAGTACCAAAACAACCTGGAAATGACCCGTTAATAGCCTTATAACAGCAGCAAACTAAAGCAAAAGGACAGCAAATGGAAACTGCACAAGAAGAGCTTCTTTGTCCTTTTAAGGTTTCTACGGAGCCCGTTTGTTCGCTTCGAGCCTACGTACCGTACACCCCAGGATTGATGCAGTCTCTAACGGTTTATTGTAAGCGAAACAATATCCCGTAATGCACAATCGGTTTGTAGAGTAAGAAATATTCTTCAAGATTATGTGGAGTAACAGATATTAAAGAGATAGTGATATTTTGGTGTATCTACAATAGAGTTCTCAATCTCTATTTATAGATGAAGAAAACAGATTGAACCCACGTATCATCTAACTGTTTTCCCATTATTTACTTTCACATATCACTCCCATATCCCTTCTAATTCGTGATATCAGTGGACTAGGCTAAGCATGAAACTACCCACTACTTTGAACAAGTCAAGCAAAGCAAGCAAGACTTGTATAGACGTTAGACATGCATAGCTTACCCCCACCACATTCTTTATTCTCACATAATTCAAATTAATTCAAAGTTGTTTAACACAACTTATAAAACAAACTTATTAATTAATTTGTTTATCAACTTATAAACATACATATTTCCTCTATAATGTTCAACCTATTCTTAGAAAATAAATGTCACTACATATTATTTCCAACAATCCCCCACCAGGTTGAACAATTTCTCTACTCACTCGAACATGTTGTGCTACAAGGTGTCACGAAGATTAAACCTCGTTAGATATGCATACACAAAGTAAGATTGATTCAATGGTGTCCAAAGATTAAACCACGAACCTCGGATAATGGTGTCCAGAAGATTAAACCAAAACCTTTTGATCTTACCGGCGAATACATACGCACTTCCATTATTATATTGTGCATTCTCAATTTACTACGCGCGAATATGGCCATGCGCTAAATCCCTTTCATAACCCTCTAAGAGAGAAACCATGACTCTCCATTTGAGGCGGTACCACCTCTAGGTTATATAGGCTAAGCTTCTCTATCGTCCTCGTTGCTAAGACGCCTCTAAAGCTTAGTTAAGAGGTTTTACCTCAACCTACACCTCGTCAACGACGTACTATCTTTACTATACATGGGCTAATTAGGTCGATAGTACCTTCTATCGATTAATGACTTCGTTATTACCCATTAAACTCGTAATGTAGGAGCTCTACAATCAAGTCGGGTTTCCATCACCAACCGATTCACATTTGGTTTCAAACCCATGTCTCTAGTAATCCTTAGTAAGTCTCTCGTCAGAAACTTATTAGGATATAACCGAGAAGTCACTTTACTCTTATCGGTCTCATCACAAATACTCACTAAATCTCTCGTCAGAGGTTTGGTAGTATCAAGTTCAAGTTTCTAGATAACTTGACAACTTTTCTATAATGGTACCATCTCAATATTCTCACATTATTCCAACACACTGGAATTTTATGGTGTTAGATCTCCAATCTAATTGACCTTTCATATAGTCACAACTTGACTATATACACACACATTAGTTCACACTTTGAGATACTCACATGCTTTTGCTTATCAAAACAAAGCATCTATCGCAACAATAGCACTCCACCTTCATGTGAATTTCAAACAGTTTAGAGCATTGCCTTTCGATCTCAATGAAAAGGTTATGCACTTAAACGATATGATAATAATTTATTCCTTCACGAGTAAACCCATTAGGTTTTAGTTAGTGGTAAACAATCGATAGACTCTAAATATGTGTTTTGTATGTTATAATAGGATCTCATTTGCCTATTAAACTGCCATGAAATCTTAGACCAAGGTCGTGAACAAGGTGATCAGCCATGATAACGTATTAAGGCCCATAGTTCGGAATCATAGGTTAACGGTTTCAACCGAAGTTGCATACCAAGTCAGCCAATATGTCCGTTCATCGATTTCAGTAACAACACATCTACTAATCTACTATTCTTGCATTATAAACCAACCACTACAACCCTTATACCTATGGACCACATCAACAATCTGTAGTGCCTATCACATAATCATATCATATAATTCGATCACATTTACAAGTGCCACCATTTAAACACAATATATTACTTGCACAATAGCTACTGCTCTTTTATTTACGTGAATCAAAACTTCCACTTTTGATCACACCAATTAAAATAATGCCTCATGTCATTAAATACATCACTCCAACATGTGATTATTTTAATTACTTCATCTACATTTTGGCAATGGTTTCCAAAATTCTCAATTTGTAGTAATCGTTAATTATTTTTTTTCTCAAATCTCAGAATATAGTGTTGTAACAACATATGAAAGATAAATTAAACATTCAACATATGTTTAACAGCATATAGCTTTCATAAACAAACAATCAAACTAAACTTAACGAAATTTCACTAGAAATAAAAAACGATTACACTAGAATTGAAAACGAGAACAAAACCAACAAATTATTCAAAAGCGCTAGCCGCCATGCTCAAACATAAAACAAAATTTGGAAAACCATAAACTATTAAAATTATTATGCCACGAAGTTATCTTCATCGAGATGAACATGAGCCACACGATCCGCAATTTCACCATCCACCACATTAACATCATCATTTCCGGACTTCCTCAACTTGCACTCACGCGTCGCGTAATGACCACTTGTCTCCACAAACATGGCATTTTCCGGTTCTCTTTGATGATCCGGTCTTCTTGAATTTGTCATGCTTCACCCCCAAGTTGACTTTCGTTGGACCGTTTGAGAAGCTCTCTTGAAGAGTTTCCGACTTGCACATGATGAACAGTGGACCCATGATTCACTCGTTTGTCTCTATTCCTAGCTTCTTCCTCAATGCGAAGATGCTTCAAGAGATCATCCAACGAGTAATCATCTTTCTTATTTATCAACTTCTTCGAAATGTCATTCCAAGAAGGTGGTAACTTTGACACAATAGCTCCAACTTGTAGCATTTCAGGAATAGGAATAGAAAGCACATTCAACTTGTTAACGAGAATTTTGGAGTTCATGCACTTGCTCCAAAATAGGTTTCTCGTTAACCATTTGGAAATTGAAGAATTTAGAAATAAGATATCTATTTGTACCTTCCTCTTGTTGCTTGTACTTAAACTCCAAGGCACTCCATAACTTTCGCGGATCAGTGATTGGAGCATAGACATCGTATAGCCTGTCCGAGAGAGAGTTCTTGATGTGACCACAACATAAGGTCTCATCTTCCTTACGAATCATTCTTTGCTTCTCCAACTCGAGAATTTGATTCTTGTCGACCTCTTGTCCTTCAGCGGGAACGGGATCAGCAGGAATCGGAGCCAAAAACGGATCAAGAACATAGAAGATCTTGAGAACGATCAACAAGAATTTCATCTTGTCAGCCCATCGGGTGTAGTTACACCCGTCAAATTTGTCCAACTTGACAAACTCCTGGTTCATGATACGAAGGTTTGATGATGATGCTCCAGCGTCCATTGCAAATTTAGGAACCTTAAAAGATTATTGTTTAACTTAACCAACACCAGCAACCTGTAAAAAAGCACCAGATATACAGTACCAAAACAACACGAAATGACCCGTTAATAGCCTTATAACAAAGAAGAAACTAAAGCAAAAGGGCGACAAATGGAAACGCACAAGAAGAGCTTATTTGTCCTTTTAAGGTTTCTACGGAGCCCGTTTGTTCGCTTCGAGCCTACGTCAGTACACCCGGGATTGATGCGGTCTCTAGCGGTTTATTGTAAGCGAAACAATATCCCGTAATGCACAATCGGTTTGTAGAGTAAGAAATATTCTTCAAGATTATGTGGAGTAACAGATATTAAAGAGATAGTGATATTTTGGTGTATCTACAATAGAGTTCTCAATCTCTATTTATAGATGAAGAAAAGCAGATTGAACCCGTATCATCTAACTGTTTTCCCATTATTTACTTTCACATATCACTCCCATATCCCTTCTAATTCGTGATATCAGTGGACTAGGCTAAGCATGAAACTACCCACTACTTTGAACAAGTCAAGCAAAGCAAGCAAGACTTGTATAGACGTTAGACATGCATAGCTTACCCCCACCACATTCTTTATTCTCACATAATTCAAATTAATTCAAAGTTGTTTAACACAACTTATAAAACAAACTTATTAATTAATTTGTTTATCAACTTATAAACATACATATTTCCTCTATAATGTTCAACCTATTCTTAGAAAATAAATGTCACTACATATTATTTCCAACAGCAGCAGCATTCACCGTGGCACGATGGGTTATCTGTGAAAGGAGGGTTTGGTTAACGGGTGGTTTTTCGAGGCATTCGTTTTGTTCACCTTTTTAGACGAACCCACGTATGTCTTACAGTATTGACAGCGACAGATTGCGTTTTTCTTTTGATTCTGACGTCTTGGTTTGGCCATGTTAATTTGTTTTTGTTTTTGTTTTTGTTTTTGTTTTTGGTGAAAAGAAGAGTGAGTGTGTGGGTTTTTATAAGCATCCCTCAGGTGAAAATTGTTGGATTATTTTTCCCGCCTTTTTTTTTGGGGTATACTAGAAACTTCTCATGACTAGTAAGTATTTTGGTGCACAAAAAATAACCTTTATATATCTATTTATATAATAAATGAATTACATTCACAGTGATTTTGTAAAAAATTATTCTTGTTGAAAAAAAAAATTTTTTTTGAACCAATAAGAGGGTTCTATTTTGCCACGCAGGCAAAATAATGCGATGTGATTGGTCAATAACAAGTCAAAATTGAATTGATTTGGTCAAACTTTAATACATTTCGCGTAGAGAATAAAATCCACCAAAAAAAACATATGTGTCAAAAGTCTAAAAACCAAAAACTTATAAAAAGCGGCTGTACTTTTATAAGCTTCAAGAGCCAAACAAGTGAGGTTACTATTGTAACTTTTATGCTAAAATTGTAAAATTCGAAAACACCAGTACAACCAAAAACCCCACCTGAGCCTCCACCTGCAACCCTAAGACCACTCCAATCGCTGACTTCCCTCCCGACCACCACGATTCACACACCCATGTGGCCATCTAAATATCTATTCATAATCCTCTTCTTCAATCTCCTTACTCAACTGCTATGTTCATATGTATTCTTTTGTTAATAAACATATAGATGACCTTTGTTTACTTTTTAAATAGTTTGTAATTGATATTGGATGCTTAATTACTCAACATATGGTTTAACTTTGATAATTTTTAGTTTGTTTATAGTTCTTTATAGTGAGATATGGGTTGCTAATCAGTGTAAGTAAAAAATTATTTATTCAGCTTGGAGGTTAAAACATTACTAACACTCATATGTTTATTTATTTTGTGTGGTCTCCCTCCACACATTTATATGGGTGGTCTTCAAACATGATGGCCAAAAACTGTTTGTGAAAGAGGTATCGACACAATGGCAAAAAAAATGTTCAATTTTGTGAAACATTAGCTCCATTGATTTTCTGTTATGTTAAATTGCCGGAAAGTTGCATTTTAAAAGTAAGTTTGAAATAGCATTTGTAACAAAAATAATGCTAAATTAGCCAAAGCAACGATTCTTCAGTATATTTTTATATGTTGACATATCAAGTGTTGACAATGCGCCTTGTTAAACAATACCCCGATGGTATGATGTTGGACTTATAATTAGTGGTTCTTAACAAGGGTTTTTTTTTTTTTTTTTTTTTTTTTGTAAACGTTTATCACTGCATATTTTGATAAAGACTTTTCTTTCCCTGTTTGACACTTTTGGTGACGAGGGTGAACAAGTTAGATTTCCTGTAAACTTATATGGTGAACTTAAGCCTCCTCATCCTCCCCCACCTCCACATATGACCGAGGTTTTTGTTTCCCACGGTTCTGCCGACCCTTGTGGACAAATTGGGGGATGTACTAGGTGGTATTCATGATGTCTTACCTAGGGACATTGTTGCCTCAGTTGAGTTGGTTGTTGAACGTTCCGTGCCTGAGACTACGATCGCTCGGGTAGTGGAGTGTATTACCTTGTCTAACGTCAATGAGACAAAGATGAGGGTAAAGAGCTTTCTTGTTCTACGTGATTCGACGCATCCATCAAAGCGAAAAGAGCATGGACAAAGAAGAGGGTTTCATAGGTCTTAGCCTCTCCAAAAAAATCGATTATGAGACCTCAGTTTGGTTAATTCGACTTGTGTGTACATAATTTTTAAAGGTTTCGTTAATGAGAGCTTTTAGGGATGTTGTTAAGAAAATGAACTTTATTATATTACAATTTTTGAATCATTATGCTTCCATAAAAATTTCAAAATAAGTGAATACAATATCTTAAAACTCCACATGCATTATAAACATCAGACTCTGATCAGATGATTTCATTTCAAACATTGAATGTTACTCTCATCCGTTCTTATATAAATGTCCACTATTGACTTTAAAAGTCTTCATTCTTTAACTTTGATCTTGAATTATTTTATTTGTGTTATGTAATACTTCATGTAAAATATATGAATGAATTAGGTTAGAAATGTATTTTTATTAGTATAATTTTCATCTAGTATTACATAACACAAATTATATAATTTAAGGTCAAATTTAAAAGAAAAAGACTTTAAAAATCAACAATGAACATTTATCCAGGGACGGAAATACTACTAAAAATAATTATACTAACCGTGAATTTTAAAGATGTCATCATCAAAATACATACTTTTTAAGAGAATCTTATGTTTGTTTTTAAGTTTTTTAGTATGAAAAGGTAAAAAAAAAATGGAAAACAAACATTTTCGGCTCAATTTTATATAGAAATATTTTATTTTAAAATTAATAAATCTCTTTTTTTTTCATACTTGAGAACATAGCATTTAACTTTTTCACTTTATTTTCTTTACTTAAAAGATTAGAATGACAAATACGTGATAGGATAATAGGCATTGATATAGACAAGTGTCACAGCCATGTAATAGTAGTCTAACCAACAAAACCGTGTGAGTGATGTAATCATGTGTGGGTGAGGACTACAGTAAAGTGAGGATGGTGCATGAATGTTTTCAAACATTTTTTTTTTTACCTTTTTTAACCGCCTTTAACACCAACGAATTTTTTCAAATGTTCAGTTATAAATTAAAAAAATATTATTCTACATCCGTTCAAAAATTATTGTCCACTTTTGACTTTTTTAGTTTTTCTTCTTTAACTTTGACCATAATTATTTTTGTTTGTATTATATAATACTTGATGAAAAATATATGAATGTATTGGGTTTTAAATGTATTTTCATATCTTATACAGTAATTTTTATCAAGTATTATATAACACAAATAAATATATTAATGGTCAAAGTTGAACAAGAAAGACTGGTCAAAGTCAAAATGGACAATAAAAATGAGACGGAGGGAGTAATATTTATCAAACTTTTAAATTTTAGCTTGATATCATACTTTTACTTACGTGACATAACCGACAACTTGGCTACAACGGTTAAATTGCATACATAAATTTCTTTTATTTATTTTTTAAGTTAATTATGTGAAGTTAGTTGTTTCAAAATACCCATCAAACTTTTTGAAATGTTTCAAAATATCTATAAAACTTTGTCAGATGTTCACTTATCAAACATAATCTGACTTGGATCATAACGGTACAAATTTATGACGTGACGTGTACATTTGTTGATATCGACACAAAACAAACAAAGTTTGATGGGTATTGTGATATTTTATTGAGTTCATAACTGATATGTTAACATCTTAGAAAGTTTGTTGATATTAGATGCCATCAACCATTTTTTAAACTATAAAACTAAAATTTCATTAATAATTAAAAATGTTACATTAATAATTTTAACCTTTATGATCATAACGGACGTTAACAAACACATAACTAAACATTTACGAACATAAATAACCGTATGAGACTTTTTCATGTTCTTTAACAAAACAAACATAAAAAAAATCAGGCTCTTTAATTAAATTAGTAAACGACCAAAAACGATTTTTTTTATTACATATTCAATGAATTGTTTACTGAATCGTATAACATTATCATTACAGCTTTTCATTTTCTTATTTTTTGGATGATAACATTTGATTTACTAGCAACTCCAATTCTTTTTCAAATACATATCAGTGTAGAGATATACATGAAACTGATTTCACTCTGTATATATGGAACAATGAAAGAAATTTGAGACTTTTCAAAAAGAAATTAAAATCACATATGTAGGTTTTTGATTTATTGTCACCAATGTTCGACCGAAGATTTTTTCTTTTCGTTTCAAGAAGAAAACGATACGTGTGAGGAGGATTGTTGATACATGAAAGCTACCAGGATCGGTAATCATTACAAGTTGTTAGCGACCTGATAGATTATTATGGAGATGTTCTTATTTTGGGAGCTCCATTTAAGAGTTGTATTCTTTTTTCCTCCATCAAGGTTTTTCCACTAGGTTTTACTTGGGAAGGTTTTTAAGGAGGCACACTTGGTAATCTTGTGCTCCCTTGTTGTTGCGGCTGGTATGGCTTGGAGGTTTCTTGGATTGATGCACGCTGTTGCCAAAATGATTTTGTCTTTCTCTAGCTTTTGGTTATTAGTTATGTAGTATGTAGCTAGAGTTGTTAGTGTTTATGGCATGTTATAAACACTCTTTCATATATGTTTATTAAGCTTTTACTTGAGGTAATGTGGTACTTCAGCCATATTTCATTTTGTACTTATTTTTTTTAGTAAAATATTTTATTGTAATAACCCTTAAAAAAAGAAGAAGAAAAAAAAAGTAGTGCTACCATCAATTTAAACACTACGGGCTCTCTATATAACATTCAAAGTTCATTTATTATTATTTTTTTCCCGAGGACCACGCTTCCCTCCGGTCTTCATCCGAACGCGCCTTTTGTCCTGCGTCCTTTGTCCAATCATCAAGTCTAGCAGACCACATACGTCAACATGCCCCCACCCAATATAATATTATTTGCATATGGTCAATGATAGTATACTATACTTAAATTCAGTCTCTCAATATTGACGTTGTGATGGAGTTAAATTATAGTCTTATGTGCAAAAACTTAATACATGAGTATAGAAAGATTAGATAACTTGATGGTGATAATCCATTAACATAAAATGAATAGTAAAGTTTTTGATAATTAATGAAAAAGGAAAATGCCCTGTTGTATAGTAAAACAAAAGTCGTCCCTTTTTAGAAGGGACCTATTATATATACGGAGTCTACCCTTTAGGCTACCTTTTAGACTGACAAACAACTCAGGCTGACAGTCCCTCCCTCTCTCTCCACTTTCGTCCTTTTCTTTTTTTTTTTTTTTTTTTTTAAATTAATTGTGTATAGTTTATTTTGTGTGGTATATTTAATTTGTGTAGTATTTTTATATGTATAGTGTTTTTATTTGTGTGGTATATTTAAACTTTTTTTATAAATTTTTTATAAACTTTTTTTTAAACTTTTTTTATAAACTTTTTTTATAAATTTTTTATAAACTTTTTTTATAAATTTTTATAAACTTTTTTTTTATAAATTTTTTATAAACTTTTTTTATAAACTTTTTTATAAATTTTTATAAATTTTTTATAAATTTTTTTATAAATTTTTATAAACTTTTTATAAACATTTTTATAAACTTTTTTATAATTTTTTTATAAAAAAAGTTTATAAAATATTTATAAAAAAAGTTTATAAAAAAAAGTTTATAAAGTATTTATAAAAAAAGTTCATAAAAAAAGTTTATAAAAAAAGTTTATAAAGTATTTATAAAAAAAGTTTATAAAAAGTAACGTAAAATAAATAACATATAAAAACACTACACAATTAAAAACGCTATACATATAAAAACACTACACAAATAAATACACTATACATATACTTAAACACTACACAATTAAATTAAAAAAAAAAATTTTTTTTTTAATTGGACAGCCTTATGTGAGGGATCCACAGCTGCCAAATGAAAAGGGTTTATAAAAAGGGTTATTTTATTGTAATAACCCTTAAAAGAAGAAGAAGAAAAAAAAAGTAGTGCTACCATCAATTTAAACACTACGGGCTCTCTATATAACATTCAAAGTTCATTTATTATTATTTTTTTCCCGAGGACCACGCTTCCCTCCGGTCTTCATCCGAACGCGCCTTTTGTCCTGCGTCCTTTGTCCAATCATCAAGTCTAGCAGACCACATACGTCAACATGCCCCCCCCCCCCACCCAATATAATATTATTTGCATATGGTCAATGATAGTATACTATACTTAAATTCAGTCTCTCAATATTGACGTTGTGATGGAGTTAAATTATAGTCTTATGTGCAAAAACTTAATACATGAGTATAGAAAGATTAGATAACTTGATGGTGATAATCCATTAACATAAAATGAATAGTAAAGTTTTTGATAATTAATGAAAAAGGAAAATGCCCTGTTGTATAGTAAAACAAAAGTCGTCCTTTTAGAAGGGCCTACTATATATATCTGAGTCACCTTTAGGCTACCTTTTAGACTGACAAACAACTCAGGCTGACAGCCCCTCCCTCTCTCTCCACTTTCGTCCTTTTTTTTTTTTTTTTTTTTTAATTAATTGTGTATAGTTTATTTTGTGTGGTATATTTAATTTGTGTAGTATTTTTATATGTATAGTGTTTTTATTTGTGTGGTATATTTAAACTTTTTTATAAACTTTTTTAAACTTTTTTATAAACTTTTTATAAACTTTTTTATAAATTTTTTTATAAACTTTTTTTATAAATTTTTTATAAATTTTTTATAAACTTTTTTTATAAACTTTTTATAAACTTTTTTTATAAACTTTTTTTATAAATTTTTTATAAACTTTTTTTATAAATTTTTTTTTATAAATTCTTTATAAACTTTTTTTATAAACATTTTTTATAAACCTTTTTTATAATTTTTTTATAAAAAAAGTTTATAAAATATTTATAAAAAAAGTTTATAAAAAAAAGTTTATAAAGTATTTATAAAAAAAGTTCATAAAAAAAGTTTATAAAAAAAGTTTATAAAGTATTTATAAAAAAAGTTTATAAAAAGTAACGTAAAATAAATAACATATAAAAACACTACACAATTAAAAACGCTATACATATAAAAACACTACACAAATAAATACACTATACATATACTTAAACACTACACAATTAAATTAAAAAAAAATAATTTTTTTTTTTTAATTGGACAGCCTTATGTGAGGGATCCACAGCTGCCAAATGTGTGAGAGAGAGGACAAAGGGGACAAAGGAGAGAGAGGAGGACAGAGGGGGACCCACTAGGGAGGGTAGACCCTGTTTCAATAAAATTATAGGCACCGTATTAATAACTTAAGCCTTTTAGAAAAGCAACAAAATTTGTAATTAACTAGGACTTAATTATCATGTCTTGAGTTGTACGAGCACGTCAATAATGGCAATCTACACCAATGGCTCCATGGGACATCCGGATGTGCATTATACGTACTTCGGAGTTAAAGGGACAAGGAATTTGCCCTACTCAAGAACCAATTTATAGTGAAGTTTTTAAAATTTATCAAAGTATGCCCCCATCGAGCAAAAATTCCTGGCTCTGCCCCCGATACTTCGAAATCACAAAAGGGTAATCGTTCTATATATATAATTTGCCAACTGAATGCAAAATTTGCCCTCTCAAATTTACAAAATATTTTTGTTAGTTTTAATTAAGCATTATCCTTGAACTTCATTTGTACAATCCTTTTGTGTTTACTCAGATATAAAATTAGCCATATGCTCACTAAACACCCATTAATTACTAAACATATTAGACTATATTTTCACTATTGACCTCATTTACCTATTACTGAAAATTATATTTATTATTGGTGACGTTTTTTTTTTTCCGGAAAAACACATTTAACTTGAACTTTAACTCATAGCTGTAAAATAAAGTCAAAGTTAGAAGAAAAGATTTTGAATAGTCAAAATGACTTATATTTTAAAACGGATGGAGTATTACATTACTTAGTGAATCAACAAGAAAACACAAATATTTTATTTAAACTATGTAAATTTTGTCATGAAGAAAGTCGATATAATATAAAAGATATTGGAATCCACATTATGTAAATGTTAATATGGCCTTTTGAAGTAGTTTGAATTATAGTTTGAATTGTGATTTGAATCGTTGTTTAAATTGCGGTTTATGTGATGTATTTATAGTGTAATATATAACTTTTAAAATTAAAAAATAAAAATAAAATAAAAATAATGCAGCCAACGGTTAATTTTTTGGAAAAAAAGAAGAGTTATTTTGGTCGAGTGGACGATCGATACAAAAAAAGGGGTGATCGATCGACCGGCGATCGACACTCACAATAGGGGCGATCGATCGCCTAGTCGATCCCATACGTTACTGCGCCCAGCTTGAGAATTTAGTTACTCACATTGGTAAGTCAAAGTTTTATGCTTGTCATGGCTAGTAAATTAGCAATGTTGTACATGCTAAGACATGTTGTTACATTGGTTTAATCATTTTTGCTTGTTACTGCTTAGGATCTCATGATTCTTGCTATAATGTATCTCCATCTTGTTTGATAAACTTGATCATGAAGAAATGGTAGAATAGTAAAAATTGAGTATCGGGTGGTGTGACTTGTGATCGAAAATCATGGTGGTTGAGTGAGATTTGATGTTCTCAAAAGGTTAATGACGGTGAGAAAGACATTAGGTATTGTAGGATCCGTAAAGGTTTGCGTGATACAAGATTTTTTTCAAATGCGGATTTTTCTCTCCATTTGTCACTTGATACAAGATTTTCAATGATGGAGCATTGGATTCAGGTAATGAAGATGCCTTACAAATTCTAACGGCCTTCCATGGTAACTCCTATCTAGTTTACGTAGAAAAAACGACGTCTCAAGCATGTAGTAGTATATCAGGTAAAAACGCATGTCCAAACTTGATATTGTATCGATCTATAAGTCGGAAGTTGAAGTTTTCATTTACATATGTGTGTTTAGCGAATTAGTTGTAGCTATAAAGCTTATTGCTGTAAAGTAAAGTTAAAGTATATTTATACTCCTTTATAAAGTGTTTGGGACATTTTATATATAGTAGTCTTAAAGTTTTTAAGACCAAAAACATTTCTATAAAAAGAAAGTTACTTTTGCTAAGCATAATAATTAAGCATACATATAAATTTTAAAAAATAATAAATGTCTTAAATTCTCATATTTGTAACATCCTCCAATATTAATGTATCTAATTTAAACCATATATAGACTTGTAAAAAAATGTAATAAATTAAAATGCAAAGTTCACCGGAAATTAAAATACGTAAAGTTATTGTTAAAAAAAACATATATATAAAAAACATTTGTTCGCCATAAAAATAGTTACCGGGTACCCGCCGCCGCATTGCACGGGTACCCTTCTAGTCAAACTAAATTCACAGATACTTCAATCTTTTGTGTACTGTCTTCATAATATTTTGAAAAGATATATAAGTTGTCTAACTAATTACAAGTGCTTTTCATTTCAAAACTCATATAAAAGCTCAAAGGTATCGTAGCATATCACCCATTATTACTTTTGGTAGTTACATACGAATTGAAAGGAAGTCGGTGCACTAGTCAACAATCAACTAAATCTTTTTTTTTTAATCTTTTAAAAACATCAACATTAGCTTAAAACCAAACACAAACATTGGAAAAAAAAATTATAAGGACACAAAGACCAAAACTCAAAAGAGAATTATACAAGGTCAAAGGCTAAAGACCACCACTAACAAGGGTGTCATAAATATCGGAACTCGACTAATCCTACCTGATTTGGATTCGAATAAAGTTATTCGGGTAGAGTTGTATGGGTTGAAAAACATTATTCGAGTTGTATGGGTTGAAAAACATTATTCGAGTTAAGATGATTAATCCAAACTCTTATTAGGGTCAGATTTCGGATTATAGTTTTCACCTTATTCAGGTTTCGGGTTAACGCGTATCTGAATAACCTGAACCGCATCAGCCTTACCCTAATAAATTGCGGGTTATTGTAAAAAAAAAATTGGACCTTTGCACTGGAATTGGGTGGGCCTAGGAAAAGTAACCCATGACTTATACATATCACATATTAAAATGACTTCTAATGTACCAATCCTTAGTAAAAACATGTAACAAATTCACTTATGCACAAAATAGTCTAGATTCATCACACATCACACATTTGTAGTTCCCCCCCCCCCCCCCAAATTTCAGTCGAAATCCCTCCCCCAATTATCTCCCAGATCTCAACTGAAAAATGACCACAACTCACATCACTTTGATTCATAAATCACTTTGATAGCTTCAGATCTCCTCTCTCTAACACAACTGAAAAATTACAACGGCTTGTTTGTGGACTAGACTACTTTCATAAGTGTAATCACCAAAATAGGGTTATACTCATTCTTTGTTTTTATACAGGAAAACAACGTTCTCGTTTTGAGTAATCTCGCTCGCACCACCACAGAACATCAAGGCTTGGTTCGCAGAAAGTAACCCAGTTTACTATGGCCAGGGGCCCAGATCAGAAACCACTTGGGTATGGAACTGTACAGTATGGGAGGTGGTTTTTGGATTTAGCTTTTTACATATGGGTGGTTTTGGATGATTAAGGTAAGGGTTGGATTATTGATTAAGGGTTTCTCTTCATTTGGTTTTTTTACATATTTGGGGAGGATTATTAAGGTTTTTTACATACTTCCGTATTATTACTGTTTTCGGTAAATGATGGTTTATATGGTATAATAGATAGGTTACTTTGGGATAACATATCGATTTGGATTGGGATTTTTTTATATGGTCTACGGTATTTTCATCGGATTGGTTAGATATTACTACTTCGCGTATTGAGTAGTTTTTTTACATATGGGTGGTTTTTTCGATTTCATCATCATGGTATACGGTATAGGGAGTTTTCGATATGGTCTACGTTTATTTCGTATTTGAAGCTCGATTACTTACTAGTATTTTGATACCACACACACGGTTATGATTTTGAAGCCGCTAATATTACTACTTGGCGGCGTAGCAGCGATAGATTCAAGTCGTTGACTAGTGTTTTTTTCATCCTTCCTTATTAGTGTCTTTTATGTAACGTCGTTTAACGACTACTTATATAGAGGTTAATAGAGTATGGCCGCGAAACTTATGTAATGTAATGTCGTTTAACGACTACTTTTTCTACATATATAATATAATATAATTCTACCCGTTCTGCGCATATTGTCTTCTTTCAATCAATGTTCTAATGTTATCCTCCAAGTGGCACCCAGCTTATTTGGCCTTGCTTGTCTAAAACTTATGTTGTCGTTAACTGAGTGAAAAATGTTATCTGCAGGACAATTAACATGAAGTCTGAATCAGTTTTTGAGATAGAAATTGGTTGACCTGGTTTTTTTTTTTATCATAATGGGTTGAATTGGTTTGCGTCCTTCTGAAAAACTTAAGCTAAAAGAGGAAAGGGTCAAAACCCAAAACTTGAACCCAACCCGATTTGGCCTATTTTGATAAAATGAAGGAAACCAATTTCTTAATACTATGAAAGTTAAATCACACAGTGTCATGTTTAGCTTAGCAAAAGTTCTGATGCTAAATTTATTATCTGCAATAGCTTACTTTTACGCAGAACGTGAGGTCTTATTTAGTGTCATTTGTGAATGGAGAGAGTGTGTTTTTGAGAATTAACACAAGTTGCAGAAAGTTCAGCTTACAACTTGATTCCACGATGCACCTATTACAGACTTGATTCAACTAACTAACTGAACAGCAAGTCTTCCTATTTTCTAAGCTAGCATGACTCCGATACAGCCTGATAAATCAGGTCTTATGAGTGTGTTTTGGGGAATTTACAGCAGTTTTGTGCTAGCTTAAGATGAGGCGTGGTAGGGTGTTGTACTACATATTATCGACTGTTTTCTTCAACTCGTATCATCCTAATGAAATGGCGTACCGACAATATGCAGAACTGTTTTGGAACGCAGATTATAATGTCACGACGCCTTATAATTTGAAGACACTCTTTCAATCAAGAAGAGCTTATCTTTTGCATTCTCTCTATCAAAATCTTCAAACCCATGTGCCTGCAAACATTCACAAACAAACAAAAATCAGCCAATCAGACTCAGACTCGCCCGACAATGCTTAAAATCAAACATAAGTTTACCTTCCAAGCATCAAAACAGTCGCCTGTGGACTGGTTCCAGGTGACATAGAGAACACAGTACCATCAATCACTCGAAGAGAACCAACTCCCCCAAGAAGACGAATACCCCCTCGGTCCAATACCACTCAACAACAAATGAGGACTACCTATCGCACCAGCAGACAATATCACCTCAACATTGCGTGATGTAAACGCCCAACGTTATCTGTAAACAAAACACCTATCGCATCACCTAACATGTTTCACCTGTAGCAAACAAGCTAGAACCTTTTAATGAAATGAATTTATATCTGTAAGCACTTGATAACGAGTTTTTCGGTCATTGCTTACGTTGAAAGAGTGCTTTTAGATTGTAAGGTGCAGTGACATTGGAATCACCGTTCCAAAACAGCTCTGCAAATTGTCGACTTGCAGCTTCATTGGGATGATTAGAGTCGAAGAAAAAGTATTTGCTAACGTTGTCACATAGTTTAAACTCTTTTGCTCCTCTCTTTCCGCCGCAGCTATAAATACCTCCAAAAGGACCACTTCCGCAACATGCTGTCTCCCCTACCTTGATACCATATTTTGGCAAACAAATACAAAATGTCCCTATTTGATACCATATTTTGATGGATTTTTCATCCGCTTGCTAATCTCTGTTGACAGATCAAATTTTGAGTACATAAAGCCTTCCAATCGATTATCGAGTTCTTGGAGCTTCTTGGAAAGTTTCTGATTGTGTAGACTTACAATAGTGTCAAGTTCTTCGTTGCAAGTATTTCCTGGTCTTCCTGCACGAATGCTGAGCCAACAAGCCAAATTTTCTTCCTCCTTTTCCGTAAATTCCCTTTTTAGCAAAGAAAGTAAAGACATATCAAAGATATTATTCAAATTAATTTGGAGGTAAAAGGGGACGAAATATATATATTTTTTACCTTAGTTACATTAGTCAAATTTCCGATAACCATTCCCACATACTGTTCATGTGTATATGGATAAAGAATGCTTTCGTTGTTGCCAACGGGGCTCAGATACGGGGCTCAGATAGTCGTTGCCCCCATAACTAAACAAGTAGACGGCATCCAATAACAGCTGATTCGTTTTTGCATCACCTAACTTCTGCCTAAATTGTTTCTCTAAATCTTCAAAGTACTGCAGCTGTGTTTTAAGATCAACTACCTACACTCACATGTATCCGAACTAAATATATGATGCATCTTAAGTACGCAACTGATTTTGATTTTGGCCTTGAAATGGTAACAGGTGAAAGACCAAATACGAAAATAAATAAGAACTGTATCCCAAATTAGTACCGTGAGGACCCGGTCTATAACTCAACATAATTCATTATTTGCACAATAGTGGTGTATCGGATATATATAATTAATGGAAGCAGAGAAGAGATACATACTAATCCGGCATGGCTTTCAACCAATGCACCAGCTCCACCTGATGCAAAGTTTGCTCCATATGTAAATTCATTATTCCGTGGGTCAAGATACGTTGGAATGAGAGGCAGTCCCGCAAACTCAGCTGTCATATAGATTGAAACAATCTAAGCAATAAACAAGAAACTCATATATGCCATACGGCCAAAAGTTGGAGTGAGACGTCCATCCGAGAATCTACCACTTGGAGGATTAAAGTACGATATGCCATACGGCCAAAAGTTGCCTTGGACGTCTGTTGTAGTGTTTATATAGTTATTGTTTCCTGGATCGTAAATCAAATACAAAAAGCGCAATGTCTTTGCTGATGTTTCCATAAGAAGGTGACATAAGCATCAAAAAACAAGAAACAAAAACAAGAAGAGGGATATTTGCTACAGCAGTCATATGATCCTCAACTTTCAGTACTTGGACTCTTATAGTTGTTGCATCCAAGAAGTTGTCGTTAGTTCACCTGTAGCGCAAGCGTGAACCTTTTATCGAACAAAGTTCATATACTTAAGCACTTGAAAACGAGTCTTTTTGGCCATTGTGTACTTAACTTGGAAAAACGCCTTTAAATTGCAAGGCGCTGTGACATCGGAATCCCCATCCCAAAACAGCTCCGCATATTGGCGGATTGCAACTTCAGTACAATGATTGGAGTCGAAGAAAAGATAGTCGCTGATGTTATCACAAAGTTCAAACTTTTTTACTTCTCTTTTCCCTCCACAACTATCAATGCCTCGAAAAGGACCAGTACCACAACATGCGCTATCTCCTACCTTGAAACCTGAATATCAGAATTCAAACAAGAGTAAATTATATAGGTCGTTTATGATGTTTGGTGAAAATTATAGAAATTGTCCTTCCTCGATACTATTTGAATAAATATTTCATGATTCCAATGTTTGCTTTCACTTTTAGGCGGTGTTTGGATCAGCTTATTTTTAGGCCTAATGGATTTATTTGAATTTAAAAAAGCTCATAAGATTATTTTTCAGGCTTATGAGCCTATCAACTTGAGCTTATGGCTAATTAAAGTCCATAAGCTCAGCACGTCAACCTAATAAATACATAAGCCCAAAAAAAGGGCTTATGAGCTTTTTCAAATTCAAAATAAGCCCATAAGCCTACAAAATAAGCTAATCCAAACGCCCCTAGTTCCTTAAGCATGTAATAATCTTGTATTTGGTCCAACCGTCCAAGTATAGCAAGTATACATGATCCGGGACCAAAAGTGAACGCAAACATTGCAATTAGAGACCAAGTTGGAAATAGTTGTGACGAGAAGCAGATTTCACTTGTCTCAGTAGTCTTGCAAGGAAATTAAAATAATGCAATTTGAGGTTTTAGGTAAAAACGGAACAGTATGCATATTTTTTATACCTCGATTGCATCAGTTAAATTTCCAATCACCATTCCCACGTATTGTTCATGCGTATAGGGATAAAGAAGGCTGTCATTGTTGCCAACGGAGATGAAATAGTCATTTCCCCCGCAACCCAACATGTAGACGGCATTTGACAGCAGCTGCTCGGCTTTTGCATCACCTAAGTTCTGCCTAAATTGTTTCCCTAAATCGCCAACTACCTACACACATTTGCTCCATAGAGAAAATCATCATTTCGTGGGTCGAGATATGTTGGAATGAGAGGCAGTCCAGCATACTCAGCTGTAATACTAAGAATTAATGACTATCTCTTCTTCGACTCCTATCATCCTAATGAAGTGGCGAACCGACAATATGCAGAACTTTTTTGGAACGCAGATTATAATGTCACGACGCCTTACAATTTGGAGACACTCTTTCAATCAATGTTTTAATATTATCCTCCAAGTGGCAGCTTATTTGGCCTTGTCTAAAACTTATGCTGCTAACTGAGTGAAAATTAAGCATCAGCCATCAGCTTATCATCATAATTCGTTTTCAGATCCTAGCTTGTCGACCAACATATTTTTTTAACCCAATTGAGCATATATAGCACCTGCCGAATTCTGGAGAGAGCTTGACTTTTGTAGGTCAAATAAACAAAATTTACAGTAGTTGCAGAAAGTTCTCCTTGTGAGGTTACTCTACTAGTACTATATCTTACTGATACTCACATTACAGGTAAGAAACAGTGAGTTAACGATTCTAAAGGAAAACCTAAAAAGGGCATTCAAGACACTCGAATTTCTCCTATGAATTGTAACTTGTGCTAGCTTAAGATGAGGCGTGGTAGGGTGCCGTACTAAGTTGCTTGACTGCAACATAGATAGTAGGTTCCAACACACTCTAAATGTGCTTAAGTAAACATGATAAATACATCGACTGTAAAAAACATTGAAGAAACTTTTGTATTGCATCGTGCACTCTGTCATGACCATCTAAGCATCATCATTAGCGTTAGTAGATTATATAAAAAATTGACTACTTCCATGACAGAACACCTACATTGCTTCATGTATGATCATAAATCTTTATTCAAACTGATAGATATCTCATTAGACTCCACAGTTTCTGATTGGGTCATTAATAGAAATCATATACTGCATACCATTATGAACCTTCAGAGCCATACCTTTGCAACAACCTAACAATGGAAGGCAATTTCATTACCTGAATCCAATGCTCCATCATTCAAAATCTTGTATCAAGTGACAAATGGAGAGAAAAAATCCGCATTTGAAAAAAATCTTGTATCACATGCAAGGGGGTATATAGTAACATACATGCCAGGGCCTTTTACACATCTAGAACCATTACAGATCCTACGATACCTAATGTCTTCCTCGCCGTCATTTACCTTTTGAGTACATCAAATCTCACACAACCACCATGATTTTCGATCACAAGTCACACCACCCGATACTCAATTTTTTACTATTCTACTATTTCTTCATGACCAAGTTCATCAAACAAGATGGAGATGCATTATAGCAAGAATCATGAGATCCTAAGCAGTAACAAGCTCCAATTAACACGTGCATTTTGTATCGTAAACACTAATCAGACACTCTAAGATTAGCAAAATGAAACGAAATATGGTGTGTGATCTGCCAAATATGGCTGCAAAGAAAGCTGTACCATAAAACAAGAATATATTGGGCATGAACATAGGCTAAAACGACAAGGAAATAAAGAAGCAAAAATGAATAAACCAATGTAACAGCATGTCTTAGCCTGTACAATATTGCTACTTTACTAGCCATGACAAGCATAAAACTTTGACTTAGCAATGTCAGTAACTAAATTCTCATTTCCAACAACATGCATATATAATACTTAGAAGTTAGAACTATCAACAAGGCCAAAATGCTAGAAGAATGGATGAATACAAACGAATCACGTAATATTCACAATCAAGAAGAGCTTGACTTTTGCATTCTCTCTATCAAAATCTTCAAACCCATGTGCCTGCAAAAATTCACAAACAAACAAGGATCAGCCAAACTTAGACTCAGACCCGCCCAACAATATTATTCTTAAAGTCAAACATAAGTTTACCTTCCAAGCATCAAAACAGTCGCTTGTGGATTGGTCCCCATGATAATGCCATATAGTGTTCATTGTCCGCCTGCAAAACGCACCCATCTCCTCATCACTTGATTGATTCCCAGGCACCACAAATCTAAACTCTGGACCAGACCAACCCAAAACCTGTAATCAGCCATACCTCAGGTCCTAAGCAACTCACCAATCTTACGCGTTCCATTCACACACCTCTGCAAATCCACAGCATTACTAAAGTAGTTAAACCGCACAATTGGATTCGTGATGATTTCAGGGGACACCAACCGCATTGACCCAGCAGATAACAGCGTAATAATCTTCTCCATAATACTAACAATACTGTAATACAACGTTGAAGACTGTGGCCTCGTGAAAACAGTATGTATCAAGCTAGGATATGGAAGAACAATAGACGACGCCTCAAGATAAGCACCAAAATCAGTAATCCCCACAACCTGAATCAGAGATTGCTGCAGTAACCAGCGTAAGGCGAATGAGTAACGACCGGAATCCCCCAAGAAGACAAATACCCCCTCGGTCCAACATTGAGATCAAACTGTATAACCTTTTAGTTTAGAAACAACAGGTTTACATGATCCTAGTAAGAAAATACATAAATTAAAATGCTAAAATAATAGATTAGCAACATCCAAAAATTAAATAAATGTTACCAAAAAAAATAAATAATAAATATAATGATATAGTTTAGCTATGACCAAGCTGGTTCAATCCATGCATTAGTTGGGAGATGGTTTATTGTTCCAAAGAAATCCTTAAAACTTCCCGAAATATTACTACCATCAAAAGTGTGAAACTTGCGTGTTTCGAGAGAATAAAACACTATCTTCCCAGAATGCAATCTTCGAAAATATATCTTGTTCTCCATCTTTGATGTTTTGGCTTCCATGCATAGACATGTTTTATCACCAATATAAATCATGTGCCTTCCTATATCATCTATTTTCTCCCATTCACAAGCATCCTCATTTGGTCTGAATACTTCCACAGATTCTCCAAACTCGCCCACAATTACGAGTATAAGATGTTGATCACATTTATATTTATGATCACATTTCACTAGGAAATGTTGTGCCTTTGATGTGCACTGACTAATTGGGGCTTCCTTTAGAATACACTCCCATATCAATTTGTCATCTTCAACGCCCAATTCTTTGAATACATCAACTCCTTTACCGTTACACAATGAGTATACATCACCACCATAGAATGTTGGAAAGCGATAAAGATATGGATCGTCATTACCAAAACTAAGGGCATATTTATGCCAGGATGATTCTCGACCTACAAAGAGGATGTAAATATGAAATTCATAAAGTGATCTAAATCCAACAACCATACAATCAGAAGAAGTAGGTGGTGCGGAGAAATCAAAGCTCTCTAGATAAGGTCCCCGTGGAAGCTCGTGGGTATCACTTGTCAAGGGGTTATAGAAAAAGAGGGGCCTGTCATCTTTCTGCATCAGCAGCCAACCATACCTTGAACAATGTATTTTTAGTTCACTAATCAATTCTAATTCTCGAGGTGTTTTTATAAAATACTTGTCACCAAACATCGGATCAATAAGAGTGATAGTGTGCTTTCCAAACACCATTAGCCAAGGTGAGACTAATGAATATGTCTGCAATTGTAGGTTGCTCCATTTTATTATAGGTGCTGCTAAATAGCACAGTTTGCATGAAGCACAAAAGTTCAAGTATTCCACACCAACAGAATACGCCATAATCATCTCCAAAATGCCAGATGGAAGATTGAGCAAGTGTGATTCATCTGTCGTGCCAATAAATTCAGCCTCATGACTTTTAACTTTACTTACTACTATCTTATCTTTCTTCTCCTCTTCTTGTTTATGATCGCCTTCTAACAACCTACACAAGATATAATTTGTTAAGACATTTTCCTGCCACAAATAAAACAAGAGTAGTAATAAAAACAATGTTAATAATAAAATACCTTTTGCATTCAAGCATTGCCCAAGTATTCACATGGCTTGTTCCTACTAAACAACAAGGCATAGATGATATGGAGATTGTTTTATCTTTGACGTGATACGAGTATATTCTCCCATTTACACTGAGAATATGTATATAGCCCCCCAACTCTGACCGGCTGTGAAATTCCGGGTAAAGATAATCATCGATTTCCAAGGAAATAGTGGCGTCTTTGAGGTCTTCCAGTTCTTCCCACGTCTTACTATTCATGTCAAGTTTGAACAAATACACATAGTCAACGGTTTCTGCAGCCTCATCAAGATCTAAGTATACGCATAAGATATCTTTACAAGTTCCAACAAGATAAGAATGTCGCCTCTGACCATTTAAGCTAGGATCAGGAAACGTCAATAATGACAACAGATTTATCGCAACTCCAGTATCCTCAACCACGATGTTTAACTCTACAACAAGTTCACCGGTTATGACAGAGGCATATACTTTACCATTGCAACAAGTTAGACAGTGCAGAAAACCATCAACACCACCGGTTACTTTTTTGACCTGTTTAGCATATGACATTTCGGTCCATCTTAATTTCTTTTTTTTAAGGTATAGTCTACAAAACACAAAGTGGGGTATTCCGGTTCTTGTCATTAGAAGAATTGAATTGGGATCATCAGGAGGGGAAGTCAAACAACAATATTCTATATCATCATCATCATTGTCATCGGAGTCTGAACGTTTATAAATCAAACGTGGGAGATTGATCAACTTTGATGTGACAGGATTCCAAAGAGACCACATGACGTTGTGTGGATGGTCGGACAGAATCACCCAGCCGTGGAAACACCCTCGGACCTGTTTCCCAAGCAACTCAGGGATTCGACATCGATAATGACGAAGTGGGTCATCTACATTGTAGAAAATCTGAACTTCTGTTTCATCTTCGGCATCAAGGTTCTGAGCAACAAGCCACTGATGATTTGCAGACAGGGGAGGTATTTGATCGCATACTGAACCACAACAAATCTGCTTTTGTTCCATCCTAAGATGTTCTTTCCTGGATCAAAATACACCTTGGTAAGATGCAATAATAAATTTTAAACAACAAAGAAAAATTCTTTTTAATACTTATATATTGAGATTGCATACCACTAGTCTATAGTATGCAACTATATAGCTATGTAGTTAATCTCGGCGATATAGTATACAGTTGAATTTAGAGTATATAAGTCATTACAAGATACACAATTATGACTTAGAACTTAAAAAAAAAAAAATAACAAAAAAATAAAAAATAAAAAAAGACAGTTTCTTAGTTGAAATAAAAAAAACAAGTAACTCAAACTTTTTATTTTAATGATTTCATATGTACTCACTCTTATTACATATGATATCTTAAACACATAATCAAAATATCACGCTATTTTTTTATGACTCTTCTAATACTACCAGCCGCAAAGTGCGTGCACTACAATTTGTATATATTGGGGGTGTTTGTTTAAGGCTTATGAGCCTATTTGTGTTTCGGCTTATGTTTCATAAGCCCCAATTTTTTGGCTTATTTTGGGACTTGCGGGCTTATATAAGTTTATTATATCAAGTCTCAAAATAAGCCAAAAAATTGGGGCTTATGAAACATAAGCAGAAACACAAATAAGCTCATAAGCCATAAACAAACACCCCCTTAAACACATTTTTACGATTTAAGTTAGCTATTAAGGAAAACCATCCATCGGACGGGTTATAACCTAGTATAAAGATTAAAAAAGCAAACTACAACTTGAGAAAAAATAGAATTTGAGCCAAGTAAACTTCTCGAGACTTTCGAAAACATATCACTAATATAGCAGCAGCAGCAGCAGCAGGATGAGGTGGTATGACAGATCAATATTTACAAACAATAATAATTAACACACTAGTCTATGACATAAATCAAACTTTTATGATTTAATATCAATAATTTAAGCTCCAAGATAGGAACTTTAATCCTTAAAAAGCATCAATTTAAGATTAAAAGGTAGAATTTATCCTTAAATTAATATACAAGGCAATTAAAACTAACCACAATGAATCAAAGTTTTAAGATTCAAGTAAGCTCCAAGATCGAAACTTTATACCTTAAAAACATACATTAAAGATTAAAAGATTAAACTCATACCTCAAACTTCGACTAATGGATAAAAATCGCAGCTTTTTAATAAATTAGTCGTAGGTTTTTTATTTTTCCCGAAAACCAATTAACTTATATATTATTTGGCGGGTGTTTCTTATTTGTCTTTCTTTCCATATATCAATTGGGTTGGGTCAATTTTGGGTCAAAGCTAAAAAAAAAAAAATGTACCTAAAATCCTATCTTGTTTAGAACTTGGGTCACTCGGGTCGGGTTAATTCGAGTTCGGATCAACTCGGGTCGGGTCACTTCGGGTCTATGTCATTTAAAATTCTATAATTTTGATGTTTACATACAAATTAGAAAGAAAAAAATGAAACTCGGGTAGTCTATAATTTTTGATGTTTACATACAAATTAAAAAGAAAAAAATGAAACTCGGGTCACTCGGGTTGAACCCGAGTAAGAGACATATATTATACCCAAACCCGACCTTGTTTAAAACTCGGGTTAATTCGGGTTGACTCGATTGATCCAAATTTTAGACCCGATTGACCTGACCGAGAAAGCCATATTTTGATTTGGGTTCGAGTCGAGTCGGCTTTTATGACACCTCTAGTGGTAGATATGCGGGCGTCGGCAGACACCTTGTGGTTAAAATTTCTGGCAATGGAGTTATTAGTTTTGATTATATTTATTTTGGCAATAATGTTTATTTTGAGCAATATTTTTAATTTCTAAATTAATATGCTGTGTATCTTTATCTCTATTATATATAAAGAGAGCAACAACCGTAAACTTATTAATCTACGACCACTTTTTGTTTTTCTGATATTATACTTTATATCTATTTATATTTCCATGTTTAATTTACATCGACCGAATTTCAGTTAATGATAACGAAAAGTTGTCTGATCGGAGAAAACACATGAAGGAAACGAAACTGCTCGGTTATTATACTTTACAACGAAATATTATTGACCATATTTGGCAACAACATTTACAATATCTTGAACATCGACAAAATATTTAGTTTCTTTATAATTTTTTATGTATTTTTTTTTTCTTGAGTTTCGTATGGGTTTTTTTTTTTTCGTATTGTATTGCGTATCATATCGTATTGTATTTTAGTTTGTATTGTAATTTTAATTAAACGAACTCAATTTAGTTTATTTGAAAATTGGAAAAGAAAATAAAATCATGGGTGGGTGGGGCCCAAGTGAAGAGGTTTTTGTGTGTTATGATAGAGGGAGTTGTTTTGTTATGGTAGTGTTAAGATGATGTGCCATCCACGAGTCATTTGTAATATATAGATGGACATATTGTTTGGAAATGAAAGGGACAGAATAAGGAGAGATGAAATATCTTTCAATCAATGTTCTAATGTTATCCTCCAAGTGGCAGCTTATTTGGCCTAGCTTGTCTCAAAACTTATACTGATAACTGAGTGAAAATTAAGCATCAGCTTATTATACATGGCTGCAACAAATTATGTCCCTCTTCTTGTTATTGTTTCTTGTTTATTGATGCTTACAAGCTCTTCTCATGGGCATTACGATAAAGAACATGTACCACTCTTTGTATTTGGTGATTCGCTTTTCGACCCTGGAAACAATAACTATATAAACACAACACCAGACTTCCAAGCTAACTATTGGCCGTATGGCGTGTCATACTTTAATCCTGCTAGTGGAAGATTCTCTGATGGCCGTATCTTAGCTGATTTCATCGGTGAGAATATCGGCCTCTCAAACAAACAGAAGTCCTTTTTTCTAGTTAACTTTTTTATTTATGTATATGACAGCTGAGTATGCTGGACTGCCTCTCATTCCAACGTATCTCGACCCACGAAATGATGATTTTCTCTATGGAGCAAACTTTGCATCAGGTGGAGCTGGTGCGTTAGTCGAAAGCAATGCTGGATTTGTATGTATCCCTTCTTCACTTTCATGAATTATAGAAAAACACGACAATGAACTTCCTCATATAGTTTTCTAGTATGCAAATGTGTGTAGGTAGTTGACCTTAAGACACAACTAGAGTATTTTGGCGATTTAGAGAAACAATTTAGGCACAACTTAGGTGATGCAAAAGCCGAGCAGCTGCTGTCTAATGCCGTCTACATGTTGAATGGCGGCGGAAATGACTATTTCAGCTCCGTTGGCAACAATGACAGCATTCTTTATCCCTATACGCATGAACAATACGTGGGAATGGTGATTGGGAATTTAACTGATGTAATCAAGGTAAAAAAAAAATGCGCACTTTATTCCCTTTTTACCTCAAACCTCAAATTGCATTCCTTAGATTCTTTTCATTTTTAATTTCTTTGCAAAAAAGGGAATATATGAAAAAGGCGGAAGGAAATTTGGTATTGCTACTGTCCCGTTATTGGCTTGTTGGCCAAGCGTTCGTGCAGGGCGAGTAGGCAATACTTGCAACGAAGAACTTGACCTTATATCAAACCTACACAATCAGGAACTTACCAAGAAACTTCAAGAACTGGAAAACCATTTGGATGGATTCATGTATTCAATATTCGATCTTGCAAATGTGGTTAACAAGCGAATGACGAACCCATCAAAATATGGTACTTCTGCATTGCATAATTCATCCAATCTGAGTTGGAGTTAATAATGAAATCTGCCTCTCGTAGACTATTTCCATCTTGGTCTCTGATTGCAATGTTTGCGTTCACTTTTGGTCCCTGATCACGTATACTTGTTATACTTGGACCAAATACAAGATTTGTACTCACTTAAGGAACTAAGGGGGCGTTTGGATTAGCTTATTTTGTAGGCTTATGGGCTTATTTGAATTTGAAAAAGCTCATAAGCCTTTTTTTCGGCTTATGAATTTATTAGGTTGAGCACTAAGCTTATGGACTTTAATAAGCCATAAGCGTAAGTTGATAAGCTCATAGGCTTGAAAAAATGAGCTTATGAGCTTTTTTAAATTGAAATAAGTCCATAAGGCCTAAAAATAAGCTGATCCAAACACCGCCTAAAAGTGAAAGCGAACATTGGAATCATGAAATATTGGACAATTTCTGTATTTTTAACAAACAACATAAACGATCTATATAATTTACTCTTGTTTAAATTCTGATATGAAGGTTTCAAGATAGGAGATAGCGCATGTTGTGGTACTGGTCCTTTTCGAGGCATTGATAGTTGTGGAGGGAAAAGAGAAGTAAAAGAGTTTGAACTTTGTGATAACATCAGCGACTATCTTTTCTTCGACTCCAATCATTGTACTGAAGTTGCAATCCGCCAATATGCGGAGCTGTTTTGGGATGGGGATTCTGATGTCACAACGCCTTACAATTTAAAGGCATTTTTTCAAGGTAAGTACACAATGGCCAAAACAACTCTTTATCAAGTGCTAAACTATCTAAACTATGTTCGATAAAAGGTCTTGCTTGTGCTGCAGGTGAACTAACGACAACTTCTCGGATGCAACAACTATAAGAGTCCAAGCGAATGTGATTTTGGCACTTGTAATGTAATTTTGCCTCCAAATAAATGTAAAATTTTTCACCCCTATGCACGGGTACTCGCCTAGTCTTTATGAAAATGAAATTGAAAAGGACAGAATAAGGACTTAATTATGGAAAGCAAAGTCTTACCATCTTACCATCCTTCAATTATTAACAATTATTGGCTCAAATCTTATTCATACCTTTGACATACCATATTCAATTCTGTTTACACTATATACTAGCATATGTTAATGTTAAGATTAGTTGGTAATCTAAACTGATGTATGTCTTAGATAAGCCTTCCAAACATTAGTACTTCGACTATCGGCTTAATCTATGATTAGGCAAATAACGTGATTGAGCGAATCATCACTTATTATACTAGTATTCCGTATTTCAGCAATATTTCTCTAGGATTAATACTAATACACTTTAACAAGTCTTGATCATACTAAATTTAGTACTAGTATAACTTTAAAAGTATTGATCATGCTAAATATAGTAAGGAGTCAATTTAATGTTTAAATATTCCCTCAACTTGTGCTATCTTTTAAGTTTCTTGAGGCTTCTGAATAGGACCAGAAAATGATTCACAATTTAATATATATATGCTGATAACAATAATACAAGTACTGAAAGTTGAGGATCAAATGGCTGCTGTAGCAAATATCCCTCTTCTAGTTTTTGTTTCTTGTTTTTTGATGCTTATGACACCTTCTTATGGGAACATCAGCAAACACGTTGCGCTTTTTGTATTTGGTGATTCACTTTATGATCCCGGAAACAATAACTATATAAACACTACAACAGACTTCCAGGCCAACTTTTGGCCTTATGGCATATCATACTTTAGTCCTCCAAGTGGTAGATTCTCGGATGGACGTCTCATTCCTGATTTCATTGGTGAGAGTATCTAAAAGTCACTAATATTCGAGTTTCTTGTTTATTGCTTAGATTGTTTTAATTTATATGACAGCTGAGTTTGCTGGACTGCCTCTCATTCCAACGTATCTTGACCCGCGGAATAATGAATTTACGTATGGGGCAAATTTTGCATCAGGTGGAGCTGGTGCATTGGTTGAAAGCCATGCCGGATTTGTATGTATCTCTTCTTTGCTTCCATTAATTATATCCGATACACCACTATTGTGCAAATAACGAATTATGTTGAGTTATAGACCGGGTCCTCACGGTACTAGTTTAGGATAGAGTTCTTATTTATTTTCGTATTTGGTCTTTCGCCCGTTACATTTCAAGGCCAAAAACAAAATCAGTTGACTTAATACACATGTGAGTGTAGGTAGTTGATCTTAAAACACAGCTGCAGTACTTTGAAGATTTAGAGAAAAAGTTTAGGCAGAAGTTAGGTGATGCAAAAACGAATAAGCTGTTACTGGATGCCGTCTACTTGTTTAGTTGTGGGGGCAACGACTATCTGAGCCCCGTTGGCAACAACGATAGCATTCTTTATCCATATACACATGAACAATACGTGGGAATGGTTATCGGAAATTTGACTAATGTAATTAAGGTAAAAAAAAGTATTCCGTTCGTTCCCTTTTACCTCCAAATTAATTTGAATACCTTTGATCCGTCTTTACTTTCTTTGCTAAAAAGGGAATTTACGGAAAAGGAGGAAGGAAATTTGGATTTGTGACTGTTCTGCCATTGGCTTGTTGGCCCAGCGTTCGTGCAGAAAGGCCAGGAAATACTTGCAACGAAGAACTTAACACTATTGTAAGTCTACATAATCAGAAACTTTCCAAGAAACTCCAAGAACTCGAGAACCAATTGGAAGGCTTTACGTACGCAAAATTTGATCTATCGACAGAGATCAGCAAGCGGATGAAAAATCCATCAAACTATGGTATCAAATAGGGACAGTTTGTGTTATTTTTGCCAAACGACATGAAATTTTCATTTATATAAACTACTCTAAGTTATGTTCTGAAATGTAGGTTTCAAGGTAGGAGACACAGCATGTTGCGGAAGTGGTCCTTTTGGAGGGATTTATAGCTGCGGCGGAAAGAGAGGAGTGCAAGAGTTTAAACTATGTGACAACATTAGTGAATATTTTTTCTTCGACTCTAATCATCCCAATGAAGCTGCAAGTCGACAATTTGCAGAGCTGTTTTGGAACGGTGACTCCAATGTCACGACGCCTTACAATCTAAAAGCACTCTTTCAACGTAAGCAATGACCGAAAAACTAACTATCAAGTGCTTACAGATTTAACCTCATTTCATTCTAAGGTTCCCTTGCTTGTTTGCTACAGGTGAAACATTGCCAACCTTATCTAAGCAAGAACTATAAAAGTTCATTTTTGGTACTTGTGACATGTACTACCTTCGTCCCAAAATTTAAGTACATTTGAATTCAACTATAATACTTGATGAAAAACAAAAATATTTAATTCAAAGTTTAATTTAAAAAGTCTAAATGAACTTAAATTTTAGGACGGAGGGAGTATAATATATTGGAATAAATAATAATGCATATGTAACATGTTAGTTTGACATTACTAATGTGCATATCCTTCCATGACTTTGTGCAACTGCAATCAACTATAAGTGGACAAGTGTTTAATTTGAGTATTATTTATGGGAATATTTAATCAAACGAATTAACTAATGTTTTCAAGATCGGTGTATATTTTTTTTTAAAACTGCAATTAACTATTTCACAAATTATACATCACAACTATCTCACATGTCTTAAACATGATTTGAACTCATAAATATTTAGTTGAGAAGCTTCTCACACAACAAAAGATATCATTGGAACACAAGCCCATTGGTTTTTGCAAGATTGAGTATCCTACTCAAGATCGGTTTCCAAATCTAAATTATTTTTGTCTTTGCAAGATTGAGTCGTGAGATCGGATCTGAATCTTAATATTCTACTATAATATCATTTTTTACAGGATTGTTCATGAAAATGTTGTAATAGTTTATGATTATGAAATGTTTAAGAAGATTAATTTGTTGTTTTTAAAACATAATCCGTAACTTTGTAGTTTTTTAGTTTGTTGTTCGAGAAAAGTAAGATAATATAGGACTATATGTTAAGATTTTGTGATCAAGATCGAAAGTTTTTATGTAAAATCATGAATGTCGTAAAATCGTAAGATGTCATACTTTTAACAACCGTGTTATTAAAGTTGTATATTAAAAAGAGTAAATTGTGGAGAGCAAAAGTCATAGCGTGCTGCATGATTTCCTTTAATTCTAACCAACTTAAGAATTCATATGTGCCACGTTCACCAATTATTGGCCATGTCTCTTTCAAAACTCTACTAACCATGTTTTTATGTACACCTAATATTAGTTTTCTGATTTAGGGGGTGTTTGTTTTTATAAAAAAACCTTTTAACAGCCTCTGAATCTGAATTGCTATCTTTCTAGACTATAGTTTAGCTATTAATATTATCGAATCTTACTTAAAGTCAAGATAATGGCTATCTTTCTAGACTATAGTTCTACTCTTTATATCTAGCTATCAAATGTTTCATATCATAGTTTTTACTCTTTTACGAATTTGGTCATTTAACCACAGCCACACATTTCAGATGCACATACATAAAAAAATGCATCTTCCATGAATTTCTCCTTCTTCATTTGAAATGTGCGGCTACAAATATTTCCCATCCTTCTTATTTTATTTTCTCTTCTCACTGGATCATTTCCCGTATAGTGATACTTTGTTCTTATTTTAGGCAGAGACTTCTTTGGATTTATGAAACTTATGAAATATTTTTAGAGTGTTCGGTGCATGGCGCTATAAGAGATGTTATGGTGCATTTTTGGCACCTATGGCGTTGCCATGTGCATCTTGGTTGGTGCTATAGGCGCCGCGCCACCCCAATAACGACTCGGTTTTCTTTTTTCTTCAACAACTCCTTTTGCAAATTTTCAAAACCAACTTTTTCTAATAAATACCTCCTTAACGATACAAGCAACCCAACACTCAACTTTTTAGTTTTAATCCATTTCATACACTTTCATATATACTTATTATACAAACGACCTAATACTGTACACTCAATTCCTCATTTCATACACTTTCAACATGAGTTATTTGGACAAAGAGCAAGACGAAATTAAATACGGTTGTACGATTACCAGAACATTATCTAGCTTTCGATGAAGATTAGACCACTAGTTCAAAAACTCGGACGAGCATACTGCGGATGAAAACGACGACCTAAATGTTCTATAGCATTCAAATATTTTTGACTACCTCATTGATGAGGTTTGCCCCAAGGTTTCACATACGGTGAATAGTAAAACATACACCAAAGGATATTACTTAAGCGACAGTATATATCCCACTGGGCTACTTGCGTCAAATCATATACGGTTGCACGAAACTAACTTAATTTGAATTTTAAGAAGACTCAAGAAAATGCAATAAAAGATGTAAAACGAGCTTTTTGTGACCCGGGTTAAAAAATCTTATCGGGGTTATGTGATCCGAACTTAATAACCCGTCATAGGTATAAGATCAGGTTTGGGTTAAACTATTTTTGTTATCAGGTTATCGGGTCAACCGAAATTTATTTACTAAAACTTTTTTCCCTAAATGTTTATAAGCCCTTCAATTTTTACATTTACACGGGACATTTCATTTATTATTTAACATACTAATTTTTCATTAGTTCACTTGCACGCTACTTATTTTTGTCTATTACTACTATTTTTTTTTTCTTTATATAAAGGCGACTCATGTATATATATACATACTTTTTTTTTTCTTTTGCTTATTGGAATGTGTTTTTGAGCTTGATTTTCACACGCAAGTAATTTTTCATTGTTTTTCATTTGTACAAGTTGTAGTATTAATAGACATAAGCTTAATTAAGTCGTGAAATATTTTGGATAAAAAACTAAGAACTTGATTAACCCGAATCACCTGACCTAATATAACTCGACCCGAAAATAACCTGATTACTTTTTAGGGTGGGTTTCGGGTTACTTTTCCATAATTAAAAACCAGCTTTAACCCGACTCGATAACACCCCTGCCTACAAGGTCGTTAGAAGATTATAGCATGACCGGCGCATTCTTACCACGCCAACAATATACTTAGAATTATGTATTGTTGCATCATATCGCATTACATGATATTTAAACATCAAAATTTCCAAATTAGTGAATTTAACGAGATATATGTTAGTCTCGTAGCCTCTATGCAAGGTACATGGATCGAGAGATGCGAAACACATCGAAACAAATAAAAATGTATTACGTGACAAATATGTGCATGACGACCTTTAACATGATTTTTTTTTTTTGATCATTTTTGGCAACGATATAAAGAACGTGAAGAACTGTAGTTTGTTTATGCATAACGACGAAATGTCGTACTTTATTTTATGTATTGTAATTTTATTTTAATTTAATGTAATGTTTTTGGTTTTAAAAAACTAAAATTGAGTCCAACTGACGCTTATAACATGTTATAAATGAAGAGAGTATTTTTCAAACTTTGTGTGATAAAAATGTTATAGGGTATAAGCTCAATCATCGACACCTAAAAATGTTATAGTGACTTGCTATATTTTGGTTTCTGATTATTTGGCTACTTAATTCACGAGGTTTGTTTTCATCATCACATTGATTCAAACCAGATAAAATCATTTCTTATTAAAAAGTTGTCATGATCACTTCAGAGTTCTTTGCATATAACACAAATTAAAATTAAAACCTCACACATTTTAAATTAATAGTCAAAAGTCTTTTTATTTTTATCATCATGCTATCTTTTAATGGTTATTAGGTTCTGGTTTTGAATTATTCTCAAATAGCTAGATATTTTGATGTCACCATCACATGATTATTATTATTTTTATGAACAAACCAAATTGACAAGTATGAATGTTCTCGAAATATTGTTTGTTACATGTGAACAAAGAGATAGAATTTGTTTGTGTTTTGTTAGAAAGTGGGATTAAAATGAGTAAAGACGTAATTAATGCGTGAAAGAAATTAATTAAATGAAGTAGAGTAAATAAATAATGAAATGATGAAGTGGATCTTCCAACTTTTTTCTATTAATCTTTTCATCCCAAATTAATTTTTCATTGAAAAAAAAAAGAAAAAAAAAAAGACACATGCAGTTTATAAGAATTATTATTAATATATTTTCTTTAAATTTACAGAATAACAGTTTTATTTTTAAATGATTAATTTACACTTCTTTAGTCTTAAAATTATTATTCACAAATAAAAAAAACGCATATTAACAAAAATAAATAATTTCCTAGTTTGGTTTCTACAAAAAAAAAAACTATTTTACCATTTAACATTTATTAATGTGTTTTTCTAATGTTGTAAATATCATTTTTAATTAAAGGCAATATAGTAAACTTAAAACAAGTCCAACTATATTTGTACTCCTTATAATAGAGGAATGAATCTATCTCCTCATGGTCTTAAAATTAAGACTTACAAAATACAAAGCCTATTGTACGATACATAATGCACTATTAATAATATTTCTCACCTATCTTGATTTTAAGACTTACAAGTCTTAAAGCTTAATGTACAAAATACAAAGCACTATTAATGTGGTCAAGATATTTAATGTAGTTAATTAATTAACTGGTCAATAAATACAATTAATGCAGTTATTAAAACACCCCTTACACAAGCAATACAAATTATCAAGCATATTGTACAACCAACTTAAACATAATTCAGGCATTAAAATGTCACTAATACAAATAAAAAAGAACATTATACAAATATTCAAACCCGAATGAGCAACAGTCCAATTGAGCCCGAACCCGAACGGGTACGATCCAAAAGGGCACGGGGTCGAGCCCGAGTAGGCACGGGCCAAATGGGGTCGAGCCCGAACGGGCACGAGCTAAACGAAATTCTTGAAATCCGTAAATTTATTATCAAAAATAACATAATAAACTAAAATACATGATTCACCGAAAAATTTTATTTCAGGGTATCCGCCGCAACGCGCGGGAACCCTGCATTAAATGTCACTAATACAAATAATAAAGCACATTATACAGATATTCAAGCCCGAACGGTCAACGGGAAGCCCGAACTGGTGCGGGCCAAACGGGCTCGAGCCCCGAACAGGCATGGGCCAAATAGGCACGGGCCAACGGGCACGGGCTAAACGAAATTCTTGATATCCGTAAATTTATTGTCAAAAAGAACATAATAAACTAAAATACATGATTCATCGAAAATTTTTATTTCAGGATACCCGTCGCCGCAACGCGCGGGCACCCTGCTAGTTTTAGTAATGAACAAATATTTTGGGACATTAAATAAAGAAATGTAGATAATAAAATTAGGAAAAAGGTAATAACTTTTTTAAAGTTTGTTACAGTAATCTAAGAGGATGATAAATTTGAGACAAAAGAAGTAATTTTTATAGTTTTGTTAGCAACGACATAAAGTTTAGAGAAATGATACATAGACCTAAACTTAGGCCTAAACTTGGACCTAAAAACACTTGTCATCATCCTGATGGGTTGTAAAATAAGTGGGTCCCTGTCTTCAACTATCAAGATGATGACAAGTGTTTTTAGGTCTAAGTTTAGGCCTAATTTTAGGTCTATGTATCATTTCTCTAAAGTTTATACAATTTGATGAATAAAACAATGAATATATCCAAATACACTCACCAATAATTACTATTTTCATTCCAAAATTGTAGTCGATCGAGAATACGCAGTTTAAGCAAAATACATTTATTCCTACATTGAATTCTGCAAAAACAATAAAATGACAATTTTATCATTTGACAATTGATTAGACGAGTACTCATGCATAACAACGGGATTTTATAATGATAAATCGTTTTGTTTTGTGTTAAGAAAAAGTTTTTTTATGGGTTATAAACGAAAGATAATAAAAGTTTGAAAATTTGGGGATTAAACATAATGTTTTGAAACCCGGTTCAACCCCGGTGGTTCAGCCGGTTGAACCATTCCGGTCAAAAAATTGGTCGATTTAAACCGAGTCAACACAACGGGTTGCGTAGAAAATGGGTTAAATTAAACCGGGTTTGAAGCGTCCCGAGTCAACCCGGTTTTCGATATGTATTAATAGTGTCCTTTTTGAAATATATGTTTTCAACATTTCCTTTTTTAGTTTCAACATTTCACTTTTTACTTTTTGGTTTTTCCTTTATATATAGTATAACAGGGTATTCGCGCCTTGCGGCGATGGATACCCTGTGACGATTAACCGGAGAAATAAATTGAGACCTGATTCACAAGTTTGTGTCGGTTTCAATGGGTCCTCTCTGGTTCGTTTTCGGATGGCTTTTATTGGTTAGTCGAACCAGTGGAGACACCGGTTCCTAGTTGAACCCGTTGGTCCGGTCCGATTTTCAAAACTATACCGTCAACTTGTTAACTTGTATGAAACTTTGTGTGTTTTATTAATTTGTATAATGTTTATAATAACATGTACTTTTCATTTTAGGGTGTTTTAAAAATAACATTAATTAGTGTGTTTAATTATTTTACATTTTGGGTTATGTTGTAACTTGTTTAAATTGTAATTGTGAAAATTTTATTGTACTTTTTAGTAAGGGTGTTTTAATTGGTTGTTTTTTAATTTGGTATATATGATTTTAATTAGTAGTACAATGTGAATAAATTATTGTATTTTTAAGTAATGGAGTGTTTTAATAAGAGTATTAATTACACCATAAATTTTTCTCACCTTTAACTTTTAACATTTTATTTTTTAAGTTTTAACCATTTTTCTTTTATATGTATAGATTAATGCTTTCATTTAAGTTTATAAATTATACAGTAATATTTATTATGGGTAGTATTGTAAACTTAAACGAGTTCAAGTTCTATTATTATCAGTGGATAGTTTTTTCTAAGAAAACCTACAAATAAATGGACAATAATATTAAGATTTAAGATCGTTTGAGGACAAAAGATCTTTTACATATCAAGGGATCAATCTCCACCTTTCATTTTTATTAGATCTAATGGATGAGATTAATCCCAACAACTAAAAAAACCCACTTTCATAATTTTTTTTCAAATATAAATATCTTTCAAACCGTTAATCGTCAAGCGAAAAAAAATATACCATTACGACGAGCATTTAATTATCTTTTTATAGATAGGCACTTTGATATACTTTTGACAAAAAAAAAATTCGTGTTTTTCACTTTTTTTTTTAAAGTTTTTTTCGTTTTTTTACGTTACTAAAAATTGCATTAAAATATCATATATGATTTAACACTAATTTGAATACCACATGTGATATTAGTGCTAAATCATATATGATATGTCTATCATATATGATATGTCTATCATATATGATCTATCATATATGATTTATCATATATGATTTAACATTAGTATCACATGTGATCTTCAAATTAGTGTTAAATCATATATGATATTTAATGCAAATTTCAGTGTCGATGAAAAACAAGAAAAAAAAGATGAAGAAACGTGATTTTTTTTTCTTTTTTCGAAAGTATATCAAAGTGTCCGTCTATAAAAAGATAATTAAATGCTCGTCGCGATGGTGTAATTATTTTTGCTTAACGATTAACGGTTTAAGAAATATATAAATTATAAAAAATAGGTGAAATAATAAAATGCTTTTAATCTCAGCAATTGATTTCTTTTTAGATTGATGGTTGAGATGGGTTCTAAGAAAAGTTTGGTATGTAAAATAACTCTACTCTAATATTAAAAAAAAGACAAAATTACACGGTTGGTCCCTGTGGTTTGCCCATATTGCAAGTTTAGTCCCTAAGTCGTTTTAATTACACCAGAGATACCTATTTTTGAAACCTTGCACTCATTTAGTCCCTATTTTGGATGGCCGTTAGTGCAGTCCGTTAAGTTATTTGCGTTGTTAGTCCTTTGTTAATAAATTTTGCACCGTTAGTCCTTATTTTCTAAAATATAGTTTTTCACAGTTAGTCCCTCCGTTAATAATAGATATCGCCCGATTTTTTACGTTTTTGTCCGTTTTCGTTCGTTTTTTATTCGTTTCCCCCCTTTTTTTTACGTTTTTCGTCCGTTTTTTTCCGTTTTTTATAATTTTTATCCGTTTTTCTTACGTTTTCTCCGTTTTCTTAAGTTTTTATCGGTTTTCATCCGTTTTTGTCCGTTTTTCTTACATTTTTCTTAGAATTTTGTCTGTTTTTATCCGTTTTTCTTACGTTGTGTCTGTTTTCTTTCGTTTTTGCCCGTTTTCATCCGTTGTTCTTACGTTTTGTCCGTTTTTCTTACATTTTGTCCGTTTTTCTTTCGTTTTTGTACTATTTCAACATATTGAAAATTTTTTCCAAAAAATTTGAAAAAATATTTCCAAAAAAAATGAAAAAAAATTCAAAAAATTTTTTGAATTTCCGAAAAAATTCAAAAAATAAAAAAAATTTCCGAAAAATAAAAAAAATTTCCGAAAAATTTCAAAAAATAAAAAAAAATATATATCAGAAAAATTTCAAAAAAAATTTAAATTTCAAAAAAAAAATGAATAAAAAAAATATTTTGAATATGTTTGTTTTTTTTTTAAAAATTTTTCAATATTTTTCAAAATTTTTTAAAAATCTTTAAAAAAATATATTTGAAATTTTTTTTATTTTTTGAATTTTTTTTTTTTTTTTTTGAAATTTTTCGGAATTTTTTTTTTTATTTTTCGGAAATTTTTTTTATTTTTTTTATTTTTCGGATTTTTTTTTTATTTTTTGATATTTTTGAAATTCAATTTTTTGAAATATGAAATTTTTATTTTTTTAAATTGTTCAAGATTTTTTAAAATTTTTCAAATTTTTCAAAAAATCTTAAAAAAATGAAAAAAAATATTTTTTAATTTTTTCGAAATATTTTTTTCCAATTTTTTCCAAATTTTTTTTCTTTTGGAAAAATATTTCAATATGTTGAAATAGTACAAAAACGAAAGAAAAACGGACAAAAACAGATGAAAACTAATAAAACGCATTTAAAAACGGACAAAACGTAAGAACAACGGACAAAAGCGGATGAAAACTGGCAAAAACGAAAGAAACAGACAAAACGTAAGAAAACGGATAAAATGCAAGAAAACGGACAAAACGGATGAAAACCGATAAAACGTAAGAAAACGGATAAAACGTAAGAAAAGCGGACAAAAACTATAAAAAACGAAAAAGCGGGGCCGAAAAGCGTAAAAAAGGGGGAAACGGATAAAAAACGAACGAAAACGGACAAAAACGTAAAAAAATGGGCGAAAACTATTATTAACGGAGGGACTAACTGTGAAAAACTATATTTTAGAAAATAAGGACTAACGGTGCAAAATTTATTAACAAAGGACTAACAGCGCAAATAACTTAACGGACTGCACTAACGGCCATCCAAAATAGGGACTAAATGAGTGCAAGGTTTCAAAAATAGGTATCTCTGGTGTAATTAAAACGACTTAGGGACTAAACTTGCAATATGGGCAAACCACAGGGACCAACCGTGTAATTTTGTCTAAAAAAAAAGGGATTAATAAATATTTTTTTTGAACATGGGAGTAATAAATACGACTATACGAGTATCTCTTTATCTTTTCTCAAACATAATCATCATTATTTTTCCTTATTGGTTATATTCAAGCAAAAATAATGGAGTTTGTTAGTAATGTCATAATATCTAGTATATCATTATTAAAAAAAGTTAATAAAAATATTTATAAGCTTAAGCTTGCTTTTTTGGCTCTTGTTAGTAACATTTTTTGTTCTTTTTATGGTACAAAAAGCAAAATAGCCTCTTAAAATCGTGTTCCAAAAGCTCTTAAAGTTATAACTTTTCCTTTTCATTTTTAAAATGAAAGTTCCATTTTGTTTAATAGTGGGTAAGATTCAATAGATGAAGTATATGTTTATCTAGGATTGTAAACGAACTGAACATTCAGTGAATATTTTATAAACCGTTCGGTAAAAATTTCGTTTATTTAAAAAATAACGAACATGAACAATATTTTACGTTCGTTCAATTAAATGAACGAACATAAACAGAAGTCGCATTTATTTATGTTCGTGAACGTCCGATTATGTGTTTATTAACGTTCATTTATGTTCATTTATTTTTTATGTTCGTATATCATATATTTCAATTGTATACTTTTAAAACTGGTTGTTTAAACAAAAGAACACTTATATAACAAAATATTATGCATAGTTTAATAAAGCTTATGTTCTTGTTTCTACGTTCATTGATATTTGATCATGTAGGATTCGTTTAATGTCTTAATGAATGAACATAAACGAATATGACCAACTTATATTTTTAATAAACGAACATGAACAAGAAAATTCGTCCGTTTATATGTTTGTGTCTATTTATTTGTCCAGTTAAAATTAAACGAATGAACATGAACAAAGCTTCGTTCGTGTTCTTCCGGTTCATTTACAGCTCTATGCTTATCACTGATAATTAAGCACTAATAACTCTAAAATACTACTTCTTCTTTCCTGTTGCCATATTGCTTAGCAATCTACTCATGGAATACTTAATATTATAAGGGCTCTAATAATAATGATATAATATGACTATTAGTAAGTATTAGATAGGTAAATTCTAAAGTTTTGCAAGTAGCCTAATATGCAATTTACTTCTTAATGTAATAACTATGCAATTGAAAGTGTTAAAGTATATTCTTTTTCTTAAAGAAGTATATTTTATTTCTGCATAATTATACTTTTGCAATATAAAGAAGTGTTAACTAGACGTTACTTTCATAACTATCTTTTTATTCATTAGGTAAAAAATGATTTTGAATTGAATAAAATAATAAGAATAATTCTAGTCAAGTTGTAGGTAAACAATCACATAATTATATGTGGTTTTCAATTAAAAAATTGTTCATACATATATCCGGACCTATGAATTAGCATATGCCCATGACGAAACTACATCAATAATTAGACGTGCCTTCACTATCTCCCCAACATGCAACTAGCCATCCTTTTTCTAGATTTTTTAAAAATAAGTTTATTTAGAAAATAGACTTAAAATAGACAATTAATAGAAATAAATACATTAATTAAACCTTAATATGATTTTCTTGGTTAGGGTCGAATATAATAACTTTAGTTTCCTTCTCTTTGAATTTTCTTATTTAATGACTACAAATGTTTGGGAGTGTATGTATTTAAATAATGTTATTTGAATAATGTTATTTGTTTGAGAGTAGATCTTGTGATTTGAGTATCATCACATTGGAATAGCAGCAATTGTGATTTTATAGGTGATCAAATGACTTTATTACTTAAGTTATGAATTTTCGATCTTAAGACCAGACTAAATGCATATAATAAAACGATCGCAGTCACAAAAAAAAAAAAAAAAACATACTTTACAAATTTAATTGAAAAACACTCACACACATAAACTATATACAAATCATAAGTCGTCTAGTCAACCCAACCAAGCCAAAAGTGAAGAGGGGATGCGTTCGCAAGGGTCGCCGTAGGAGGGGACACGCTATTGTTTGGCTCGATTGACCTTTGGTTGGGCCGCCGTTACGAGTAGCCTTATATGTTACAAAAGTTTAAGATGTAAGTTTAGTATATCTTTCGCGTAAAGGTTTTCTCCATAAATATATAGCTTCAAAAAAAAATTTAAGTACATATGATGCGGGTGAATGTCACATTCCAACTCGTTACATAGACGATAAAGCTTACGTAACATGACTTGACATTAACCAAATCAAGACTTGATATCGATAAAATCTGTATTTGAATCCTAGTACATGAGTTATCTACGGTACTATTTAGCAAGAAAAGAAATAGTATAATAGTAGGTGGTAAGAAGTATAGTATTTCTCAAGGTTTTCAAGATCATAATCTTACTCATGATCGTTTTTGTTTTTGCAAAATCGATATAGTAAGATCGGATGAGGAACCTAAAATTATATTATAATGCTATTTTTTTAATAATCTTTGTGATATTATTCAAATATATAAATTATTATATAGAGTAAAGTCCAAAATACATCCATGTGGTTTGCCCCGTGGCTCAGTTTACATCCCTAAACTTTTTTTTAGAACAATTACATCCCTCCGTTAGTAAAGTTGGCACAAAATCATCCCTAAGGACGAATGCTGCAAAGAAGTCCATGTTAAGTCCCCCACGTGCTAGTCACGTGAGGGGTATTTTTGTCCATTTCTCACTCCCAGCCCACGTGTAAGTCCAAGATATAATCCCATACCCTTTTTAAACTTTGTAATCTTCTTCCCCAAAATCAACTAACCTAATTTCTATATCCCCAAATCAATAAAACCCTAACCATTCTAATCCAATTACAAATAACAGTGGGTAACCCACATTGGTTTTAGCAGTTAGTTAAAAAAGACAACTGAACAGAAATCAAGAAATGAAAAGGGAAATTCTTTTAAGAGAAAATTGTCTGGTATAATCTTGTTTGCCACAAGGTTAATCTAACCTGTACAGATTCCAAGAAAGATATAGAGAAAAATTTCCCTACTTGTTATGTGAAAAACATAAATGGGTTTTCACTTCCTAACTAAATTACAATTTTCATTTGTAAAGAACCCATACCAAAGTAACAGAAGTCTACCATAGGAACCATACCCTTACGAGGGTTTTCCCACTCGAGAACAACAATAACCAAGCCATTTCAATCCTCCAACACCTAGGGTTTCATCCAAAACCCGAAACAAACATAAACACGAACAACAATAATAACAAGAATCATAACAAGCACACCATGAGTCCTCACCGAGAGCCTAGGCTCTCGGCTTGACTACGCGACACACGACATAACGCAACGAGACCAAAAACACACGGATACCAACAAGTTTTACCACTTTTTATTATTAAAAATGCGTTTCCCATGTTTTTTTTAACTAAACCCGACATCAAATGAGTCAACTAGTGACTCATACCACGAGTTACCAAAATAACGAGCTAAACCCGTAGGTTTTAACCCTACCTTTATCTTTGTCACAAATAGAGACTGGTGGTGGTGATAGGGTGGTGGTTAGGTGGCGCGTAGGTGAATGACGAGAGAGTGGGAGGGTTTATGTGGCGCGTGATGTTGTGGATCGGGAAGGAAATGATGTGGGGAGTCTTTTGAGGTGGGTGGTTTGTGGTGGAGGCCGACGGTGTGGTGGTGGCGGCGTCCTTTTTTCGGCGGCTAGGGTTCCAAAGGAGAAGGAGAGAGAAGTGTGTGAGGGTGGTGATGATAATGATGAGTTGGAGTGGGTTGGGAGTGAGAAATGGACAAAAATACCCCTCACGTGACTAGCACGTGGGGGACTTTTTTGCAGCATTCGTCCTTAGGGATGATTTTGTGCCAACTTTACTAACGGAGGGATGTAATTGTTTCAAAAAAAAGTTTAGGGATGTAAACCGAGACACAGGGCAAACCACAGGGATGTTTTTTGGACTTTACTCTAGTAGTATATCATAAATACAAAACTATATAAATGTTTCACAAAAATATTGTCCTAAATTATAAATATGAAATGTTTAAGAAGATTAACATGTTGTTTTTAAATTCTATAAAATATATCTATTTTATTTTTTAGTTTGCAGTTCGAGAAAAGTAAGATAGGATCGGATTATATCTTAAGATCTATAGTCAAGATCGAGAATTTATAAGATCTTAAACTTGCAAAAATTTTACACAAAATCTGAATTATTTTTGCTTTGTATTATCGTAAAATCCTAAAATCCTTATATTCAGACCAGATCTTAACAACCATGGTATTTCTATTTCAATATCGTAAATGTTCATATGTCTAAACAAAAGATTAGTAAACGTTTTATTTAATTAATTAAGTAAGGTCGCATTTGGCTAACCACAATTGGTGGCAAAATCCAACTAAAAGACAGCAGAAAACACCAGACTATTTCCTAATAATGACACGTCATCTATCATCCAGCTGGCCATGTGGACACGTCATCATCATCTTGACATGTCACCCTTCACTTGTGTCATTCTCTTCTCTCTTCACAAAAACAAACTATACTTTCTTGATTAATTGCCAAGTTTTTGTTGACCAATAAGCAACTACACCAAAATTTGCACATCTTGACATGACATCTCAATGGTTAACACTAATTTTCATTTTTGTATAAGGATTTAGATTTTCTCAAATTTGTATCGACATCAAAGTAAAGTAAAGTAACTCCCAATACCGTTTCCAGTATTTGGGGGGGAGGTTAAGATGTAGACAGCCTTACCCTTACCTAAAGTAGAGAGACTGTTTTCAGTTCTACTAAAGGTATTGTAGGGAGTGAGGATCGAACCCCTGACCTCTCGGTTGAGAGGCAAGGGGTTTTTCAACTGATCCAACCCTACTTGTTTCAAATTTGTATCGACATCACCACCAGTTATACTTCTTTACAAATAGAAGAAAGATAAGGGCTCACACTAGACCTTACAGTTTTATTTGTAAGAAAAAAATAACCGATCATGTTCATACTAACTTAAGAGAATCTCAATCATTTCAATAACTATGTCACATAACTACTATAAAGAAAGTGCTTGGTAGAATGATGGCGAATAAGATATTATTTGTCTGTTACTTCAACGTCATTTCATCACATTCCTAATAATACACAAGTAACTAAAACACTTTTCTCAAAAAAAAAAAAAAAAAACATCGTAGGTCTTACAAAAACCTCACATAAAATATCGACTCACTCAAAAAAAAAGTTACAAATGGAGTATGTGGGTGCAACGGCTAAAAGCCCAATGACGAACGAACGGCACGTTCGCCTGTGCAGAACGACGCGCCGTTCGTACATTGATGTCCGAATGGTGGACGAACGATGTAGTGTACCGAGCACTCTTAGAATGATCGGTGTAGTGTACTTATGGCTTGAGTGATTGCGTAAGATTTTTTTGGTATGTGATTGAAAAAAAGTAAAAGAGAATAATTATAAGATAACATATGTGACATTTTTGCCTTAAGTCTCTCAAGATTGATTCCTCCCGAACTACCCATCTTTTATTTCTCCGTCACACTTTTCAAGTAACAGATGATAAAAGGGCGACAGCCCGGGAGAGAATGCAAGTTTACCAAGGATTAAAAATATCCTTGGATCGTTTATGTCCTGGTGAGGCGTGATAATCCACATACAATGACTTGTGAATCTTTGAAATGATATAGAATGTACAAAAACAGGAATCTGATTTACTAACACTAGGAATGTGAATAGTAATAGCTCATCACATACGTCAATAAAAACGTACAATCAGAAACCTAAAAACGATTATAACTATAGTAGGGATTTGCATGTCTTAGCGACTTAAATGCAAATTAAATAGAATTAAAAAGTTAAAATCTATTAAATAAACGCTATCACTATTTTTAAAATGATGAACGTTTAAAACCTAAAACTTAAAACTTACGTTTAAAATAAAATTACGTAAACGTACAAAATAAAACGTGAGTTTTAAAGAAATAAAATGCCTACAAATATGAAAATGACATTTTTACAATCCTAATAATAAAAGAAAATTATTAGAAAAAGAAAATTATTTTTACAACTATTTATTTATTTATTATTAATTAAAAACTATTTTAATTATTTAATAATTACCTAAAATACAAGAAAATAGGAAATAAAGCTAGAAAAATAAAATTATGATTCTGAAAAATCTAAAATACTATAAAACTAATTTTAAAACAGAAAATGTATTTTTTTACACAATTATTCTATTTATTATTAATTATTTACTAATATTAATTACTAAAAACTATTATTGATTTATTAAAAATACTAAATGATTAAAGAAAAATCTGAAACTTTTTACAAAATTCTAAAATAAATAAAAGAAGCTAGGAAAAGTATAAAAATGATAGCTTATGTGCAAAAATAAGCTAATGGGCAATAAGCTTCTTAAAAAGAAGCTACCCTTTGAGCTTATAGTGGTTCTTTTTGGTTTTTTTTTATTTAAGGACAAATGTATATACAGACAATAAGTACATATAATGAATACACAACTATACAAACAAAGAAATAAGCAAAACATGAGCTTAAGAGCCCAACAGTTAAGCTTTTGGCTTGACTGTTGGAGCTCAAGCTCCAAATAAGTCGGAAATAAGCTATACACGTGAAACAAAAGGAAAAAGTATATATGCACAAGTATAATAAGTGAGAATATACAAGCATGCACACTGGATATAAGCCAATAAGCTCATAATAAGCTAATTAGTGTTCCAGGACATGCAGATCCCCAAACACCCTTGAGTCTTTTGGTTTGGCAATTTAAGCTCATCAAATAAGCTCAACTAGCCAAATAAGTTGTTGTAATAGCAAGGTGATCGGTAGGCTTTCAAAAGCTCAAGCTCACCTAGTGAAGTCCACTAGAGAGCTTGTGAGGAGCTTATGAAGTATCACTGAATACACTGATTTCTCAATGTACTCAGTGAAATGGGACATATTAAAGCTACTTGCACCGGTTAATAAGGCGCAAGGTGAGATTTAAGCACATGATCATAAAGCTGGGTAGCTTGGCTTCCTAAAAAGCCAAGCCACAAAGACTAGTGATCACTAAGGAGCTTGGTATGAGCTTGTGGAAATGGTGTAAATGGACTGCATAAGCAGTCCATTGTTGTGAATGGGCAAACAACAAGCTCTATAGGACTTATCTAATAAGCTCTTAAGAGCTCAACTTACACAGAAACATTGAGATGGATAGCTTGGCCTTGTGAAAAGCCAAGTTTCACAAACTCAAGCTCGATGGAGCTTGTTAAAAGCTTATAAGAATCACTTCACTTCTTTGCTTCTTGAAGTGAGTAGATGGAACAAAAAGTTGGGGTGTAATAAGCTACCTGATTAAGCTAATAAAGGAAAAACAAGCATACACATAACCAAATAGCCACCAGGGCAACACTTAACAACAACAAACACAGGCACAAATCCAATATTCAACAAGCTACAAGCTTGTGAAAATGGACTTGTGTACACGATCTGAGGCAAAAGCAGTATAAATAAGCTAAGAATTAAGCACTTAAACATGGTATACAAAAATTAACAAGAATACATTTAACAATACTAGCAACAACACTATAAAACCCTAAAAGTATTAAGCATGAAACTAAATAACAAAGTCAGTAACAAAGTTATCTATTCATTCAAAAACCCGAAAACAACATTTTGACTTTTTATGTTTATGATCAAAGTTGACTTTGATCAACTTTGATCTGAATCTAATGATCAAATAAGATGTGTTAAACAACAAGAACATGAATTTAAGCTAGATATCCTACTTATGTATCATTGTGATGAGATTTGAATTTCAAAATCCTAACAAACAGTGAATCTAAGACAGATTAACAATGATTTGACTATGAAAGTCTTGAGCACAAACTAAGATAGATAAGAGTCTATTAGGATTAAACAAACCTCAAACAACAAAAGCCTAACATTGAATACACCTCTAACACAGATTTAACAGAAAACATTCAGTGGATGTTGAAATATGTTTGGAATAGAATGTTGTTGCAAAAGACATGACCCTTAAACCTAGAAGATTGTCAAGTCTTCCAATAGCATAGTGATCATGCAAGAACAAAAATAAACATCAAAAACAATCTCAACACCCCAGATCTAAGCAATCCCAAAGGTCCTTAAAAGTTCAAGTGTCAAATGAATTTCAAGGTTTTCAATGAGAATGACCGAACTCGATTCCAAACTTAATATAATGACATAACAAGCATAACTAGACGAGAAAAACAACAAAGACACATGAATCACTCAAAATCAAATTTCATAGTTAAAAATGAATTATGAAGCAACTAACTAAACTAACACATAAGCATACAAACTTAAACCTTAAAAACACTTAACAACAACAAATAAGCATAAAGATACAGAAATCACAACATATAATAACTAGGAATGAAATTGCAAAAATTAAGAAAATGCTTACAAATGAGAATAGGGTGAGACATAGAACAAATGGACAAGGTTACACCTATTAGCTTACCAATAAGCTCCTAATACCCATAGCATTCCATTTCGATACCTTCATCATCTTCTTCATTATCCCATTATTCTTCCATTTTCTCAATTTCTAGTGATTTTCTATTTTAAAGATTCCAACTGATTAAAGGTTTCTACAAGCTTTAAAGCTTTTGTCAGGAACTTATATGACCTATAGAATCCATATAACCAACTACAAACAAGAATGTAACTGACTTGGAAATTTAAAGTGGTACGAATTGAAAAACTTGAAATGTAAAGATAACATGAGATTAAAGCTGAAAAGGAGTTTCATTATACTAATTTAAGATAAAATACAACATTTTAAAGATTAAAAGACATTTTAACTAAGAAAAGCATTAAAAGCTACATCTACGTGACAATGGCTTAAGGCCAAAGTGGTTTCTTCTCTGTCTTTCTTCCTCTTTTATACTTGAAAATTGCTCCACGTGGCCTCTTCTTCAAATCCCACCTCTCAATTCAACCAATGGGTGAGTTTTGAGTGTTTTACTGCTTTTATCATTTTGGCGGAAGTGCATTTTTGACTTATAGGCAATGAATGAACAAGTAGGGGGTGGCATTAATTGTGGGTGGTGGATGATGATGAGGGTGGAAAAGTTGAGGTGATGGGAGGGGTGGTTGCAGAGGAGTAGCAAGTGGGAGAGGGGCAGGATAAGGTGTGGGCGGCAAAAGTGGTTTGATTGGTTTGATTTACCAGGGGTCCAAAAGTAGAGAAGACAGGGGGTCAAATGGTAGTGGCAGGGGCAAAATGTATTTTGACAAGTCTAGGTTTAGTAATTATGATAAGGACTTGTTTGTAACTTTTCCAAACTTGAGGGACCATCTTTGCCAATATACCAAAGTTGTCACAAGGACCAAAATTGACAAGTCCCAATAGTACAAGGACCGGTTTGTCATTTTCAAATTTTCCAGGGACCAAACTTGACAATTTCAAAAGTTCAGGGACCAAAGTTGTAATTTTTCAAATTTTACATTTCAAGGGTTTGTTTTGACAAATTTTGAATCCCATGGACCTTAAATGACATTTTTCTTTATTTAGATATACCAGGGACTGTTTTTGACAACTTTTGAAACTTGGGGGACTAAAACTGCAATTTTTGCAAATTTGATATGTTTTTCATCTGATTTTGATATTTTTGCATTTAAAACACATAAAACACTGATTTGTGATATTTTGATCATTTTGATGCATTTCTAAGTGTTTTCAGATGTTTTTGCAGTTTAAACAGTACAAAAATGATGAGTATTTAGACACTCATCAGCACCCTTTGATTTAAGAAGATATGTTTAAGACGAAATTGCTACTAGCTAGCAAAACAACGGAAATTTCAAATTAGATTAGTTGGTAATTAACGAGAGAAGGCAGAATTCATACAATACATTTGTGGTCAACTCACATAATTTAATAGATACATTAATGTATTACGAAATCGTTTATGATAAAGACAACAATTTTTTCTTTAATAAAGACTTTTATGAACTTGGAATGGGTTTTTGTATAAATTCGACAACTTTTTTGACCCATTCCAGTTATTGTAACTTAATATTGTACGAGTAATTTGTAAAACTTGGTATGTTGAAAATGAATTATAAAAACTAATCGATTACATGTGTATAGCGATGACGGTGTATATTTTTTTGACAAAATTTAGTTGCTTCGATATGCATGTTTTGTATGGTCCGTTTGTGGAGTTTTGGATAGTTTTACATGTGATTTGTTGTTTCGTGTAACAAGAAACAAAATATTATATATATATATATATATATATATATATATATATATATATATATATATATATATATATATATATATATATATATATATATATTATCAATGATATAAAAGACGAGACACAAGAGAAGAATAAAGAGGGAAAATAAGTGTTTTGCTCAACCTCGTGGCCATGGGCCCTTCAAAACTGGGCTGTCCACAAGGCGTCCACTAGGTATCCACAACGGTCACCATCTCGTGGCCACGGGCCCCTCAAAATTGAGCCGTCCACAAGGCATCCACAACGATCATCGTGACCCACCCCGAGCTTGAGCCGGTTGACGTCGACGTCGACCTTCAAATGCTCCATTGCACTCTTATATGACTTGTCAATTCTCAATATGATAACTCATAACTATTCCAAATTATTGAGTACACATTTGTGTTATTCTGATTTAATTTTTAATTTAGAAACAACAAAAAAATGTCTTTCTTTTGTTACTTAACTCATGTGATCCAGTCTAAGGCTTTAGTGTAAACTATTTGAGTCGAGTTAAGGACTACAAGCTCGAATCGACTACCTAAACTCGAGCTCGAAACTCGACACGAGATTGATTGAGTTTAGATTTCAAGTTCGAGTTTCAAATTTCAAAACCGAGCTCGGTCTAGATTTAAATTTCAAACTCGAGCTCGACTCGTCATAAAAAACTAGAGCTCAAAACTCTACTCAAGCTCGATTATTTCCACATGTCTAGCTCGGACTCAATGAAAAATCAATATATCAAGCTCGACTTGACCCGACTCGAATGAAATGAAAATCAAGTAATTACTCGTAAATAAAAAGGTCAGAGTGTAATTTAATTGAAACTCAATAGACCTCGCCAACTTCATGAGTCGAGTATTTTTTAGCTCGAACTCGCCTCGAAAATATACTCAAGTAGCTCGAGCTCAAGCTCAAGCTCGACTCATTTAAATCGAGTCGATTTTGAACAGTTTACGAGTCGATCTCAAATAACTAACGATATGCTTTACGACTGAAACAAAAGATGATTAATATAATAATTAAATTATACTATATAACATTCACTGAAGTGAAAATGAGAGTCGGCACTATTCTAAAGTCGTCGATAAAAAGGTTGGCTCGTTTGATACTATAGATAAATGAAAGTAGACAATTAAAAAAAATGAAGTAAGTGATGAATTGAAAGGAATGATCCTATCAATAACAATATTTTTAAAGTGTATTTGTCAACATGTATATATTTTTACACAATTGCATTTGGTATTCTATGCCGACATGATTAAAAAGGTAGAACCCATCCAATTGATGTAACGAAAGATAACCCTCAAGTCCATATCTGTTACGTTGATATGTCTAAACTACATTATCAAATGTATCAACTATATAAACTTTAAAATTCAACGTCTTTAATATATATTTTGTAAAAAGATAAGAAAATAGTAGTAACGAGTGTGGAAACCCGCGCGATGCAGCGGGATTGCTTTTGTACCTTATGGACTATTTTCGTGGCTACAAAGGACTTACTTTGTAACGACACTTAAACCTTAAGGACTATTTTTGCCAAATTGCTATAGATAGCAACTAATTCTACAGGACTTACTTTGCAACGACACTTAAACTTTAGGGACTATTTTTGCCAAAGTGCGAAAGATAGCAATTAATGTTGCAAGTAGTGTGTCTTGCTCTATAGTATATAGAGTAATAGTTATTAAATGCTTGCACATCAAGCAAAAACTTTTTCTATTTGGAGGTACACGTTTCCACATTCTACTGCTTCAATGCGGTGACCAATCCAACATAATTAATTACTCATTTCGGGAGGATATATATGCAAAAGCCTCAATTTTTTTGGCAAAGATATGTCTTCGTCAAAGAGTCCTCTCCTATTCCTTGTCGCTAATGTCTTTGGCGACGATGGACCTTTGACTTTTACCGACGACGGAGTGGGAACCACACATTTCTTAGTCTGGCATAGTTAAACTCCGAAAGGTTTTTTTTTTGTCATTTAGTGACCTGGTGTTTTCGCCAAAGGGTTCGTCGCTCGTCCCATTTTTTGTTGTAGTGAAGAATAGCCAAATAAAAAATTATTAGGTTCATACAATGATATGGAAGAACATTTATCTAAAATCAAAAATTTATTTGATTGCACAAATGATTAATACATCAGTGTTTATAAAAAGTTTTGAAAATATTTTATAGATATAGCATTTCTCTTTTATTCGTGTTTTTTTTTTATATATCTTCACAAAATACTCTACTTAACTTCTTACTAATAATAACCCATAACATTAATGCATTTGAAATCATGATTGAAAATTAGGATGACATTGTTGCAACTTCTGAAAATGCTTGGTGTTGCCTCACTATTAGGATTTTCTTTTAAACAACTAGAATAACATTAGCAAGATTTATCAAAATTTGTTTAGATGGTTTCGACATATGCTTTAGAAATCGAAATCCGACTTAGATTAACTCATAGGACCGGATTAAGGCAATGCATCTTATTGAACACCCCTAAACACAATCAATTTGATTTATTTAAATTCTTAAAAATTGCTTCAAGTTATATTTGTTAGTAACCTCATGTATAAGGCAGCATACTTTGTTACAACTTTTCCTATAGCACATACTTCATACTTATAAAACTTAAAAGCTACAGCTAGTCAATGAAGTTAAGTTTGATATGCCATTATTAATTTATTATCTATATTTATATTGCTAGAGTTGTTTTTACTTAAAGACAATACAAACACAAATCCTAAAATGTATGAATATTTAACTTTAAAAAAAAAAAATGTATATGATGGTGAGTTAGATAAATCCCATAAACTTTGTGCCAAACACACCCATGATAACAAAATTTCACAAGGTTTTTAAAGTTTGAGCATATAACAAAATAAGCATCTTGCATAATCTAAGTGACTCGTATATCGTATTCAACTTCCAACATTTTTTATACGATTCAAATTATTGAACCACTACCAAACATGTTCATGTCATAATTTCCTTTTGTGCTTAAGCTTAACATCACATATCCGTATTTATAGTATGGTAGGATTTATTTAACATAAGCTGATAGGCAAGGAAAAACACATCTACAAGCATGCTATCATTTGCATGCATATCAACACCAACAACAACAATATTCAATTTCGTCGGAGTGAGGTATGAGGGAGGTGAGATGTAGACAGTCACACCACACCCCTATGTGAGGGTAAATAGACTGCTTCCAGTAAGACCTCCAACAAATGCGCGTGTGCAAACGAACAGACAATTTATATAAATTTAAATGGTTAATCAGAAAAAAAAAAAGCAACCTTTTTTCATTACCTTTATATTATACGCGGTTTGGTAATATATAGTGTAGCATAAACCTATTAATTCGACGGCACATCATGAATTGTGTTTATATTTTGATGGGAGCAACATCAAATATTGTGAAATTGTTACTCGAATGTCATGACAATAGCGTAAGTAGGTGGTCCACATGGTTCGAGATCAAATAACACATTGAAAACGTCATATACATAAATCTTTAATCCTACATGTGACTGTTAATATTCTAGCCAAGTATGTCACGCGTCTGCAAGTTATATTTTTAGTAGGCCTTACTCTTATATCTTGTGATGGAACATTACGAGTCATGTCATATTCATCTCAACTCAAGATAATCTCAATCTGTGATTTTATCATGTTAAACTCATGCATAGTAATACTCTATTTGTCCCAAAATAAATATATATTTTTAAATTGCACAAAGTATTTGTATACTCACTAGTTACATTTTTCACCGTCAATATATCATTCATACCAATTAGAAGTCATTTTTTTCTAATTGAGTGAGATACAAAATGAACACTTATTACATGCGGCAACTCAAAATACAAAGGTAGACACCCATGTCATTTAAAAAAAGTTAAAACCTTGAAATAAGTATATTTACATTTAGGCTCTGTTTAACGCGAGTTTTATAAAGGCTTATAGGGGATTAAGCTTTCAAAATAAACTACCTTATGAAATAAGTTTCATTTATCACATATATTTATGGAAGCTTTTATATCAGCTCAAGCCCATTGAAAAAAAATTATATCTAGTCAAATTACTTAAATACTTTTTTAAAATAAACTTTTCAAGATATATATTTTTATGCAATTTTATAATTAAGAAGATTCAAATCCAACTAATTAATCAATCAAGTTTATAAAAATATAAGCTCCAACTTTCATTTTCTAATATAAGCTCCAACCCAACCTTAGTTTCACCTCCATTTCGAGTCCCAACTCCAACTCATTTCGCCAAATATACGTTTAGATAGATATGATACAACAAAGGAAAGAAATGATAACAAGTCAACACAAAAAGGTAGTAGAGTATATTCTTATATGAGAATACGAGTAATAAAATTAGGTCAGAAATAATATAGACCAATATACTTATTATTAATTGTAATAACAAATTCAAATACTCTTTACCTCTTAAAATTATAAAATTATTGTTCTTATTTTTATTTTGAAATGTCTCAAAATAATAATTTTATTTGTGTAAACTAATTAAAAAACAGTTAGTGGCTGACTGATTAAAAAGTATAATGATCGTATTTTTAAACTATGTTTTTCGTTTTGAGACAATAATTTTAATATGACCGAGTAAATATTTACACCTCACCTCATCACTTGATTAATTGTACACCTGATTTCATTTTTCGTGTGACATACAATACATACACCTCTCACATTATTCATCTCTTTCTCCATCTTTATTTTTATTTATTTTCCCCTAATTCATTACCTTGATATTATACGTGGCTTGGTAAAATATAGTGTAGCATAAACCTGCTAAGTTAGCAGCAAAATCATGAATTGCCTTTACATGTAGATGGGAGCAATATCAAATATCGTGAATTTGTTACTTGAATATCATGACAATAGCGTAAGAAGGTGGTCCACATGATTCGAGATCAAAGAACACATTGAAAATGTCATATACAAAACATGGCATTTATCTATTTTTCTAATCTTTTAATCCTACAAGCTACATGTGACTGGGTTAATATGCTAGCTAGGTACGTGACCGTATGCAAGTTACACTTTTTAGTAGGGCTCATTTTTATGTCTATGAAATAAGTATATTTACATTTAGGCTCTGTTTAACGCGAGTTTTATAAAGGCTTATAGGGGATTAATCTTTCAAAATAAACTACCTTATGAAATAAGTTTCATTTATCACATATATTTATGGAAGCTTTTATATCAGCTCAAGCCCATTGAAAAAAAATTATATCTAGTCAAATTACTTAAATACTTTTTTAAAATAAACTTTTCAAGATGTATTTTTATGCAATTTTACATTAAGAAGATTCAAATCCAACTAATTAATCAATCAAGTTTATAAAAATATAAGCTCCAACTTTCATTTTCTAATATAAGCTCCAACCCAACCTTAGTTTCACCTCCATTTCGAGTCCCAACTCCAACTCATTTCGCCAAATATACGTTTAGATAGATATGATACAACAAAGGAAAGCAATGATAACAAGTCAAAAACGAGTAATAAAATTAGGTCAGAAATAATATAGACCAATATACTTATTATTAATTGTAATAACAAATTCAAATACTCTTTACCTCTTAAAATTATAAAATTATTGTTCTTATTTTTATTTTGAAATGTCTCAAAATAATAATTTTATTTGTGTAAACTAATTAAAAAACAGTTTAGTGGCTGACGGATTAAAAAGTATAATGATCGTATTTTAAACTATGTTTTTTCTGTTTTGAGACAATAATTTTAATACAGACCGAGTAAATATTTACACCTCACCTCATCACTTGATTAATTGTACACCTGATTTCATTTTTCGTGTGACATACAATACATACACCTCTCACATTATTCATCTCTTTCTCCATCTTTATTTTCCCCTAATTCATTACCTTGATATTATACGTGGCTTGGTAAAATATAGTGTAGCATAAACCTGCTAAGTTAGCAGCAAAATCATGAATTGCCTTTACATGTAGAAGGGAGCAACATCAAATATCGTGAATTTGTTACTTGAATATCATGACAATAGCGTAAGAAGGTGGTCCACATGATTCGAGATCAAAGAACACATTGAAAATGTCATATACAAAACATGGCATTTATCTATTTTTCTAATCTTTTAATCCTACAAGCTACATGTGACTGGGTTAATATGCTAGCTAGGTACGTGACCGTATGCAAGTTACACTTTTTAGTAGGGCTCATTTTTATGTCTATGAAAAAACATTGTCACTCATATCATATTCATATAAACTTAAGAGAATTTTAATTCATGCTTTTGTCATGTTAAACTCATGCATAACAATACTGCATCTAACCAAAATAAATATATATTTTTAAATTGCACAAAGTATTTTATTCTCACTAGCTACATTTTTCACCTATCAATATATTTTCCATAACCACTAAAAGTCATTTCTTTAATTGATTAAGATACAAAATGAACACTTATTACATGAGACAACTCAAATAAGTTTTGTTTGTCATACATAATTTTGAAAGCTTTTATAACCATAAGCTTTCATAAACCCAAGCCCATTGAAAGAGACTTACGGAGGCTTATAGCTAGTCAAATTACTAAAACACCTTTTAAAATATGATGTATTCGCAAAAGCTGAAAATATATTTGAATTTAATTTGATATACTTTTATGCGATTTTACATTAATAAGATTAAAATCTAACTAACTGCCAGACAACTTTATAAAAATATAAGCTTCAATCTCAACTCTAACCTATTTCGTCAAACATACCCTCAAATAAATATAATACAATAAAGCAAAGCAATGATAAAAAGTCTAAACAAAAAAGGTGGTATATTCTTATAAGAGAATAATAAAATTAGGTTAGAAAGAATATTGAAAGAAGTCAAGAACAATACATTTACAACCATAGACTTATTATTAGTTGTAATAACAAATTCAAATACTATTTTTGTTTTAAAATTATCATCCTTAATTTCATTTTGAGTTCAATTTTTGTGTTAACAAATAAAAAACAATTTAATAAATGAAGATGATATTCACTTAGTTCAAAAGTATAGGTAGCGTTTAGTCAGTTTTTTTTTATTGTTTTTTCGTTTTTATTTCTTTTAAAGGAAATGGTTGATATTTTTTTAGAAAGCAATCGGGAATTATAAAACCCCGTTTAAATTGAGTTATATTTTTTTCTTTGAAAAGATTATCAAAGATGAAAGGTAAAGATGTTACCAAAATTAAAGTTATAATGAGATATTTGAATAATATATTGATGTTTTTATTTTTTAGTTAAATTTAGAAAGTGATTTTTTTTCCCTTAAATTATTAAAAAAGTATGTAACTAAACGAGTTAGTAAATATTCTATTTTTTTACAAAAAATCCTTTTGAAAAAATAAGATATTTTTCACCGACTAAAACGCAAATCCCATTTTTTTAAACTCTCATGTTAACACCTCATGACTTGACTAAGGCCCTGTTTGGCTAAGCTTATTTATCATAAGCCGATTTGGGCTTATTTTTTATAAGCTCCAAATTTGTGGCTTATTTTGAGACTTGTCGGCTTTTATAAGTTTATCATATCATAATACACTTAAATAAGCCGACAAGTCTCAAAATAAGCCATAAAATTGGGGCTTATCGAAAATAAGGCGAAATTTCATGAAATTTCGGCTTATTTTCGATAAGCTATTTTGACTTATTTTGAGACTTGTCGACTTTTATAAGTTTATCATATCATAAAAAACTTAAATAAGCTGACAAGTCTCAAAATAAGCCACAAAATCAGAGCTTATAAAATAAGCCAAATCAAATTTTATGATAAATAAGCTTAGCGAAACAGGCCTTAATTACACCCCCCCTAATTTCATTTCCCGTGTGACACACAAACAATACACACCCCCCTCACATTATTCTCATTCTCTCTCTTTATTTCTTTATTTTTATTATTTATTTTCCCCCAATTCCTGTATCATAATCATCATCATCTTCTTATTCACGAGAGAGATCTACTATTCTACTTATATATATATATATATATATATATATATATATATATATATATATATACAAACCCTAATTTCAATCTCATTTCTTCTTCATCATATTAATTAAACTAATCTCTCTTATTCACGGTACTAATTACTATCATTCACTTTCACTTTTTATAATTTCTTAGCTTAATTGACCTAATTCAACTTGTTATTAACTTGTTGTTTTTAATTGTTTTTGTAGGTTACTGGTGAGGTAGTTGACCGGAGATCTTATCGGAAGGTTTGAAAATTTGGTGTAGATTGAGCCCGAGCTGATTACGGAGTAGCTCGGGGATTAGGTATGGATTGGATCAAGGAGATGCCGAAGGTTCCGAATGCGTATTTGCATAAATCTAGACTCTATCAAACCAAATCGGTATATAACTTATATTCATTACTCATGCTTTTGTATGTTAATTGATGTTGCGATGCGTATCGATTGTTCTGATGATGTTGACTTAAGAGAAGCTATAATTTTGATATATCATGTTAGCGTGTGTTTAGGGATGTGAAACGGCGTAATTATGTATGTACGAGATCCTGAATAATTTATTATACAAGTTACGCTGCGTGTGCTAGATTTTGTATTAGTTTGATTATGTTCATTTCTGTTTTGTTGATATATGTGATTGTTTTGATGATGAAGTCGACTTTGTTTATGATATGATTGGATAGTTGATTTTTTTTGTGTATATGTCGTGTGTGGTTGATGTGTTTAGGAATGTGAGGCGACGTAATAATGTGTCATTTTATGCTTAATTAGTCAACCAGGCCGTGCGCATACGAGATCCTGAAAATTTTCACCGCGTGAACAGTTATAGAAATGATAAGGATTGACTGATTTTGAACCTGTATTGACTGATGGTGTGCATTAGTTATAAGCAGGCTGATTTTGATTGTTTTGTGTGTAGCTGTTTTTCATGAAGTTGACTATGAGAGGCTATAATTGGATCGTTGATGTTTTCTTTTGTGTAACGTGTGTTTTAATGCAGCGTGTGGTTAATGTGTTGTAGTGTTTACGTGTGTTTAAGGATGTGAGGCGTCGTAATTATGTGTGATCGTGTACGTAAATAGTCAATTACGCCGTTTGCGTATGAAAGATACTGAAATGTTCATCGCTTGAAAATTATAGAAACTATAATAGTTGAAGCTATTTTTTATGATGTTGACTTTATTTCTTACTATGATTGATTGTATCAAGTTAATTAACTATAGCGTGTGGTTGTGTCACTGTCTGGTATGCGAAGCGACATAATAATGTATGATTCTATGCTTAATTAGTCAACCAGGACGTATGCGCGAGATCCTGAAATGTTCATCACGTGAACGGTTTTTGTATGGGGTGATTTTGATTGTGTTATGTGTAGCTGTTTTTGATGTAGTGGACTTTGTTTTTGTATATATCATGTGGTGAACGTAATAATGTGTGATTGCGTGTGCATACAAGATCATCAAAAGTTCTATCAAGTGAATCATTTATTACAAATATATTAATTTTAAGCTGGCCGGTTTTGATTATTTTGATTTGTAGTTTTTCTGATGATGTTGACTTTAATGCTATGATTGTATCAGGTCAAATAGTTATGAGTTTGATGATTGATGTTTTTGTATATATGTGTGATTATCGTGTGGCCGACATGTGTTTTAAAGCTAGGTTGTGGTTAATGCGTTTGTGTGTTTAGGGATGTGAGGCGTTGTAATAATGTATGGTTTTAGACTTATTTAGTTAACCTGGCCGTGTGTTTTTATATATATATCATGTGTTGAACGTGTTTTGTTAATGCTGGCGTGTGGTTAATGCGTTTGTGTGTGTCTCTGTATCTGAAGCGCCGTAACAATGTATGATCTTGTACTTTAATAGTCAACCAAGGCCGTGCACATACAAGATCCTGAAAAGCCGCAGGGCTCATTTTTGAAACTTTAAAGTAGGATTGTTTATCTGAGAATCTTACCTGACTTAGAGACTGATACAGCCATTTAATATTCTAGTTTTGCACGTGAGGGTGCCAAAATTCACGTTGGGACTACTATTTGTCGTTATATGTATAGAATATATGCACATGAGGGACTCTTCTATTTGTCGTTATATGATAAATAAGGTTGATCTGTCTAATTAAACTTCCTTTCTCGTGATAATCAAATCTAAGGTTTTGGAACTTACCAAATTGCGATACCACTTCACGTGAATTATTATTGCAACAGAATTATTATTTGGTTGGAACTTACCAAACGCTAGTCACTAAAGCGTTTCCACATTTGTTCTTGCAACAGAATTATTATTTGGTTGGACGCACCAAGAACAGATCAGTTTGGAGGGTACTAAAGATTGAAAAGTCAGACGCATTTGAGTTAAACATCACTGAAGATTCTACTTTGTACACAGAAAGTGAATGCTCTGAGTTGCTTCAGCGCATCAGTCTTGGGAATAAGTCAACAGGAGGGTTAAAATTTGTTACCGTTGTTTATGGCATTGTTGGTATGCTTCATTCAAATGTTTTTTCAAATTAATGAGTATCTTTCAAAGTGATTAACGGTCTTGCTGGCATGTTTTCTGATTTTAGGGTTTATAAAGTTTTTGGGACCTTATTATATGCTGCTCGTTACACAAAGAAAGAAGGTTGGCGTGATTTGTGGTCATGCAGTATATTCGATTACCAAGAGCGAGATCTTGCCCCTTTCCGATTCTACTAAAGCATCCAGTGTGGATAATTCTAAAAATGAGAACAGGTCTTTCGTCAATTCTGCATGTAAATGTCAAATGTACTTAGTATTTTTGGGGACACACAATGATATTAGAAGTCAGAAATTACTTGTTAACCATTGTATCATGATAAGCATTGACTTCAACCGGGGTTGTTTCCCATTTATCATTTATTTATTTATACTTAACTGATATATCACGCCTTGGACATTTAGTGTCTCCCTTGAGCTTCTTTCTTTGATATTGTGGTTGAGGTAATCCTTACACTATATTTATGGACCTGTGATAGTATATTGAGATACGAGCGTTTCTAACTTTAGATTACTTGTGCTGTTCTGATAGTTTTACATATATGTCTTGTCTACCTTAAATGCCAACCTTTAGCTACATATAATTCACTTTCCATATGCTTGATGCTAAATCTTAGCATATATGTAGTGCATCTCTAGTCACTATTATTTCATAGGAGGCATTTTTGCCAGTTTATTTCCTGCAAATTACAGGGGTGAAGTCCATTGCCGTTGTGATGTTATTTTTGTTGAATGAGACGAGAGGTATCATCAGGGTTTGACAGGAATCTCACTTTTTATCGTGACTATATATATTTAGGTCTATTTTTTTAAGTCGGCAGTGTTCGTATTTTCATTTATATTTTTTGTTTAAGTTCAATTGTGCTTGTTGACGTTTACTTAATATATTTTTTGATTGAATAGATACAAGAAGCTCCTCAGCTCGGTGGATCTTACGAAGGATTTCTTCTTCAGCTACTCCTACCATCTCATGCATAGTCTTCAAAAGAACTTGTCTGCTCATGAAGCAGGCCAGCGTGTTAATGAAAAGATGTTCGTCTGGAATGAATTTTTGACTACTGGAATCCACAACAAGCTGCAGAATAGCCTATGGACGGTAGCACTAATTTATGGTTTCTTCAAGCAGGTATCTTTGTTGCTAAAAAATTATAGAACAAATAATTTAGTGAGATAAACATTAATTACTAGGGCGGCACAATCACTTCTCATTCCTGTCTCTTAGTAGAATAATCTGGATTTGTTGGGTCTTTTTCTGAGTTTCACAAATACTACCTGGTTGTCGGTATTACTTCCACAATAGTATGTAACGATAGATTTGACAGTAAGAATATATCATCCACTCAAGTAAGCACACCATGTCACCACCCCACCATCCCAACCCCAGTCATGATTAGTGGGGAGTCCAAAAACATACCTTAAATAGTTGCTGATGATTGAGAAGCTATACTTATAAACAAGTAATGTATCTTTTCATTTTTGCAAAATCAGGTGAGACTTTTAATATCCGAAAAGGAGTTCAAGTTGACCCTCATTGCTAGACGATCTCGCCATTATGCTGGGACCAGGTTTGATTACTTGTTATTTTTTAATCGCATCAGATTTTCTAATCTTTATGTCATCGTATATATGACCTTTTTCGGTGCCATGCTGAACTAGGTAGCAGTCTCACATGACTCATTTTTTCTATATATTGTGTAGATATCTGAAAAGAGGGGTGAATTCGGAGGGGCGTGTTGCCAATGATGTTGAAACAGAGCAGATAGTTTTTGAAGATGTTCCAGAAGGATGTCCCGTGCATATAAGTTCTATCGTTCAAAATCGAGGTTCAATACCGTTGTTCTGGTCACAGGAAACTTCACGATTGAATATGAAGCCTGACATTGTCTGTAAGTATAAACAACCCACGCAGTTTACTTATTGTTTCCGTTTCATTATTTGCTAACTAATATTTATTCGTTTAGTGTCGAAGAACGACCATAATTATGAGGCAACCAGGCTCCACTTCCAGAATCTGTACAGTAGATATGGAAATCCAATCATTATATTGAATTTAGTTAAGGTAAACAATCTCCTGTTTTACACTTCAATTAAATTTTGCTCTGACATTTAGGCTCCCTTCCATGGCGTCTTTTATTTATGTCTGTCACCATTTTTTTTACAGACCAGAGAAAAAAAACCCCGGGAATCCCTTCTTCGTTTGGAATTTGCTAATGCTATTGAGTCGATTAATAGAGATTTACCTGCGGAAAGTCGCTTGAAGTTTCTTCACTGGGATCTAAACAAATATTCCAGAAAGTAAATATTCTCTTTCATAATTTTTGGCTCTTTTCTTAAGTAATTGCTTTCTACAACAAATCATAAATTTATGTTTTGTTTCTCACCAGATCTACGAATGTGTTGGCACTTTTGGGAAAAGTTGCTACTTATGCGTTAAACCTAACTGGCATCTTCTATTGTCAAGTAACCCCAAACTCGAAGACTAAAGAGTTATTTGATGAGTTATTGGATCATTCTGAGTAAGACTTATTTCTTTTGTATCATAGATTCGTGTTTTAATGGCTTGTATTATAACGCTCTAGGCAATGCACCTTAACCTTTAGATTTTTAGTGCTTGCTGTGGATTCTGACCTTGTAATCCTTTATGCAGGGATGAAAGTGGTGGTAATCACTGTTTGCAGAATCATGATACTGAGAACGGTGGTGGTAAAATCTTGTGTAACAAGTTTAGTCATGATAGCAGTGATACAAGTAGAAAATCTAGTGGGAAGCCTCCTAGATATCAGACAGGCGTCCTAAGAACAAACTGTATAGATTGTTTGGATCGAACAAACGTGGCCCAGTTTGCCTATGGTTGGGCTGCACTTGGCCATCAGCTGCATGCATTAGGTTGTATAGATGTTCCAACTATAGAACTGGATTCTCCTCTAGCAGATGATTTGATGGGGGTTTATGAGAGAATGGGCGACACCCTTGCACTACAATATGGTGGATCTGCAGCTCACAATAAGGTATGTGAAATTATGTAACCTCTATCTGAGACTCATATGTGTACCTATATATGGATGTTGCACATTGTCATGACCTTCATGACACGTAATGATTTTTCCATTTCTGCAAAGGGGTTACATTCTTTAGATGCCACAAGAAATCAGTTAAAAGCCGTTAGGGCTCCTAAACTTAAAACTTTAGAGGAGCTTATAGAATATTTCAGCTAAAATTCATATTCGTTATGCAGATATTTAGTCAAAGAAGAGGCCAGTGGAAGGCAGCAACTCAGTCCCAGGAATTCTTCAGAACTTTGCAACGCTACTACAGTAATGCCTATATGGATGCTCAAAAACAGGACGCCATCAATGTGTAAGTTAAACCAATCTTGCTTTGAACTTCATTTCTATAGTTTTAGTGATATAATGTTACACATGTACGTTCAATCATGTGTTCAGTATAGCTAATAATGGTTGCATTAGATTTTAGCATTTCGACACTTTATAAATTTTTCGTGCCGCTCATTGGGCTGATTATAATGGGAGACAAGCTGCATTAAATCAATTAATTGCTGCTTACTCGACATATAATCCACATCCCATTACCTGTCATAGTATTTATTATCTCATTTTCAATTGGATCATTGCTTGAGCAGGTTTCTGGGTCATTATCAGCCACAAGTTGGTAGACCAGCATTATGGGAATTGGATTCTGACCAGTATCAAAATGTTGGAAGCCGTGGTTCTAATTTTCTCGAGGAAAACGCAAGGTACATTGCTTTTATACTATTGTGGTATCTGCTTGATCACTGTGACACAGATGTCTCTTAATACTATTGTGGTATCTGCTTTTATACTATTGTGGTAAACGCAAGAGTAGAAATCATTTTACCTTTGAGAGATAAGCGGCATTAAGCAAATTAGCGCAAAACGTCCTTGTGCACTAAAAAAGATAGTACCCATTAGAAATTTCACTCTACCATAACATGCGACTTTTATCTCCTGTCATAGTTCAAAAGTTTGCGATATAATCTTCTTGAGAAATAGATGAAATTGGTGCCTCGCATATGCAGGGGATCATATCAAAGGTCGTTGTCAGATGGCAACTTTACCAGCTCAGCAATTGATATTGGGCAGAATGAAGAGTCTGAGCATCGGTATCCTGAAGAAGCGCAAGCTAATAGCAATGTCCTGTCTGAATCATCACCTGAAATCTCAACTTGTGAAAGTGATTCATCTTATCCCAGGTTTGTTCTAATCACATCTTCACATGGCAATCTATTGTTACTTCTGGCACATTATATCGCAAACTTTTGGACATGTCTGTAATTGAAGTATTGCACGTCTGATTTTTATTATATGTGAAAAAAGATATCGGTGGTTCAAAGTTGCAGCCTGTTTTTTTAAGGCTTGAAATCTATGTAGGTATACACATTCAATGCCTCGTCGGCAGCTTTTCGTAGATACTCACGTTGATGACTATCCCAACAGTGACCGCATATTCTACAACAAACGTTTGGATTCTTTCAATTGCTCAAATTTTCTTGATGTTGACTGGATTTCTTCATCTGGTAATTCATGTGAAGATGAATCATATGACAGGTAAGCACGCATCTTACCGTTATCAGTTCCATACTTAATGTAGCTGTTGCCGACAGTACAAACATTAGTCATTACCTTTTTTAAAGGCTCTACCTTGTCTTTTCCAGGCTCACAGGATCACCTTTTGGTTGCCAATCGTCTGAGAATGTGGTGAAAGGAATGTGCCCTGTGCCATGTGACTCTGAATCATGTCTCCATTCGAGGGTGAGTTTTTTTTTCTTCACCAAAAAAAGTGTTTAGTAATGGTATATTTTTGTTACATAATCTAATTATTACTTGCGGTAATCCTTTCAGGGAGAAGAGCAAGGTGGTGGAAACCAGGCAGTAACCGAATACCCTGATGCATTTGTGAAATGGGTGATGAATGGAGGAATGTTTCTCCCTTGATGATCAGTTTTGCCGTCGAAAAATAATATTCTTAGAGATAAAACCATTTGATTTGTCCCATCCAAAGGATGTGGATTGGCTGTCGGAAATAAATGGTAGGAGTAAAACCATCAAAGCAACTTCATGGAAAAGGTAAAATTCCAGCAAAAAAAAAAAAAAAAAAAAATCAAAAAAGATCAAAAACCAAAAACAAAGACAAAAGACAGGTATTTCTGCTGTGTCAAAACAGCAAGGAGGTTATATGACCTCCAGCGCGGACCCATTGTAGAAGGTAAAGCAAAAAAACAAAAAAACGGAAAACAAATCGCTATAGTTGATGTTTAAAAACCTTAGGAAGATGTGAATCTTTGTACATATTTTATTATTATACAGTTGGTTGGTTGGTTGGTTGGATGTGAAGTTGGCTACCCTTTTACTTTGCGTTTTGATTGTCAAACAGTTGGTGTTTGATAAACTGCGACTCATGTTTGATGGTCCGGAACCCTTTGTGGCTAGGGTAAATAGGGTACTGAAAAGTGTCATTTCACTTATTACGGTTTTAACCGGTCTTGCTTTGGGGACAATGGTTACTCAAGTTAAGGACCCTAAAAATTCAACTCTAAGGAATGACGTAAGGGATCCAAGGTTCAACTAATCCCTAACATTGGCCAATAATGTGTTATTAGTGATGTGTTCTTAGCAATTAGCTCCTGCCTAATGAACACAATCACACAAATAACGACCATCGGTCCTTATCAGGCACATTTCCGTCATCACTTTTTCGGAAGTGTGCGTGCCCACATGTAGGTTATGTAACAAATTAGTTATCTTCTTAATAAGGGTAGCTGTTACTCTTAGTGGCCACAAGCTACAAATGTGTTAAGAGGTTCGATAGTGTATCCAGTAGATGTAAAGAGTGTTGTGACGGACAAAGTGGAGCGTTGCCCGTCCTGGTCTTCCAGCCATAAGCGTGCGTTTTCTAGTTAGGTCCATCGAAAACCTGGGACGTCTTCCATTATTTAACTGTCCCAAGTTAAATGATCAATTTTATTTTACATACGGCTTAGCAAATGCAATCATTACAATGCCATCCATAATATGTCATTTTATATACAAGATATATGTTAGAAACATAGCTAGAATTTGGAAGTAGACGCTTTTTGAAACATGCTAAACCAAAATGTCGGAAGTAGTCACGAACCAAATAGTAGTATCTTTGTTTTTATTTCTCATTTAGCTTGGCATATATGAGAATCAAATTTAATTCTAAAGACATAAACATCAACCAAGTCCAAGGTCTAATGGTTAGGCATTCTGATGTCCTCAAGAGAGGTTCGAATCTCTCTTGATAAACATCTTGGGGGTAGTAAGAGAAAGCGTTTAGAAACGATGATGGGATACTCCGATTAGGGTGTGCGTCGAAGAGTTAGGGCTTGTTTCTTTTTTTTTCTGGATTAAGTGGGTGGATCTCTTTCTGTTAATAAGTCTTAATGGGGAGGGGCACTTTTTGGTTTCTCTCTCCATATAGACTATTTAACAGAAAAAGAAACATATTATATGTGTGGCCCCACCACTATCTCCCCATTAAGACTTATTAACATAAAAAAGAAACACCCCCTTACTTTCTCTGGATAAGTTGAACATGAAAAAGCTCGTCCGTTTTTACAATAACTATCTCGCCCCTCTGCCCGCATTTTGGTGGAGCAGACCGCAGGTCTCATCCCGAGCTTTGCATGTTTTCCTAATATATAAAACTAAAGTATTTAGAACAGGTGAGTGAGATGAACACAACTAAACTGATGTGGTTCATGTGCAACATTATTAACTGAGCCCATTGGTTCTGTCTTAAGGTGTCCCTTTAGGGCTTAGGCTTTGGGTGACCAATGTTCGTGCAATTAAGCTAGGGGTGTTCATTGGTTCGGTTATCGGGTTATTCGGTTTGGTTAAAAGATTTCTTAGTTAAACGAAAATTAAACCGCACCGAATTCAAATTTGATTCAACCGAACCAAAAACTGAACCGAATAATCGAAAACCGAACCTCTATAACCGAAAACTGAACCGAATAATCCAAATTACATAATTTTATTTATTTATTTATTTAATTATATATATTTTTAGCACAAATATTTTTTTCTAGCTTAAATAATATTATATTTATACTAAAAAAAAAAACTTTTAGTAATTTATTTTTCATATAAATACATAGAAAAAATATATATTTATATGAATTCGGTGTTCGGTTTTTATTGCGAAACCCATATTCAAACGGATAACCGGATATTTAATTCGGTTCAGTTCGGTTTTGATCAATTCGGTTCAATAATGAATTCGGTTTCGGTCGTGGATATTACCCGATCCGTGAACACCCCTAAATTAAGCGCATAGGCCATTTATCTATGTGCCGAAATGGTCAACTATCATAGTATTCCGGTAAAAGTAATCCACCCTCTAAACTGTCAGAACTCGTAAAACAAGAAAACTAGAATATGATGCTTATATTATACAATGATCAACACTTCACTCTGATTGTTCGAATTTACATTTTTACAAGCCATATTTATCGATGGTAAGCAGCTAGTACCAACAGTTGTAACTTTCCTGATTGGCTCCATGGATCTGGTCGATCTTATTGAGTATGCTACATCTACGACGCCACATTGAGTATATGTCTCACGGGCTGCAATACTTTACATTCGTACATATTTGCAGATATATGTACATTTTGCACATAAGTTATGATACAATATATACAACATGAGATGTTACTAGCTATGAGAACGCCTTAGTTATGTCGTTTGATTAGATCTTCCACTCAGCGATCCATAGAATTCCACATGAACCTAACATCATCTCCCCATGATTCCATAAACAACCATATCGTCAATTAGATAAAAACTTATTCATAACACAACGGAAAGGAGTAAAGTGATTTGCAAAATAAAAAAGAGTTGGTTAAGAGAACAAACCATTCGTAACCCGATGGACTATTAGACTCATGGCTTCGAGCTGCGTTGGCAGTCATTTTCTTTTGTGTCAATTTCTTGTGATCCTCACGTGGTGACGTTGCTTTACAACATAACCAAAACACACACAGAGATTATAATTTCAGCGTCAAGTGGAGGTTTATTCGAGACTGTTACAATAGTGAATTTTTGTAAAATTTGGACACACTATTTAGGGGTGGTTTATTTAAGCTTATATGTGGCTTATGCAGTGGCGAAACTTGAACATTTATTTTTGGGGGCCGAATCGGAGATTTGTTTGTATTGTCAACTAAATTACCTTTAAAACTTGTAATATTTACACTAGTTGCCGCAACTATTGAGGGCGGGACCTTCCCCTACCCCTTGAGAGTTCCGCCCCTGGGTTCGGTTTAATTTTCACAAGCCTCATTTTATGGTTTATTTTATGACTTGTGGGCATGATAAACTTATATAATCCCATAATCTCAAAATAAGCCATAAAATTAGTGCTTATGAAATATAAGCCAAAATCAAATAAGCTCGTAAGCTCACATATAAGCTTAAACAAACATCCCCTTAATATAAGGGTTTTTGGGCACAAGTTAAGCACACCATAAGTACACCGGGCTCACGAAAAAGTACACATGGATCCACATAAAAATACAGACAAGAGTACTTTTATATGGGTCCGGTATACTTTTTGTGTACTTTTATTGTGCTTAACTTGTGCACTTAGGGCACAAGTTAGAAAAACCCTTAGGGGTGTTTGGTTGGTGAAATTAAAATCTGGAGTGTTGAAATTATAGTATTTTGTGGGGTTAAAAAATGAGGATTTTAAATTTAGTTTCGTGTTTGGTTGTCCAGCTTTTAAAGAGAGAACTAAATGTAATTTTGAGTAAATGACTTAATCGCCCTTTAAAAAAGTTAGAACTAGAGTGATTTAAATTTTATTTGAGTGGACACTTTGGTATTTTTATTTTAATATAATTGATGGCCCCACAGGTTTTTTAAACCATTCTTTCACCATTTTCTAAAGACAACATCACATCTTAACTTCAACCAAACAGATCATGCTACCGTATTTTAAATACAAAACCAGTGAACTACAGCGAACCAAACACACCCTTAATATATATATATATATACTGTTAGGACTGGTTTGTGGTTTTGTGTTCTTATTAAAGAGAGCTTCACAACGAGCTATATCAAAGTATCAAGTGTTCAAAATAGAATACATATAACATGCTGCATGCATATACATGCACAGTATATATAATCTGTTTACCTGATAAAGGTGAACAAGCACCACTAGATCCGGCAGGAGAAGGCGGGTTAGAACCCGACCCAGAAAGACTGCTGGGTCGGGTTATAGTGATACTCCTAGTAGCTAATGCTTCGACCCAAAGGTCACGAATAAAACCCATTTTAATTTTTACGTGATAACAGGCTAGCTAGTTGCTTATTTATTAGATCGCTTCGAGTAAAGGTTTGTGTTTTGGTACACGTAGATGGATAATTTGGGAGAGAATAATGAAGTTGCTACCTAGTTGTCACTCTATTTTCTATACACGTGGATGCATAGTCATCTTTCTTACTCCCTCCGTCCTATTTTTATCGTCCTATTTGACTTTGACCGGTCTTTCTTGTACAACTTTGACCATTAATATATTTATTTGTGTTATATAATACTTGATGAAAGTTATATTCAATGAAAATACATTTAAAACCAAATACATTCATATATTTTTCATCAAGTATTATATAACACAAACAAAAATAATTATGGTCAAAGTTCAAAAAGAAAGACTAAAAAAGTCAATAGAGGACAATAATTATGGGACGGATGGAGTAAAATTTATAATATGGTTGGATCGTATTGTAAAATTACTTAAAAAGTTAATAGTGTAATAATAGATGCAGAAGTAACAAAAACAGTGGCGGAGCTAGAAAAATTTTTGTGCGAGGGCCGAAACAAATTTTTTTTCAGAAAAACATTAGATGGGAGGGCCGAAATGAAACAAAATTTTTTTTAACACATGAAATCGCGAAAAAATAAACTAACGGACTTAGGCCTAGGGGGCCGGGACCCTTCCCGGTCCTCACTAAGCTCCGCCATTGAACAAAAATGTTTAAGGTTGTTTAAGGGTGATCGTGTAACGACACCCGTGTTGGGGTTCACGGGGAACCTCATGATTTTTTTCCTTTAATCTAATTTTTTGTCAAAAACTTTGATTTTTTCAAAGTGAATCCAGTTGCCAAATTTGGTTTGTTTAGTTTGTTCATTATCTTGTCGTAAAAAAAACTCTGAACCCGATCTTATAGATCTGGGTTCACCAGCCAGGGCGGACACAAAGGGTTCTCGTGATTCGTGAACACATGAAATTTTTTCTTTTATCTGTAAATGTTTGTCAAATATCTCGACCCGAGATAAAGTTAGTCCATTATTTGAGTTGCAACAAAAAATTTGTTACATAAGATGAGAAAAGTTGAAATGATTACTCTTGTATTGATGTTTACCAAGAGACAAAACTTATCATTTATCTAGTTTGATCTAATAGTGAGGATTAACATGAGATTTAATAGATAAACCTAAGTCCGTGTTTTTTTCTTGTCTTTTTGTTTTTCCTTTTTGTTCACATTTTTTTTTGTCTTTTTTTTTAATCCATGTTTTTTATTTAAAATTCACGTTATTCACGTTTTTTTAATTCGCTTTCATACGTTTTCGCCCGTTTTCATGCGTTTTCTTATGTTTTCGTCCATTATTCATACGTTTTTGTCCATTTTTGTCCGTTTTAATACGTTTTCGTCCGTTTTCATACGTGTTTTTACGCTTTCATACGTTTTCGTCCGTTTTCATACGTTTTTGTCCGTTTTAAATGTTTTCGGCCGTTTTCATACGTTTCTAAACATCACAAGTGATATTCTGAATATCACAAGTGCTTTTCTGTGATATTCATAATATAACTTGTGATATTGATATTCCAAATATTACAAGTGATTTTCTGAATAATAAAAGTTATTTTCAACTAATATTTTGTAACATGAAAATAACAAGTGATATTCAGAATATCATATCTAGAAAACCACAAAGTGATATTCATAATATCACAAGTGGTATTCATAATATCACAAAGTGATATTCAGAAAATCACGAATTATATTCAGAAAATCACAAAGTGATATTCTGAATATCACAAAGTGATATTTATAAAATCACAAGTGATATTCTGAATATCACAGAATATCACTTGTGATAGTCAGAAATGTATATGAAAACGGACGAAAACATATGAAAGCGTAAAAACACGTCTAAAACGTATGAAAAATGGACGAAAACGAAAGAAAACTGAAGAAAACGGAGAAAAGCGTATGAAAATGAACGAAAACGGACGAAAACGTAAGAAAACGGATGAATACGTATGAAACGGGGGAAAACGTAAGAAAACGGATGAAAACATATGAAAACGAACGAAAATGTATAAAAACAGACGAAAATGTATGAAACCGAAGAAAAAAACGCAAATTAAAAAAAAATGAATTCAAAAAAATGTAAATTTAAAAAAAAACAATAAATAAATAAATAACACTTAAAAAAAAGACAAAATAAATATGTAAATAAAAAAAATAAAAAAACAAGAAAAAAAATAGACAAAATAAATATGTAAATAAAAAAATAAAAAAAAAAAAAAAAATAGACTTAGATTTACTATTTAAATCTTAAGTTTATTCTCACTAATAAATCAAAATAAATACATGATTAAAATATGTGTTTTGGTAAACATAAATTTACAAGTAAACAAAATAAAATATCTTAACAAAATAAAATATCTCACATAAGATATTAAATATCTCACATAAGATATTTATTTAGTTACAGACCAAATTCTTTGAGATGGGATCCTCTCTTGATTAGTTGCCAGGCGTTATGAGTGGTGGATTTGATCCATGACTCTTTGAGTATTGGATCAAATCCATGGTACCATAATTTAACTGAGTCAGTTCTCTTTCTAACTTGAGAGGATCTTTGTCCAATTTACTCACTGACCATTTGTAATTTTAAGTCCATCACTACACTTTTATACACGTGGAAAGGCTGTCTAGTCATGTTATTTTGCACCTTCAATTTAGCAGAAAAATAAGGCTAGAATTTAGTCTTTATAAATCTGTAAACATGTCACAAAGACTCCGTAAATAGGTGAGACTTGGTCATGCCGTCACATCACGCGTTATGTCATTTTATATCACGTCTTTTTATAAACTCGATATGTATAAAATATAATATAAATATATAAATATTTTCATATTTTATGCCGCCTTACGCCACGTCTTATAAACGCAAAAGTTTCACCTTAGCCGCTAAATGATAAGACTTGATCATACGTCACGCCAAGGCTCACGCTATTTATAACCTTCGTCTATAAAAGACTAAAGATGTCTTTTTCATTTCGATGTGAGGCATGTTTGTTACAATCAGTGAGATAGGTAATTCGTTTATAAAAGATCTATATTTTGTATAATTATAATTTATGAGCAAAGAAGCACTAGTTACTAAAGCATATTTTCATTTAAGCAAATTAAAGAAATAAGAGAGCTTGAGGCCAGTTTAACTGATACATAAATTGGTCAACAAGATGTAAAACTAAATTCCATGATTCATTCTAAACGATGCTCCTTCGAGCTCGGTCCAAACTCTCAAACCGGGAGTCCAAAGCTAGACGAGAACCAGTTAGCGCCACCCCTTTCTCGAATACCCCTTTCTCGCGTTCCTACCCCTTCCAGTTGGTAACCCGCCTGTCTTCAAACACAAACAACATTGTTAGATTATGATATGAAATTTAAGGTTTTTCAAGTAGACGGTGATCAAGATCAGTGTACCAACCCCTATGCAAAATTCTTGTAGCTCAGGTTCCTCGACCTTCGTATTTGACATCTCTGTGGAACCTCGTTTGTTAGAGTATGAGCTTTCAGCACAACTTGAAAACAAAGATGAATAAGACGTCGAGCTTCCTGTTTGAGAAGACGAATCAAGTGACTCAATGTCACTTTGAAACATCTCATCAAACAAATTTTTTAGCTGCTCAAATGACTCCTCGCCGTTTTCCTGTTTAGCAAAATAAACGTTTTGGATGTTAGCCAGTTGCTATCAATTTGGTCTACTAGAAGAATCCACGGTTAACCTGTTGGACCACAGTATATACTTTGTGATCCAAGTTGCTTGACCGTATATAGCTTCGTGTTAACATCAGTGAAGGTCCTACGAGGCTATCAATAATAATGGCGAAAAGGTATATGCAGGCCACTAGCATTGAAGTGACAATAGAACTATCTACATAAAGCGCGCTATGAACCAAATTGTCATCGTTTTGGACCACATCAACTCGAATCTTCCATCGTCATATTAAGTTAGGAAAACTAATTTTAGGACCGTTTTTCATTAAGAGTTGTTGACTAAGTTTAACCATCTACTAGAGGCTCATGCGTCTAGTTGCATCAGGAACCTTATGTCACCATTAGTGGTGCTTCTAAAAAAATCCGGATTCAATTGCAAGTTAAATTTCCGTTCATGGTAAATATAGCATTGATCTTCGATAGGAACTTACAGCGGGTTTGTTTTGACTCATCATCTCTGCCATTTCGCTCAAGAAATCGCTCATCCCCTGCATCCAGTTTCATTCATTACGATAAGCTTGATATAATGCATTCTTGAACTTAATTTAAAAGGCTATTTTCTTGCACCAACTTTGAAATATAATGTCATATAATTATGTTATCATCAAATCATAATTCTACCCATCAAACAATTCTTTCTTTTTCAAAATGGCCCATCTAAAAACCCCTTTAGTTTCATAAGATCAAAAGTTGAAAGAAACATCATGGTACATAATACATTGAACTTACATTTTCGTCATCATCACTGTCGTAAACTCCTACGTCGTACAGAAATCTTTTGTTCTCATTCGAAAGTACTATGAAACAAAAGTTACAAAGTCAGTAAGTTAACAACTTATGAACCCAAACCATCCAAGCCTTAAAAGATTTAATCTTTCTCAAAACAAGGATCTATAAGAGTATTGTGCCATGCCAAAACCCCTTTTTCAGTGTCACCTTAGCGCCACCTCAATATCTCACTTTTAACACTCACACACCAAAATAACCCCTACGTCTTTCACATGCCATTTGAGCCCCACACACCATTAGATAATCATCAGATTTTTAAATCCATAGATAATCTCATTCATGAGTGATTGAATAATGGTCATGTGATCCTGTAATTATTTTAGGCTCAAATAGTCAATTTTGGATGAAGTTAACACATGACATTATTAACTTATTCTACCAAAAAGTATAATATACTCCAAAATGGAATCCCAAACACCAACTATGAAAATGCACATAAAAAAACCATATTTACCCGACTTAAACAGTATAATGTTATATTTACCCAAAACATGCATTAACTGCATCATACATCATGCATTCAAAACTAGTATTTTGGGTATATATATGGCATTTTGATAATTAGATTGCGTATATATGGAATTATCCCTATAAAAAGTTACCAGAATAAGCTTCTTGTATAGCCTGAAACTTCTTCTTTGCCTCTTCTACATGCTTCGAACTCCCAAATGCCGAACAACGATCCGGATGCCATCTCTAAAACACATACAATGATCAAACAAACTATGCAATAAAAAAAAGAAGCAACTTATTTAAAAAAGCTAAGAAATTTATACCAGTGCAAGCTTCTTATAAGCATTCTTGACCTCAACATCACTACACCCTTTCTTTAACCCCAAAACTTGATAAAAATCACTGCTTTCATCACCATTTGCCACCATTTTTCAAACCCAATATTTAAAAACAAAAATCTTGAAAAGGGTTGTTCTTGAAAAAACAGGAAGTTGGTTTATAAGGAAGTTGCTATATATATAAGGTGGTGGTACACATTTTTGACTTGGTAAAATATGGCAACCTTATATGAAAAGTGTGTTACATAAGGATAATATTAAAGATTAAGCAACTAGACATACATAGATTAATGAATGAATGAATGATATGCAACAAGAAGAGTCGAGAAAGAAGATAAGTATAATAAAGATATGCCTAGTTGAACAAGAGTGCACAACTTAACAAATGTACATAAAAGACATTAGATATTTTGTAAAGTGGGACCCACTTGTATGTAGGTTGTATGTATGTCCAGAAACTTCTGTTTTAACTGTGTCTAGAGAAAAGGAGAAGGTTGTGGGCCCATTTGATGTGAAAAGTGGTATTCCTAGGTTGATTGAGACTATGATTTGTTAATTCTCTCTTTTTTTTTATATTTTAATTTTGATTGGTACTCCGTAGTATGCAGATATTTTGAGTTAATTGTATTATTAAAGAAACGGAGTTGATTTCTTGTATTTCTTTAAATTGATTGGACATTAGAATAAAGTGTTTGGATATTTATAAATATGTATTATTTTTACATATTTTAATTATGTAAGGGTATATATATCCAAACATTTTTATTTAAAGTGTCTCAATCAATATAGAGAGTGTGCAAATTATCTCCCTTAAAGAAAATAGTCAAAAGATCTATATTAGGTAAAGTTATGTTAATTGAAAAGTTTTGACATATAAAAAAAAGTTGGAGATTCAGTGTGGATCGCGTTGCATGATTAACTTAAGATTTTGACATTCGTGTAAAAGAAAAGACGTGAGTTAAAATTACGTGATCGATAGTTCTAAGCTTCTAACTTTATGCGTAACTAGATGGCTGAGTGTTGACATCCCTAGTTTTGCTCAACTGACGACTTTAGACCTCTCATCTTTTGCGTGACTAGACGGCTAAACGTTGACCTACTCGCTTTTTCAAAATGTACGGATACTAAAGTCGTAGACTGGTGTAGCAATGATCAGGACTATCATCGTCGTCTTAGTTTCACGTCAGCTTTTCCCCCTTCCCCAAGCAGTCTTAGTAGTAAGTAGTAACCAACAAATCAACTGGCGAATTCACCTTCACAAGATCAACAACTTCACCTTCTTTTGTGTGTGCTTGTGTTGGGTCATCACCTTCACCAAACCAAACCAAAAGTCACATCTCATGCATGATGGTGGTATAAAAGCCTCAATGCGTGCTCCAAGGCCCTCAACTAGTGAAGGAACTCCTTATTATGTTTAGTCATAAATGACCACATTGGTAGCACAATTAGTCGCACGAAAATTATGACATTTTATAGGAAAGACTATTCATTGTGAAAGGACTTATGATCCTTTTGTTCGTCATGTTCTTTTTAGAATTAAAAACAAGAGTTAATTGCATTTTTGGTCTCTGTGGTATGGCCAAATTGCAGATTTGGTCCCTAAAACTTTGAAAGTGCACCAGAGGTCCTCATTTTCAAGTTTTGGTTGCATGTTTGGTCCCTGGGTCCACACAGACTAAGGGTATTTTAGTCATTGATGTTGTCTTTTCTTTTTCTATTTTTCTTTTTAGTTTTCTTTAAAATAGTCCTTGTGTTGGAAGGGGTTTTACATATTTAGTCCATACACATTTTTTTTTTTTTTAAATTCGCAAATCTTCTTCCTATGGTTTTGGCAAGTTACGAGTTTGGTCACTTAACCACTATTTACATTAGTTTGGCCGTCAAGTGGATGTTTTTGCCTTTTTTAATGTTTTCGTCCGTTGTTATACGTTTTTGTATTTTTCGTTTTTCTGTTTTTACGTTTTACATCCGCTTTTATCGTTTTAAGTCGTTTCACGTTTTATCGTTAGATCCTTTTTACGTTTTTGTCCATTTTATACGTTTTCGTCCATTTTTTTATGTTTTTATCCATTTTCGTCCGTTTTCATCCATTTTTATACGTTTTTGTCCGTTTAATACACTTTTGTCCGTTTTTCGTTTTAAGTATGTTTTCTATGTTTTGAAGTAGTTTTATATCGTTTCATCGTTTCGTTTTCATTTGTTTTTATACATTTAATCCGTTTTCATCAGTTTTTATACGTTTTCATCTGTTTTTATACGTTTTTATGCTTTTTTTTCTTTCTGTTTTTATACGTTTTCATTTGATTTTTTACGTTTTCGTCCATTTTTCTTAAGTTTTCATACGTTTTTATCCTTCTTTATCTGTTTTCATCCGTTTTTATACGTTTTTGTCCATTTTTATACCTTTCTTTTATCTGTTTTAACACTATATTTTTATCGTTTTGTTTTGTTTTTTATCGTTTTCAATGCGGTTTTATCGATTTTGTCCGGTTTTCTCCGTTTTTATTAGGTCTTTATCGTTTTTATACGTTCCTTCCATTTTAATACTTTGCGTTTTATGTCGTTTGTATTATTTTTGTTTTATCTACGTTTCATCACGTTGATCTAATGGCTAATATAAGTTAACCAATTTTTCTAAAAGTTCAAAAATTTTCAAAATTCTTTTTAAAAAATTTTAAACTTTTTGGAAAAAATATTGAATACTTTTTTTAGAAAATTTTTTTTAATTTTTTTGAAAATTTTTTTTTTTTTACTGAAAAAACTTTTAAAATTTTCAAAAAATTTAAATTTTAAGTTGCTTTTGAAAAAAATATTCGAATAATTTTTTTTTCGAAAAATTTTTTTTCGAAAAAACTTTTCTAAATTTTTTTTCAAAAAAAATTCGGAAAAAAAAATTCAAAAAAAAATCTTCAAAAAATGTTTCAATTTTTTTTTTTCGAAAAAAATTTTCAAAAAAGTTTTATCGAAAAAAATTTTCAAAATTCATTTTTTCGAAAAAATGAATTATTTAAAAAAAAATCAAAAATTTTTCCGAATAAACTTTTCAAAATGACGAATGGTGCATTTTTAATTAATATTAATAGTTAAATAAATAATAAAAAAATGGGACTAAATCTATAGAACGTAATGAAGACCTTAGGACCATTTAGGTAAGAAACTCAAAAGATGAACTTGAAAAGAAAATAGGAAAAAGAAGAACACAAGGGTATTTTAGTCATTTGATGTTGTCGGGGACTAAAGAGGCAACGAAAACTTGAAAATGAGGACCTCTGGTGCACTTTCAAAGTTTTAGAGACCAAATCTGCAATTTGGCCATACCATAGGGACCAAAAATGCAATTAACTCTAAAAACATTTAATAGTTTAGTACATGTTCAATAATTGGTACCATTTTTCATAGTCATTATTGAGTCCTTATGTTGACATAATGACATCAACAAAATTATCTTAGTTGTAACTAAGAGCATCTACAATGCATCAAGTCTTTAAAGACTTGATGCATTTAATGCATTTAATGCTACACCAATTTACTTACTAAAGCTTTTAGTAAAGACTTGGAGTTCACCATGTCTTTCTAATAAGCTTTACAAAAAGCTTTTAATGCAATGGTAAAAAACATCTTCAAAGGCTTTTTGTAATAGTGAAAAGCTTTTACTTGTTTGACCTATTGGAGATGCTCTAAGGATAGGCTAGAGTTCTATTAGTGAAGCATATGCGTAAAGTTAATGTAACTAAAGTATATTTGACAAAATCAGTTGATGCCGAAAATGTACATCCAGTTGTAGTAGGAGCGAGAGCGGACCACTAAATATATACATGTAACTATTAGGTAATGTGTGTAATGCTACTAGATACAGATTAACAATAACATGAAAACATGAAGTGTAGAGAACGATATCGTAAATCTTTCGATTGTCGAGACTTAAAACATACAAATAAGAAAAATGTTGAGGCCTGTGAAGCTCACAGATTCCTTAAGACAGATTCGTCCTCTCTACTGTAACACCCCGCCTTTTTTGACCACAATATTGTCCGCTTTGCCCGCAGGCTCACGGCTTTGTTTTTATAGCCTCATGAAGACTTCCGGCGGAGTCACCCCAAGCCGATCTACTCTCAAATAGTACGCTTAAGCGCGGTTCCTAAGAACTCCACCCCGATGAACCACAAGCGGCGTTGTGTCATTGTAAGCGAATGTTATCTTATGAGCTAAGATCTCTCAAGCCCGGCGATGTGGGGACAGGGTGTTACATCTACGGATATCTTTCAGAATACAACAACACCGGATAACTCCGTTAGGATTTGCCTAGGGTGTTACACAACGAATCAAGATAACTGGTAAACAAAAGGAAATAAGTGAGTGTATTTTTCGGTTTATTTGAAATGATAGAATAACTCTCAATTTATAAAGAATACGGATGGAAGAAAATTGTTACACTTAATTAATAAAGTTAACTTACTATATCTCATGAGTTAAAATTAAATTATACTCCCTCCGTCCCTAAATAAATGTCCACTTTTGACTTTTAAAGTCTTTCTTGTACAACTTTGACCTTAAATATTTTTATTTGTGTTATATAATACTTGATAAAAAGTATACCAACAAAAGTACATTTAAAACATAATTCATTCATATATTTTGTATCAAGTATTATATAAGATAAACACAAATATTTAAGGTCAAAATTGAATAAGTAAGACTTTGAAAGTCAAACGTGGACATTATTGGGCAGTGAAAATATATGTTATTTTATTCTTAATTCATATTAGTATACATGACTGCACCATCAAATGTCATTCAAACACTTTGACCATCTTGTCCAACAATCCCCACATGAATGAAAATTAGTAACAGAAACAAATTTCAACAACTCAATATTGTAATAAAGTTTTGCAATTGATATTAGGATAGGTAGGCATTACCCTTTGAATCTTCCCTTATGAAATATAGTTATCCTCCTAGCTGCCAGTAGAACGGGATGTCTTTGAACTGATTTGTTGTTTGTGTAAACGACAATATATATTCGCACAAATTTATCTTCTTGACACATTTTGGTTCTCTAATTGTGTTCGTTGTGGTTATGAACATTAGACTGGTTCTGCAAGAGCTTTTAGGAGTTGCGTCTTGGCAATTCCTTTCGAAGCAATCCCACTTTTCCCTTACATAGGTGATTCTCCACTGGTCATTGAAAGCTATATGCTTAATCTCATCTTGTCATTATTATAAGAATGGACTATGGAAGTTTATCAACTCCCTTAAATAGATGTATAGTTTATTACTCCCTCATAATGATCTCAGTTTATACAAGTAGGTTGTCATATTGAACAGGTAACACCCCAAAATTGCCGGTTTTAGCTATAAATATTCTTAAGTATTTATGAAGTATTAGAAAATCCTTTCAGTTACTCCCTCTGTCCCAAAATAATTGGCCTCATTTGACTTTTTGAAGTTTTAATTTCTCAACTTTGATCATTAATATTTTTGTATGTGTTATGTAATAGTTGATGAAAATTACACCAATGAAAAAATATTTAAAAGACAATTCATTCATATATTTTGTATCAATTATTATATAGTTAAGATCAAAGTTGAGAAATTAAGACTTTAAAAAGTCAAATGAGGACAATTAATTTTGGACGGACGGAGTAATATTTAACAAGACCAGAAATGCAAATATTTGATGAAAATTAAAGTTTAGGGGCATAATTACCAGACTAATGCTGCAAATTAAAGTTTAAGGGCATAATTACCAAAATGCCCTTACGAGCTTATAACAAGTACAAAAATTTAGCCTCATTGATTTACACGTGTAAGAGATGTGTAGTTCCAGGAGGGTTTAGGAGGGAAGAAGGCTTATCTCCTTGTTACATTGACCACTAAATGTGTGTAATGCTACTAGAGACAAATTAACAAGGGATATTTACATACATCCCCATATCCTAACCAATATTTATATATTTCTCTAAACACAAGTTTTTAATGCATGATGTACAATCTTTCTTAAAGCAAGGTTTGAGAAAATATGTAAAATTGGTTGGGATATGAGGATGTATGTATAAATACTAATTAACAATAACATGAAAACATGAAGTGTAGAGAAGGATCTTGTAAACCTTTAGATTGTCGAGACTCAAAACATACAAATAAGAAAATGTTGAGGCATGTGAGCTCATGATTCTTTAAAGGCGAATTCGTTCTCTCCACAATGCTTGAGAATCATGAACGTATTTATCACATGATACTACAACAACGGATAACTCCGTTAGCACAAATGGATTGTCAATGCGAACAAATACATGTCTTCCCTCTATTACGAACCGGATACACAACGAATCAATATTATTGATAAACAAAAAAAGAGTAGTGAGTGTCTTTTTCAATGTATTTGAATGATTGAGTATGTGCTGAAGTAATATACTTATAACAGTTATTGGTGCAACAATGCATATAAAACTCTAATTAGATGCCAAACATAGTTTGAAAAGGATGTATAATATGCAAGTTGTACATGGTTTGAAAAGGACGTAATATGCAAGTTGTACATAGTTTGATTATTACAAGTTGTTAGTAGCCGTATATGTATAAATCTTGGAAAAAAAGGGCTTTCTAGACTCGTGAAAAGTGACATTGGGTCCTTATGCCCATCTTAGCTTGTTTCCAACCAATAAAAGAAAGAAAGGAAAAAAGAAATAGATCCTAATAGAAGCCAGAAGAAGAAGTTTGGTTTTGGTCCCATACCCACCGAAAAAAAAAAGTGAAAAGTTGAACACATCGTAAATGATACATGTAGTAGCCCACTTGTCATTCAAGAAACGTAAAGTTCAAAAAAATAATAATAATAATCAAGAAACGTGACCCATTTTATGATTTGATGATACAATATAAAATTCATCTCCTGACTAACCCAAAAAATCAACACAAAATAATGGGAGTCTCAACTTACCAATCAGTTTTACTTTCACGTTTAAAATGTAAAATCACTAAAATGTAACAAAATAAACAACCTATTTTTTTGTCATGTACGAATATGTCAATATGATGGGACATCTCCAATATACCAGTATATCAAAGTTAGAGCATGGGGTATGGAAGGTTTTGCTCCTCGCCGAAACCTACGTGGCTAGCTCGCCACTTTGCTTTGCTCCTCGCCACGACACCATATCAACTCGCCAGTTGTGGTTTCGCCACTGTAACGACGAGGAAGATGACAAACAATTTTTCTGTTATTTGGTTTTTGTTTGTGTTTGTGATGTGTTTGTGAGGGTGGGTGGGGCCCAAATGAAGAGGAGTGAGTAAGTTGTGATTTGAGGTATTTTTAAGTGAGTGTGTTGGAGTGATGTGGAGGTGAGGTGGCACACATGGGGCCCAAATGAAGAGAAGTGAGCAAGTCATGATACCCCATGCTCTTATAAAAACTTTTTACTTATTTATTTTTTATTTTTTATATATTTTTTAAAAGCATTATTTGCATTCGACTTGAAAGTTTTTTGTAAAAGTTTTAGCAAAATGAAAAACCAAGTAATTGATAAAGAAAAAAAGATTGTTTGCATTCAATGGTGAAACCAAAATTTTACGTTAAAAGAGGCCGAACATTGTACTCTAAAATAGTAATGAAAGACATTCTATGTGGGACAAACTATGTTGCGTTTATCATGCTAATAATAAAAACAAGTCACTAGTCATAACATGTATCACAAACATTTAGAGTGGTTGAAAGCTCGAAGACAAAAAGAAGCGAGCTTTTCGAAAGAATTATTGCAGCTCTCCCACTTATGCTTAAAAGTATGTATCGTACAACATATTGCACCTTAATATGAACTTACATGAATGGTAGTAGATATTTCTAAAAGCTTGCTATGATTTGAAATAAGATAAACAAACATGCTATGTTAGTCGGAGCGTAAGGGTAGACCATGCAAACCGGTTTCAAGATGATAATAAAATCATCGGATTGCGAATGCAATGTGTTTAGAGAGATAAAGTGTGTGTGAGATAGGACATCCCTATAAAATAAAGATGATCTTTGGAATTTATAGGCATTCCCTAGGAATTTTTTAGGTTCTGTCACATGTCTAAGTCAGATAGGTTAAAAGGGAGCATATTTATGTTGGTCAATAGGAAGGCTCCAAGCTTAGCTTGTGTTGTCTTTTCCTAGTTTGTCGGAAACATACCCATGCGCAACTGTCGTTGGTTGTGGGTTACTGTAAACCTGTTACTTGAGGTGTGGCCCACGCATATTATGTGTTTGTCCTAATCTTAACTTTTAACGAAACTCACATTGTAAATGCATTATAATATAATATAACTAAACAATTATCATATAGTTAGTTAGTAACCAAAAATTTACGTGTCGTTACATCTCACTTTTCTTATTTTAATTTTATTTCAGATAACATAACAAAAATCCTTACATGTAAAAATGATGCACCTCAAATAAGCCTGTCCCATATCAGTTTAAGAGGCCTAGATTCAAATGGGCTTTATGATAGGAAGAAAAGCCCATAATGAGAATGTAAGGGTTCGCTTATTATTTATCATCTTGCTTACCTTCGCTCCTTTATTTCTTTCTTGCTGAAACGGCTAACCCTAACAAACATTTGCAGCTGCAAAAGAAAGTAACCAAAAGCACATGTGAAGTTTTCCCAAAACGGTCTGAATGCACATGTGTTCATTGTTGTGCGAAAACTTCATTAAACGGCTAACCCTAACAAACATACACGTGATTACTTCTCACTTTTCTTATTTTAATTTTATTTCAGATTCGATCATTGCTAAACATAACCAAAATCCTTACATGTAAAAATGATGCAACTCAAAAGTTAGCCCATCCCATATCAATGTTAAAAGACCCAAGTTTCAGCGAGCTTTATGATAGAAAAGCCCATGAGGGAAACGCAGGGTTTCTCTTAATATTTATCATCTTGCTAAGCTTCATTCCTTTATTTCTTTCTTGCTTTCTGTAACGGCTAAAACCCCAACACACATTTGCAACAACAAAACAAAACTTTCCTCCAATAGCTGAAATCCTAACAAAACATTGTATTCTCGTTATCAACAAAAGCAAAGATGGCGTAAAGTAAGATGTCGTCAACGACAAGAAGAAGTGTTGGAAGTGAAACTTTTTGGGAGGCAACCCGGGGATCTTATTTTCAAGAGGCGCATTTTAGAATCAAAGTTGGATATGTTGAAGCATACGTCTAAACTGATGGAAACGAATCTTACGGAGCGTGGTTGCCTACGGTGGTTGGATGATTTATATGTTTTTGTAAGCCAGGATAAGCAACTACGAATCTTTTAGAATAATCTGTCTTTCACTCACGGATTCAAAATATGCAAATTGGCAATCTACTCATAATGTCTCGTCCGATTTACACAATCTATGACATTAACTCGATTTTTTGATGGTTGATTAAGCTCGTATCTAAAATTTTGTGAGCAATTACCACTTTATCTTTCTAACTAATCATTTCCTATGATCTTTGAGCCTTTTAATAATAATTTAAGTATAATAAAATGATGTATATTATATGCATAAAATATATACTTTAGGAGACTTTCAAACTTGCCATTTGACATGTTCCCTCTTAACTAACCTTTTTCCCTCATAGATAAAATATACCTGATCCCTTTAAAAGTAAATGGGCTGCAGTGACCACCTTGGATATACTTGATCAATATAAGAAAACTTTGCTTAAACTCCCCACAAAAATATTGAACTTTGCATTTTACTTTTATAGTTTGTTTGTTTTTTTATCTTAATTAAGGGGTTCATTTGCTTTACCAATTAAGTACACACCAAATCGGATTTTCTTCAAACATATGATTGTTAGTACATCTCGTTACATGGTTAAGTTGGGTTGAACTGAAAAACTTAATGTGTGCAACGATTGATAGTAAATTTATTGTTCACTCAAATTCCAACCGTATTTAGCATAAATGTTTATTATATAGAAACTCACCGTGCATTAGTCTTTATTAAGTCAGGCAACAATTTAAATAACAAATGAAAGCACAACAAAATTACAAGTGGGACAAAAATAGTGAGAGAATTTTGCAATTGAAAATAGAAAAAAACTTAGAGGTGTGTCTTGTGCAAAATGAGCCATTCATGTTTATACTTAATCTAGAACTCAAAGTGAGGTTTATATACTATTTATAAATTGAGCTATCTCATGATATTTTTTTTTTGAATTCTTCTACAAAATTCCATGTAATGAACCAAGGAGAGATATTTAGAAAGCTTTTAGATATCTTTAACACCCTTCCAATAGTTTTTAGAATTCAGCGAAAGCATAGAATCTTACAGAATGCCAACATAATCAAAATCCTAAATTGCCTTTGCCAAACATAACCAAATTCCCTCCCTAAATTTAAAAATGACACGCAACTCAAAAGCAAGCCCGACCATGTCAGTATAAAAATGCTAAGTTTCAAGTAGGCTTTATGATAGTATTTATCATCTTGATTAGCTTCCATCATTATTTCTTTCTTGCTTTCTGTAACAGCTGACTGACTGGCTGAAACTTTATTAAACAATTATCTTATAGTCATATTTTACTGTAATTAATTTCCTAATGTCATTATATTGTAGGTGAGCAGCAGGGCGAAACGAACGATCGGAGCCATCCGGCAGAACAAAGTTTGAAAGTTCTAGGAATCAGGCCCGAGTTAAGGTCGGTTTGTGTCGGTCGTTGTCGGGCGTCGGTCGGGATTGCTCAACCCTATTATATTGTGTTTCTTTATTATTGTAATTTGAAAGTGTTAATTTGTGACGTTTTAAAAATTCGACCTTGGAAAGACCAAACCTCGATTAAATAGAAACCGAAAAGAAACGAAAAACGAAAAACAAAACCTAGATAAAACCGAAACCGGTTGTTTTCAGAAAGAAAAAAACAAATATTTTTTGATTCAGTTTTGATTTTAGCATAAAACCGAATCAAACTGAACCATGCTTATCCACAAATAGGGTATGTTTGTGAAAAATGGTTGTTAAGTACATGAAACTTTAAATTTTGCAAAAATGTTAACATGAACTACAAACTGTATCTTTTCTTCAACAAAAGTGTTTGGTAAATTAGCTGTTAAATGTAATTATAAGTTGTTAAACAGGAAATATTTTAAAAAGCTTCATGAATAATCTTTTCATTTTAGAGCTACTTGTTTAAAATAAAAGTTTAAAGTTGATGTATCCAAACAGAGCTACTTGTTTTAGAAGAGATTATTTGTGTAACAAATAGCTTACAGCTTCAAAAAGCTGCCTTTATGAAGTAATTTATTTGTGATTACTTGTAACTTTGTAAGCTAAATAACCAAAACCATGTCCGACAAGTCGGCCCATATCATAGTGGGCTTCATTTTTAGCCAAGATCCAAAAGGCCCATGAAGGTAGGGTTTGCGTATTTATTGTTTTGTTGAAGTCCTTTGGTTATTTCTTGCTGAAACCCTAAACAAGTATTAGCAGCAGCAGCTTTTGCATTTGCAAAAGAAAGAAAGAAAGAAGCAATCATGGCGCAGAGTAAGATGTTGACGACAAGGGAAGCAGACATACAAATGATGTTGTCAGCAGAGGTTCATCTTGGTACCAAAAACTGTGACTTCCAAATGGAACGTTACGTCTTCAAACGCCGTCAAGATGGTATATCTAACTTACCCTTTTCTTTCTTCTTTTATATATATATATATATATATATCTATATATATATATATATATATATATATATATATATATATATATATATATATATATATATATATATATATATATATATATATATATATATATATATATATATATATATATATATATATATATATATATATATATATATATATATATATATATATATATATATATATATATATATATATATAGATTTCTTGTTTTTTGGATGTATACATATTGCTTTGTTTAGCTTGACATACAAATGATGGTATAACCCTTTTCTTCCTTTTATATATTTCTTATATATAACTACTTGTTTTTTTTATATATGGATGTGTTTGTTCAAGCTTATTTGTGGGCTTATTAGCTTATATTTCACAAGCTTAAATTTATGGCTTATTTTCAGACTTTATAAAGCTTATTGTATCTATCTTACTTGCCCTTTTCTTATATATATAAATACTTTTTTTTTGTGTGCATATATGTGAAAATGTTTTGGTCGTAGTTACTTGAATTCTTGTATATGGTTGTGTTTGTTAAAGATTATTTGTGGGCTTATTAGCTTATCTGTTTTCAGCTTATATTTCACAAGCTTAAATTTATGCCTTATTTTCAGACTTTATAAAGCTTATTGTATCTATCTTACTTGCCCTTTTCTTATATATATAAATACTTTTTTTTTGTGTGCATATATGTTTAAATGTTTTGGTCGTAGTTAGTAGAATTCTTGTATATGGATGTGTTTTTCAAGCTTATTTGTGGGCTTATTAGCTTATATTTCACAAGCTTAAATTTATGGCTTATTTTCAGACTTATATATAAGCTTATATAAGCATTTAAGTTTCAAAACAAGCTGGAAATTTAAGCTTGTAAAATATAAGCTGAAAACTAATAAGCCTACAAATAAGCTTGAACAAACACAACCACATATTTCTAATATATAAATACTTGTTTTTTGATATATGTGAAAATGTTTTGTTCAGTGATTATTATATAGTAGAATTCTTGTATATGGTTGTGTTTGTTTAAGCTTATTTGTGGGCTTATTAGCTTATCTGTTTTCAGCTTATATTTCACAAGCTTAAATTTATGGCTTTTTTGAGAGTTTTTATAAGCTTATTATATCATAATAAGCTCATATGAACACTTAAGTTTCAAAATAAGCTAGAAATTTAAGCTTGTAAAATACAATCTGAAATCAAATATGCTTATAAAGCCCACAAAACAAACACCCTTTTAGATTTATGGAAAAATGTTTTTGTTTATTTTATATATTTCTTATTTATAAGTAGTTGTTTTTTGCATATATGTGAAAATGTTTTAGATTTAAGTGTGTTTACTAGTGGAATTCTTGTTCTTTGATATATAGGTATTGTTGTATAGGTTTATTATGTTAAAAATGTTTTGTTTGTTTAAGCTTATTTGTGAGGTTATGAGCTTTTGTGATTTTTGCTTATTTTTCATAAGCCCTGTTTGTTTGGCTTATTTTGAGACTTAAGTCTCAATATAAACTGGAAACTTTCGGCTTATGAAAAATAAGCTGAAATCATATAAGCTCATAACCTCACAAATAAGCTTAAACAAACAAATCATTTTTAACATAATAACTGCTTTTAGTAGTATAGTTCTTGTTTTTGGATGTATAGATATTGGTGTTTTGATTTATGTGAAAATGTTTCAATTTTAAGCTTATTTGTGATCGTATGAGCTTATGTGATTTCGCCTTATTTGCAAAGAAAACACAAAAGAATAAGTTCATAAAGTGTTTGTTTTAGCTTAATTGTCAGTTTATGTCATTTCACATTATTTTCCATAAACACTGTTTATTGGCTTATTTGAGACTTAAGTCTCAAAGTAAACTGGAAAGTTCGGGCTAATGAAAATTAAGCCGAAATCACATAAGCCCATAAGCTCACAAGTAAAACTTAAACAAACAAATTTATGAGCTTATTTTTGTTGGTTTTTTTACTTGTTTTTCGCAAATATGTGAAAATGATCTGTTTTATTCGTTTGTAATAGATTTAAGTGTTTTTAAGAGTATAATTCCTTTTTCTGAATATATAAAGATGTTTGATTAAGCTTTTTTGTGGGCTTACTAGCTTATTTGATTTGGATTATATTTTATAAGCCCAATTTCTGCCTTATTTGAGATTTTATATAAGCTTATTATATCATGATAAGCCCTCAAGTTTCAAAATAAGTCGGAAATTTTGGCTTATGAAATATAAGCTGGAATCAACCATGCTTACAAGCACACTAATAAGCTTAAACAAACACCTCTTAAGCTTATTTGTTTGTGTTTTCTCTACTTGTTTATATGCGTACATGTGAAAATGCTTGGATTTAGTGATTGGTTTTGTTAGTTTCTTTATAGATAGAGTTCAGCGTGTTTTTTAGAATTGTTGTTTTTAGGTATACTGATTTTTTTAATCTGTGTATATGGGTGTGTGTGTTTGTTTAGGCTTATTTGTTGGCTTCTTTGAAAAATTAGAAAGCTCATTTTTGTGGCTTATGAGCTTCTGAAATTAACTAAGCTATAATAAGCTTAAGTTAATAAGAACCTAAGACACAAAAAATGAACTTGTTGCCCTTTCAGTATTTCATTTAGCTTATAAGCTCATCAATTTTCACAAACATCCTCAAGTGCAAATGAATATGGAGTATTAGTTTTTAAGATTTTGTTGGTTGTGTAATGATGGTCAAGGTATATGTATGAAGTATAAGTTGAGTTTGACCTTAAGCGTAGTGGGGTGCTCCACGCTTTTTAAGATTTCGGTTTTATGAGAGCTTGTTATTGTAAATATTGCTGAAGTTTGCGAAATCAAATGGTTGATATCTGAAAGTGGATTTATGCCTCTTTAGGTTTTAAGTAACTTGATTGATTTTGTCTAATTATAAGATGCTGAACTATTTAAGCTGCGGTTTGTTTATTTGTATAATGCCTAGTGCGGTTAGCAAACTTATTGGTATCTAACTATTTGTTTTCAGGAATTTACCTTTTCAACCTTGGAAAGACATTGAAAAAGCTTGAGATGGCTGCTAGGGTGATTGTCGCAATTGAGAATCCCCAAGACATCATTGTTCAATCCGCCAGCCCTTATGGACAGAGAGCTGTGTTGAAGTTTGCTCAGTACACTGGTGCTCATGCTATTGCTGCTCGTCACACTCCCGATACCTTCACCAATCAACTTCAGACTTCTTTCAGTAAGCCTCGCCTTCTTATCTTGACTGACCCACGAACAGACCACTAGGCTGCTGTCCTTTGTAGTTTTTTACAATGTTGTTGCATTGACTTTACGTTGTTTTGGTAATTGCTCAATGCTAATGTATAAACTGCGTAATTTATACAGCCAATCAAGGAAGCTGCACTTGGAAACATCCCCACCATTGCTTTCTGTGATACCGATTCTCCCATGAGATACGTTGATATCGGTATCCCTGCCAACAACAAGGGGAAGCACAGCATTGGATGTTTGTTCTGGCTTCTTGCTAGAATGGTCCTTCAAATGCGAGGTGTCATTCCACAAGGACACCACTGGGAGGAAGTCCCGGTATAAATCATAACCACCTTTATACTTTTGTTTGATAATCTTTCATCAGAATTGCATTTTGCTAATCTTTAAACATGTTTGCAGGTTGATCTCTTTTTCTACAGGGAGCCGGAAGAGACAAAGGAACAAGAAGAAGATGATGTTGCTGTCGCAGACTATACAGATTACGCAGCTGGTGGTATGGGTATGGGTGACCAATGGTCTGCCCAAATTCCTGATGGGCAGTGGGGAGGTGAGGCTGCTGCACCGATTTCTGGTGCACCTGTTGCAGGTGGCTGGACTGGTGCTGATGGTAAGGAAGTTGACATCACTTTATCTGTTTATTCTCGACCTGTGTATAGTGATATCTTTGTGTATCTGATTTACGAATGGTTTTATTGTTTTCAGCTCCAGTTGCTGGTGCTGATGCAGGATGGGAAAACGTTGAAGCACCTGTTGCTGACGCTCCTGTAGCTGCTACATCTGGCTGGGAATGAACCAAAACGTCTCTACCTTCATCTTTACTTTTTAGTGTTGTTTAAAGTCAAGTACACTGGAACTAGTTTTTATTATGATGAGTATTTGATACTGTCGAATGTTCAAAATTTTTGATGGTTTTGGTATGAAAGAGTTGATGTTGCTTCAAATCATAGTGCTTTTGCTTGCGTTTCGCTTGTTGTAAGCTGTTATAACAGCAACGCTCATTGCCATAGCGTTTTTCTCTATTCCTTACGTCTAATGATCTAAACTTCAGATTCATATGCAGTAGTTGTGTTACTGGTAACATGACTTGAATGCTGCGATTATGTAGCGTTAAATGTGTTGGAATATCAACATTGCTTGCTTAAGATAGCTAGTTAACGATTCGGTTTCTTTGTTGTAACGAAGGAAGCCGTGCAAGTACTCCACTACCACCTGTAGGACTCGTGGGTTCAAAAAAATTTACGTACCCTCCACAATCTGGAATTGAGGCTGGTAGAGAGTTCGGAAATACCTGTTTAATCTGTAGTGAACATCAGATTTAAGATAACCACGGGTCGGATCGAGGTCTAGATACCCATAAGTATAAATAGAACATTAATGTAACCAAAAGTCGACAGAAGTAATCTAAGTATTAGCAGTCTTTACCTTCTCGATTAGATCAACAACATCTTGAGCCGAGGAGATGTTCTCAGCTCCACTTTCGCCAATTGAAACACCAAATTGTTCTTCCAAAGCCATTCTTATCTCAAATGTTCAAATTTTGACGAGTCACATTTCAGTATGCAAAAACTATAAAGAGAACTTACCGTGTCAAGTGAGTCAACACCAAGTTCGAAAAATTTGGTTGCACGGGCGACAGTGGTCTTGACAATTGCTTGGCGATAGTTGTTTGTAATCTTCAAAGTCTCGGGTTGAGCCTCTAAAAGTTGACGTGACAAAGCACATCTTAGGCAGGAGGGAGTGGAGAGCGGGTACCCCATCGAGTACTTGAACTCGAGCGGGTACACCGCCCCGTGGAGATCGGGTATCGAAATCGAGTAGCAAATTCGAGTTGGGAGCCCGCATGTGTTTGTTGATTAAATTGAAAAAAGATCCGTTGGGGGGAGCTTGGTTTTTGTTCAAACGGCTACATAGCCATGAATAAAAAAAAAAAAAAAAAAAAAAATTTCCTATTTAAAACCAAACCATTCATACTCATTTTTCAAAATAAAAACACACAAAACACAAATAACAACACACACTAATCTTTCAAAAACACAAAACCATGGATTCAAGGAGAGGTAAAAAAACTTTCACCTCGCATCAAGGTCGGTCTCAACCATCCCCGAATCAACCAAAACAAACTCCGTTAGGATTTAGCCAATTTTATTCTCAACCATCCAAGATCAATTTTAAGTTCCACAACCCCCATCTCCACATCAATTTTACCAATATAATATGGGTCCTCCTCAAATGAATCCACAACCTACTACATCACTACTGGCCAGAGTTCTCCCGTTCGAAACATTGATGAGAGGGTAGTCACGTGCACCAAACACAACCACTACCAAACGAAGAAGCGAGATGAGGAAGTTCAAGAAGTCGATCGAGAGGGAAGAAAAAGCTGTAGAGAGGCCAGGTGAAGTTTGTTAGAGGCACAAGAGGCTTTGGCTTGCAGGTTCAAATCTCAGAATGTGGTGTTGTGGTAATGAACAAAAAGTCCGGCCGGTTTTGGAAGCGGTTCTCGAGCATTCACGAGGCAACTTTGGGTTCGAGGAGTTCACGAACTTTTAAAATATGCGTTGAGTACCAAGTGGAGAGCAATGAACACGACCATGGGTATTTTCAGCGGCTACTACCTCAGCGGTCTGATAACATAATCTATACTTTATTATTTACAATTACATTATTTTGTTTAAGCTATAATTTTTATTCTACATAATCTATACTTTTTATTTACAATTACATTATTTTGTATATAATGTAGAAGCGTCTTAAAAATTTAGTGGGTTACAGCGACTTGGGCGTGGTGAGGCAAGGCGAGTCGGATTACTATCTGACAAAAAAAAAGACAATTTACTCATACAGGCGTGGGAGATTGTGAGAGGTCATGACAAATGGGCGGAACAAGAATGTTTTCAAGATATTGCGGTCGACAAGCAATTCTTCAAAAGGAAGTCGGGGAGTATGAATGTGGCAAGCAACACCATTCGGAGCATGAATGAAGACCCACCCCTCCACTTGAATCAAGAAAAATATGAAAAAAGCAAGCCGCATCCTCCTCGTTGATCTCAAGTGTTGCGGATGAAATCAACGCCTACACACAAAAGAAGACACAATATTTGGAAGAAAGCAGCGAGATAAGCGAAACAATTGTTGGCTACACAACTTCGAGGGCGAAGTTCAAGAATACACAACGGGAGCTGAAGTTTTTTTTGGAGCCGCATGATCACATTAGCGATCCCGCTATGTTGGAATTAGTTCTTACCCAAAAACGTGAACTTGCGGCCAAACACGGATGGGCTTGCAATTTTTAAATTGTAGTTTCAACTTTTTTTAATTTCAACTTATGTAATGTTTTTTTTTTTAAGTTGTAGTTTCAATATTTAAGTTGTAGTTTTTTTAAATATTATGTAATGTTTTTATTTTTAATGTAATGGTATGTTTTTATTTTAAATATTGTATGTGATTTTATGTATTTAAAAAAAAAAAAAAAAAAAAAAAAAAAAATGAAATTTGGGTACTAGGGTACCACTCCCTCGACTTAGGGTAATGTTAGGGTAAAATTAGGTAGTTTTGAGTTGGAGGGTTTTTATTGGATAGATGTGATGTGACACCCAGGTTATTAGGGTACCACTCCCTCCTCTCTTACTACCACTAGACTAACTTCGACAAGTTTTATCAATAGATACATGTTCAAAGTTTTGGACAACATATACGACAATACCTATTCAGTTGGAGTAGGATATGAAAGAGATGAGATTTATTATACATGTGTGTGTGCGCACGCACAAATATGTGAGCAAAATATGTACTCATTCCGTCTTATTTTTATTGTCCACTTTGACTTTGATCAGTCTTTCTTGTTCAACTTTGACTATTAATATATTTATTTGTGTTATATAATACTTGATGAAATTTATACCAATGAAAATACATTTAAAATCTAATACATTCATATATTTTTCATCAAGTATTATATAACACAAACAAAATAATTATGGTCAAAGTTGATGAAGAAAGACTAAAAAAATCGATATGGGACAATAATTTTAGGACGGAGGGAGTAGTAGCATATAATGTGAGCAAAATATGTACTACCTCCGTCCCATAATAATTGTTCACTTTTACTATTTATGAGTCTTTCTTGTTTAACTTTGACCATTTATATTTTTATTTGTGTTATATAATACTTGATGAAAATTATACCAAATAAAAATACATTTAAAACCCAATCTATTCATATATTTTTCATCAAGTATTATATTATACAAATAAAAATATTTATGGTCAAAATTGAATAAAAAAGACTTGAAAAAGTCAAAGTGGACAATTATTATAGGACGGAGGTAGTAGCAAATTAAATGTGAGCAAAACCTAAATCGATACATAAAACTAAGTTATAGATTAATAAACCTTGAATTCTTTGATTTTAAGCGATGTCGATTTAAAATTTTCTTAATGGTCGTAGTTTCAAATGCCGTGTGCTATTCTACGTGTGTGTCGATCGATCTTTTTTTTTTTTTTTTCTTTTAATTTTATTTTTTTCCTCTCAACCATGAAAAATTAACTAAGAAAGTACGTGTTTTTTTGAGTTTTTTTTTTTTACTATCATGGAGATGAACAATTTTTTTTTTTTTTTTTTTCCTTTCTAAATTTGACCAAATCTGAAAACTTTTAGCCTTTTTTTTCCTTTTTGATTATATTGATAAAAGAATCCAATTAATTTAATTATTATTTAATAAAAAATAATTTAATTTTTCAAAATATTAAAACCAGATTTTCTTTTATTGTATAAAAGATTAATAAGTTAACTAATACATCAGATGGAGATATATAGTGATGGTAAAGAGCCCTCTTTGCATGCGAGAGGTACAATGTTCGAAACCAATCCATATTCGGCATTTTGTTATTATTATTATTTTAATTTTTTTTTTTTTTTCAAATGAGACCTTTTTCTTTAATATTTTGAGTAAACTGTATTTTTGGGCCATGCAGTTTGGCCAATATGCATGTTAGGTATTCATCTTTTTGAAAGTGCAGCGAACGTTTATATTTTGAATTTTGACCTGCATATTCAGTTTATAACCGAAGTTGAATGACTAAAATTCCCTTTGTCTTCTTCTCCTTGAATATTTACATGAATTTCAAATTTTCTTTTTACAAAATAGACGAACACCAAGAACATAAATCAAATTACCAACCCAAAATCATTAGACCTTTATAATTTATCATCATCACAAACAAATTATATCATCATCTTCAATACCTAATCAAATGAGTAATATATTCATACGTCATATATCTCATATATATTGCTCATATACTATCATTTTATAATGAATCGTTAGTTAATCGATTACTTTTGTGATTATTAATGTTTATGAAGCAATTATGGATAAGGAGCACATTTCAACAATACTTGAATCATAAATGAAGACGTCAAAGAAATGCATCTTTGTGCTGACATCCTATACGGCGTATCAGTGTTAACTATACACGCCGTATGATCATACTTAGACGATATCAAGACCTTGCATTTTCCCATTTGAACATAAATCTTATGTTAAACAGAGTCTAAAGATTAACGGACATAGTCAAACATAAGAATACGACGTATCCAACCTCAGTGATACGCCGTATATGTTAAGATTAGTCAAAGATGAACTAACTCTGGAACTAGAAGAATACGACGTATTGTTGAAGCTGCATACAACGTATCGGGCCTCAAACAGAAAAGTATAAATAGATGGCTTATTCATCTGGTTTCAACACATTACCACCACACACCACAAAGCTGGGATACGGTTTTAGGAGGCAAGAAAGGTCAGGAAACATCACGAATCACCAGGAGAGTATCTCCATTATCCCTTACTTTCGTTAATCATTGATTATCGTTTCAATTTCATTATGATTTCTATTCGTATAGCTTTGATTCCATCATTGTGTATCGTTATAGAGATTATGTGCTAACACCCTTAAAGTGTTAGCCATGTTTATGATTATGTAGTTGTTTTGACTTACTTACTCGATTAATTGCATTTTCGTTGTATATCTCTTTTGTTTATCGTGCTCATTTGCATTTGTTTATTTGCTTAAAGTGTTGTGGCTATTGTCTAGATCATAAGTTATATATGTATATTTATGTGATTTTGTGATTCGTATCATAGTGGTAGGCATGCGTGATAACATAGCTTTATGGTGGTTACCGTTAGGACTGGCGGCCGACCATATCCCTAGGTTATTCATTGCATTATTAAGGCAAGTACGTTAGCGTGAGAACTCCCATAAATGACCATTGCAGGAGTTTAGGTAGTTCCATTTTTATGTGATTGCCAAGATAGATTATAATTGTTAGTTGAATCCCTTTATGTGTGATTGATGCTTATTAACACTGTGACAATCGGGTTAAAAATGTATTTTGGACTTTACTCATTTATCTATTTATTTACTTTTTCAATTATTTTTGCTTACACATGTTATTGGTTAATTATTGTGTTAGTTTTTAGGTTATATAAAAATTTATAATTTTTTGATTTCAGACTTGTTTGCTCTGTATGGAGCGCTTCGTGGTACCTCGAGTGCCAGCCGCATAAAGGAATGCCATCAACTAGGGCGCTATTGGCCATTAACCACTAGCTCGTCGAACGCTCGGGCTCCGCGTTTCAAGTTCGTTATCCTAACCGTATCCTTTGTTCTACCGGGAACCTGACCCCTTCTTCTATCTTATCTACTGCCTTGCTCCTCGGCTTCACGCTGCTTGTGTGCTTCCTGCTCGCGAGGAAAGAAAGAAGAGCGACAAGGTTAACTTCAGATTTGACTGTTTGCAGTATGGAGCAGATTACTCAAAAAGTACGTGAGAACAATGAAAAAACAAAAAATTATCATCTAAGTTTTCTTTATTTCATCTGACTTTTACCATTATTTAGATTTATAATTTTATACTAATACATAACATTTAAATATATATATATATATAAAAGAAAAACCGCACCTTGCTCACCTCTAGTCGCCATTTTAGATTTCGCTTAAAAAACTTCATTTTAGTAAAAGTTTTTGACTTTTTTTATTATCATATATAAAAGAGATAATTTAAGCATTATATTAGAGAAAAAATTAGAGGTGACGGATGGTAGATGTAGTTCTTTATATACAAGAGGTACAGGGTTCGATTCGTCGCCTTCCTTAAATTTTTAGGTCGGACTGTTTTTAGGTGGGTTTTTTATATGCCCACCAAGTGTTTGATAAAATGTCTGTTGAGAAATGAGATTCAGTTTACTAATAAAGCTTGTTAATTTGTTGATGTTATTATGATTTCTGATCTGGGTTTGTTTTGTTTTTGAAGATACAATGTTGGGTTATAAGTCTTTGAAACTTGGAGCTCAGGCTGTTAAAGCCTTATCTAAAGGTTTGTTTTTTTCTTTACTTTTCGTTTTCGTATGTCGTAAGGTGTTCGTTTCTCTCAGATTTTATATGTGTGGAATTATAGGTCGAGTGTAGTAGTGATAGATAACTGAAACTAGTTAAGTGATGCCCATTTTAGTTTTCTCGCAAGTTATAATTTGCGGACAACCACGAATCTTAGCTTTAGTTTATGTTCCTTGTTTAATTTATCAAAATGTTACACCATTCTGTTGCGTACAAAGAATTAGTGAGCCAAGTTAGGATTTCATGATTTAGAAAGAAGGTGGCGTAGTGGTTAGGCGCCCCAATGTCCTCACAAGAGGTCTCAGGTTCAAACCTCACTAGGTTCACATCTTGGGGGTGGGCAGGGAAATGGCCATGGGGATACCGCGGTTTGGCTGCGTACTATGAGTTAAAGACTCGCCCTTTCTGGGTATCCTCAAGTGGGAAAATCTCGTTCTTGTAACTGTTTGTTGTGTATGCTCGTGCATCATTATGTCATGTATTTAACATGTGTGAGAGTTTGACCCGCATAAAAAGTAAATAAAAACCATGGGGCAGGGTGTTAGGCTGTTACTCGCATCAGATTTTTAGCCCATGCTAAGGTGCTCATTCTCATATACACACAACGTTCATATGAAGTAGCTCTGTTGATGATACTCTGTGTCACTATATTATCTGTATATGTAAACCAAAGTCAAAGTATTTGGGTAAATCATATATTTGCTTAGTATTATGCCTGGAGATTCATATAGACACCTCAGCAAACAAAAGCTTTCCCTGTGTAGCTATGCGTAATCCTTCAAGTGACACAACTTTGTATTTATTGTTTTTATTGCTGTGCACTTAAAGTGGAACCATTTCATGACCGTGTTTACTGTCTCCAGTTTCTCGCTTTTCAAAATCAGCATCCCCTGCAACAATTACACCAAGGATACCACATGTTCCGGTGGTTCAGAATTTCCCTTTGCTGGTTAGTTCTAATAATCACTTGACTCTCATTTACTGTTCCAAAGTTGGGTAATTTGCTCTATGTTATTAAATGGTAGTTTAATATTGCTAACTAATTCGTGCTCAATATATTTGAAATGGCGTGTGATGTTAAATGATCACAGTATGCGCCTTTCTAAAAAAAAGAAAAAAAAAATAAATAAATGATCACAGTATGCTTTATGTCACTATAGCTTGTTATAATGTTGTGCACTTGCTGCAACATGCTTTCTCACATAGACAAGTTACGACATACATATTTTGTTATAATCTCGTGGATATATAGTCATATCATTCATTCAGTACACGTCTAAATTTTACTTCCTATAAATGTTTTTGAGTCTGAAGTTGAGTTTACGTCTCTATAGCCTCCACCTACTCTTAACTTGAAACATTTTCTTAGGGTCGGGAGCTATTCTCTACTACAGCTACTGACAGTGCAGATGGAGGAAATGAAGATACTCAAAAGTGAGTAGAAACTTCCTTAGTATTTTTAGATTTTTTTAGTCTTTTAGAGATAACATATTGGGCAGGTTTGATTAACAAATCGTAGTCGGTTCAAAATAGGTAATTCTTTTACTGCGGGTTGGGTTGTACAGTTTTTTTTTCCTTCTAAATTCTAATAGATGATTAATGGCTTAATGTTGTACATATGATTTCAAGAATTGTGTTATCAGACCTTTAAAAGATAACCCGTTTGGATAACGATATGAAAGGTTTTGTGCATTAAAAATACACATTGGTGGACTTCGTCCCGTTTGACCCATTTGAGATAATACATAACCCGTTTGGATGAGATCTCTGATTAAAACCTTCCGTAAGTGTACAGAATTACCGTGACATTTGTTGACAAAGACGGTGAAGAGACCCAGATCAAGGTCCCAGTTGGAATGAATATGTTAGAAGCAGCCCATCAAAACGACATCGAGCTTGAAGGTAAATATGTCAAATCGCATTTTTATCCAAGTTTGTTGCACCTCAGATTTTACTATGTACATCTGTGCTAATAAATTTGAACTTAATTACAGGAGCATGTGAAGGGTCACTTGCTTGTTCCACGTGTCACGTGATTGTCATGGTACGCTATTGCTCTTTAAACAGTTGACGTAAAATGTAGTATGATAGTAGACATAATGACTTAAAAGTTTAACTAAACATTATCTCCATTGGTCAGGACGTGGAACAATACAATAAGCTTGAAGAACCAACCGATGAGGAAAATGACATGCTAGACCTTGCTTTTGGCCTTACAGAAACGTACGTTATCTTTAAATATCATATAATCAATCTACATCCAAGTCGTTTGATCACAAGCTTATACATGGTTTGTTCTGTGCAGGTCGCGTCTCGGTTGTCAAGTAGTCGCAAAACCTGAACTTGATGGACTTCGTCTAGCCCTCCCTGCTGCTACTAGAAACTTTGCTGTTGATGGCTTTAAACCAAAACCACATTAGAATGATCACATATAAAGAAAGATATTCTGAGTGTAAAGGCGAGGAACAAAGATTACAAGTTTTGTAGCATTTTCATTTTCGTCTGTCTCATGATATAGTTTGTACACTTCATAATCGATTAGTATATAGCATGTATTGGACCAAGCTATTCGGCTCATAATTTAATCCATAATAGATTATGGATTCATACATGTTCAATAATCTGATATTACATAAAAAGATCTCGTTTTTCACCTGTGCATGTAGGTCGATCAAATACTCTGTACCATGTAAACTGTTGTGTTATTGTGACTGTTTACTTTCGCATAACAATGACCAACTCAAGGTTTGGTGACATTGTTTCTTCTTTTATATCTGTTATATCTTTGTAAACAAATCAATATTCCATATTGTTGCCAGTCTGTTTTAAATAGTCCATAACAAAGTTATGGGGTACTTAGTTTTTTATAAACAAATATATGTAGAATAGAATAATAAGATTTTATGAAAATGGCTAGCACTTCTGCACCACTCTTTCCCTTTCACTTTGTTTATTTATGTTTTTTACATATTAAACAATTTTATTTGAATATGCACACAAGAAACAGCAATGTTGCTTCATATTTGAAACATGAACTTATGTTTTAAGTATCATTATAAAGGTGTGTAGCTAGGGATCTTCGGGGTCGATATATTTTCCGTGCTAAAAAGAAGATGAAGTCCGAAACACTTCTTGATTATGCGACCTTCAAGCTCTCACCAAATCGTTCAAGGTGACTCCTTTTTTGTTTTTTTTTTTGATAATGTTGCTTTTAGTTCATCACCTCTTGCATTTATGTTTTGCGTTCCTTTATGCAGATGTGAACTGTTTGTTTCTAGTAACGGAAACACCGAGAAGCTTGCATCCGGTTTAGTAAAGCCATTTGTCACTCATTTGAAAGTTGTAGAGAAACAAGTTGCATTAGAAGAAGTACAATCTATTAAGCTTGAAGTTGGGAAACATCAAAACGGGGAGGCGTGGTTCACAAAGGGAACACTAGAAAGGTTGCGAGCCTATAGAAAATTAGCGTTTATACATTCAGGATTCAACTTATATGCATGTCCATACCAATGGGGAGCATTAGTCCAATGGTTGGAGCACTTGTGCTTGAGTCAATCAACAGCTAAGTCTGTGTAATAGGTACCCACATTCTAAAACCTACGAAAACCTACGGACATTAACTTAGCTATTCTTTGTGGGTGGGACAATGTCCAAAAGGCACCCGGGATCGGTGTGTTCCCGCCATTAGCACGGCACAATGAAAATATGGCTGGATTTAAGTTAGCGATCACATGACACAATGCAAATATGGACATGCATAAAACTTGAACCTTTTTAATTTTTAGATCAATTTATGAGCACTATGCCATTAATAACGTCTATTTCCAGGTTCGTGCGCTTTGTTAGTACACCAGAGGTTTTAGAACAAGTATACACCCTTGACCTTGAGATGTCTCAACGAGAAGCTGCCTGTACAATTGATCTAAAACTTGCTGCTTTGAAGTATGACTTAAGTAAAGCTTGTGCTCTTGCTGTGACTGCCGGTTTCAACCATCACACGGTAGCAGACCTTCAGTTGTTTGCAGAAAGCTTCGGTGCTACACGCTTAAAGTAAGAGCACTTTTCATCTCTTATCACCCCTTTATATGTTTGTTTCTGAAACTAGTTGCTCCAAGTTTCTTTCTTCATTTTATTTATTTTTTTTAACGGCGTCTTTCTTCATTTTATTACGGAGTATGAACAAATTTAGGGAAGATATTGATATTTTTCCGGTTTAACTTACAGTGTGGATTTTTCCCTTAGAAATTTGGCGCAAAGTTACATTTTCTTTGGAAACTTGTCTTTTCCCCTGTATTCATTTTCTTGCTCTAAAAATTTTCGAGTAAAATTTTAAACTAATCATTTGTAGTGTATGAGACTGTAGCGCCTGCATATTGTCTTCACCCGCGTCACCAGACTAAACACATTTGGTTTATCCTTAAGCATCTACTCCATTACTTGGTTTCTTCAAATTGTTAAATAAACGAGTACTTATATGCATTTTCCAATTTTTTGTTTTGGTGCAGTGAAGCTTGCTGCAAATACATATCACTTCACAAAAGATGGCCCGAGTTGTTCAACAACTCACTACTGAAGTCAAGCCACAACGATACACCAATCATCACCACTGAACTACCTTCATCAACTAAACTGCTCAGAGTGCTAGACCAGATTAGTCTTTTTGATAACAAACAGAAGGAGGTCGAATCGGCAAAAGCTGAAAACAGGTTTGGTGAATTTAGTCTGCAAAAAATGGACAAAAAAGAACAAGCAAAAAGGCAATCGAAAGGGAATGAAGAACTCAACAACAATCTAAAATTGAAAGCAGATGAACTCGAAAAAATTTATGCACAACATAAGCTTCGTGTTCTTGAACATCAGGCAACGAATTTACCTCATAGAAACCATGTTGTAGATCCCGTGGCCCTTGTTTCCAAACAAAGGAAGTTATTGCGTATCAAAGCAATGGAAATTGTGATAAATTCAAGAGGAAGATTGTATGATAGTTACGAAAAGAAAAGAGAGGTAAGACAAAGGGAATCATGGAATTCTAATAGAGCAGAGAAGGAAGCTACCATGAAAGCGATGCAAGATAGCCTTGCCAAACTTTCATTGTGTGTGGATAAACATGATTCTGTATCTATTACACGTCAAGGTGCAGAAAGACTCGCAATATCCAAGAGGGATAAGCAGGTATTGTCATTTCCGTTATTAAAAACATAATTTCTTGGTAACCAAAAGGACCGGAACTCCAATATTTTAGCAATAAACGAGTGAGTTAAATATTTTTACTAACTTAAGCACCCGGAAGAATTTCAAAATTCTTCATTTTTGACAATTTTTGCTATATATTGGATTTTATATAAAAAAAGTATACCTCGATGTGTAAAATTTCGTATGTTATGTTACCTTTATTGATAATTTTTGCTCATATAAACTATTCTATTAATGGTTCATATTCTATCTTGTATTTTTTTTCATTTGGATGGAATCTTTTAATTTATGCAGATTAAAGATGACGCGGGTACATCTGAATTTTCAGACATGAAACCTTTTGATACTGGTGTCTCTAGAACTGCCCGAAATACAAAACCATTAAGAATCAAGAAACTGTCTACATCCAGCCGAAAGCCAACCACAAAAGTAGTCTCTAGTGCCAGGAAGCAGAGGGTCTGATCAGATAATGTTGTTACGAAGTCTATCCCAAACTTTTATGACTTAGAAAATTAGATGACATATTCTTATTCTGCTGCTACCCGTAGAAGAATTACCAATGTAGAGATGCCACCTGTCACATGAAGGTAGCGACACCGAGAGTTCAGCTGATATTTTAAGCTCTATAGAAGGTACTTTATCTGGATTTATAAGGTCATAGTTCTTTTCGAAAAAGTATTATAATTCGTTAGTGCATACATGTCTATGTATATTGTTTGATTAATGTTGAAGACTTTGTCAAACTCAAATGACTTTTCCATTTGGCCCAAGCTTGTGCAAGTTACATAACATATGTGATTCTTTTTCCTTTCATTTCGGAAATAGTCAATATGCATGTTTCTTTAGTAGCCGACACTTGGAGAGATGCGAAGATAGTTTTAGAGGCGAATCAACTTTTTGTTATACATGGCAAAACAAGAAAGTAAAAAATCTTATAAATAAATGAATATATAGGAAAGTTAAGTATCTGCATTTTTTTAGTTGACAAAGTGTGATCAATGATACTATAATGACTTGTACATCATTCATCGAAAGCTTTGGTTTAAAGTTGTCTCAACGTTTTTCACATTTTTTGAGCAGGGAAGTTGGCTGCAAATACGTTTCGCTTCACCACAAGCAGCCAAAGTTTTCTAACTCGTCATGGAAGTCCAATGACAAAGATCCAGCCCTACGGTCTTCTTACATTTCCAACATGTCCGTTAAAAAAGGCGATCCTGTAATTGAGAAAGTTAAGGAGAAAAAGGAAGAGGAAGTTGTCGTGCCATTGGAACAGAAGGCTCCTCAGCCGTCAACTAGAGAGCTCAGTGTGCAAGACCGGATTACTTTTTTTGAGAACAAACAGAAGGAGATCGATTCCCTCACTGGAAGTGGTGGCAAACCCGCTGTTATGGAGAACGAGCTTTGTAGGAAACCATCTGACCTTACACATTCACATTCATCTGCTCCCTCAGCAGTCCTTAGAAGATGCAGTGGCGCCCGTGACACGAGAAATGAAGAAGCTGAACTAAAACCCAAGGTGGGGACAACCGCCGTAATAAAATCAGTAGAAGCTGAACCAAAAGATTTGGAAACAGTTGAAAACCAATCGGGTGAATTTTGTCTCCAGAAAAAGGAGACGAGAAAGCTAGTAAAGAGGCAATCGAAAAGGAATAAGGAACTTAATGAAAATCTTTTCTTAAAAGCTTATGAACTCGAGAAGCTTTTTGCACAACTTAAGCTTCGTGTTCGTGAACGTCAGCCACCACGTTTAACATATAGAAAGCAGGTTGCAGATCCCACAAGGATGGCAAGTGTCATCCCAATGGACTTGGTGCCTAATTCAAGAGGAAATTCGTATGATAGTTACGCAAAGAAAAGAGAGGCAAGACTAAGGGAATTATGGGATCGTAATAGAGCAACCATGAAATCGTTGTATGATAGTCTAGCCAAACTTTCATGGCCTATTAGGAAACAGGATTCTGTATCTCTTTCCCGTCATCGTGCAGAGAGACTTAGATTGTTCCTGAAGAATAAGAAGGTATTGTCATTTCCGATTGTGATATTACGTTAAATATACTTTTAACAGTTCATCTTTAAGGTTTTTATAAAGTCTTATTATGCGGTGGTCTTTTGAATATAATCGCTTTATTTTTGCAGATTAAAGATGACGAGGGCGACATGTCTAGACTTTTAGACCAGAAACCTTTTGTTAAAAAGCGATTGGTGAAGAATTTGTCTGCATCTACTCCTCGTACCGCCAGTGCACCAGTTCTAAAATCAACCCCCAAAGTATGTAATGTCCCCAATTTATCCTACATGCGAAAAGATAGTATGAAGTCTTATTCTGCAGCTAGGAAAATAGCAGCCTGATGTCACAGCCCCTAAGTTCAAGGCGTATTTCATGACGTACGGTTATACGAAGATTTTGGAAAAAAAAAAATTCAACAATGCTGATCAAAGTTGTCAAGACCTTTTCAGATGATTCTGCCGTTCCTTGTAGATATATAGGATGTCCACTTATAAGCATTAGACTAGAGTGATCATATAGTATAGTCGCGTGGACCATGTCATATTTACCTTGGGGTTATATATCAGCCGCTAGGAGACTTTTATTACAGTATTGTATAACTCAAATATCCTAATTGATAAGAATTTGATCTCCAAATAATATAAACAAGGTTCTTATGTTAATTTGACGACATTAATTCCTAGCCTCACTCATTTCTGGTCCGGACTGAGTTCTGCATAGTTGTCAACATTTACTTAAGATAACAACTACCTATGAGTTCTGTATAGTTTCTTAATAGCACATATCCAGCAATAAAGGGACAGTTCTTTACGAATGAATAAATAAGAATGTAGTAATATACTGTGAACATAATGAAAGGAGCTCATAGTATGTCCAACTGAGTGTGTGTTACATACAGAACAGCATAAAGGACAATAGGACATGATGTCGCCCTGGATAAGAGTTTGTTCTAATACTGAAAAACAGGACAAGTCAAATAGATAACTAGAACCTTCTTGAAGTACGTAAATGATGTACTTCAGTATTTTCTAACTTAGCATCAAAGTTTACACGTCTTCCTTTCACTTACACTAGAAGTCTTGATACCACGACATAGGTTGATGCACCATTATAGGACATGAGGACTTGTTGTGTGTTCAGTCTAGGATGTAACAATAAATTCGGATATCTTCTGGATCACTGTTCTAACCCTTTAAGCCTACAACAACAGCCTACATCAATATCATTGACCTGTGTCCGCTGAAATCCCCGTCTATGTACGTAGTTTATTTAGATAGTTAGTGATATCCTATGAATAATTATTCAAGTCACATGTTCTTTATATAAGTAATGCTTACATGATAAAATTGCTATCAAACTGTTTACCATTTTTTCCTTTGGAAGCTCTTTCTTTGGATATTTTTTGAGCATTGTTCAAGACTTTTTCAAAGTCACATTGCCATTGGATTTTCAAAAGTGCCATTTGGCTCAAGCTTATGTTGTTAAACCAAACCTGGTCCATTTGGATTACAAAAATTTGCTTACTAGACATCTGCCCTTTTGTGGTTGGTTTTTCTTTCTTTGAGAGATGTCACATTAGATGTTTAGTTTGACTAAGCCATTCAACTCACTACCTCACCATATGACAATTGGAGAGACCTAGAGTGTAATCAGCTAGTATTTATCTTGTATACATGTAATGTTGGTATATAATGAGCTTGTCATGTGATCACTAGCTTTGTTATGGTTTTTTGTTTCTTTAACGTGACAGATAACATGATTGACTGGATTTAAGTTAGTGACAACATGACATGAGCTCGTCCGACACTATAATGATCTACCTATACGAAAATGTATATAAGATGAATCTAATCCATGAGTATATTTCAAAATAAACGGAAAAAAATATATTATTTGAATGAAAATAGTCTTAGTTGTACCTGTATCTTTTTTTGAAGTAAAGTTTCCCAAATTAGAAAGTAATAGTAATACCATAGTGACTTGTACAATATGTATTCATAGTCAAGTCCAAAAGTAGAAATATGCCATACTTAAGTCCAAGAACACAAAGCTACAATGACATACATCCAATTGTATACTAAAACACAAAAGTAAGCTACAGTGTACGCGCACTTTTCAGTTTTGCCACTTTTAGCCCCTGAGGTTACTGCTCAATTGCAAAGTTAGTCCTTAACGTCCGTTAACTAACAGTCGAGGATTAAATTTGAAACGGAACAATAACTTGAGGGGCTATTTCTGTTATTAAGCAAAGCCTGAGGTTACCTTTTTTCAGTCCCTAATAACGTTGCAACAAAATTCAGGGACTGATAGCAACACAGTACCTATTATCCAAATAACTGTTTAAACATCACTTCAAATCATTCCGTTAGTTCCCCGTTATCGACCTTTTGCAAATTTCGTCCTTAATAACAAAAATATATATATATATACAGTCCTGAAAAAAAAAAAAAACAAAAAAAACAAAACTTTAGCAAATTCATTCCCGTAAATAAAATAATCGAGGGCAACGCACTCCCGCCGCAACGCGCGGGTTAACCCGCTAGTTGTAACAAAACAAAATATCTAAAAATTATATAATACCTTCTATTAGTTGAAAGACTGCAAAAATATAATTATTTAATAAAATCATTGACCATTCTAAATACTTGTTTTAAAACAAAGAATAAAAACCAAAGAAAAGACCAAAAAACTTCTAGTGTTCTATATGTTAGTTGGTGCATATATTTTGCATGCTAGCAAAACTCTCCTTCATACATGGCTGAATCTTCTTTTGATTTCGACGAGCGTCCGCACCACCCTACTCCATCACGCTCGTACCAATCACCCGCTCACTCGTTCTACAGCCCTCAATCTCACCTTTCCCCAACTTCACAAAGAACACGCTATAAACGAGTTCCACCCACCACCCCTTTTGCCTCTGACCATGACCAATCTTGGCAAGCCGAGATCTCATGGCAGTTTGAGCCAACGGGGTGGCAAGACACTCGTGGCAGTGCTCTTGGGGCTGCATTAAGTCCATGGACCGGGCCAACACCCTCACGCACACCCTCTCCTGTCACTACACCTAGTAGTCGTGTGTTTCGCCAGTCAGCTAAAGACTATTACCTTTCTGGTACTTCTGGTGGTGTTATTAATTTTCGTAACTATACTAATCCGCATTATGAACATTCAGGTGTAGTTTCTTCTGGTAGACTCGAGCTACAAAGCTTTGTCGATGACCATCAACCGCAAAGTAGTTCTTTCATTGGTGGTTACATCAAGTCTCCTACTTTTGCAAAAATGGGAGCTAGTTTTACTAAAAAAAACGAACGTTTGATAGATGATGTTGATACAAGTATCATTGATGATGACTATATAGGACACGACATAAGAACCAACAACAAACACGATCCGCGATGGTTGTCTGTTTCACATGCTTGTGTTGATGGTCATACTAGTCCTCTTCATGGGATTTCCTTTAGAAGCTATGACCATGAACATCATCGTCAAAGTAGCCACCGATATGATGAAGATAGTCCATTTCCTCGCACGCCTCAGTATCTTCAAAGTTATGACGTTCAAGAGGGACAAGAGTTTGACAATGATGAGGAAGAAGTTGCACCACCGAAATCTGTTGGCATTTTTGGTCTGTTTAAGTATTCAACGAAGCTAGACATGTTTCTAGTAATTATAGGTTGTTTGGGTGCTTTGATAAACGGAGGATCTCTACCATGGTATTCGTATCTTTTTGGAGATTTTGTTAACAAAATTGCTTTCGACAATGATGAAAAGGATCAGATGATAAAAGATGTCAGAAAGGTAATTTCGTATCCTGTAAAGCGCTAATTGAATAAAAATGGAATTAACTCAGCTCCTTTTCTTGTTTATGAAAATCAGGTTTGTGTACTAATGGCGGGATTAGCAGGAATAGTTGTAATTGGAGCCTACTTACGTAAGCTCGACAAAAAGCTAGCATTCTTTTTTTTAGTAGGATTTTTTTTATCAAGTTCAATGCTTCATATAAGTTACGGTTAATAATTTTTTATTTTGACTAACAGAGATTGCTTGTTGGCGATTGGTGGGGGAGCGATCGGCTCATAGAATAAGAACTAAGTACCTAAGAGCAGTTCTAAGACAAGACGTTAGCTTCTTCGACACAGACATTAGTACCAGTGATATCATGCATGGGATCTCAAGTGATGTTGCTCAAATCCAAGAAGTTATGGGGGACAAGGTATTTAACTTACGAGACAGTTACAAATCTAACCCAATGGGCGTGTGAGATTTTTTACAAATACCTAAATGATTTATGTGACTTATTTGTGACTTCTAATTGGTAGTCTTCTTTTTGGATTCTATGAAATGCAGATGGCGCACTTCATTTATCACATATTTACCTTCATCTGTGGCTACACTGTCGGTTTCTTAAAATCTTGGAAGGTTTCTCTTGCTGTTTTCGCTGTCACACCGTTAACAATGTTCTGTGGTATCGCTTATAAAGCAGTCTATGTTGGCCTTGCTACAAAAGAAGTGGTAAGAAGTAGATCAAAATATAAAACACCAATTGTTCAAGTTTATAACTTTTTGATGTTCTTTTACAGAATTCTTACAAGAAAGCGGGTAGCATAGCAGAACAAGCAATAAGTTCAATAAGAACTGTTTTTTCGTTTGTAGCAGAAGAGAATTTAGCAGCTAGATATGATGCAGTATTGGATGAATCCGTCCCGGTTGGAAAGAAACTTGGTTTTGCAAAGGGTATAGGAATCGGCGTTATATACCTCGTTACTTATTCAACGTGGGCATTAGCCTTCTGGTATGGATCGATTTTGGTGTCAAGAAACGAATTATCTGGTGGTGAAGCCATTGCTTGCTTCTTTGGTGTCAATGTTGGTGGCAGGTAACTAACTAACTGCTCATGCCAACTGTGTTTGTTTAGTGGACATGTATTTTGGGACAAACGGACTAACTAACAACGATTTATGCAGGGGTTTGGCGTTAGCTCTATCATACTTTGCTCAGTTTGCACAAGGGACTGTGGCGGCTAGTAGAGTGTTTGAGGTTATAGATAGGATCCCGGCCATTGATCCTTATAGTACTTCAGGGAGAAAACCCGAGATTGTACGAGGAAAAGTGGAGCTAAAAAATGTTACTTTTGCTTACCCATCTCGCCCAAGTATCCCAATCCTCAATTCTCTTAAATTGGAAATTCCGCCACAAAGAACTTCAGCGTTAGTTGGTGCTAGTGGCGCTGGCAAGTCTACCATTTTTGCTCTTTTGGAGCGTTTCTATGATCCTATTGAGGGTAAGTTCTGTTTTAAGATGGTTTGTACTTTATACTATTATTCGGTTTTGATGCTAATCTTACTTTCTGAATGACAGGCTTGATCTTGTTGGATGGTCAAGATATAAGGACATTGCAAGTGAAATGGTTAAGATGTCAAATGGGCATGGTGGGACAAGAGCCTGTCCTCTTTGCCGATACGATTCTTGAAAATATTTTGATGGGAAAGGAGAATGCAACCAAAGACGAGGCAATCAAGGCTTGCATTGCTGTGAATGCGCACAAGTTCATAAGCGATCTGCCACTAGGCTATGACACTCAGGTTTACAACATTTTGATTATTTCATTTTCATGTAACAAACGGTGTAATTAACCTTTTTGGACTTTATAACTTTGATTATTATACTTTATGTTACAGGTAGGTGATAAAGGAACTCAACTATCGGGGGGTCAAAAGCAACGCATTGCATTAGCTCGTGCAATGATCAAAGACCCCAAGATTCTTCTCTTAGACGAGCCCACAAGCGCCTTAGATCAAACATCCGAGTCTCTAGTTCAACAAGCCATTGATAAAATCTCAAAAGGAAGAACAACAATTGTCATTGCTCACAGGCTAGCAACCGTAAAAAACGCTGAAACAATCATTGTTCTTGAACAAGGATCTGTCATCGAAATAGGCGATCATCATCAACTCATGGCAAAAGAAGGTGCATACTTCTCTTTGATCAAACTTGCATCTGAAGCAGTATCGTCAAACCACATTTCCGAACATATATTCACACTATGAAACATCTGGTACTTACAATCTATTGAAACAAAACCACGTATATTCGATATCAATGTCTGGATACATGAAATCTGTTCAAGACGTAAACCAAACACAAAAACCAACCAAAACGAGCTCATACACGATTTTTGAAGTATGCAAACTACAAAAACCCGAAGGCGGTCTACTGTTTTTTGGCATAATCTTTGCTATGTTAGCAGGAGCTATCCTTTCCCTATTTCCCTTGGTTTTAGGCCAAGCACTCGTATACTATTTTGACCCTGACAAATCCAAATTAAAGAGGGACGTCTGGTATCTTTGCTTAGCACTAGTCGGGCTCGGGTTAGGCTGTATTCTAACCATGACAGGTCAACAAGGCTTCTGTGGTTGGGCTGGTACAAAACTCACGAAGCGTGTTCGTGATCTCCTCTTTCGGTCTATACTCAAACAAGAGCCCGGTTGGTTTGACTCAAAACAAAACTCAACAGGATCACTTGTTTCAAAACTTTCGGTTGATTGTATAAGTTTCAGGTCAGTTTTAGGTGACAGATACTCTGTCTTATTCATGGGCTTAAGCGCAGCTGCTGTTGGTCTTGGCGTTTCGTTTTATCTTGAATGGAGATTAGCACTTATGGCTACTGTTCTTACACCTTTTACTCTTGGTGCTAGCTATTTTAGCTTGATTATTAACCTTGGGTCAAAGCTCGACAATGGTTCTTACGATAAGGCTAGTGGTATAGCTTCAGGTGCAGTATCAAACATACGTACAGTCGCAACCTTTGCAACACAAGAAAAAATAGTAGAGTCTTTTGAAAAGTCTCTATTAGACCCAAAGTCAACTTCGATTAAAAGATCACAAATTACAGGGATTTCATTAGGATTATCTCAGGGTGCAATGTACTCAGCGTATACGTTAGTCTTGTTTTATGGGGCGTATCTTGTGAAGCAAGACTACGCAGGATTTGGGGACGTGTACAAGATTTTCTTGATTCTTGTTTTGAGCTCGTTCTCAGTTGGACAGCTGGCGGGTCTTGCTCCCGATACTTCAATGGCTCCAACTGCTATTCCTGGTGTTTTTGATATTGTGAATCGTGATCCATTGATTCGTGATAAAGGAAAAAAGCTTGAACGGTCAAGATTGTTTGATGTAGAGTTTAAGATGGTTACTTTTGCGTATCCATCTAGGCCTGATGTGACCGTGTTGAGGGATTTTAGTCTAAAAGTGAAAAGTGGGACCATGGTGGCGGTTGTTGGAGGCAGTGGTTCAGGGAAATCGACGGTTATATGGTTGACACAAAGGTTTTATGATCCGACCCGTGGGAAAGTTCTGATGGGTGGAACAGACTTAAAGGAACTTGACGTGAAATGGTTGAGACTTCAAACGGCGTTGGTTGGTCAAGAGCCTGCTTTGTTTGCTGGCACGATTCGTGAAAATATAAGATTTGGCAACCCGAATGCTTCATGGTCAGAAATCGAAGAAGCTGCTAAAGAAGCTTATATTCATAACTTCATTTGTGGACTCCCTCAAGGTTATGAAACTGAGGTATGCATATATTACTTCGTTGTTAACACGCGTATGAAAGTATTTAAGTTATTATTTACCATATAAATTACTGCGTTTTAGGTTGGTGAAAGCGGGATTCAGTTATCAGGAGGTCAAAAACAAAGGATAGCAATAGCAAGGGCTATAGTGAAGAAATCAAAGGTGTTACTACTAGATGAAGCAACAAGTGCATTAGACTTGGAATCCGAGAAACATGTTCAAGACGCGCTTAGGACGATCACCAATCGCTCCACCACAATCGTAGTGGCCCATCGCCTTTCCACCATCCGAGAAGCCAATGTTATAGCAGTGGTCCAAGATGGTACAGTGTCGGAATATGGAACTCATGACACACTCATGGCTAACCATCTTGATGGTGTGTATGCTAGTCTTGTACGTTCCGAAATGGAAGCTAATGCTTTTGCTTAGTTATCAGAAATAGCGATTCATCGTTTATTTTTTTAAGTGTACTGTAAATAATCTTCTGAACTTAGAATTTTTTTTCAGCTGTAGGTTGTCTTGTTTTTAAATATTCAGAATGAGTTTCACACCGTCTATTTAACTGTGGAGGGTGTAAGGTATGACCGCTCGGGGTTTCAAAATTTTAGGGCACACAACTTTGTCACCAATTATATGCATGTATACACACATTTTTCACAAAGAAAAACATTATTGAGATGAGAAAATATCTTAAATAAGTAATATATTCAACGTTTAGATAACTAATTGTATTATATTTTATAAACGGTGACACTCTTCGTCCAGGGCCCTCAAAATTTTCAAAAATTCAGGGACGGCCTTGAGTTTCACTATAGCCACTCACTATAAACTAATATCCTATAACTTAAAAATGCAATGATTCTTAGTTCTCTTTACAAGACGTGATGCCAAACACTTTTAAACATGATCAATACTATAATAACATTGACTTTTGTTCTAAAGAGGTTCATATTTTTATAATGGAATAAGGGTGTATAAAATTTTGATTGATCAAAACACTTGTGAATAGAACATTGCAATTTCGTTACCTTTCTAATGGCGCCATTTGCTCTTCTAGTAAAGCGACAGATGATCACGGAGCTAAATTTACCAATCTGACCCAACTCGTGAGAGTTAAAGCAACTACGTTGCCCTCGAAGCTTCAACATCAAGCAAGGGTATAAAAGTCATTTTTTGTTAAAAAAAAGCTCTTGCTGGTATAAAGTGTTGTCTTTGCTTAAAAGCCAAGTTAAAGTAGAATAATAGTAAGGTGCCATAATTTGCTACATTCCTTTCCATCTTCACTTTTATGTTTTTTTAATGCTAAATATTTCATTTCGACATTCTTTGAAGAAAGAAAATGGCATCTCTTACACCAGGAGTGCTAATCAAATTACTTAAAACTATTAACTCTAACGTGAAAGTTCGTGGTGAACACCGCTCAATCTTGTTACAAGTCATCAGCATTGTCCCAGCGTTAAACGGATCAGACCTATGGCCTAACCATGGGTTCTTCATCAAGATTTCAGATTCATCTCACGCCACATATGCATCGCTTTCAAAAGAAGACAATGAGCTTATTCTCAATGATAAACTTCAAATAGGCCAATTCTTTTGGGTCGATAGAATGGATGTTGGCACACCGGTTCCAGTTCTAGTTGGGGTTAGGCCAGTTCCAGGACGGCATCAATTTATTGGGAACCCGAAAGATTTGATGCAAATGTTGGATCCATCTGAGGCTATTAAAACGAATGAACCGGAGAAACCTAAAAAAACAAGTACTAAAAAGAGAATCGTGATAAAAGAAGAGAAGGTTGGAGTTGCTTCAAGGTATATGCAAGGAATTGTGGCAAAAATAGATGGTACGAAAAAAAATGAAAGACAACAAGAGATAAAAGATCAGGTATCGTACTTCAAATTAAAATTTTAATCGTTACACAATATATTCTGAAGAATGCAAATTGTAGGTGCACATGACATCGAGTTTAAATAAGTCTTCTGATGCATTAAAACCGCGGATAATTACACAACCGCTATCAACTAAGCACGAAAATATCAGCTTGAACTCGGTGCAAAGAAGGAGAGATACAAAACATTCACCCGAAACACTTTCATGGTCTTCCCTGCCTCCTAAACTACTAAATCCTGCAAAGGTATGTTCATTTTTTGTAAAGTAGGGCAGTCCTTAATTATGGAAAACTTTATAGGATTATTTGCACAAAATGCAAACTTACTTTATCATTTGTATCCTTTTTAAGCATGTGAATAAATGTATCTTACTTGTCACCCCATCCTTTTATATGTACCAATAAATGTTTTTGCTATTCCAAGTAACAAACATGCATTTTCCGTCACTTTGGTGTATTTTGTGATTTTTTTGCCCCTCCCGGGTAATAGGAGTGTTAATAAATTGAAGGGCAAAATGGTCACAAAATACACAAAAGTGACGGAAAATGCAAGTTTGTTACCTCAATTTGCAAAAATATTTCTTCCATACATATAAAAGAATAGTGTGACAAGTAAGATACATTTATAGGTCATTATCCCATTATTAAAAGATGGCTTTGTGTCGACCTCGTTTAGATCATTTTGTATCAAAGTAACCCTTAAAACGACTTTCAAAAATTATAAATTTCATATACAATGTGAATACATAACCATCTTTTAATAACACAGATGTAAAAAGTACGTTGTTATTTTGTGCAAATAACCCAACTTTTTAATAAGAGTTTACAAAATCAAATGAGACATCGAAATTGTAACTATTTTTTTGTAATAATCGATCAGGGAATGATTCGAAGGCGAACCTTAGCTTCACTTGCAGCAGCAGAAGCTCAGAAAGAAGCAATAACAGCAGACAATCTTGTCAAATGCCTCGGGTAAGCTGGTTTATAAATCGAAAAACATCTATGAAAAGGAAAAAAAATCTAACACTCTTTTTATCGGTAAAATCTCATGGCAGAATATTTGGTGAACTTTGCTCCTCCGCTTCACACGCAAAACCCCAAGAGTCTCTAGACAAGTTCTTTTCCCTTTACGGACTAATAGAACAAGAAGATGTCAGTATTACCCCTGCAAAGAACGGACTAATCCACCTTTCGACTAGCTCACCAACACCAGAATATAAGGACAAAAAGAATGGAGTCACTCGAGGTAAAAGTACAAAAAAGACCCCAAAGAGTAAAGTGGAGCTGAGCGTTGATGATAAACTAGAATGGGCAAATGGGGATGGTTTAAAAGACGGAAAAGAGCTAAGAGCTATTCTGCTAGGCGAAACACAATCTTGGTTTCTAGAGTTCTTGGAAAGAGCACTTGATGTCGGGTTTCAAATGGGAAATCTAGAAACCGTTAAAGGGAAAGGGAAAAATCACAGCAATGTTGTTAACAAGCCCGAGCCAAATAGTCAGATTGCTGTGACATTGTCTCAACTCAAGCACGCAAACGCATGGTTGGATAAACTAAGAAGCAAAATGGTTTTAGAGAAACAAGAAGTTCATGTGGAGACTATTGATCGTTTAAAGCAAAAAATCTACACTTGTTTGCTCGTTCATGTGGACTCGGCTGCATTTGCTCTAGAAAACAGGTTAGATCGCGTATGATACGAAGCTATAAACCATGCACCTCCATAATTTATCCTTGTAACATGTATATAGCATGAATTCTTTTACTTTTTTTTTTTTTGTGCCAAAATCAAGATTCATGACTATATACTACTATTTGTTGTTAACTTATAATTTTGTGTATAACAAAAAGTTGTAAGGATTTGTTTGATCATACCTTTGATTCCATTGTGATCATGAATATAAGTGAAACGGTCCAAGATGGAAAACCAGTGTACATGCGAAATCACGTGATGTGATCTAGCATGTACCCTGCTTCTCCAGCATGGACCATCTCCCTAGCTAAATATACTCCTCTAGATGCATTAGAATACACAAAGTTATTTTTGGATAAAGATTGATTTTGACTGAATGATGAACTTAACATATATGTGATATAGATTGCTATATATAATAAGGTGGTAGTATCAAATTATATTGGAGGGGTGGCAGGTTAGGTATGTTTGTGACAATGTAGTCTAAAGCAAGTAGGTGAAGGTGTTAGATCAAGAAGTTATTGGTTTGGTGAGTGTTGAAGTTTGGTTGCCAAAAAGAGAGGTGATTAGTGTTATAAGCTTTGGTTAAGGGTTAGCCCAAATCTATGTCGATCTTTACTTTCAATATGTAAGCATGATGTACAAATCATCAATTAAATAGCTTAAACTTGCATAGTTGGTCACATCTACCATTTGAGCAATTGGATATTTGATACAAAGACGAAACCAGATCAAATATGACAGGGTACACGTAAATTTTTGTAAATATACTAACTAAATAACACTATAAAACATTTCAAGGTACCGGCATTTAAGAAAAATCGATATTTTTTTAAAAAATTAACACTACATCATTAAAATCCATAAGTGTCCCGAGACTCTGCGGGAACCCCTCGTAATAGTTTCATATTATTGTACGGAGTAATAGTTTTGACATGCATGTATAGTTATATGTAACAGTTTTCAAAATTGTAATGTGAGACTGATAGATGATGTATGAAATGCATGCTAAGGAACTCAATCAAATGATATAAAAAAAATGAACCATCATTAAAAAAAAAACATTGAAAGAGACTTATCATCATGCACAAATTGGATAGATTTTGAATTAATGTTTGGTTGGTATCACCTTCACAAAATTAAAAGTTCCTAAATATAGGCCAACCTCTAGATCATCAAGTTGGTGTAAGCTCTGAACAAATTAATGTTTCATATTATTGACTGTGATGTACATGATTTGAAAATATTGACTGTGATCTACAAAAAGAATTGACAAAAACCTAAGAAAAAAGGAAAAAATAGTATAAGCAAACAAAATCATTATATGAAATGTGATGATCTAGGTAATAATGACTTGTAAGCAAGATTATCAACATCCATATTATTTAACCATATTTCATGAGAAAAAGTTTTTAAAGTTTTTCACATTATATAAAGTAGGTTAAGTAGATAAGAGTAGAATTTTACCTAAAGTTTTGTGTAATCTTTATTCAACTTTTTTTTTTTATTGTTTTTAGATTATTATTTTATTTTTACAATGAAAATATAACTGATTAGGTTAATATATGGATTAAAAGTTTAAAATAGATCATTTGCCAATAACTTCAATTATATTTGTGTGCTTTTATGTATTTTTTTTATATGTCAATCCTAGCTATAGTTATTTAGACAAATAATAATTCTATACATATAAAGATCAATTCCTAATAAAAGCTCAAGGAATGAAATGCATGTGTTATTTTTATTTTTTTAATTTTTTTTAAACACCTAAAATAGCCGATTTAACTAAATGAGTAAAACATTGACAAATAACTTTTTTTTACACTCTGTTCTCCAGCTCTTCATTAAAAAAAAAATCCTTTTCTGCCCAAATTTGAGCGGAATCTGTTTCTTTTTTAATAAAAAAAACGTAGACATTTTTCTTCTACAATCATTTTCTTTCTTCTCACTTTTCCTTTCTAAAAAACTCAAGAACACAACTACTTTTATGTATCTTCTCTTTTTATTTCCTTTGTGTCTAAATATAAACTCAAAAACATACCGTTAATAAAGTGTTTTTGTTATTTTCATTCAAGTTTTCTTGAATTGACAACGAAATAAATTTGTATGATAGAAGTTCACACATGGTCAACATATGGGTCAAAAACATGCCACATTAGCTCGTCACCACTAAATTTTTTTAAAGTCCAACACCAATTGAATGCTTTGGGTTTGCTTTCAAGATTCTTTTTTTAGTCGACTACAACAAAGTCGACCGATTGTTTTTTGTTATCCTTTCGCCGACTACAAAACAGTCAACTTTTTTTAATATTTTAGTCGCCTCAACCCACGCTTGTAATGACGAACGATGCTCCTTCACCCTTATCCTATCATTTACCGATAAACTTTATGTAATTATCTAAATTATTAAACTTGATATAGACAAAACAAACTATGTTGCATGGTGTAACTTCTTCAAAATCATTGTGAAAAATTTGATGTGTTAAAACACATCACATGTACATCTTCTAGTGCTACTAGTTCGACTTCTCTAACCGCGGAATGGCTAAAACCGGTCTCCATAGTTAAATCTTGGATTTTTCTAACCCCATCTAAAACCCTTCTAGGTAGGCTTGTCACGGCTAATATCAATTTTGCTATGGATGTTTGAGATCTTCGTGAAAGTATTTTTCTTGATAATAAACGGAGATGTACCATTGCTTTAAAAGGTGAACTTCGAGTCATACATCTTGGTGATTGTACAATTGATGTGTATTTTCAAAATATTTTGTCTATTGTTACTTTGTTTAATGCTTTTGGCTCACCTTCAAGTAATGGTGATGTAGTCACGTATGTCATTAATAGCTTGAGCGATAAATTTGCTCACGTGTACCGTTAATAACTGCTATATAAGCATTGTGAATGGGTACCCTTAAATCCCGATCCCTTGGGATGTGCATAACCGAGCCGGGGTCTCATGAACTTGGTAACCAAGTTATTTGTGAAGGCCCTGTATTCCATCTCTTGTAAATAAAACCTAAAATTGTTTGTGTGTGTTTTGGTCTATATCGATACACCTTCCCCGTTAAGCAATTGATTATATATAAAATATTTTGTGTTCTTAAAACTAGCATTACTTTAATATAGTATAATGCAATTAGTTAGTATCTATTGAATACAAAATGGTGAGGGTAATTCAATAATATTACGTAGTTTAAGGCATATTTTCCTAGAATCTAAATACTTTTGTTTTCATGTTAAAATTCATTATGTCTACACTTTGATGTATAATTATATAAGATTGTCATGTTATATAATTCCAACAGTCACGTATGTCATTAATAGCTTGAGCGATAAATTTGCTCATGTGGTCGGTATAATTGCTCATATTGATCCCTTTCTCGATCTTGCTACTGCTCGCTCGATGTCACAACCGAAGAGACGCGTCTTAATTCCAAGAAGTAACCTTTATCCACTGACGTGTCTCCCTCAGCTCCTACGGTGCTTCTAGCCGGGATTGGTACCTCGCGGGATAATCGTAGTCGTTACACACGTGACGCTCGTGATTCATGTTCCTCTTCTCAACCAAAGGTGTGTTTTAATTTTTCTCATGGTTTTTGTCGTTTTGGTAACGTGTGTAGGTTTATGCATGATAGTTCGGCTCGTGTTCCTCCACCCAATAACTCCTCGTTATGGAAAAGTCAACAAAACATGCCTTATGTTGGTCACACATTAGGTTCAAACAACAAAACTGCACATAATGGGTCCTATAACTCTAATATGGGATAAGCGAATTTTACTTCGCCTATGGAACAAATGTCTTTTTCTTCAACTATGGGTCACATGGGCAAATATCCCATTCTTAGTTAATGGGTATTTTCATGGCAATTTTGCCCCTATTACCCGAACTTCTTTTATCATTTACTCTAGTTTTTTATTATGTTAAATTTTGGATATGTATTAAGATAAATTATTTAATGATTTATAATTGTGTTAAATCCACTATTTACTTATTAAGATAATTTAGTTCCACCAGCCACTTCCATTTGCAAAGGACACGAGTTTAAATAAGTATACGCGTGCATTGTAAATAAGCAGTTTTAACCCTTACCATTTAGGCGGGAAAAGCCGTTCTACCATTTCATCATTTCATTTGTATATAACACAATTCATTTCACATTTGTAAGCGGTTTTGATTTTGTAATTCTCTCTTGTAATAAACTTCTACAAGAGTATAACAAATCCCATTAACTAATTCTTGAGCTCAATTCTTATTTGAATCTCGTTGATTCCTGTAAGAGTGTATCAACTGGTATCAAAGCAGTCAATTCCGGCATCTTAACCCATAAACCTATTGGTTTGATCATCAGGCCAAAATACATTCGTTTCCCTATCACAAATACGTTACCCTTGTTAATTCTTATTCCGCTTAGCCAAAACACGACGGCTAGGTATCATACTTTCCATGGCAAAATTGTCCAACTTTCATGAAAATACCCTAAAGATGATGAATTTGAAAGTATATTACAAGCTTTGTTCGCTACGATGGCAAGTATAGTACTTGCCCTTTTTTCATCTTAAAGGCCCAACACGCCGAGCAAGACAGATTTTTTTCCATCTTAAAGGCCCAACATGACAAGATGGTGCTATTTATAGGCAAGAGATGGCAAGACAGGCCATGGCGCGAAGCACTCGCGCGCGAGACCAGCACGCTGAGCCCGTTGTCTTCTTGCCTAAAACTAGCCATTGCCTCTTGCTAAATCCCTATGTGCACTTCACTTGTAAGCTTCCAAAGAGTATTTCAAAGCCCTAAGAAGGGTTATGTTAAACCAACTCATTAGCCATGGTTAACTGAGGTTAGGATAAGCATTTGTTAGAGAAAAAGGAAGGAAGTACTATATTAACAATTTGGAATGTGGTTAATGCATTGCAAAGAGACCTTATGTAGAGGGAAAGATGGTCCATAACATGCAAATGAGATTCTTGATTTGAAATTCAAATTTCAAAATTCAAATGTTATAATCTTAGGTAGTTCCACAATATTGTTAACAAATTACATTTAAAAGACTAAGTTAAATACTTTGCATATTTTATAAACTATTAACCCATAACTTATTTGGTCAAAAGGGAGTATACCTATTTAGTAATTAGTTAAGTCATAAATAAGATTATACGCATTTGTTTATTTTCATTTGATATTTTTATTGAAACATAGAACTCCAAGTGTTGAGCTTGTTTTATAAAATATTTTGAGTTGGCTTTTATAAAAGGCTTTGAGTTGAGTTTCATAAATGGTTTTGAGTTTGGTTTTATAAAACGGGACTAGACATTTTGACACGATCTCTTTAAGTCATAATCTACTTATAATATTATAAAACATCTTAATTATCATGTACGAACCTGTATTGAAAGATAAAACTTTGTCATGTAAGAGGAAAACCGACTTTGAAAAACCCGAGCGTGTGAATACAACTTCTAGAGCTCGAGTCCAGCGTGCTGGAAGCTGTGTTTGTTTGCTTTTGGTTTTGAGATATCACTAACGATTTTAAATGTCTCATAATATGTATATTTCATCACTAAAACATAAAGGATATAGGGCCATGTTCAATGCAGAACAACTTTTTTGTACAGAACTTTACAGAACCACTTTGGACCAATGAGAAGTTAGTATTATTAAATCTTTTTATTAATTCAAAAAGGCATAATGATAAAATACACTTTCACCTTCTTTTTGAATTTTCTTAATTAAAAAACGTTTTTTTAAATCCCTTATTTTTTTAAATTAAAAAAATAATTTGTAAATTTTTTTCTCAGCATACAGTTTTTTTTTTTTCTTAATATTGTAAACTTCATATGTTTTTAGCGTACATTTTGCTTGCTTAAAATTTTAATTGCACATATGTATTAAGTGTACATTCTTTAAAATCTTCGAAATTTATAAACAAAAAGATAAACATATACATGTAACTTCTAACTTTGTAACAAATCAAAAACATAAATATCATAAACAAAAAATTATATTAAATAAAATACAATTCAAAGCAAAGTATTATCAAAATCATTACAACATATATGCACGTCTTCTAAAAACATATATGCACGCCTTTCGAGAACATATGTGCACGCCTTCTATAAACAAGTGCATCCATAGATCATCTTCGTCTTTCCTATGATTGAGCCATCCCGACCGAAACAAATATATATAAAAAAAACATATGTGTACTCTTCCAATAACATATGTGCATGTTGCGCTTTCTCGTCAAATTCATTAGAATAAATGTGCCTGTCTTTCAAAACACATATATGCACCCTTCCAAGAACATATGTGCACTCACCATCCTTGTCAATTTTACATTTCTCAAATGATTTTTCTTCCAAGCATGTCTTTTTTGTTTTCATTGGCATAGCTTTATGGGTAATCCCTTTCGCAATTGAAATATAACTTCAAAAAAGTAAAGAAAACAATCAGTAGTTGCTTCATGCTAATATGTAGTCAAAAAGTAAAGTGTGAACGTTATGCGCCGTTCGTCCCATGACCAAACGACGTTAAGTTTGACTTTAAAAAAATACTAAAATACCCTCACTATAACCTAGCTACTTGTTCACGAACTTTCAATGTAGTAAACTGAGTAATACTCAAAACCAAAGTCAAAATTAAAACATGCCTTGAAAGTAAATGTATTTAAAACATTAGATATAGAACTCGGGTGATCTTGGCTTCTCTTTCTTCTCCTTGTTTTATCTCCCATGCCCTTTACATCCAATCCTTCCATTCTAAGTCACTCTATTTCTATACCACGTAAACGAAGTTGCTTTAATGTCTTGTAAGATTTTCCTACTATCCGCTTGAACATTATCGTGTGAGAAAAAGATTCCCTGTTTGGACTTCTTGTAGCACCTGTATCATGAAGCCGAAAATATCATCAAGCGCGGTGGAACCTTGCACCATTCTCCGACATTCCATAGCTACTTCACAACTTTCTTATTAACCCTTCTCGCTAGTGCTATATCATCAAAAAGCCAAAAATCCCAAAATGGATATATGGCATCCACCTTTCTTCTTCTCATGTTCATACTCCTAAATACATGAAACAATTTGTCTCCCCATCCTTTTCACCATATGTCAAGGAAGAGAAGCACACATCACTATCACCACCCAAGCAAGGCATTTATACCTCTATTTACTGATTCAAATGGAAAGAAGCACCAATTCAGTTTTCATCACCATTTTTACAAAAATTAGAGAGAAAAGAATTGGGGTTTTGCATTAAAGGTGTATACAAGACAATTCAAGGTCAGGGTAGATAAAGTGATGTTCTCACGAGGTCACGATCTACACGATTGGTGGCGTCGAGTAGTAAATGAAAAGAGTGTATGTGGCGTCGGAGAAGATGGCATGATGGTGGTGGCAGTGAGTAAATGAAGAGTATTAATGAAAAATGAAAATAAATGAAGAGAATATATGTTTATATAAATCTGGGATGTAGATGTATTGTTCAAGGTAAAATGACGGAAATACCCCTTTAAAAACCTTAGTTAACTGACGTTATCTTGAATTGGTGGGCCCAGATGGACGGAGGGACAACGGTGAATAACACACTTAATGCAATTTTTTGGTCAAAGGACTAAACCCTGCGGTCAACGCAAACCACAAGGACGAACGGTGTAGTTTACTCATGCTAATATGTAGTCAAAGAAGTAAACAATAAATAAAGAGTAAATTGCAAAAATCGTCCCTAAACTACAAAATCTTTGGAAAGTGCAAATATCGTTTTTCGTCCCTGGCCTATCAAATGACTAAAATACCCTTCTCTCTTTATTACTAAATAACAAATTCTTTAATTAACCATCGTTTTATTTATTTTTAACGTTTTCGTTTTTATTACGTTTTCGTCAGATTTTTACTCATCATAAAAAATTAAAAAATGACGAAACAATACGAAAACGTAAAAATCTGGTTTGACTTCATAAATAAATAAAGAAAACTCTAACAGTAAATATAATACCCTTTTAGCTTTAACAAAATAATACCTCATCTTTATTTAAATTGCAGTTTTGGCACTTTTAATCTTAACCACTGATCAGACTCATCTAATGGCTCAGATTGATTTATATGGTTCTGTAAAGTTCTGTACAAAAATATGGTTCTGCATTGAACGTTACACAAAAGATATATATGTACAATATTTGCATCAACATTATGCTTTATCTAGTTTTTTTTACACATATCTTAAAATATAACTCTTCAACTATAAGAACTATAGCTCCAATTACTTTCAACGAACACACACGGATCTATGATTGCTTTTTATTAACAAAATATACAAATTATATGTTTTAAAACCCCGATCGTCCACGACCTGTTTAAAACCCCGATCGTCCAACAACATGTTGAGTCATTGAAAGCCTATCTTAAGAGAAAAACCCACTAAGATGTCATTTTTAAAAAACCGATTTAAAAAAAATACATAATGATAAAATAATATTTAAAAAAAAACAAATTTTAGCAAAAAAAATTAAAAAGAAAAACAATTTCTCAAATAAAAATGTAACTACATAATATTTGTCACGTATTCAACGTTTCTTAATTGAGTCATACAACTTTTTCATTATTTCCCCCAATTTCATCAAATCCACCAAAACCCCAATTCCATGTTCATTTAACCCACCAAATCTCAAACACCAAATTCATCAAATCATCATTACCACATGATCCAATCTTGAAATCCAATTTTCAGGCATTTTTCCTTTTTTTTTATTAAATATTCTTGATCTTGAATACCCAGTTTATATAAGGGGAAATCTTACCTACATTATAATGAAGGTAAGTTACCTACATTTCCTTTGAAAAGAAGGTAGGGACAAGGGGAAAATATGTATCAGGGACTTACTGCAGGGATTAAACTATACATTTTTTAATTTTTTTTCAAATGAAATGTAGGTAAGTTACCTACATTATAATGTAGGTAAGATTTCCCATTTATATAATGTTATAAAGTTAGTTAATTTGTTGTTGATCTTTTAAGATTTGGGGTTTTAGTAAAAATGGTGAAGCTGACAATGATTGTTTGAAGGTATAATATTATCAAGACCTTTAGTTGTGGTGGTGGTGGTGGTGGTGGTGGGGGGGGGGGGGGGGGGGAATTAGAAAACATATTATACATACTACAAAATTACATTTTGAAAACCCCAATCATTCTAGGGTTTTTCTATCTTCCAAGCTGTTGGAATTAGAAAACAAATTATACATACTACAAAATTACATTTTGAAAACCCCAATCATTCTAGGGTTTTTCTATCTTCCAAGCTGTTGAGATGTCGTGTGTTATGTCGAAAAGATGATGAGATTCAATCGGAGCGCAAAATCAGTGGTTAATGCTTTTATGAAAAGAAAATAAAAAGGTAAACAACCCCCTTTTTTGTATTCCCATTTAGGTTTTGTTCTTTCTTATTGAATAATAATAACGTTTGGGGAGGGGGGGTATGTAATACTAGCATTCACATAAATCTATAGCTTCAGTGATGAGATTGCAGATTAACTTGGTCTGCAGATCTTGATAGGAATCTAGAATACAAATCCCAATAGGTGCTATTAGATCTTTACAGGTCACTATGAAACAAAAAGGCCCGATGAATGTCATATCTTTAAACTTGTCAACTCTAAAATTAAATACCTTTGTAGCATCTAGAAAACATTCTAAATTTAAATTGATACATGTACACCTAGGAAACCAGAGGCGACATCAGAAGATGCAAAGTCGTCGATGCAAGATGATGCGCCATTATTGCAATATGATGGATCATTATTGCAGGATAATGGCTTTAGGTATCGCGTATTTAGGAAAATCCAGGTAAATTATCAAGTCTGCATATGCATATCGTATAACTAAAAATCAAAACGAATCGACTTTAAAAAAATCATTTATTGACATAGGACAAAATAAATGCACTTGATACCGATATTAAAATGGGCATGCAAATTCTACCCAAAAGAGTTAATAATTTACTTGACGAGTTTCGTTCAACAAAAACACACCATTACATAAGAAGAATCTACCACCACTTGGAGAACAAATCAATTGTTCCAAATGTGGAGATGTTCGAGAAGATGTTGAAAATCAGTGAAGAACAAGAAGATGTAAGTAGTTGCTCTCTTACTTGTTAGTTTGTACATGAAAAATGAAATAAAGCTTATAAATTGCATATTTTGAAGTTTATTGTGTATGAATAAGCTATACAACTATTATTACTTTTGACTTTGAATTATGACATTGATATTTTATACAACGAGTCATCGTTGTCGATCATTGTCTTACGAAATGTCCTACATAGGATCAAGCTTAAGATCTTATAGGATCCCGAGACCATACCTCGATCTAATCCGATCCGATCTTACTCTTCTCGGATTACAAACTACTACAAATTTATGATGAAAAACATGTTAATCTTTTTAAACATTTTATAATCATAATTTATGAAAACATTTATATGAAACATTCATAGTATTTTGTGGTTATAATGTATTACAATTTATCATAAAATTACATAAGAATAACATTAGAAGGATCTTAAATCTCCGATCTTACGATCAATCTTGCAAAGACTCCTGGTAGGATCCCGATCTTGACAACCTTGCAACGAGTACCATCATTGTGTAATTGTACAATGAGTACCCTCATTCTACGATGATATTAAATTTATCAGAATTTAAAGCAAAAATATATCTCCTTCTCAAAGAGTACCCTCATTATGTAATTGTACATTTTGGCACTTGGTTGCAAGTTGTATTTCTTTAGCTTAGTCATTAGTAGATAAGCTTCCTTAAACTTCAAAATATGCAATTTATAAGTTTTATTTCATTTTGTATATACAAACTAACAAGTAAGAGAGCAACTACTTACATCTTCTTATTCTTCATGGATTTTCAGCATCTTCTCGAACATCTCCACATTTGGAACAATTGATTTGTTCTCCAAGTGGTGGTAAATTCTTCTTATGTAATAGTGTGTTTTTGTTGAACGAAACTCGTCAAGTAAAGTATTAACTCTCTTGAGTAGAATTTTTGCACGCCCATTTTAATATCGGCATCAAGTGCATTTATTTAGTCCTATGTCAATAAATGATTTTTTAAATTCGATTCGTTTTGAGTTTTAGTTAAAAGATATGCGTATGAAGACTTGATAATTTACCCAGATTTTCCTAAATACGCAATACCCAAAGCCATTATCCTGCATCTTGCATCGGCGACTTTGTATCTTCCGGTTTCGCCTCTGGTTGCCTAGTTGTACCTGTATCAATTTAAATTTAGAATGTTTTTAGATGCGCATCACAAAGGTCTTTAATTTGAGAGTTGACAAATTTAAAGATATGACATTCATCAGGCCCTTTTTTTATGTAGTGACCTGTAAAGATCTGATATCACCTATTGGGATTTGTATTCTAGATTTCTCTCAAGATCTGCAGACCAAGTTAATCTGCAATCTCATCACTGAAGCTATAGGTTTATGTGAACACTAGTATTACAGAACCCCCCTCCCCCAAACATTATTATTAAGAAAGAACAAAACTTAAATGGGAATACAAAAAAGGGGTTGTTTACCTTTGTATTTTCTTTTCATAAAAGCATTAACCACTGATTTTGCGCTTCGATTGAATCTCATCATTTTTTCGACAAAACACCAGACCACTCAACAGCTTGGAAGATAGTGCAACACCCCTAAAATCGGTCCAGCAGAAGCATACAAGTTACGAGGGTGCTACGTATTTGATCACAACACAAAGTAATAAAGAACGGTTTTACCTCAACCGTTTAGAAGAAATTTTCATCATTTAAAAGTATAAAGTTTACATCATCCAAAGATAATGCGGAAATACAGGCCCATAATAAAGCGGTCCCCATATATAAATATCAGAGTCGTCTATGACCATGTCATGCCATTGCCTTGCGCCTCCAAAGTTTAGCTATCGCCTTTAATCATGAAAATACATGCTAAAAAATCAACACAATGGTTGAGTGAATTAATAGGTTTAGTAGTAAAGCAGTTGATCACTAGATTTCAAGTTTAAGAAACAGTGAGCTATGTTGATATACGCCCAAAATCGAAAGTAATTGTTATTGCCCTAAGCTCATGATCGAAACCTTAAGTCTTTCAGTTATGTGTTGGTGTCTACGCAGCCAAGCACTAGTAGGCATCTAAGTACCCATGTAGGTATCAACGTACCCAAGTAAAGTAGGTATCAACGTACCCAAGTAAAGTAGGTGGTTACGCACCCAACCAAAGCAGCTATCTACGCAAGTAAAGTAGCTACCGGTTTTTAACTTAGGCAATAATAAAATCAAAAAAACATTCATTTGTAAACAATTGTGATCATAGAAAAAGTAAGTAGCATGTATCTTCTTCCATAGAGTTTATAAAAATAGTTAAAGTAAAGATGGGGCTATGAACTCACCTTGAAGCACTAGATCATTTAGCATAAAATAAGGAATTAAGAGACATTTCACAACGGTAACCGAATAGCTCAACCTATAAGATACGATTTATCTTAACAGTTATGACACGCTAAAATAAAGTAAAGAAATTGAGTTCTTCGAAGGATGGTTACATTAACTCTACACGTTGATAAAAGATTTAGTTTTTCAAGTTGTAATAGGTTGGTGGTTGGTTAAATAGAATAAATTGAAAGAATAAGTCAAAGTATGTAACATATACACCTTTATAAAAATAAACAAGTATATAGTTCGTAGCATAAATTATATAATAAAGATGAACAACTTAAAACAATCAAAGTGTATATAATACATGGCATGTATTATATACAAGAAGGAATGAGAAAATAAAATAGTCAAAGTATATAATACATTGCATGTATTATATAAGAAAATAGGAAAATAAATAAAACAATATAATTTGACACGTTACAGGAAACCTCAAATGATGAAATAAAGTGTTTCCGTTTAAAAGAAAACACACAATTAAGTGTTATAAAATAAATAAAAAAAGTTTAAAAGTTTTGTAATTTTATATGTTTTTCGTCTTTTTGTCGGAATTTGTGAAAAGTATAATTTTGTGAAAATATTCTAAGTATAAAAAATTTATAAAATTTCGGCATGACGTGTTCGTATATAGGACATTTCCATATTTTTCAAAAGCGCCAATTAACTAATTAAAACTATCCGACAAAGTCACAAGTATCCGTTTCAAGAATACATACTCTAAAATATCAATTTGATACAATAACGGACCCGAGATGCCCATTTTGGTTCATCAATACCAAAAGTGCACATATAATCAATAACGGCTATTCCGTATACTCACTATCCAAACATTATTTAACTATGTTAACCACCAAATATTAATTAACAAAGTTTGAAAAGAAATGAAAAGATGAAAATATTAGTTAAGTGATTACTTATAAGTTAGAAAAAAAAAACCCTTTTTATAAATCCTAAACCTTTAAACTCCAAATCTTGAAAACACGATCAAAAGAAGCAAAAGGAGCAGCGGCGGCACGGCGGTGGTGGTGGGTGGCCGACGGTGATGATGGTGGAGAGAGGTGGTGGTGGTTTTAGAAAGAAGGTAGAGAAAATTATAGAGAGAAGAATGAAAGAATGATGTTTATTTCTCTCTCTAAAATTTAGAAAGTGTGGGTGTAGTGAATGAAAAAATAAGGTAAGTTTGTTTATATAGTGGAAGCAAATGATGAGGGAGGGGGATTCTTGTCTCTATTTTCTTTTCGTTCGTCGTCAAAATGCTAGTTTTTAGTCCGTAAAAATTATACCCTTAACTCGTAAAAATATAACTTTTACAAAAGCTAATAGATTATTAAAAAACCTTCGAAACGAGTATAAATACGACCATATTCACCGAAAATATAACACACTATAAATTGGACTTGTGGTGTAAATTAGTCACAGGGACCATTATTGTAATTTTTGTAAAATAAGAGTTCGGGGCTCGTTTAAGCTCGATAACATTTGATTCAAGACACGAAATTTACACCATTGAGTTTAACATAATTTTTTACGAAGATTGAGTATTCATACGACTAGTATCTCATAAATGTTATATAAATCTTATTCAAAATGTTTATTATCTATTGTATAGTCGTCAGGTATCACGAGTAGGCTTTGTCCATAGAATAGAACCTTAACTTGAATATTCGCATTTTTAACAAATGTTTTCGAATAAAATCTTAAATAACTTATTTAATCATGTTTTTTTAATTAATTTGTGATAATTAAATACAAATTTAATTATTATCGTGTCGGTACGTGTTACGTGCCGTCTTTCGTTATACTCGAAATAGTTATCTGTTAAATAATCGAATGTGAACGGAATGCTCAGAAGGTAATAATATGAAAAATAAAATTTATTTTTGATTAAGAAAATTTGTCGGTTGACTACCGGTTACGCAGTAACTGAGTTTACGCAACGGTATACGTTAAATAGTCAAAAAGTCAAAGTCAAATGGTAAAATAGCCATTTAAAGTTCCAAAAATTTCCGGTTGTCACAGATAGAATACCCTAGAATGATTAGGGTTTTGAATATGTAATTTTGTAGTATGTATAATGTGTTTTCTAATTCCAGACCCCCCCCCCCAACTAAAGGACGTGATAATATTATACCTTCAAAATGTAATTTGGGGTTTTAATAAGGATCGTGATCCATTTTAAAAATCATTTGTTTTGAAAATTAGATCGACGAGGCTCTGATGCCAATTGTGAAAAACGTAGAGGGGGGGGGGGGGGTGAATATGTTTTTGTTTAAAAAACTTAAATCTTTTGTAACAAACAACCGATCAAGTGTGACGTAATATGAAAGGTGACAATAATGCTTCTAAAACAATAAATATAATAGAGAGCATCAAATAAAACATGTTGCCAGAACACAAGGATAAACATCAAGCTACAAAACAAGAATAAACATAATATAAAGAAAAAGCGATAAGTAAAAGAAAGCACAAACCGGACACGAGAGTTTATAGTGGTTCGGTCACGAAGCTCTTCTTCGCCCTACTCCACTCCTCGCGTACCCAACTTGAGAGTTACTTCACTAAGTCAACAAGCTCCCTTCTCGGTGGAGAAAACCTTACAAACATCGCTTATACTTTTTTCGGTACAAAGCTAAATATCGAGTTCTAGTTCGAGGTAGAACCAACCTAATGTCGCTTACACTTTTTCTGGTACTAAGCTAGATACCGAGTTCTTCTTTGGGTACAACCAAACACTTTATGTTTTATGACCCAACATGAAAAACCTTATGTTTTATGGCACAAACACATAAACGGTCTAATTTACTTTGGTGTATATATGGTGATGATACAATGATGTGTACAATGATGATCCAAGACATAAATGTCTAATTGTTAGGAATTAGAAAATTCCATAGTGAAGAGTCGGTCACCCCAAATATTATCTAGCATAAGTTAGCTCGTAGACTTGTCGTTATTTACGTTACTTAGTAGTTTATTAGTTAGTTTGTAGCGTAGATTAGTTTAGTGTAACACCGTGGAGGAAGGACGGGTCTTTACCCACTGTATGCCTGATCCACAGGCCGATAGGAGGTCGTGTATTGTGTAACTATAAATACCCCTTCCATCCATGGAAGGGGTGGTGCTTCATTCAATCTAACCTTTTACATTTTACAAAGCAAGTCTCTAGCTTGAACACCCATCTCTCTACTTTCTCTCTCTAAAATGGCTATCATGTATTTTGATCATCCAAGACCACCCGAATCATCAAACACATAAATATATCGATCCTACAAATGGTACCAGAGCCAGGTTGTTGTGTCTTGATGATTTATTATGGGTCGAATACTTGTTTTTAACTGATTTTGTTGCATTTTTTGTGTCGGAAAAATTTGTTTCCTACTTATTTGTGATATCAGTTTTTGAACTTGTTTTGTGTATCCCTTTTTGGTAATATCAGTTTTTAAATTGTCAAGTGGTCTATTGTTTACTAATATCTGTTTTGTATCTTTTGTCCAAACAGTACCATTGTGACTATTTTTGTGTTACCAATTTATGTGAAATAAACTTGTGGTCAAATGGTTGTTACAGTGGTCAAAATGGGTAAAAAGTCATGCTTTTTATGTATTTTCTGGGTTTTGCTACTTGGTCGATAAAATGGTCATAACATATTCTTGGTAGCGAGTTGTTCCACATTTTTTATGGCGACTTGTTTTTACAAGTCGTGATCGTGGCGAGTTGTCACTAAACAGTCCAGATACATTGAATCATTAGCGACTTGACACAAAAAGATGTGGCGACTTGTTATAAAAAATAATAGCGACTTGACTCATAAATCTGGCTAGCGACTTGGAAAAAACCATTTGACCAAGCGACTTGTTTTTTAACAAGTCGTAGCGACTTGGTTTGGAAAAAGTCATAGCGACTTGGTTTTGAAAAAGTCGTAGCGACTTGGTTTGAAAAATGCTAGCGACTTAACTCTAATGACCTATAGCGACTTGACAGTACCAGAAAACAAGATGAAGAAGAAATGACTCTACCTTGACCACAACATACCATTCATCATCGACCTATGGTTGCTACTTAACCATCATCAGTCATCAAAATAAATCAAGTATACCCAAATTCATCACTACCATCTCATATCTATAACAACAAAAATATGTAACTCTTATGATCTCGGGTCTTTAATCCGTGAAAAAGAAACCTCGAAAGGAGTCATGGTCTTTCACTCGAATCAAAACTCATCATCAATCATTGTTTTTAAAGACAACACTTCAAAAATATTCGAATCTCAAAGACAAGATCTATAACAAGATTGTTATAACCTTATCATCTATTCGTTCTTGACTAGACTTAAAAAGGCAACATTAATTAAACCTACCCGAGACCCTTATCAAGTCTTGAAGATCGAGTCAGTCATCATCATCATCTTTCGTGGCAGCCTCTTAACCTCCATACCATCCCTGTGGTATTTACGAGCTCAAGCCAACTCTATGGCGAGCACGAATGGAATCGTTGGATTGGATTAGGTTTTGGAGAGTATATGTGGTAAATGATTTGATGAAGGGCAGATTTGTTTTTGTTATGTTATGAGAGAAGCAGAGATAATATTTTGTGATGGGAGGCGGATTATTTTGTGAGAATGTATGTGTTAGGTTTAGGTCATTTGTCAGAAATATTAGGGTATCCTAATACTTATAACCGGTGATATTGAGTTGTTTATGGATCGGGTATTATACTTCTTATGGGCTTTCGTGCATATACTGGAATTGGGCTTATTGGTGGACTGCTGAGTTTATTGATTGATCAAATATGATATCCGAATTTTGTTTAGCTAAGGATCTTGGAGTGAAAGATTATGTTGGGCTCATTCGTGGACTTGAGAAGATCAGTCTAATCTTTTATCGTGGTGTAGCACTGTATTGTGTTCAAATCTCATATACCATGTTAATGATTATTGATATCACATTTTGTTATGAGATTTGTTGATACCCGTTAATTGATAGATGGTGATTTAAAGTTTTATGTGGATCATGTGTTAAACAGAAATGGGCCGAGATTTTTTTTGGGTTTGAAATTACTAAATCACATCTTTGGAGTATTTGGTATGGTACGGTATTAAGTGGTATATTTGATATGGATCTTTCACGGTGGATACATAAATTCACGGATTGTGCTTAATATGTGTGATAAGGATTAGTGAAGTTGGTAACCTCACTTGGGCTTTGGAGATTTGCATGAAAAAAATCACTCTCTTCGTTTGGAGGTTGATATACAATTTAGAGATTGTTTTACAATGTCAAATTTATTCTAACGGGAGTTAAAGTGATTGCTACACAAGTTCATTTGAACATTGGGCCATGATGCTTTGATTCGAATGACATTCTGATGGGCTTAGCAATATGAGATCGGATTTATGTGATTTAATGATGAGATTGGATGTTGAGATTTATTGTTATGATTTGGAGTGATGATGAGATTTGATGTGCTATGAGGCTTGATACTCTGGTGTACACATTTTCACGAAAAACATTATGCCACGGCTTGTACTGTTATTGGAACTAGGTTGACTACGGGGTTGTTTGTACGATATTTCTTACTTAAATTTGAAGTGAGGTTTACCGGGCGGGTTTACTTATTTTCGTCATCTTTCTTTCTACCCTTCCGCGAAGATGACTTGTTTGGGCATTTATATAGGGTGATAAAGACTTGGCTATTTAGTTTCGTTTGTGATTCTTTCTTGCTTAACCCACAACGTAGCTATTACTTCGGTGTCTCACTCAATTGAGAACGTCAAGAGGTTTTGTACATTGGGTACACCGTTTCTTCTTCACAAGGATTAGTACAAGTTTAAGTAACGAATCTGGGAATTTTACGTCATGTTCGAGTTTGATATATCGGGTTTACTTCTTCATATGGTCACTACAATAGCCAACGGAATGCGTGATTGATGTATTTACCAAAGTGTTTAATTGGATGGTTGATGATGATGTTGATGTTGATAATGAACCACTGATGAACCGCTGCATATTCCCCTAAAACAGAAATTCACCGAAACCAAAGTTGTCATAACACATTCAAGCTGACATTGTTTACGGTTTTGTCTTGATTTTGTAAAATCCCGCGAAAGAACCTATTTCTCGGTTTAAATCATAGACTTGTAAAATCCCGTGACAGTGGAAACATTCGTGTAATTGTAAAGTGCATTTCCGGATCTATCTTACGGTTTATTCTTGGTTTTGTAAAATCCCGCGAAAGAAACTATTTCTCGGTTTAAACCATAGAGTTGTAAAATCCCGTAATGATGGAACCATCTTGGAGAAAGGAAAGAGCATTTCAAGATCTCTTTTGATGCTGGTGCTACGGTTTCTGTTTCGAAGAAGGGATAAAAGGGTGTACTTCATGAATTGGATGTGTGTTTGAATATTCGTCATGGCAGTTTGGTTATTACTTGGTTTTACGGGGTTATGTGCTTTTAACCATGATCGGGATGAAAACCATTATCATAGTTCGCTTAAAACGTCAAAGGAGGCTAGAATTGAGTTTTTAATCAGAAGATGTGACAACGGAATTAATTCACTATTATTTATTTGAGGTTGAAGTGAATTATCACGGGCAAGTGTACTTAGTATCTGAAGGTATCGGGGATGGTTGGATGAAGATTCTTCAAAATCCTTGTTCGAGCTTATTATCAAATACGAAGACTTGGAAATCTAGTTATTGTTGGGTGTCTTTTACCTTTTCTTTTACCACTTGGGGGAATTGGGCTCTTACCACTACAAAATAACTATCACTTTAAAGAGTTACGTTGTAGTGCTCAGTGTCACATTCAATTGTGGATTTTCAAGAGGTAATGTACGTCTTATACTTGATGGTTGGTTGGTTGAAGAGTATAGAGTACATAGAGAGTACTTAGAGATGCTAATGGAAATCGGCACCGCCCTTTGTTACATATGTACAAGTTTAAGTCACGAGTTCGGGGTAGTTTACTTCAGGGTCAAATTCATCATATTGTGTTATCTCCATCAACTGTCACTGCAAAGAGCCTACTGAATGATAATGGTAATGATTACATGTTTTGCTAAGAGAGTTGAAAAGAGAGAGATTATGACGTATGAACACAACAGTTCATGCCTCGTTCCTCAAAGAAAAGAAAAGTGTACGCTTCAGTGCACTTTATCTTCTGAAGAAGAGAAATCTTCTTATTATGACCATTCTCATCAACATGCTTCATACTTTTTCCATGCGCTTCAGTCATCAAGTGAACCGGGCTACCACTGATTGTTTTCTCATTCCACTTGCTCGATTATAATGAAGATGGCGACATCATGTGCTGATTTTGCGGGAGAGAAGTGTGAATAGAACATTCGGATGATTTTCACTTATTTAATCAAGAATGGCAACTCCGTATGCAATTCTTGAGGGGGAGAAGAAGTGTGAAATTACTGCATGGTTGATTGATTTCTGGGAATGAATGGTCAAACGGCTCCAAACTCATGTAAGAACCGAACTTCTTCTTATCGGGTCATCTTTACATGGTGTTTCTTCTATGAGCCGTTGGTTGACATCTTCACATGGGCTGATATGATTAAATGACAAATTGCTTCTAGTTGCTGGGCTGATTTCTTTGATGAACATCTTTCTGTTCTTGTTTGATTGGGAGGGATTTTAGTTAAGGAGATTTGCTACATATAAGGTAATTAGAACGCATTTGGTGAGATGAAGATGTTAACTATCGAATCCCCAACTGGACAATCTTGAAGAAGGTCGAGTCTACAGTCGGTTCTACATTTTCTGCTACATGATAGAAGACTAAAGACGAGTTGCATTTGATTATCTAAAGACTTCTTCTTATTCAAGCATTCATCATAAAGATTGTCGGTTTAGGGGAGAGCACTAATTGGGGGAGGGTGAAATGTCTGATTTAATCCCCAATTAGATTTGCTCACATTCTTCAGCAAGTTGATTCTCACAAAGATTACAAGTGTTCTTCTCAAAAGACTTCTAGTACATGGGCTTATAATATGTTGCTGATTCTGAAGTGTCAAAACCAGCAAGGGGGAAGGAGACTTACATCTAAACACAAAGCGAGTAAACTTGATGAACTTAATTCTTCTAAGTGATTGAAGATATCCCGGGAAGACAAATGTTATTACCGCAGAGAAACTCAATGTTTGACTCATAGCGAGTAAACTTGATGAACTTAACTCTTCTAAGTGATTAAAGATATCCCGGGAAAACAAATGTCATGACCGCAGAGAAACTCAAGGTTTTACTCATCAAGGCTTTTAGTGTTATTATTCCAACGACGTGAGGGAAGTGATGTAAATGAAAGTTTCTGAAGATAAAAGAGGTACACTGGTGTGTGATGATCTCGATGTTATCGCAATCATCAGGGGAGAGAGAATTGTGTACGTTGAGGGCACTCAGCTGTCTCACTTGAGGGCTTAATCAGTGATTCAGAGATATAATCACTTATTCCGGAGTTGACATCCGCAGAGATTGTCATCCGCAGAGATAATCAGTGATTCGGCCTGCTTCTTCAATGTTATCAGTTGTTCTCTCTTTGGGGAATGTGTGTACTTTGGGTCCTTGAGCTTCATACACGATCATCAGGGAAGAAAGCCATTGTTTACCACAAACATTGGGGAGGTGTATTCTCTCCGGGCATGATGTGTATTCGGGAGAGTTCTTGGATATTGGTGTACTTCGGGTTCTTGAGCTTCATACACGTTCATCAGGGAAGAAAAATGTGAACATGGGAAGGTGTTCTTTATTCCCCTCATGAAGTGTATTCGGGAGAGTTCTTGAGCATTATACTAAGAGACGGACTGCATCATTTCAACTACACGGGGGAAGTGTTCTCTTGACACCTTTTGGAATGGATCGTTTCAGATTTCAGTGGAAAGGAAATTTGAGAAGATTATTTAAATGTGGGATGATACGTTGCTGTTGTTCTATTGGATGATATAACCTCGAACGAAGAATCACGGTGATTATTCTTAAAAGGAGCAGCTGGGTTTATGATAATGATGTGCTTCTTTGTGCACCTGGCTAAAGCAAGCTTGAAATAAAGCTTCGAATCTGCTCAACATAAGGATTTTCGGTTTGAGGGGAAGCTGTGGTTCAATTTCTCTCATTCAGGAGCCTCGAAAGCTTTGGTGGTGGAAGTTTAAGAGATGACGAATTCTATCTTCTATGACGTGCTGCTCGATATCCTTATCTCGGTACTTGTATCATCATCTTTCTTAAACTATATCATCTATTCTATCCTTGTATATATTTATCAAAAACCAAATACAAAATTATAAAACCAGCAAAACAAAATAGAAAAATATAAAACCAACAAAAACCCATAAAAAATTAAAAAATTTTGAAAAATACCAAAAATATTGTTTTCAAAGACATGTCTTCTGGTATCGATAACATCTGCGGTCTTAGAAATGTCATTCAATAATGGCACGGGACCATAGATGAAGTTCGAGCAGGAGGTGTAAATATTCCTTTTCAAAACATGTCACAAACTATGGCTTACAGTTATTTCAGACTGTAACCCGGGCTTCAAAACTATGGCTTGCTATTATTTCTGATAGCAACCCATTCTTCAAGAAAGGAAAGTGTTGCGCTAAACCATTTTTCAAAATTTCGTGCACTTATCCTAAAACAAAACAAGGAAAGCATGTCGTCAAAAAGACTGCTGTTCCTACACAAATGTTTTTCCGTCTAAAATTCTTCAGAAAAATATTTGTTGTTTTTCAAAAATTGTGGTAAATGAGTTGCTTGAAAATAAATCGGAATCAAGTTTTCGTAAAAAATTGAAAACTCAATCAATGACTTCAGTGCTTTTAAACTTTTCAGAAAATAAGTCATTGATTGAGGGGGGGGGGGGATGTTTTCATATCTATATCTTCTAACGGGCTTTCTTAATCATCCTATATGCTTATCTGTAAAATATAATTGCCTATGTTGAAGGACTAGGTTTCTAGGATGTGATTGTTAGGATTAGATGGTTATAGATTGATAAACACATTATTCCCATGCCTATGTATAATTTGATTGATATGTTGGATTGACTTTTATTAGTCGATTGCTGTTTGGGTGATGTCGACCACCATATATCTGTATGTGTGTTCACTAACGTATGCAGGTATATTGGTATATAAGAATGTTCCCGATCCGGATCCCACAATTGAAGATGATTGGATGCCGAAAGGAAAGGGTAACTATATCTTGGGTTGACAAATGAAGAAACGGAGCTTAATTGGACTTCAATGGAGAGTTGGCATAAATGCAACGTAAGAGGTGTCACTGCATCAGCAGATGGTTTTCTTCTAAGTGATTGAAGAAACGGAGCTTAATTTGACCTCAGTTGGCATTATAATGCAACGTAAGAAGTCTCACTGCATTTGCAGACGGTTTTTCTTCCAACCCTCAGCAACAACAACAAAAGCTTCTCAACCACTAATGTATCTTTGTGCAGGATACCATTTTTTAAACAATTTTGAAAATTTTGAATAAATTGTTTTGAAAAATGGAAAATATTGTTTTTGAAAATTAATTGGAATCAATTTTGAAAATCACCGGACTTCATTTTTATCAAAACTTAAGTCACTCAATCATCGACTACGGTCATCGATTGAGGGGGAGAGTGATTTAAAATTAAATATTTTCAAACGATATTTCATCTATCAAGTCCGTTTGTACAAAATAAAGTGGTGATCTAAAGATTTAATGTTATGTCATGGTATGATTTTTCTTTTGAATCAAGGTCTTTCAAAATGAAATTTTTTCTGTTCTTGTTTGATTGTGAAATTGTTTTATTTTACTTAAAGATCTCTTAAAAACTATCATACCTGACACTAACAATCTTTTATGTCGAAAAAACTGTTCCTTATCAGTCATTTTTCAGAATTAAATTTTGCCACGTCTTTTCCCAAAATCTTTTAAATGATTTAAATCAATTGGGATCACAAATCTCAAAAGGTTTGAAATTTTTGATCGGGGGAGAGATTGTGATTTAAATCTCTTATCTGTTTAAATAGAGTTGGTTTTAGTCCTTTAAAGGCACTCCTGCCTCCATGTGCCAAACGATTTCAAATACACAATGCACATGTTGAGGAGGAGGATTTATCCAAAAACAAGATGAGTATTTAAACCTGGCCACATATTCTCCCATGTTTTCTAAACCTTATTAAATCACTTGGGATCCAAAATCTCAAAGGGTTTGATATTTTTGATCGGGGGAGAATTTGTGATTTAATATGAAATTTGATAAAAGGTGATCATTTGATTCTATGTGTTGGCTCTCTCTAATATGTGCTAAACTCTTTCATATATTGATGCACATATTGAGGGGGAGGGAATGGTTTATATTGGCAATCGTGAAATGTGCTTCAAATGAACTCTTGCCTCTATGTGATAAAATGATTTCAAATATCCTATGCACATATTGAGGGGGAGAATTTACCAAAGAAAATCAAATGGCTTTTTCTAAGGAAATTGTGATCAAGAAATTATTTCAAAGAAATATTTCAAAGAACTCTTGCCTCCATGTGCTAAACAATTTCAAGATCATATGCACATGTTGAGGGGGAGTATTTCTAAATGATCAAAACTATTAAGGTACAAAATACTTTGATATTTTATCACCAGTACCTTGATTGATTTTCCAAATGATTTTTCAATTGGTTTCGAGAAGAAATGAACAATACCAAAAGATCGACCAATTTACTTTATGCATGGTGTTATAAGGATGGTTAGGCTAGGTATTCGTTCCCACGATCCTGCCAGAGCCGGAGGGATCTACCCAGGGACAATCCACTAGATAGTGTAGAGTCCTTAGGTATGATGAAAAAAAGGAGAAAAATGAGAAATGGGAAGAGTGCGGACTGAGACAGAGCTAGTACTGGAATAAACCCAACAAGGTTCTAGTTATGAAGTCTCGGTAAGCACTGAAGAGGTTGAAGAATGAAAAATAATTGGAATGTGAAAAGGGTGAAAAGAAATAGCCCTCCAATAATTCAACCTTAGGGCAGACACCGGGTTCAATACATATGCTACTAGTGGCTACTAAGGTAACACTGGTATTGAAGACAAGACGTCATGGACCCAGTGACGCACTGCACTAACCTTCCCAAGCTACTCAAGTTCCTCTTAAATGGGCTTGTTTCATTCTCACGGGGAACCTACATAATCTATCGACTTTCTCTTAGAGATTGTTGATATTGAAGAAGGAGACCCTCTCCCTAGTCTCCGGCATAGGAACAAAATATGCACTATTGAGTCTAGAGCCAAGAGACCATCCACAATATCTCATTAGGACACTATATTCTTGAAGACTCACTGTTTCACACAATGTGGAAAGTGAGAATATATCTTAAGAGTCCTACGCATTATCCTTGTGGTATTGCCAGAACATCCGAGTGATATGTAAAAATATTCACAATGAAGATGGAAAGCCTTCTAGAGCCAACATCAAACAAGCTCTTGGTAGGTGACATGTGAGATCTTCTCGTAAGATCAAGCTTGTGACAACTGGATAGAAGCGATGGGGAGATTCAATCTTGAATCAACCTTGGTCCAGGAAATGAATTGACGAATACTTTTGGAAAAACCGTTCGATGTGCAAATCTTCTTTTCTCTAGCGCATCGAATGTGTATTCATTTTCGAATTCAAAAAGTATCTCTGATTGAAAAATACTTTTAGAAAAACCATTCGATGTGCGAATCTCTTCTTTTCACTAGCACGTCGAATGTGTACTCATTCTTTAATACAAAAAGTATTTTGATTGAAAAATTGATCTTTCTCATAAACCTTCTTTGTATTGCAAAACTCTTTCTTCAAGCAATACATGATTGTTTTTCAAATCATTTTTCATCAATCAGTGAATCTCAATTCGCTGGTTCACTCACTCCGTGTTGTCTTCTTTGAGACGTTCCGGTTTGAGAACGGCTAGAACAGCTGCGAAACCCTGTCAAGGAGATTCCTCGAATCTTACCGATCACAGGCGTACTTGTACTGATCAACAAGGAACCGTGGGCGGTGTACCTCAATTCAACGAAAGTGATCAAAGACACTTTCGTGTGTTTTATTGCTAACTGTTGTTTGCAGGTACATTTGGACGGTTGCGGTGATCGAATTGAGGAGTCAATCCAAAGTCGCATGCTCACAGCATCCACACTTAATTTGAAGAAATCATGACTGGTGCATATCTACATAACCTGGCTCGGATATTTCATACTATGCTTCTGCTTCGCTGCTGCAAATATCATGAACCAGTAAGGCTTCCGCTACTCGAATGGAAAGATGTCATGATCCAGAAAGTGTGAGCATGTCGGTCCGAAAGTCACAACTTCACATGATGGCAACACAACTATGGATGATCAAGAGAGATTTGCTGTGGCTGATGATCTCAAAGAAAGATCGAAGATCATCAAAGATGTGGATCAGTTCAAAGACCTCCACTTAAAGTACAAAACTATGCGGACTTTGAAGAATCGCTACACAAGCACAAAGATTGCGGAATTTGAAGAATTGAAGTCTACGAGCTTGGAACTAAAGACAAAGATAGAATGCAAGGATGCAAAATGTAAATCATGGGGTGACTTCCCTTAGGGGGAGATTGTTAGGAATTAGAAAATTCCATAGTGAAGAGTTGGTCACCCCAAATATTATCTAGCATAAGTTAGCTCGTAGACTTGTCATTATTTACGTTACTTAGTAGTTTATTAGTTAGTTTGTAGCGTAGATTAGTTTAGTGTAACACCGTGTTTACCCACTGTATGCCTGATCCACAGGCCGATAGGAGGTCGTGTATTGTGTAACTATAAATACCCCTTCCATCCATGGAAGGGGTGGTGCTTCATTCAATCTAACCTTTTACATTTTACAAAGCAAGTCTCTAGCTTGAACACCAATCTCTCTACTTTCTCTCTCTAAAATGGCTATCATGTATTTTGATCATCCAAGACCACCCGAATCATCAAACACATAAATATATCGATCCTACACTAATGAATATGAATGCCTAATCTAAATGATCTTCTTAAGTAAGAAGTCTTTACTGAATGAAGATGACAAGTGCCCTTGAATCTTCTTATGTTGATGTGCTTTGGTGCATGTGAATAGCAAGATCTCTAAGCTTGATTTGGTGGATAATCATGGAAGTATGCTTACAACAAGATAAAAGTTAGAAGCATTATAATAAAGGATTAATGATGCTTTAAGGACATGAGAATGTAATCAAATGCTTGGTGTTAATGGTGACTACATATATGCAAAAATTTAGAGAAAATGTGTGTGAAAGAGATGATCAAAATGACTTGCAAGTGGTTGTTATTTATAGCAAAAATGTGTGTGGTGTCACCAATAAAAGACTTGACGTGACATTTCATGAAACTCAACTATTAGTGATGTCATGGAATATGTCATAAATAATTTCTTATCTAATTAAAATGCAATGTATTTAGTTAAAAATATATGTTTTGTGTCGATTAGTCTTTGTCTAGTTGCTTGTAAAAGAAAGTGCATGTGAAATTGCTAAAAGAAAGTGTGTAATCACTTTGTAAAAAGAGTTATGCTACATCCACAAAAGGTATACAAAAAACATCCACAAAAGTGAGGTGGCTATGTGTGACTGGTAGCTTTTGCCGCAATTTATTTTTCTTCTTTTTGATTCCACCAATCACACATAGACATTTCATTTTTGTGAATGTTTTTTTTGTATATCTTTTGTGGATATAGCAAAACTCTTGTAAAAAATAGTCTAGTTGTGTACTTGTCTAAATAAAATGTATTTAGCAAGTGTGTAAGTAAACTTTTGTATTTGCAAAATAATAAGTCTAGTTGTATACTTTGCAAAAATAAAATATATTTTAACAAGTGTGCAAGTAAACTTTATTGCTAAAAGAAAACTACAATTTGTTTACTTGTTCAAATAAACTAGTATTTGGACGTAAACCTTAGTATAAAAATAAGAGTGATATTTGTAAATGCAAAATGTATAATGAGGCTTGAAAGAGAATGATTAACATTTTAAATACTTAATAACTCTAAAAAGTATTTTAAACATTCTCAATAGTATGTTAAGAGGTTTGATCATAATGCAACATAACAAACATATTCGAACTTGTGTTTTAGCATACAAGGACTCGAGACGTCGAGAGGTGTAGATGAATGTAAGTTGAGACAAAATATGATTACGAGTAACTTGCACATTTTACGTTATGTATTACAAGTTACATATTTGTCATCAAACAAAATATACGAGACTGTGTAGATTAAATATCGTAATATTTGCAGTAACAAAACTTTGTCAGGTAAGAGGAAAGCCGACTTTGAAAAACCCGAGCGCGTGAATACAAATTTTGGCGAGCTGGTAAAGAGTGCTGGCGCGCGAGTCCAGCATGTTGGAAGCTGTTTTCGTTTGCTTTTGGTTTTGAGCTATCACTAACGCTTTTAGGGTGCGTTTGGTTTGTAAATGGGGTTAGAATCGGATTTAGATTTGGGAATTGTTTATAAAAAATTGAGAAGAGAGAAAATGTATAATTAATTAAAAATATATATTTTATAAATTAATAATCAATTTAAAAATACTATTAGATGTTAGTGGGATTGGAGAAAGAAATGAAAATATGAGATAGGGTGTGTTTGGGGAGGGGCTTATGGGGCTTGGGATTTTAAAATAAGTCTGCTTATAAAATAAGTCTCGTTTGTCATGCGGGCTTATGAACATAAGCCCCTAAAAGGGGCTTAAAACTTTAGCCCTATAAAAGGGGCTAAAAACTTTAGCCCGGGGCTTATGAACCATAAATTACATATTTACCCACAAAAATATCTAACATATACCATAAAACTCATTTAATTATATCATTTTTAGTAATTTTGCAATAATAAACCCCTGCCCCAGCACATTTGTCAAACAAGTCTACAAAAATACAAATTTCAACTTCGGCTTATAATAAAAACCCTAGCCTCAGCTCAAGCCTCAGCCCAACCCCAGCCCATTGCGCCAAACATACCTGTTGAATAGGTGGTTGTAAATAAATGAATTACCCATTGTGTCAGAGAAAGACAAGGATTTCATCTGAAACATCTCGTTATAACCACGAATGTATCTTTGATTCAAATCTTTTATTTTATTCAAATAGTGTCAAACAAACTGCATATTCAAAGAATCATTTCATTCCAACAGGGCAACAACTACATAACAAACAACAACTTAAATGTCTCATAATATATATTTATCATCATTAAAATTTAAAAGAGATATATATGTACAATTTTACATCAACATTATGTTTATTCTACTTTTTATACTTTATATCCTTTATACTTTATATCTTAAAAAATATAATGTATATGTTGTTTTAAAAAAAACAACATAATAATTTGCATAAGATTATAAGTATCAATTTTTTTACAATATACGTTCAATAAAGACTCATTTATTTCATTTTTAAAAGTTTAACCTATGTACGGCTAAATTACGAAAAATGGAAATATAATTATCAAATTGTAAGCACCGGTTACTTTAATATGAAAATAAATATACGCGATTGTACGTATAACAGTGACTCATGTAATTCTTGTTTATTTATATAAGGATATCTAGAAAATCATTTTTAAAAAACTTTAAGGAGTATACTTTAACTTTACCAACGCTCATTATGTGCTATTAAACTTGCATCATGTGTACAACATAATATCAGTAGTGAAATTTAAATAACAACATCAACATCTTTATCAGCTAAATAAAATTAATCTTGAGTTACGTAACAGAATTTTTTACAAATATTTTACCATATTCTAATGGATATTAATGCATAATGAAAAACTCGTGCATAAGTATTAGTTTTACTTATATCACAATTTTCATGCGCAAATTCTTATATGTGTATATACTGAATTAAAATGTTAAAATAAATTTGATTTATGTGTAAACTTTGTGCGTGCACGGAACTTATAACTATATAATTATATGCAATTATTTTTAAAGACACAATATTCCGTATTAATACAGAATAATTTTTTTGTCAAAACCCCGTGCATGCACGGGTATTATAACTAGTAATATTAAAAATAAATTAAAAAAAAAATAAAAAATCAATTACTCAAAATAAAAATGTAACTACTCCTCAATATTTGTCAGCTAATCAACGTTTCTTCATTGAGTCATACAACTCTTTCATTATTTCCCCCAATTTCAATCAAATCCACCAAAACCCTAATCCCAAATCCATCAAATCCATCAAATCTCAAAAACCCATTTCACCAATTCATCATCACCACATGATCCAATCTTGAAAAACCCAATTTTCAGGTATTTTTTCCCATTTTTTTTCATTAAAGATTCTTGATCTTGAATACCCATTTGATAAAATTAGTTAATTTTGAATACCCATTTGATATAATGTTATAAAGTTAGTTAATTTATCGTTGATCTGTTAAAATTTTGGGTTTTAGTGAAGATGGTGAAGCTGACAATGATTGCGCGTGTTACGGATGGTCTTCCGTTAGCCGAGGGACTTGACGATGGGCGCGATATGCAAGATGCTGATTTTTATAAGCAGCAAGTTAAGTCTTTGTTTAAGAATCTTTCCAGGGGGCAAAATGATGCCTCGAGGATGTCGGTTGAGACCGGGCCTTATGTTTTTCAGTATCCTTTGTTTACGGTTTTAATGTTTTTGAATATGTGGCGTGAATGTGATTGTGTTAGTAGCTTGTTTAGGTAGTAAAATAGAAGCCGTTGGTGATGCTAGGAGGAGATCACAAACCTGATTTGTATTTGCGTATGTGTCTTTGTTTTGATCGTTATCATGACATTGCTGTTTAAATGAAATCTATTATAACGTTCCAAGTTTCCAATCTCTTGTGGCCATTGATAGGTGTTCTTAGTTGCTAGCTGTAAGAGGTGTTTGCGGATATTTAATTTAAGGGGTGTTTGTCTAAGCTTATTTGATGGACTTATGAGCTTATTGATTGATAAACTAATAAGTCCAATTTTTATGGCTTATGAGCTTATCAACTTGAGCTTATAACTTAGTTAAGATCATAAGCTTAACTTGATAAGCTCATAAGCCGTAAAATTTTGAGCTTATTGGCTTTTCAGTTCTTTTGTAAGCTCATTAGCCCATCAAATAAGCTTACACAAACACCTCCATAGTTATAAGCCCATCAAATAGTTATTGCTTTTGTAGTTAGTAGTTTGTTTAGGTTAGTAAAATAGAAGGCGATGGTGATGCCAGGAGTAGATCAGAAACCCGATTTGTATTTGCGTATTTGTTTATGTTTTGATTGGATTGCGTGGTATTATTGTTTAGATTAAATGGATTTATTTAGTTCCAAGTTCCAACCTTTTGTGGCCATTGTTAGGTGCTCTTAGTCGTTGGTCGTCAAGATGTGTTGGCTGATATTTAAGTTAGGGGGTGACTGGGTGTTTGTCTAAGCTTATAAGATGGACTTATGAGGCCTCGAGGATGTCGGTTGAGACTGGTACTTATGTTTTTCAGTATCCTTTCTTGCGGTCTTGATGTTGCAGTATGCGATTGTGTTAAATGGGTATGATTCGGGATTTTTGCTTTTGTAGTTGGTGAAATAGAAGGCGTGGGGGCTGTTAGGAGTAGATCAGAAACCCGATTTGTAGTTGCGTATGTGTCTATGTTTTGATTGGATTTCGTGGCATTGTTGTTTAGATTCAATGGATTTATTAAGTTCCAAGTTTCAACCCTTTTGTGCCCATTGTTAGGTGCTCTTAGTCGTTGGTTTTCAAAGAGGTGTTTGCCATATAATATAGGGGGTGTTTTTCTAAGCTTATGTGATGGACTTAAGAGCTCATAGAAAGATTGAAAAGTCAATAAGTTGAATTTTCATCGCTTAAGAGCTTATAACTTAGTTAAGTTTATAAGCTTAACTTGCTAAGCTCATAAGCCATAAAAATTGAGCTTATTGGCTTTTTAATTTTTCTGTAAGCTCATAAGCCAATCAAATAAGCTTACACAAACACACCCTATTTTTTTTTCGTCTTGTTTTTCCCTCGAGTTATAGACCCTCTTTTTTGCCGATTCCGGATGAGCATTATGTGTTGTTGTTGCTTACATGTGTAGTGATTATACAAGCACGTGATCTGATAGGAGTGATAGCTGTGGGCAGACACTTGGTTACTTTGATTATTGTTGTGATATATACTTTGCTGTGTGCTTGATATGTTCTAAACTTGAAAACTGGGCGTATTCGTGCACAAGCCACTTCACACAAAATAATGTGATTATGTGAATATCTGTATAAATTGCTTATGGTGATGTGTAAAACAGTAAAAGCATTCCATCAAGATCTGAGATCGAACTATGAATCTTGACGTTAACACACAAGTTTGCGTATCTTACCTATTCTAACTATATGTTAAATGTACCGTCTATGGATTGGGTCCTTTTCCTTAACCTGTATAATCAGCTATATCATTGAAGGCCGGGTATGTTATTTAACAATGTGCGATCGTGCTTATCCAAAGAAACTTGCCTTCCAATATCTGGAAGATCTTAAGAATGAATTTGAGCGTGGTTATGGGAATCAGATTGAAACTGCTGCAAGACCTTATGCTTTCATAAAATTTGGTAAGTATTAGTACTTGTTATAGCCTTATAAATCTCATTTAAACGTTTTTTTCATTACGCTAACACCCATGTTCATGAGTTTCCATACTGAAATTTGGCTTCTTTTTTGTTGAATAGATACATTTATACAAAGGACTAAGAAATTGTACCAGGACACAAGAACTCAGCGGAATATCTCTAAGCTGAATGATGAACTTTATGAAGTTCACCAAATTATGACTCGCAATGTACAGGAAGTCCTTGGTGTTGGTGAAAAGTTGGACCGTAAGTTCTTTTTCTACTAGCCTTTGTTACACTCGATTATTATTTTTATTTTATTTATTTATTTATTTATTTATTTTTTTTGTTTCGTTTGTTTATCTGTTTCTAGTATAGATTAAGATAATGTAGGTACCCATATAGGATTTAGAAAGTGGATCCATATTTTTTATTGAAAAGGCTAACCGTGGCCCTTAAAGTACCGTCAAGTTTATAAGAAACTTAGGGGATGTTGGTTGGAGGATATGGGTATGTGGTTATGCGCTTCATGGTATTTGTTTGTTTTAAGGGTATTGGTTAAGGAATGGGTTTGTTACCATCAAATTTGGCATCCTCCATACCCACTTAAAGGGTTCGGTTTAGAAACCCATGCCCATGTCTATTCCCCTCTTTTTCAACCAGACCTACGATTCCTTGCTGCAAATCAAAGTATCAAACATCTCTGTAGATAGCTAATCAGTAACCACCAGCCACTTAATGGTGATGATTATGAGTATTTTCTCTCTTGCCCATAGCCCCAAGGGGCATTGTTAGCATGCATTTTTTTAGTAGATTTACTTCTTAAAAAACTGTTTCTATGGCTCTACGCCTCTACGCCTCTACTGGTGTAATTCTTGGAAAAGAGTGCAAGATTTCGCACAAGTTGAAACAAGTCATATAACTACACGAGTTGAGAAATTTAACAAGTCCATGCTCAATATTTTGAGAAGCTTAGTTCAGTGATCATATGATTAAATGCTATAAACTCTCTTGTGACGTCCTCACAAAAACCTAACCCTAAACAAAAACACAACCACTGCTTTTTCCGGCTTTCGGCTTCGGCCGGCTGTCTGGGGCCTCCCATCATTTCTTTCTATACCTATCTTCTTTCTTTTTTATCTTTTCTCATTGATCATGTTGCTTATTAGACAAGTAGGTATTCAGTGATACTGTCTTCTTCGGCAAGGTAGAAATGCTTCAGATCGATGTGGTTGTGATCTATTTGATCTTAGTGTAAGTGTTGGCCATAGGGTCGGTATCATCGTTGTAGATTGGTCGGTTTAGTTTATTTATATAATATATATATATATTGCCTTTCAAAAAAGAAAATACTCTCTTGTGACAATTTTTTTTAAATAAATAATATATTTGTTTTATTTACATGTAAAAGATTAATAGTTTCCTGTAAGTTGAGACGAGCATCTGACAATATAGGTTTATATATTTTTATTCATTTGTGCTCACACTTTGAGAAACGTAATCTAGTGATTAAATAATCATTTGCTAATTCAAATGGTGTGCTCATGTAACGTTTATATTGCTAGTTAAGTGACCCTAACTAATTAAACAATGGAGCCACATTTGACCCCCTGGGCTGCTGCCAAGTGGCTGTAGACGGAGATTAATGAAATGCTCTGCTTCAAAGCATATTAGTTATTAATATTTGGAAAGAAGGTGCACTTAGGTATGGATGCCTACTGGATAATGTTATACGTTGTTCTTTGAATTATACGGTGGTTAAGCGTATTGAACTATCGATTAAAAAAGTTGCACCTTCAACCATGATGTTTAGTTTCTGACATATCTTACTCGCAATATATTATTATAAGATGATGTAATCATGATGTTATTCCCATGACTTGGAACTCGTCAAATGAGATTGTTGAAATTTGTAAATTTATGCAGAGGTGAGTCAAATGTCAAGCCGCTTAACATCAGATACTCGCATATATGCTGATAAAGCAAGAGATCTAAACCGTCAGGTTGGTTTGTTTTTATTCAAAATTAATACAATGTGAAGATTACAAATGATAAAAGTTTTGTAAAATATAATTTTGTTCGTGACAACTGCTTGCAGGCTTTGATTAAGAAGTGGGCTCCGGTTGCAATTGTGCTAGGAGTTGTTTTCCTGTTGTTCTGGGCCAGAAACAAGATATGGTGATCGCGGCTTCATTAGTTTAACATGTGGAAATATTTTTTCCATTTCGTTGAGAAATTACAGTTACAGGGTCTAAGTTAATTCTATTCGCACCACCTGCACTTTAGTGGAATTATATAAATTTGCATCGTGAATTGGAGAATTTTGTTTTTGTGTTTAATATTTAGACAAGTTCAATCCACCAAGAAGCATTCGCTATATTGACGAAACCTCACATTTGTGTTGGTCTTCGGTTTTTATTTATTTAATGCTGATCTCCTTCCAAAATGTTCACAACTGCATGTTTATTCGTACAATGAGATTCACATATCTTTTTAGGGATAAATTCATAATATAGCACCTTGTTGAATGCTCCATGTATATTACAAAACTGTCTTAGGATTGCAGAAAATAGTTTTTGGACTATTATTCGGAAACAAGGGAAACGGAACATTTTCTCAAGTTAAATGCCTAGTTTGATAATACTCAATACCACCGGAGCGACTTGAAAGGTAGGATCAATACCCAGCGGAGCGAGTTGAAAGGTAGGATGTAAATTGTCATACCCTTTATCCATGAATAAAGGGACTAAACTAAAAAAGATATCACCGAGTGTCTAGAACCACTTATATTAGGTTTCACTTAATTTGTTTGCATGTTCATATGTTTGGGTTGAAAGATGAAGAATCAACCGATTAACACCATGTTGATAAATTTACCCATCAAATCATTTGTGTTCGAATAGCTTATCTAGTTCTTGATTATCGACTCATGTATGACTCTTATTGAGAGTTTGGTTTCACCTTATGCCCCTTGTTACTGAACAGATCGAGGAGTTCACGTGTAGGTTCATGGATAAGTGGGAGCGGGCCAAATTAGTGAAAAGCCAAAACAGAAGATCTGGCTACACTTACTGCCTTTAGCTTTGGATTTCACTGTTTTGCAGTAATTGCATTGTTACATGGACATATTCTTAAAATTCTGTTAGATTATAAAATGACCATCTCTTGCTGTCCACTTTGTTTAAACATTGGTATAGTCCTAGACAGCCGACTTTGACCGAGTTCTGTCTTAACCAAAAAGATTCATACTGGTTGTTAGCTCAGCGTTGCATTGTTGTTCTACGGAGTTATTTTTGGATTACCGAAGATAGAACATCAAATGCAATATCTGATCTTCCAAATGATGTCCTAATGACATACATTCAAGATTACATGCGAAGTCACTATGTTTGCTCAAAAAAGTATTTTAATGTCATCAGTATGTTGTATGCAAATTTCATCATCATCGACCCCTTTATGACTGCCAAGTGTCGGTAAGACTAAAAAACTTAATTTTCGGGTTTTGGTGATTAGAAAGGCTGTTTGTATGCATAGGGTGATTAAACCAGCTGAGAAAATTTAGATAATAAGCATCCTATGATTATAACATCCCAAACTTTACAACATACAAGCATTCAAAAAGTTACCGAAAAGCATATTTTGAACATGAATTCAGACTTTGTAACTACTTCATCAAGCTTCTGATGAACTCGTCATCGATCCAATCCTTTGAGGTTGAACCTTCTTGATAAGTAGCATTCTGGGAAGGGCGGCTAGCACCAGAACTAACTGCGCCAGAACTAACTGATGGGATCACTGAAGCTGGTTGGAGATTCATGTCCGACATAACTCTTGGTGCAGCCATTACATCTCTTTGCATGATGTTCATGTCATTAGCGCTGTTAATACCAGAACTCCTCACCAGAAGCCCCCGTGAGCCTGAGCCTGATCCCGAGCCTGAGATTAAGCTCGAGTCTATGTTGACATTACCAATTCGTAACACACCGGTGTTACTAGATGGCTCCCCAGATTCACCCAACACACTTGGTTCACTCAGCGCCATCCTTGGTGGTGGACCCATACCATGTCTTTGCCTTGGGTTCACGTTGCTATCCCGTCTGATACCAGAACCCTGCCCAAAAGGGGCCCGACCACGTGGGGCCCGTCCACGTGAGCCCCGCCCACGTGCCCCCGAGCCTGATCGTGAAGGTACTTGCAGATTACCACTTTGTGATCCACCAGCATTACTAGAATCCCTGCAAGCTAGACCCATGACAACTTGTCTCCTTAGTGCTATCGTTGGTTCTATATCCATGATAGAAGCAGCGTTGATGGTTGAACCCGGGTTTGACACTGGATTATTAACCGCAGGATTCAAATCCAATTGCTGCTGCTTGTTTGAATCTTGCCCTATTGACATTGCATGTGGCGTGAGCACCATCGCATCTGAACTCTGGATTAAGAAATCTAGTGTTTCAGTTATCGGACTGGTTGGCGATGGCACTGAAAATCCACCACCTTCAGCGTTCATCCACATGTTCGGCGTTGAGCTAAGGGCAAAATTGCTGGTTCCAATATCCAGCGTAACCGGTGGAATACCAGCACTGACTAAGGGTCTAGGAGCACGGTTATGCTGACCATCAGTTGACTGAACAACGCTGATAGGTTTCGTCTGGATATCGTCATCCTTTATAGAATAACCTTCACGTGTCATCTACATAAGCAAAGAAAATTATTTACATATGCGGTGAAATAAGAGCCAGTTTTTACTTATCGAAAAGATCATGAATATCATGGCATACCAAAGCACAGAACTCGGCAGCAAACATGTCTGCAGTATGCTGATTCATCAAGTCAACCCACAAGTCAGAATAATGACATATTAGTCTCGTAAATCAAAACTATTGAAGAATTAAACTCACAGTATTTGGAAATGTAGGAAGAAGGTCTTCTTCGGCCAAGTGATCATAATCGTCGAACTCACAATAATGCATTGTTACAGTGCCATCACTCTGTCGTTCTGAAAAAATCAATTTAGTCTCAGACTTGGGGACGAGCATAGGCTCATTACCTGAAAGAATAACAACAAACGATAAGGAAGGGTTATAACTTATAAAATACCAATTTTCAATGCTTTTCAACTAACCAGGGTGTATATAAGCCCCCTTCACAAACTTCAAAATCCTGGTCTTGCAAAGGTTTATGTTTCCACCCGCATGTGACATTGACAACGGCATTTTACATGTTTCATCTTTGAGAGTCTCGTTATCGTTATTTTTTATAAGAGCGTGGTTCAGCTGACTGGAGGAAAAGTTTATAGTTGGCTTGTAATTATCAATCTTGACCTCTTTGCAGTTGAGCTTATACCTGAAATAAGAAGTTGCGTTGGAGCATTTCGTAAGCCAATGTTACAAATCATTATTAACGTAAACAGTTTATCATGTATAAGTTAGAAAACCGAAGAAAAGACAATACCTTGCAGCCAGCGTCCCTATTTTGTTAAATCGTTCCCGCATCCTTCTATCAAGCTCTTTCTGAACAGCACCGCTAGCAATGGAAGGACTACTTGTATTACCAATACTAGAAGAAGGCCCAGTTCCACTTAGAATAGGGATCGTTGGAAGGGGTTTCTGAACAGCACTGCTAGCAATGGAAGGACCACTCGTATTACCAATACTAGAAGAAGACCTAATTCCACTTAGAATAGGGATCGTTGGAAGGGGTTTCTGAACAGCACTGCTAGCAACGGAAGGACCACTCATAGTACCAATACTAGAAGAAGACCTAATTCCACTTAGAATAGGGATCGTTAGAGGGGGTTTCTGAACAGCACCGCTAGCAACGGAAGGACCACTCACATTACCAATACTAGAAGAAGACCTAATTCCACTTAGAATAGGGATCGTTAGAGGGGGCTTCTGAACAGCACCGCTAGCAACGGAAGGACCACTCGTATTACCAATACTCGAAGAAGACCCAATTCCACTTAGAATAGGGATCGTTGGAAGGGGTTTTGATCCCAGGGTTGTTTCCATTTGTGTTAGGTGCATTGAGTTGTTGGTACTAGAAGATGAAGACCGTGAGCCACCAACTGCAGGCACGGAATTGACGACTGACCTGTGGGATGATGATCCGGCTGCAGCTCTAATTTGCATGCCTCTCCGTCCACTGGAAAATTCCCCTGACTTTGGTGGAAGTGATGATGATCTTATCTGAATAGGTTCATCATCCTCTATAGTAATAATCTCGGGAGGCTGTGTGCTACCAATTGCAGGCGCCGAAGCAACAACTGACTTCTCTCTCTGGGAAGATCCTACGGTTCCAAATTGCATCCCCATCGATCCGCTAGAAAATTCCCCAGGTTTTGTTGAAAATGCTGATGTTCTTGAACGGAAATGTTCCTCTTTTACGGTACTATTTACAGGAGATGGGCTCTTGTTCCAAGGAGCTGGAACAAAAGTGGATCTTGTAAGCTGTGGTGGAAAACTTGGATGCAGTCGGTTAAGGTCTCTTCCAATCTGAAGTGGCTCTTGTTTTATATTGTGTCTTATTCCTTGCTGCCCTATATTCGGATTAAAAATTGCATCAAGCATTCGGTAACGATGTTGCTTTTGTGTGGGAGCATTAGCATTAGGATGCTGAATCGATCCCCCAGTTGACTGCTGCTGTACGAGTGTGTTTTTCCATCGGGAGTCAGGTACATTATTACTACTACTAATCATGTGTGATGATCCCATCTGTTGCAGTTGATTACCATTAAAATCCAATGGATTTAAACGGGTCCTCTTATTCAAATTGGCCATAGAAGACGACTGGCCATCCTGGTGTCCCCTCTTATTATCAAAAGCAGACACAATCGACCATAGACCATCATTATCTGAACCCGAACTCATCATACCATGTTGTTGATTTTGCATGTGTGATGCTGCTATCTGTTGTTGCTGATAACCAGCAAAAGCCAATGGATTTGACTGATTATTATCTGCATCATTGTCTGAACTCAAATTCACGGTGCCTTGTGCAGAAGAAGCTCCTGGTACATTAGCGGCAGTTCGTGATGCGTTATATTGCATGTTTGAAGCTGCTATCTGTTGTTGTTGATTGCCAACAATAGCCAACGGATTTGACTGATTTATGTTGTCTGCATTGGCCATAAAGGAAGATTGGCCATCTTGATTTCCGCTCTTAGCATCCAAACCAGCAACAAGGAAGCTAAAATCATCATCATTTGAAGTCAAATCCATCATGGCATGTGTAGAAGAAACTCCTGGTACATTAGCGGCAGTTCGTGATGCGTCGTATTGCATGCTTGAAGCTGCTATCTGTTGTTGTTGATTGCCAACAATAGCCAACGGATTCGACTGATTTCTGTTGTCTGCATTAGCCATAAAGGAAGACTGGCCATCTTGATTTCCGCTCTTAGCATCCAACCCCGCTACAAGGAAGCTAAAATCATCATCATTTGAAGTCAAACTAATCATGCCATGCGCAGAAGAAGCTCCTGGTACACCAAATGCAGTCTGTTGTGCACGATCTGGCATGTGTGGATCTATCTTTGGTTGTTGATTAACAACAGCTGCCAATGGATTCGATTGATTTCTATTGTCTGCATTGGCCATAAAGGAAGATTGGCCATCTTGATTTCCGCTCTTAGCATCCAAATCAGCAACAAGGAAGCTAAAATCATCATCATTTAAAGTCAAATCCATCATGGCATGCGAAGAAGCTCCTGGTACACCAAATGCAGTCCGTTGTGCACGATCTGGCATTTGTGGTTCTATATTTGGTTGTTGATTAACAACAGCAGCCAACAAATTTGACTGATTTCTGTTGTCTGCATTGGCCATAAAGGAAGATTGGCCATCTTGATTTCCGCTCTTAGCATCCAACCCTTCTACAAGGAAGCTAAAATCATCATCATTTGAAGTCAAACTCATCATGCCATGCGAAGAAGAAGCTCCTGGTTCACCAAATGCAGTCCGTTGTGCATGATCTGGCATGTGTGGCTCTTTCATTGGTTGTTGATTAACAACAGCAGCCAACGAATTTGACTGATTTACGTTGTCTGCATTGGCCATAAAGGAAGACTGGCCATCTTGATTTGCGCTATTACCATCCAAACCAGCAACAAGGAAGCTAAAATCATCATCATTTGAAGTCAAATCCATCATGGCATGCGAAGAAGAAGCTCCTGGTTCACCAAATGCAGTCCGTGGTGCGCGATCTGGCACGTGTGGCTCTATCATTGGTTGTTGATTAACAACAGCAGCCAACGAATTTAACTGATTTCTGTTGTCTGCATTGACCATAAAGGAAGATTGGCCATCTTGATTTCCGCTCTTAGCATCCAACCCTTCTACAAGGAAGCTAAAATCATCATCATTTGAAGTCAAATCCATCATGGCATGCGAAGAAGAAGCTCCTGGTACACCAAATGCAGTCCGTTGTGCACGATCTGGCATTTGTGGCTCTAACATTGGTTGTTGATTAAAAGCAGCAGCCAACGAATTTGACTGATTTCTGTTGTCTGAATTGGCCATAAAGGAAGATTGGCCATCTTGATTTCCGCTCTTAGCATCCAAACCAGCAACAAGGAAGCTAAAATCATCATCATTTGAAGTCAAATCGATCATGGCATGCGTGGAAGAAGCTCCTGGTACCCCAAATGCAGTCCGTTGTGCTTGATTTGGCATGTGTGGCTCTATCTTTGGTTGTTGATAACCAACATAGGTCAATGGATTTGACTGATTTCCGTTATCTAAATTGGCCACAGATGACGAGTGGCCATCTTGGTTTCCCATCTTACCATCAAAAGGAATGATCGAGCTTAGACCATCATTGTTTGAATTCAGACTCATCATGCCATGTGTAGAAGAAGCTCCCGGTGCACTAAATGCTGATGTGTTTCGGTTGTGCAACGGTATCAGCTGGTGTTGATTAACAGCATCAGCCAACGGATTCGACCAATTTCTATTATCCATATTCGCCACAGAGGACGAGTTACCATCTTGGTTTCCCTTGTTGCCACCAAAAGGAATAATCGAGCTTAGACCATTGTTTGAATTCAGACTCGCCATGCCATGTGTAGAAGAAGCTCCTGGTGCATTAACTGAGGTTTGTGCTGCATTATATTGCATGTGCGATGCCCGCTGTTGTTGTTGATTGCCAAGATAAACCAATGAATTTGACCGACTCCTGCTATCTAAAAAGGTCATAGGGAACGACGACTGGCCATCTTGGTTTACCGTCCTATCATCAAAAGCAGACACGCGAGACCTTATACCATCATTTGCTGAAGGCAAACTCATGGAACGCCTAGAGGAAGCTCTCAATGCATTAAAGGCAGTCCCTGGAGTATTATCGAGAATTTCCAGTGTCATTTGTTGGTGATTACCAATTAAAGCCAACGGATCTCTCCAATTTCTGTTATTTGAATTGGCCATAGAGGATGACTGGCGATCTTGGTAGAAGAATCTCGAACTCTGCATGGCATGCGTAGAAGAAGCTCCTGGTGCACTACTTGAAGCCCTTAGTGCATTATCCGATGCTATCTTTTGCTGTTGATTACCAACAAAAGACAGCGGATTTGACCTATTTATATAATCTGAATTGGCCATAGAGGACGACTGACCATGTTGGTTTCCCCTCCCACCTTCAAAAGCCGACATAAACGAGTTTATGCCATCATTGCTTGAACTCAAATTCACCATGGCATGTGTAGAAGAAGCTCGGGGTGCATTAAATGCAGTCCCCGGTGCTTGACTTTGCATGTGCCCGCGGGTTTCAACACCAAACTGATCTTTCGGTAGTTGAGATACCCATGGAAACGTTGGAATGGAGGTATATGGTGCATGGTTTATTGGACTTGGGACGGTCGTATTGCACTGGCTAACATTTTGGGTAGCGAGGTTCACAGAATTAGGTTGATCCATAGCGGATCTCTGACCAACATTTTGAGTAGCCAGATTTGCAACGTTAGGTTGACTCATTGTCGGTCTCTGACCAACATTTTGAGTAGCCAGATTCACAACGTTAGGTTGATCCATTGTCGGTCTCTGACCAACATTTTGAGTATACGTAGCCAGGTTCACAGAATTAGGCTGATCCATTGCCGGTCCCTGACCAGCATTTTGAGCAGCCAGATTCACAACACTAGGTTGATCCATCATCGGTATCGAGTCATCCATCCCCAAATTTGAATTTTCTGGTACAGACGTCTGCCTCAGCCTCTTCCGACGCATAGCACGGAAATCAAGATTTAGCTGCAAGAAATTTCAAAAACAGAAGTTAAAAGAGAACATGATAAACAATTAAGACACTTTTAAAACTTACCTTTACAGTCTTCGGCTTCTTACAAAGTCTGTCAAAGTTAGGATAGGGGTGCAGATCAATCTTTGGGTATAGGGCTAATAAAATCTTGGCCTCGGCTTCCTACATTCCAGTTGCACGAGACGTTAGATTCTCTAATATTTCTGTCCAATATATTAAATAATGAGTAGTATTACATGCTTACCACTAATTCGCCGTATGCCCAATCCCTTTTAACAATCTCAGGGATATCCCTCACAATGCTATCCACCGACATCTTAAGAGATATTCTTCTCACAGAAGGATAAGCAGCTACAGAAGGACCATTCATAGATGCTCCTGGTTCAGAAGAATCCTTCCGCCAGTCACGCACCTGCAATATATCACATTTTTCAGAATTATGGAACTAAGAAACAACGTGGCCTTCATGCTTATGAAAAAATGACGTGGCCTTTTTCTACGTAACTTGTAACTCCATACTATAGGCGATATATAATCTGTGACTAAAACATTTATAGCGTATTAGCTGATAACCGTTAACTATGTATGTCAAACAACATTTATGAATTCATAATTTTAGGACTGGTTCGTAAATGAAATAACTTTTATGTAATTATTCATTTCCAAAATGACGTTATCAAATGTGACGCTTCAGTTCTGATGAGATACTTACCTCACACGCAACTTTCCCATTTTTGTATTTGCAAGGTATATCATCAAAGAAATTTGCTGGAACTCTGCAACACTCAATCGCCTACAAGTACAAGTGTAGTAGTTAATACAAGGAACATTAAAGCATACATGACGCAATCATAAACAAAATCCAATCAGTGACGTACGAGATACAAAATCTATCTAACGCAGTTTATGTCACCAATAAATAATAAATACTTACTGCGAACAGACTTTGAGATGCCCTATCATATGGGTGCAAAAGCTTCGGATCATACTTTGAGGCAATTTGATACGCAGCGTTACTCTATATAATTGCGTACAGAAACAAGTTAGTGGTGAATAGCAAGTAATATCATTTTTTTCATTCCCAAAACCACTTTTTATATATTGTCGTTTTGAAACATAGACAGAAAGCTGAAACGACGCAACAAACCTTATAAGACTTGTCAATTGTATATCCATCCGGGAAGATGTTTACAATGAAGGACACATCTGCATCTGATAACCATAAAACCGAATGTTAGAAACATAACTACTAACAACTTCAAACAGATGACGTACGTAAGTAACCATTTCAGCCAAAAATACCTGAAATTTCATCACTGTCGTCATCATCATCATCATCATCCTCGGTGAGATCAACAACCTATAGATAAAACAGTATTCGTTAGTTATCAAACAAAATGTCACAACTTGTTAATATATAGAAGCCGTTAATAGTATCTATATACATTATGTTCATAAACGCACGTATGTATATACGGCTATCAGAATCAGTTAAAACCTAGATATCGACTAAAATCTGAAATAAATTACTTCTGATCTAAATGATATCTTCCGTCTAGATTTAGGGTTTAAATCGAATTAAAATCCTTAAATTTCAATCTAAAAAGCTTTCGACAAACTCATGTTTCAATATAAATATCAACATTTCGCATCACATAAACTCAAACATCATCCTTTTTTCGAGACCAAACATATATAACCTTGTCACTGTCAAATGAACATGTATATGCAACTTCATGCATGCAAAATATGTACTGTAACATCAAATTAGCTTATACACTTCAGCGATTTCGATCAGTTAATTTACACATCAAAACAATCATATCGATAACATATATATACCAAAATAAAGTCACATAACTTAATACCAAAAAAATAAAAAAATAAAACCCTTAAATAAATGATTATGAGCCCTAAAATTTATGCATAAACCTAATTTTTTTTAAAAACCAATAAAACACTAACACGCAATTTTAGTCATACTCTGAACCCTAGAAAAATGTATGCTTAAATTTCGAATCTCCAGATATAAACTTTCAATAAACTCGTGTTTCTATCAAATCATCAACATTTCGCATCACATAAACTCAAACATCATCCTTTTTTCGAGACCAAACATATATAACCTTGTCACTGTCAAATGAACATGTATATATACAACTTCATGCATGCAAAATATGTACTGTAACATCAAAATAGCTTATACACACATTCAGCGATTTAATTTCGATCAGCTTATAGTTTATACATCAGACAATCAAACTGATAACATATACCTAAATAAACTCACATAACTTTAGAACAAAAAATAAAATAAAATAAAATATATAAAAAATGATAATACTTAAATAAATGATTGTGAGCCCTAAAATTTATGCATAATTTTTTGCAAAAAACTGACCTAATTATTTTTTAAAAAACCAATAAAACACTGACACGCAATTTTAGTCATACTCTTAACCCTAAAAAATAACCTTAAAACATGTTAATTATTTAGACAACAAATAAAACATTAACACGCAGTTTTAGACATAAAATTAGTCATTCAACTAATCATTTCTCAATTATTTAACACAAAACCGTTACACATAACTATAATAATTAATTAAACACAACAATAAAAAACATCAACTAAAAAAACGATCAGAATGTAGATATATACCGATCGTTTTCTCGTAAAATCATAATCATTTTGAACACGCGGAAGTTGATAATTAACACTAGGAGCAGCGTCAACTTCAGCATCATCTACGAAAACTAACGACGGGTTAGGTTTAGGTTTTGGATTATGGTAACGAGTTCCTCTCTTCGAAACCTGGAACGAAACTTTCATCATAGCTAATGCACGTTTATTTTATTTTTTTGTTGTTCTGATTGATTTTTTTTGGGTTTAGCTTTTTGGAAGCTGATGGTAATAAAGAGAGTGAGGATGTGTGACTTTTGCTTGAATTGTGCATGAGTGAGTGAGTGTGTTTATATACTCAATCTTCAGACCTACTTTTTTATTTATTACAATTAATTGTTCTTTTTGTTTTTTCTATTTTTATCAACATTTATTATTCCAATCTCTACCAAATCATATTTTTTTGGTGTATCTGTAACACAAGATTATGCTTAATTTTTTTTAAAATAAGTTACTTAAAATATAAATTTTATTTTTCATATAAGAGATTTTAAAAAATAATCTTTCGTAGTCTTTTAAAATCAGATACTACTTCATCTAGCTTATAAAAATAATCTTCATTTATTATCTTCCGTCATCTTCGGTTCGAGCAATATTTACTTTTGCCAAACGTACCGTATAAGAAAAGTGATACATAATCATCTAATTGTGTATTAGTCCTTAAACAATATTGGTTAAAGTTTGAAAATTAACATTTATTTTATAGGGAGAATTTCATATATACCCACTAAAACTTAAAAACTTGCATATTTTCTCAAAATACAAGTTTTCAATACAAAAGCAATTGCAATTTAAGCATTTTTTTGGGTAAATATGCAATTTAAGCATTTTTTTTGGATATATATATGTAAATATGCATGTTTTAGTGGGTATATATATGCAATTTCTCTTATATTATAATATGTCCACGTGAATGTGTAGACATTTAATTTTAAGGGAAGAAAAGCATTTTTTTATGTTTTTATGGAAAAAGTAGTACTACTTTTAAACAAAAAACAAACCTTTTCAACTAAATGTGATGATCACATCTCTAATCTAAAATTATGCTTTTATTTACTTTCTACATTTTACATATATGTGCAAGTTGACACTTGGATTTACAATATTTTTTATTGTCAAATAGATGTATGTATAACTAGTACACAACATTTGATAAATTTATACATTTCTGGTTGTGCTAATTTAATTGTTCATCTTCTAATTTGGAGTTGTTCTGGTTTTGATTATTCATTATTAGATATGAAAAAGAAACAATTAAATTACTCATTCTTGAGTTTTTTTATTACAAAATTTAATAAATGAATTATTGTGTGAAAAAAAAATAAGAGTACTAATTATGTTTTTCTTATATGTGTGTTTTTTCCTATGAATAATTATTGTTATAAGACGGAAAAGTATAATATAAATATAATATCATATCACGTAATAAAGTATATGTAATATAATATAAATATATTGTTAATGTAATACAACATAAATACTGTAATAAATTAATTATATGATATGTTGTAAATTCATTATCCTTTAATAGGAGGAAGAATTTTAAGGGGAGATATATTTATTTTTGTTTTTGTATTTAAAATGTGTGGTTATAGTTTTTTTTCACCATTCTCATTTTAATTTTTTCTTCTCATTTGATCATAACTTTCCTTCTATATGTAAAAAAGTAATAGTTGTACGAATCCAAGTTGATAAAACAAAATAATACTCCATCTGTCTCATATTAAATGTTCAGTTTTGACTTTTCAAATCTTTTTTTTTTCAACTTTGTCTTTAAATATTTATGCTTGTGTTATAGTATTTGATAAAAATTATACACAGTGAAAATACATTTAAAACTTAATCCATTCATATATTTTACATCAATTATTACAAAAATATTTAAATTTAAAGTTGAGAAATAAAAATTTCAAAAAGTCAAACTGGACATTTAATATTGGATAGAGGTGTAGTACGATCAAGAGGCAAAAAAAATGTTTAATCTAACAAATCTAAATATATTTTATAGAAGTTTTAATATTTGTTTATGTGAAAAGGCTTTTTTATTTTTTATTGTTTTTTTAATAGCTTTACACTATTAAATATAGGAAATATACAAAATTGCATATGCAAACCACTGGTTTAATTCACTCTTACAAACTATAATTATAAACTTACGTGTTAACATTTCCAGCTTATGAAAATCCATTTATAAAAGAGATTGTCTTATGACTACTTAGTAAATAATGTAGGGGTGAGCATAAAAACCGAAAAACCGAATTGAAATCGAAAAAACCGAAAAAGTCGAACCGAAAAAACCGCCCCATTTGACAAACCGGTGGTGGTGGTTTTGAATTTTCTAAAAACCGAATGTTTGGGGCGGTTTTTGGTTTCATAAGAAAAACCTAATCGAGAAAACCACCCCGCCCCACTTTTATGTATATTTTATATTTATTTATATAAGAGCTATGCTATTTAATTTTAAAGATTTGAGTATACATGCAACTTTATCTATTAGAGAAAAAAAAATAATAGTGTTGTTTATTATTAATACATTCAAGAGTAAATTGCAAAAATCGTCCCTGTGGTTTGCTCAGATTTCAAAAATCGTCCATGTGGTCGACTAAATTGCAAAAAGTACTTTCCACATTTTGAAAAAAATCTTTTGGAAAAAATAATTTCTAAGAAAAAAATTAAAAAAAAAATGATTTTTTTTTCCAAAAATTGCAATATGTTGCATTTTTGTGTCCGATATTTTTTCCAGATTTTTTTTTCAAAATTTTTTTTCCAAAAATAATTTTTTAGAAATTTGGAAAAATAATTTCGAAAATAAAAAATTTGGAATAAAAATATTTCGAATTTTTTTTTTGAAAAAAAATTTATTTCGAAAATATTTAAAATTTTGGAAAAAAATATCAAAAAAATTTTTTTTTGAAGATTTTTTTTACAAATTTTTTTTTGACTTTTTTAACTGAAATTATGTATTAAGGACCAACGGTGCAATTGTTTTGTATTGAGGACTAACGGTGTAATTGCATAAATCGTCCTTGTGGTTTAAAGGATGGACGCTGCAACGATCATTGGCCAAAAGGGGCTAAAGTGTAACACTTAACGGAATCTACTTAACGACGTTAGAAGCCAGGGACCAAAATGATGAAAAAGTTCCCTCACAGGGAGGCCGCCTGCAATTAGCCAACCTCAGGGACGATTTTTGCAATCTGAGCAAACCACATGGACGATTTTTGCAATTTACTCTACATTCAAATATGTTATATTAATATGTATATTATATCTTTGTTTTCGAGCAATAGTGTTATTTGAATGTTTTTGCGAGCGTAAAAGTGCAAAGCCGCAAAGACATTCATTTTATATTTTAGATTCATGTTTGGTTGTTTTGTACATTTTTTTGAAGCTTTGGATTGTTGGATATTATACTATTGTTGGTATTTGTTTAAATATTTTTGCTTGAAATCTAGGAATCGTAAACACTATATAAGATTAAAAATAGCTTGTTTTCTAGTAAGAAAAAACCGAATAAAAACCGAAACCGAACCGTTTCAATGTCAAAAACCGAAAAACCGAAAACCGAAAAAACGACACCAATCGGTTTGTAATTTTCAAAAGGGTAATGATATGTACACATTGAATTTTACTTTGCACACATACAATTAATGAATAAAACAAACAATACCTCATGTAATTTTATGTGTGCAAAGTAAAATCCTATGTGTACATATCAATTCCCTTTTCAAAAATCAAAATATATGGTTCGGTTTTTGGTTTTACCATAAAACCGCCTCACCCCGCCCCATGCTCACACCTAAAATAATGGAAGTCTAAAACAAATATTAGAAGTAATATTTGTACAATCATCTCAAGTCATATATCATTTTTAGTTGATATGGCTATTCTCTTTATATACTAAAAGGCGTACACACTTTTGTGTGCAAACACAAGCATTAATTGCAAACTTTCACAACTTGGCAAAAATAGTCCCTGAGGTTCAAGTGGCGCTGCAAAGTAAGTCCTGCATCATTAATTGCAATCTATAGCAATCTGGCAAAAATAGTCCATAAGGTTTAAGCGACGTTGCAAGGTAAGTCCTGTAGAATTAATTGCTAACTATAGCAACCTGGCAAAATTAGTCCCTAAGATTTAAGTGTCGCTACAAAGTAAGTCCTTTTAAGCCAATCCCGCTGCATCGCGCGGGTTTCCACACTCGTTTTTCATTAATTTTTGTACACTTATCTCAAGTCATATACATTATTAAATAATGGAAGTAAAAACAAATATCTTTGATAATTATCTTGAACTCTCTATGTATTTTTTTTTTCTATTTTTTTTTTAACGACGATTTTGTTAAAAGAACTAGTAAGAAGCTGGAAAGTATTACAAAGAACGAAAATTAGGATTCTGCATCCAAGTATCCAGTCAATCTTAGATTTACAACGATCAAAAATCCATAAAATGATATTTGAACAATATTATCAAAAATAAGGTCCCTTCTAGGCTGAGTAGATCCAAACAAACATTGATTTCTGAACCGCGAGATAAGCCACAATGTCACATAGCAAATGCCTTCAAGAATCTCCTTCATGAGCTTAAATAAGCGAGTATTAAATAACCAACCAAGCCACTCAACATAAGAATTGAAGGAAGTATATTCGAGCTCCCACCATCAGCAAACTTTGTTCATAACTTGACGTGCAAAAAGACATGAGAAAAAGATGAGAGATGTAGATTCCACAGCCTCATTACATAAAAGACAAATAAAAATCAAAGGAATCTTCAAGCCACGGGATGAGAGATTTAACCGAGTTGGTAACCTGTCCAAATTAATTTTCCAAGCTAGAATATTGATCTTAATAGGAACCAACTTGGTTCACCTAGTAGGAACATCCAACTTTGGCAAAAGAGCATCATCGATAAGATTACGTATTGAGCTTACCGAAAATCACCCGAAGTGTTGAGGGACCAAACCCAGCGATCATGCATTTGAGGAAGAAGAACTTCTGAAGTGATAGAACATAAGTCCTTATATTTCTCGTTTTCGACCCCTCCTCTAGGCAATCGTCGAAAAGAGTGATCTAAGGAGGATTGACCCATTTTCGCAGCTACTATAATTCCCTTGCATAACTCCAAGGCAAAAAGTCTTGGATATTTTGTTTTCAAAGCAGCCTCTCCTAGCCAAATGTCTTCCCAAAAAAGAGTATTCTCTCTATTCCCAAGTTTCTTTTTAATTAAGGCTAAGAGATCAATACCTTTGTGGTTAAGAGAAGAGAATTCACGGATCAAATCAAGCCAAGTCGAGTCTCTATTCGAATATTGGGTTATCAATAGCTCCTCTATCACCATGAATGGCAATGAATCTAGACCATAAGGAGGATCCTTGAGTAAGAAACCGCCATATCCACTTGAATAAAAGAGCTCGGTTTGTAGAATAAAAAATTGAAATGGCAATCCCTCCATTATTCTTTGGAGCCAAAGTATTTTCCCATCGAATCCATGCTATTTTTTTCTCAGACTTTTCAGCACATTTGAAGGTCGTAAGAACGGACTTCAGTAACATGAGACATCCGCCAATAGATAGGTTTTGAGCTTCCATTTTGACAACCGAGAAGAGATTTTAGCAGTCATTTCCTTCCACGAATTAAGTCTAGACATTGAGGCTCTGACTTTAAATCCAAGATAATGAAAAGGAGGGGAAAACGTGGAGCTTCCCACGATTGTGGCTGCTAAATGCATGTCCTATTTACTAACACCAATCCCCATTAACTTGCTTTTATGGAGGTTAATTTTGAGACCTGAAGCCATATAAAACATTCCAGAACATTCACAATCGTTTTGATGTTAGTAATATCCCACTTACCTACAAAAACCGCGTCATAGGCATAGAACAAATGGGACATCATTAGAGAATATTGATGGAGATACCTTTATAGAGACCGGCTTCCAATACTCTAGTGAAAGAAATATGCAAGCTTTTCATTACCAAAATGAAAAGAAAAGAGGAAAGAGAGGGTCTCCATGGTTTAAACCTTTATGGAATTGAAACTCTGATGTAGGACTACCATTAATAAGAACCGATCCCATAGCGGAGTCAAGACAACCAAATATCCAATTACGCCATTTGTCACCAAAACTGAATGACTTAAGGACATCATCTAAATAATCCCATCTAACAGAATCAAAATCTTTTTCAAAATCTACCTTGAAGATCATGGCATTAACCTTTTTGTGTTTACACAAAGAAAGGAGTGCATTAAGAGTAAAAGTGCCATCAAGGATTTGGCGGTTAGAAACGAAAGCCGTTTGAACATCACTAATGAGATCTGACATGACAAAAGACAAAATGTTAGCCAAAATCTTTGCTATAATTTTGTATAAGCTTCCGATAAGACTTATATGGAGAAAGTCTTTGACAGCTTTTGCATCGTGAACCTTAGGAATTAAAGCTATGAAATTGAAGTTGCAGCCAGGAGGGAACTTACCAGAAACAAAGAACCACAAATTATCCTATGTCCCAAAATCATTGCAACTTATCTTGCCTAGCTAATAATAATCTTACATTTGACTAACTATTCGACGTTTTGATTGAATGTGGTAACTTTATTTGTCATAAGAACAATACGACAAAGTTGGTATGTTACATACACTTAGAATGCTCGTAGCAAGTATAGGGCAAATTTTGTTCCTGTAACACGGTTAAATTGCACCACGTATCGTGTTATAGGCATGAAAGTATCCCTGTAACACACGATTTGTGTGGGTTTGTGTTTTGATTTTTTTAATTTCCTTTTTGGATTTTTGTGTAAAGTGGGATTTTTGTATGGTGTTATATAAATGTTACTAGCGACGATGTTTTTTGAGTTTTATGTTATAGGATAAAAGCTAATGTGGCGCGATTATAATTTGTCTTATAACTTGAGTTGCACTTAGCACACTTTTTTTTTCTTTTTTTTAATGAATAATTATGTTAGAATATAAATACTAAGATGAATAATTATTTTAATAAAAGAGATAAATTGATCCTTCAATATTTTCTTCTAATCATCAATTTCAGAATTTAATGTAGATACACCATATATAGTAATTAAATACTACAAAAGCTTACCCTTTATTTATTTACTACACACATCATTATTGCTTCCTATCTTGATGTTAAAATCTAAAATATATAGATAACCATATATAGTGTTACCTTTATCTTAATAGGATATGCTCAAATTAAATGTTTATAAAAAATTACATTAATTTATAAAAAGTTCAATTAATACCTTGACTAGTAATGACATGTGATCTATTTTTTCCCCAAGGATAAAGATATTGTTGTAAGTGAACATTATTTTAAGGAAAAACTGAAAAAAAGAAAAAAGAAAAAAAGAATTGATATTAATTTTGAGATTGAAAAGTACATTTCAAAACCTTCAAAAGAACCATATATCAATTGAATTAATTTTCATGTTTAAATATTTTTCGTGTGAATTGTGTAACAAAATATTAACTTCAAATAAAAATCGTCCCTGTGCTTAGAAAGTTTACAGATCGCTATCATCCATTAATGAATTAATGTCGATACTATTTTTATATATGAATCATAATTGCACCGTTTGATTCCATTTATTGTTTCTCAAATATGAGTACGTTTGCAAAATTAGCTTTAAGCTGTATGTCGTAAGCTGTAAACTATAAACTGTAAAACTGTAAATATGAGCTATAAGTTGTATTTTTTAATAAAAGTGTTTGATAAATTAGCTGTTAAATGTAATTATAAGATGTAAATCGATATAAAAGGACATATCTATAATTATAAACAAATATTTGAAGGGTATATCAATAATTTAAATTTTTAACATCTCCAAAATATTTAAAAAGCTTCATGAATCAGCTTTTCATTTATGAGCTATTTGTTTGAAATAAAAGCTTGAAGTTAATGTATCCAAACAGAGCTACTTATTTTAGTGAAGATTATTAGAGTTAATTGCATTTTTGGTCCCTGTGGTATGGCCAAATTGCAGGTTTGGTCCATAAAACTTTGAAAGTGCGATGATAGTCCACATTTTGAAGTTTGGATTGCATTTTTGGTCCCTAATCGGTGTGAAATGACCAAATTACCCTTGTCTTCTCTGAAATATCCAGGGACCACAATTGCAATCAAAACTTCAAAATGAGGAATATCATTGCACTTTCAAAGTTTTAGATATCAAACCTGCAATATGGCCATACCATAGGGACCAAAAATGCAATTAACTCAGATTATTATTGTAACAAAAATCTAACAGCTCTATAAAAAGCTCCTGCCAAACAGGCCTTATGTAACTATTTTTATATATTAAAATATTATTCATGTATAACAGCGACAATGTATAACATAGTTAATTAGTTGATTGTATCGTGTTTTATACGTAAGCGTATTTTAATCAGTACTAATTTTGTAAGTCTTTAAGTTTTTAAACAAGAAAAAAATTTGACAATTTTCTCTTTACATGTAACTAGACGATTACATGCATATAGCGGCGACAGTGTATAATAATGTTAATTTGTGTGTGATTATTATTATTATTATTATTATTATTATTATTATTATTATTATTATTATTATTACTATTTATTTTAATTTATTTTTCATATACGAGGTGTAGAGTAAGTAAGGGCGAAGAGAAAGTTACTGGTGTAAATTGTAAAAAAAGTATTTAAAAACTTAATAAATTGTATTACCTTTTATAAGTGGCTCGCGAAATATTTTTGAAGGCTTTGTAACAAGTCAAGGGAATTGTAATATAATTTGAATGAGTTATAATGTGACTGAATTGTAATTTGTCAAAAGAATTAGAATTGTAATTTGAATTGATTGTAATGTGAACGAATGTAATATGCAGTCATTATAATACTAAATAATAATAATAATAATAATAATAATAATAATAATAATAATAATAATAATAATAATTTACAAATACTGATTGTAAAGTAAAAATTTTAAATTACAATGTAAGTCAAAACTTTTTATCTAACTTTTTGTTAATCTGAATTGTCTCACTTGATGTGATTGAAGTGAGTGAATTACAATTACTCCTTCCGTCACAAAATATATGAATGAATTGTGTTTTAAATGTATTTTTCATTGGTATAATTTTCATCAAGTATTATATAATACAAACAAAAATATTTAAGGTCAAAGTTTGATTCAAAAAGTCAAAAACTTAAATTTTGGGACAAAGGAAGTAAAACGTAAACCAAAAAGCTTACGCAGTGTAATCTGAATTACAATTCCCTTTAATATGTAAACTAAACAGACTACGTAATGTAGTCAGACTATAATTAAGTCCAATTATACATGAACCAAACGTCTTTGAATGGTATTTTAGTCTAACAACATTAGTCATTTTATAAACTTTTAAGTTTTTAAACAAAATAAAAGTTTGGCCATTTTCTCTTTGCAGTAAAGATAAAAATATATTTTTGGTCTCTCAAGTGTTTACTTAGTTTTGTATTTAGTTCCTAGAAAGAGTAAAGAGCAATGGACCAAATGTGAGAAGAATTTCTAATGATATTTTTATTATGCGAATAATGAAATGTGTTAGTAAAATATTTTTAGAAATGACACATTTGTGGCCAAAAAGGTACCTGACAGGATATGCTGCCATGGGCTGACAAACAAAACATATATACTGTACAATGTTTGTTTGACTGACATATATTCTCTGCTCTAACTAAAATGGTGGTTACTGTCCCTTGCTCCTCTTTCCAGCCAAACTCAACAAGGAGAACCACTCATCTATCTGGTCAGCTTCTCATCTGGTCTCTTTTTTTTTTTTTTTTTTTTTTTTTTGCATTGTGCTAAAAGATGAAACTTTTATACTCCTTAATTGGAATGTTTGAGCTAGTAATAGTACTTTGAAGTCTTAAGTTTGACCCATGCTTAGGGTGTTTACGAGTTGAGCTTTTGTTGAGTAACTCGAGCTCGAGATCGTTCGAGCCGAGCTTTATTGAGCTTCGAGCTCGAACTCGAGCCCATAAAATGAACTCGAAATGTTTAACGAGTTGATCGATGTCGAGCGTATATAGGCTCGACTCGAGTTACTAACGAGCTTTTCGCGTTTTTAATTAATATACATGTTTTTTTCAATATGTAAGTATATTTTAAGGATTTGTAAGTAACTTTATGAATGTATCGAGCTTTCGAGCCAAGCTCGAGCCTAATTCAAAATTTCTCGAGCCGAGCTTGAGCTTCGCTCATGAAGGCTCGTCGAGCTATCGAGCCGCACATAAGATTGTCGAGTCGAGTGAAGCTCTGTCAAAATTCGACCCTTACTTCGTGCAACCAAACCTGAAACAACCACGCCAACCTGACAAGCTCCCACCCCAGGTTTGAGTCAGTGTAGCGGTAGACTTACCCATGAGATCTTCAACCAAAAGGTTGGACATCATGATTACCCAAAAGAGAAAGAAAAAAAGAAAAAGACTATTAGCATATATGTACTTTTGTAAGCTCACTTGATTTTCTAACATGAACAGCTTGTGCTTCTTCGATATAGGGAAACTAGCTTCTCTTCTGGTGACTGTCCGAGATTTCGTGTTACTCAGAAACAATTGCCGGGTCTCTTTACAAACTTATGGAGCGTCATTACATGCCATCTATTCTATGCGTAAGGAACCAAGGTCTTGTGGGTCATTGGTGACACGTGAAATTGGTCGGACTTATATTGGAGTTGCAAATGAGTCGACCACTTTGCATCAGGTATGATGGTGAGTCATTCCATGTTAACAGCTACTAGTAATTCTTTTGCTGATGCGTGTTTGTTACGCTCTTTTAAAGTACTTCGGCTACATTTAAAGTTTGAATCTTTGCAGAAAAGCAAGATTCCAAGATCCCTTCCGTTGGAGCTTGTCGTCACCAATGTATTACTGTTGGCGACACCTTTAGATGCTATGGCAGAGACCTGTGAAACCGAGCAGTCTTTATTTAGCATGAACATGCCTTTGCTACTACTTGTGGCTCTAATCGGTGCAACTGTTGGAGGTAAGGTAATGTTTCTCAGTTTTATGAACAGATAGAATACAAGAAAGCAATGACGCACACATACATTTTATAGTCAATTTTGTATTTATTAACGTGCAGGACTGTTAGCTCGGCAAAGAAAAGGAGAGCTGCAACGACTGAACGAACAACTGCGACAAATCAACACAGCTTTAAAAAGACAAGCAAAGATCGAGTCATACGCACCCACTTTAACTTATGCTCCTGTCGGTTCCAAACTAGCCGACAAACAAGTGATTGTTGATCCAAGAAAACAAGATTTGTTATCCCGTCTAAAAAATGGGAAGAACTTCTTAAGAAATCAAGATCCAGAAAAGGCATTTTTCGAGTTCCAATCTGCACTTGAACTTGCTCAGGCGATTAAGGATCCGATAGAGGAAAAGAAGGCTGCAAGAGGACTAGGTTTGTTATATGTTGTTATTAGATTTAGCTATGTCAAGTTAGTGTCATCTTTGTGTATATACATAATTTTTTTTTACTGTTTCAGGAGCATCATTGCAGAGGCAGGGTAAGTACAAGGAAGCTGTTAAGTACCACTCTATGGTTTTATCGATATCAGAAAGAGAAGGTGAAGATTCAGGAAACACGGAAGCATTTGGAGCAATAGCGGACTGTTACACGGAACTGGGGGATCTAGAGCGTGCAGCCACATTCTATGATCAGTATATTTCTAGATTACAAGTAGACTGATCCATTTCCGTAGCTTATGAGTCGATGTAAACAGCTTCCATCGTGACACATCATGTATGCAATATACACTCATTTTTATGAAACAATAATAAGCACGGCCATAACTGGTTAAATAGGTAGCATTAAGCATTACATCGTGTGTATCAACATCATAGCATGTTATAGAAATAGGACAACAATCTCCCAATCGGGAGATGAGGGATACTCAGATGGTAAATAAAAACGTAAAAACAAGAAAAACACAACACAAAGCCTCCTAAAAATCAAAAACAAAAAAGCTCAAGACGATATCTGCAAAGGCACATCAGAATGCCGAAATAAAGGTTAACGCCACATAAATATCTCACTGATAGTACATGAGTTGTTGGGCTGCAGCAACGTTTTGGAAACCACCGTCATATATCGCCTGGCTTGCTCCAGGACCACTCATTCCCATAGTTTGTTTATGAGGAAGCTGTGCTTGAGGGTGCATGAGAGCATGGACTCCAGCCATCTTGCTCATTGCTAACTGGCGTTCATATGCCAACAAATCAGCAGCTGATAGCATTGGCGCCGGTGCAGGTTCGGGTAAGGGATTCGAGCTTGTTCCTGGAGGAGTCGGCTTGCTACCCCATGAACACTAAATTGCAAATAAAAAAAAGAATGAGATCTATACACTTAAGAGCTTGTTGGATGCAGTACTAATGAAGGCAAAGGAAAACATACACACCTTAATTTGTTTGCCGTAAAGAACTGATTGGGTATTACCCATTTGAATGGCAAGAGCCGCCTCAGCATGATTATTGTATCTCACAAAACCAAATCCTTTATCACGCTGCAGTCGGACTTCTTCAATTACACCAGCTCCAAGAGAATAAAAGTGACGATGAAGCTCAAGCTGGGTAACCTGAAGATAGAATAGTAATTATTCGAACTAGTCTTACAGAAAGCCATCAAAGTAGGGGGAAAGAGTATGACTTCTTACCTCTGGGGCAAGATTACCAACAAAAACAGTCGTATACTGTGGGTTATTCTCAGGTGCATCACTGTTAGCAAGCTCTTTAGCATCCTCTGCAAAAAAAAGGAATAAAATCATGTGGGAAGACGAGAATAAACGTGTTTAAGATAACACAAGAGAACAATTCATACCAGAAGATCCATTAGTTAGCTCCACTACAGTTTTGGAATCTGAAGCCTGTTTTTCATCGCTAGTACCAGCACCCTTTGTGGCCCAGTTGCAGCGTATCTGCCTACTGCCAAGCCACTTCCCTGAAAAGTGAGTTGTGGATGAATGATAATAAGCACAAAATGAAATCTTGTATATTTAGATAACAAAAGAACACAAATTCGACAGCCTTACCAGTTAAGTCGTTTATAGCACTTTGAGCATCCTAAATAGAAATCAAGGTCAGAAATAAGGGTCAGCAATCAGGAGGGAGCATACTACTTCCATAGTGGTATTAAAATTGAAAAAAAGTATTATATAAAAAGTTTAACCTGTTGGTCCCGAAAAGAAACAAAGCCAAAACCTCGTGAACGACCTGTTTTTTGATCCCACATAACTCTAGCATCACTGGAATGGAGCAACACAAAGAGAAGAGTATAAATATGCGACAAAATGATAGAGAGAAACACTAGTGTGTGACAGAGTTATTAGGTGGGTGCGCGGTTACTTACGAACAACTAGCATAGGCAGAGAAGCATGCAAACAGCATAGCATCTGTGACCTCAGGGCTAAGGTCACCAACGAATATGTTGTAATGACCTATAAACAAGTATAGCGACTATATAAGACTATATTACATTTCGATAACAATAATAAGCAGCAATTGATGTGTAGCCTTCACATACAGAAAAGCACCACATAAACGAACCTGAGGTATCCTCCCTCTGCCCGCTGGCATATGCCCAATTAACTTTAATAGGTTGTCCAAACCTGCAAATCAAAACAGACGTAGTTAAATTTTCAGGTAAGATGGCAAGGAAGCACCTTAATTAAAAAAAACACTTACAAATGCCTTCCATTTAGAGACAATATAGCAAGTGCAGCTGATCTGCGATCGAAGTAGTGAATGAATCCATAAGATGACTGCGAAAAAAAAACAGAAATCCTTATAAAATCCTGCTAATCACAAGTTGAAATAAACACTGCTCTATATATCCCAATCCCGTTTAGATAATTCATGTTCTTCATGTTAACGCACAGTTTAGGTTTGCTCTGGAGAAAGAGTTACCTTATCTTTTCTTATGAGTTTGCATCCTTCAACAGGACCAGTACTTGCAAAAACTTCTTGAAGAAGCGGCTCAGTCACTTGCGTATGAACGTTACCCACATACCTGCATTTTCTCAAAATTTAAGAATATACGAGCTGATAAAACACGTGCACTTTTAGCTAAAGACATTCCCAGATATCAATAAAGCAATAGCTAATTATACAGCAAATGCTTCACGTGTATAAACTAGAATATTCAGAATGCATGCATACTTGGCATAATAAGGCATGCAACAAACTGTGCGCTAAAGAGAGTATTAAAAGGCTTTCACGCGTGTTCTATATACATGCTATCGAGAAAAAAAAATGTTATTAGTAAAAAACTCACACACTGCGGCATGTATTTGGATCAAACCCGGGAGGCAGATTTCCACTTGGGATAGGCTCAATCTGCAAAAGAAAAAAAAGAAAAACTAGAAAGCTAAGAGAAAATAAAAACAAAAAAGCCTAATAACTTCAGATTTTCAGGCAAAAAATGGGTAAATTGTGAAATAACAAAGTCCATCCACAACTAATTTATAGACTATAACCATAGACCCGCAGAGTGTCAAGATAAAATATCTCAAAGTCCATAGAAACATCCAATTAGTGGCCCGAGATTTTGCTGCAACCTTTTGCAGTGGCTTTGATTACAATACACCAGAACCTAGATACAGTCCATCAGCGTTATTCAACTAACAATAAAATTTATAACAGAACTAGCTCAATTGTATAGAGGTTGGAAACTTTCAGAGTTCTCAAGAATTTAGAAGTGTATGTTAGCCAAAACAGTAGCTGGATTTTTTCCCTAATTTAGACATCTACAGCTACAGTAGTAGGAGGCAGATATGGACTTCCATTTGTAGGTACTGTTTTCCTAACTTGTAATGGGCAAAGGACTCAGGAGTAATATGCACTCCACGGACTAGTGTAGTTTTCACATAACTCTACCGTTGAATTGCATAGATGATGGAACTCTAGTGAAAGTGTGAAACCCTCTGCGGGCCTTTAATAGGATTGTAAAAATTTAGAAAAATATCTTGCCAAGTTTATCAAAATATCCTACGGCCCTCAACGTACATCCAGTCCTTTGATAACACAGAAACAGACTTCACAAAATGTAAAAGTGATTACTTAACTCTTCAGTAACAGCATGGAAGCTGGTCATATCATTATCCTTTTTTTCAACTCTCACTATGTATTCAAATTCCAGGTAGAAAAAAAATTCCCTTGAACTAAATTGGTTTCTATGAATAGCAGAATTCTATGGGCACGTGAATCAATTTTAAATCACATGTCTGGAGTCTGCCCCATAACCCAATTGAAACAGCATGTTCATTTATACCAAAATATCATTCCTTTCAAAATTAGAACACAAACTAACTAAAAGGCCTAAATAGAAATAAACAAAAAAAACATTTAATAAGTTGAAAGATAGAAAACATTTCATAACTTGAAAAACTTTAGCAGCTAAACTTGTAATACAGTATCAATTCCATGTCAACAAGATAGATCGTTAAGGCGTATGGAGCTCCCAGATATAGAGAAATGTATTCATAAACAAAATTCTCTACAGTTGAACACATAGCTAGCTGATCCTACTTACATAAGAGGCTTCTAACGGCCATATAGTGTTTAAGATTGCATCTAAAGGCTTATTGACTTGTTCTGTTTTATAAAAGTAAAACCCACATTTCATGTGTCTGTATCACTATTGGCTAGCCCGCTTATGTGCTTATACTTTGGTGAAATAAGCACTTGTTAACAAGCGCACTGGTAGGTACTTATCTTAAAGTGCTTATAATCTGTAAGCATAAGCTAAAAATATGTAACCCCAATCACTCCCTTATACAAACCAAACTCTATGCTGAATAAAGGACACATTTAAAAAAGTATTCGAATCATTTTTTCACATACTTCATAGAGCTCAAACGGGTGTTCTCAAAAGCTGAAAAGATTGATTTTACGAGAAATAAGCAGAATGTTAGCCCGAAAATAAGCTAAGAAAAACTCCCCCTAACACTTATGATCTTCAAATATTAAAAAAAAATTATCATTTCATTAATCACAATCCTAACAAAAAAAGATTTAAAAAAAATGATCATTTCATTTCATTTCATTTGACACCCAATTCACAAAATCAGAACCCTAAATATACAATAAGCAATACCCACAAAAAAAAGCACACACCTTTATATAAAAAAAAGGATTAAAAATCATAACTTTATAAAAAAAATTAAAGAAAGACCTATAGGGGAGGAGGTAATAGACCAGGATGGTGATGATATTGTTGAAGAAGAGCGTGTTGTGTGTTTATAAACTTTTAATGAATCATTGTGTTAGGGAGAGTTTGTTTTTAGCTTACGTTCGGCTAAATTTTTTTCGATAGAACCGTTCAGCTTATGAGCTGCTTATTTTTCAAGAGCTCATTTTTTGGCTTATTTTTCAAGAGCTTATTTTCCGGCCCATTTTCGATAAAACACATCACATTTCATTTCATTTCATACCCAATTCACAAAAATCAGAACCGTAAACATACAATAAGCAACACCCACAAAAAAGCACACACTTTTATATAAAAATAGCTCATTTTCTGGCTTATTTATTAAGAACCCATTTTTATCAGCTTATTGCCCATCATTTCATTTCACAAAATCAAAGCCCTAAACATACAATAAGCAACACCCACAAAAAAAAAAGCACACGCCTTTATATAAAAAGATCATAACTTTATATCAAAAGAGCTCATTTTCCGGCTTATTTTCTGCTTATTTATTATTTTCTGCTTATTTTCAAGAACCCATTTGTTTTAGCTTATTGCCCATCATTTCATTTCATTTCACAAAAATCAGAACCCTAACCAATCAATAAGCAATACCCACAAACAAAAGCACTAAAGCAGACACCTTTATACAAAAAGATCAAAACTTTATAAAAAAAAGATTCAAGAAAAAAAGAAACCTGTGGGGGAGGAGGTAAAAGACCAGGGTGATAATGGTATTGCTGAAGAAGCGTGTGTTGTGTTTATAAACTTTTGATGATCATTGTGTTAGGTAGAGTGTGTTCTTAGCTTATTTTCAAGCTTTCAGCTTATGAGCTGCTTATTTTTCAAGAGCTCATTTTTCGGCTTATTTTCGGCTTATTTTTCATTTCATTTCATTTCACACCCAAATTACAAAATCAGAACCCTAAACATCCAATAAGCAACACCCACATAAAAAGCAGACACCTTTTTGGCTTATTTTCTGCTTATTTTACTTTTTGGCTTATTTTTCAAGAACCCATTTGTTTCAGCTTATTGCCCATCATTTCATTTTATTTCACAAAAATCAGAACCCTAACCAATCAATAAGCAACACCCACCAAATAAGCACACACCTTTATATAGAAAAAAGCTTATTTTCTGCTTATTTTTCAAGAACCCATTTTTATCAGCTTATTGCCCATCATTTCATTTCATTTCACAAAAATCAGAACCCTAACCAATCAATAAGCAATACCCACAAACAAAAGCACTAAAGCAGACACCTTTATACAAAAAGATCAAAACTTTATAAAAAAAAGATTTAAGAAAAAAAGAAACCTGTGGGGGAGGAGGTAAAAGACCAGGGTGATAATGGTATTGCTGAAGAAGCGCGTGTTGTGTTTATAAACTTTTGATGATCATTGTGTTAGGGAGAGTTTGTTCTTAGCTTATTTTCAAGCTTTCAGCTTATGAGCTGCTTATTTTTCAAGAGCTCATTTTTTGGCTTATTTTCTGCTTATTTTTCATTTCATTTCATTTCACACCCAAATTACAAAATCAGAACCCTAAACATCCAATAAGCAACACCCACATAAAAAGCAGACACCTTTTTGGCTTATTTTCTGCTTATTTTACTTTTTGGCTTATTTTTCAAGAACCCATTTGTTTCAGCTTATTGCCCATCATTTCATTTCATTTCACAAAAATCAGAACCCTAACCAATCAATAAGCAACACCCACAAAATAAGCACACACCTTTATATAGAAAAAAGCTTATTTTCTGCTTATTTTTCAAGAACCCATTTTTATCAGCTTATTGCCCATCATTTCATTTCATTTCACAAAAATCAGAACCCTAACCAATCAATAAGCAATACCCACAAACAAAAGCACTAAAGCAGACACCTTTATACAAAAAGATCAAAACTTTATAAAAAAAAGATTCAAGAAAAAAAGGAACCTGTGGGGGAGGAGGTAATAAACCAGGGTGATAATGGTATTGCCGAAGAAGCGCGTGTTGTGTTTATAAACTTTTGATGATCATTGTGTTAGGGAGAGTTTGTTCTTAGCTTATTTTCAAGCTTTCAGCTTATGAGCTGCTTATTTTTCAAGAGCTCATTTTTCGGCTTATTTTCTGCTTATTTTTCATTTCATTTCATTTCACACCCAAATTACAAAATCAGAACCCTAAACATCCAATAAGCAGACACCTTTTTGGCTTATTTTCTGCTTATTTTACTTTTTGGCTTATTTTTCAAGAACCCATTTGTTTCAGCTTATTGCCCATCATTTCATTTCATTTCACAAAAATCAGAACCCTAACCAATCAATAAGCAACACCCACAAAATAAGCACACACCTTTATATAGAAAAAAGCTTATTTTCTGCTTATTTTTCAAGAACCCATTTTTATCAGCTTATTGCCCATCATTTCATTTCATTTCACAAAATCAGAACCCTAAACATACAATAAGCAATACCCACAAAAAAAAGCACTAAAGCAGACACCTTTATACAAAAAGATCAAAACTTTATAAAAAAAAGATTCAAGAAAAAAAGAAACCTGTGGGGGAGGAGGTAATAGACCAGGGTGATAATGGTATTGCTGAAGAAGCGCGTGTTGTGTTTATAAACTTTTGATGATCATTGTGTTAGGGAGAGTTTGTTCTTAGCTTATTTTCAAGCTTTCAGCTTATGAGCTGCTTATTTTTCAAGAGCTCATTTTTCGGCTTATTTTCTGCTTATTTTTCATTTCATTTCATTTCACACCCAAATTACAAAATCAGAACCCTAAACATCCAATAAGCAACACCCACATAAAAAGCAGACACCTTTTTGGCTTATTTTCTGCTTATTTTACTTTTTGGCTTATTTTTCAAGAACCCATTTGTTTCAGCTTATTGCCCATCATTTCATTTCACAAAAATCAGAACCCTAACCAATCAATAAGCAACACCCACAAAATAAGCACACGCCTTTATATAGAAAAAAGCTTATTTTCTGCTTATCTTTCAAGAACCCATTTTTATCAGCTTATTGCCCATCATTTCATTTCATTTCACAAAAATCAGAACCCTAACCAATCAATAAGCAATACCCACAAACAAAAGCACTAAAGCAGACACCTTTATACAAAAAGATCAAAACTTTATAAAAAAAAGATTCAAGAAAAAAAGGAACCTGTGGGGGAGGAGGTAATAAACCAGGGTGATAATGGTATTGCCGAAGAAGCGCGTGTTGTGTTTATAAACTTTTGATGATCATTGTGTTAGGGAGAGTTTGTTCTTAGCTTATTTTCAAGCTTTCAGCTTATGAGCTGCTTATTTTTCAAGAGCTCATTTTTCGGCTTATTTTCTGCTTATTTTTCATTTCATTTCATTTCACACCCAAATTACAAAATCAGAACCCTAAACATCCAATAAGCAACACCCACATAAAAAGCAGACACCTTTTTGGCTTATTTTCTGCTTATTTTACTTTTTGGCTTATTTTTCAAGAACCCATTTGTTTCAGCTTATTGCCCATCATTTCATTTCATTTCACAAAAATCAGAACCCTAACCAATCAATAAGCAACACCCACAAAATAAGCACACGCCTTTATATAGAAAAAAGCTTATTTTCTGCTTATCTTTCAAGAACCCATTTTTATCAGCTTATTGCCCATCATTTCATTTCATTTCACAAAAATCAGAACCCTAACCAATCAATAAGCAATACCCACAAACAAAAGCACTAAAGCAGACACCTTTATACAAAAAAATCAAAACTTTACAAAAAAAAGATTCAAGAAAAAAAGGAACCTGTGGGGGAGGAGGTAAAAGACCAGGGTGATAATGGTATTGCTGAAGAAGCGCGTGTTGTGTTTATAAACTTTTGATGATCATTGTGTTAGGGAGAGTTTGTTCTTAGCTTATTTTCAAGCTTTCAGCTTATGAGCTGCTTATTTTTCAAGAGCTCATTTTTCGGCTTATTTTCTGCTTATTTTTCATTTCATTTCATTTCACACCCAAATTACAAAATCAGAACCCTAAACATCCAATAAGCAACACCCACATAAAAAGCAGACACCTTTTTGGCTTATTTTCTGCTTATTTTACTTTTTGGCTTATTTTTCAAGAACCCATTTGTTTCAGCTTATTGCCCATCATTTCATTTCATTTCACAAAAATCAGAACCCTAACCAATCAATAAGCAACACCCACAAAATAAGCACACACCTTTATATAGAAAAAAGCTTATTTTCTGCTTATCTTTCAAGAACCCATTTTTATCAGCTTATTGCCCATCATTTCATTTCATTTCACAAAAATCAAAACCCTAACCAATCAATAAGCAACACCCACAAAATAAGCACACACCTTTATATAGAAAAAAGCTTATTTTCTGCTTATTTTTCAAGAACCCATTTTTATCAGCTTATTGCCCATCATTTCATTTCATTTCACAAAAATCAGAACCCTAACCAATCAATAAGCAATACCCACAAACAAAAGCACTAAAGCAGACACCTTTATACAAAAAGATCAAAACTTTATAAAAAAAAGATTCAAGAAAAAAAGAAACCTGTGGGGGAGGAGGTAATAGACCAGGGTGATGATGATATTGCTGAAGAAGCGCGTGTTGTGTTTATAAACTTTTGATGATCATTGTGTTAGGGAGAGTTTGGTCTTAGCTTATTTTCAAGCTTTCAGCTTATGAGCTGCTTATTTTTCAAGAGCTCATTTTTCGGCTTATTTTCGGCTTATTTTCTGCTTATTTTTCATTTCATTTCATTTCACACCCAAATTACAAAATCAGAACCCTAAACATCCAATAAGCAACACCCACATAAAAAGCAGACACCTTTTTGGCTTATTTTCTGCTTATTTTACTTTTTGGCTTATTTTTCAAGAACCCATTTGTTTCAGCTTATTGCCCATCATTTCATTTCATTTCACAAAAATCAGAACCCTAACCAATCAATAAGCAACACCCACAAAATAAGCACACACCTTTATATAGAAAAAAGCTTATTTTCTGCTTATTTTTCAAGAACCCATTTTTATCAGCTTATTGCCCATCATTTCATTTCATTTCACAAAAATCAGAACCCTAACCAATCAATAAGCAATACCCACAAACAAAAGCACTAAAGCAGACACCTTTATACAAAAAGATCAAAACTTTATAAAAAAAAGATTCAAGAAAAAAAGAAACCTGTGGGGGAGGAGGTAATAGACCAGGGTGATGATGATATTGCTGAAGAAGGGCGTGTTGCTGCATCAATGCTGCTGCTTGTTGTTGTTGTTTTATTCTTTGATGCTGTTGCTGCATTCTTTTATTCAATTCAATCAATTTGGGAATTAGGGTTTGTTTTTTATGATGATATGAGTGAAAGAAAAAAATGAAATGAAAATAAAAAAAGAGTATAGAAGGACCTGGAATAAATAAATATATATTTGAGTAAATAATGAAAAAGGGTACACACAAGTGTTAAACTAAAAAGTCAAAAGTCAAAAGTCAAATACTCAAATGAAATGTTTATTCATTACTCTAATCTAGTGACTAATCAAGTAATGGGATGTGTAAGACTTGCAAGTTACTACTTGTCACTTTCTCTACATATGGATTTATAAGCAATGTTTTCAAACCCGGGTCGACCCGGCCGGTTCAACCGGTCATAAAAACGGGTAAAAAAAACCCGGGTTTTTAAAACTGGGTTAACCGGTTAGACCCGCCGGGTTTCGAGTAACCCGGGTCATGAAACCCGGCCGGATTTGATTTTTTTCAATTTTTTTAATAAAAACCGGGTAGACCTGGTGGTCGAACCGGTTGACCCGGTCGAAAAAAATAAAATAATAATAAATGAAAAACCGGGTTGACCCGGCGGTCGAACCGGTGCCCGGTGACTAGACCGGGTCGATTAAAAACCCGGTTTTTAAAAAATTGTTTATAAGCATATTTTATCCATTTTTGTAATCTTTACTAGCATGGTATTCATTCAAAGCAACGGTTAAAAAATGAATGTTGTTTAACGATTTTTTATAACTAATGATAGTTTTTAAAGATTGTGTGTTTGTGTTGTGAGATTATAAAAAATTAATATGTCATATTATTATAGCATCCACTATGATGGTTTATAAATATGTTAATAATAAGATGAATAGGTTTATACTTTTGTAACTCATGGTGAAAATCTATTTCATGCTTACTTGGTATAAAAAAGTTTAATATACTGAACCTTTTCACAATTAATGCATTTGAGATGTTTATAAAGCGTTAAAAAGTTTATGTGTAGTGGAAATAGGTTTATACAACTCAAATATTTAAAAGTTAATGACATTAATCAGTTATAAATCTTTATAATATTCTACTATAGTGGATGCTTTATATGCAAGTTTAAAAAATTATTAATTTTAACTATAGACATATTAAATTCTTTATATTAGTTTTATTTTATTATTGTGACATCCAATTTAATGTGTAATAAGTGTATTGTTTAAATTTTATTTTAATAATTACTAATAATAAGAAGTATGTTAATTAATTTTTTAAGACTTCTAAAAATAGAAGGTCTCAAAACATTATAGGAAGTAGAGATAGAGATTACAATATTTTACTACTAGTTCAGTCTCACTACGGTTTTTAATCAGGGTATACTATACTTGAATAAGCTCTAAAAACATCATAGTATTAAGGCCCTTATAAGCTTTGTTTATGTTGGGGTATGGGTATTTATTGGTTTTTTCGATTTTTGTAAGGCTAAGGTAAATATTTCATATACCTAGGTGAATCGTACAATTACAAGCAACAATTTTACCCACTATTACCCGAGTATCACGAAATTTGCTATGGAATAGTTCACAAAGGTGATTTCTTTGGTTTGAGCAATTAAAAGACGGCTATTTGAATTTGGGTCTCTAAGATGTGCTCATTTGTATATGGAAGTTACATAACTTTCACCGGTGGTTAGTAAAAGGTTATCCTGCTTTTTCATAACATGAACGTGTTCCATAACTTTCACACTCGATTAGGGTGATCATAAGCAGTTATCATAACCATGATCAATAACTATGAGTCTAGATTTACATTGACTTAAGCAATCGTGCATGTCACACCACCCGGCTAGTTTCAATCTTTAACAAAATTCATTAGTTACACTAAAATGACTAAAGTATTATGGGTCGGGTTGATAGTGAAGCTATATTTAAATTAAATTTCTTCGAGTATCATGTAGTAAAGTAAAAGAAACATAAACAATTAGGGTCTGTTTAGTTGAAGAAAAAAAATTCTTTATTCTTATTTTCAATTTTGTGAAAAGGAGCGGAAATGATTTTTCATAAAACATAGAAAACTTGTTTTCATAATAATGTGTTATATTTTAAAGAAAATAATGGAGGCCTGGGGTTACAAGGGACAAATATTGTTTTGTAGTTTCTTTTGTTACGCAACCAAATGGCTTGTGTTTAATGATACACATGTTGTGTGAGAAACTCTCCAATGAAATAGTTGTGAGTTCAAACCACACTTATAACATGTGAGATATATATAAGATAGTTAGTTGCGACTAAAAAAAAAGATTAAGAAATGAAATTTATATATATATATATACACACATATATATATATATATATATATATATATATATATATATATATATATAGAATTTGATGGAAAGAAAATAGTTTAAACGTATTTTTTTTTTTATTTAATCTATATCTATACTACTTATAATGGAGGGATGACCCTCTCTCTTATTTATAAGTTTAAGATTTCCTAAATTAGAATTTAAGTAAATACTACTTATAAAACATAATGTACAACTATGTAAAGCATAATTGATTTTAAGCAAATACTATTTCTTACATACATACAATTAATACACCCATCACCAATATGTACAACTACCTAAGCAAAATGTACAAATACAAATAAAACTAAAAATACACTATTCAACACATACAATTAATACACAATTTAATTTACCCTTCATCAAAATATACAACTCTTTAACTTCAATGTATAATCTAATTAAGCTTTCAAAACATAAATTTGAAATCCAACAGCTCAAAACAAAATAACATTTGTTCGCCTGAAAATTTTATCACGATACCCGCCACTACATCACACGGATACCCAACTAATTTTGTATAAAGCATTTTCTGAAAAAGTAAAGGCGTTTCCTTTAAACTAATACGACTCTACGGTGTGTAAATGTGAAAGAAAAAGTCGTAGGATCACAAGTTTGGCATCACTATGTTCTTTAAACTTGGCATGAGGTTTTGTTTTTAAATCGTAACGATTATTGTTGAGTGGGTATTTTATTTTGTTAAAATATTTAATGGGCTAAATCATATTATATGGGCTTATAAACATGACATTAATTTTGGGCTACACAATATAAGAAAAGTTAGACGAAATATTCAGGTTATATGGTTTAATTATTTCGAAACCCGAGTAGGCCGTAGAATTATACCTGTAACCCGATTTTAAAGGTACATGTCATCTTGGCGCTGCATCATCTTTTTTCCTTCTCGCTCACTCATCAATCACACCTTCATATAACACTCACTCGCCTTTTACGTATAGCCAATATTTATTTAAATATATAAAAAAACACACACGCTCACACAACCTTCGCAAACACACATGCTCTCCGCTTTTATTGTTAAGTCACTATGATGACTACAAGGGGTGTTTGATACGCTTCTCACATGTCACCCTTCCTTTTTGTAACCGCCTCACGCGTCATAATCCCACTTCCCGTGTGATATAGTCCTAACATTTTTTTAAGAGTTTGTGTTAACTCGAATAACCCGATTGAGATTTTTAACCCATTTAGCCCGACCGAATAACTTATGGGCCAATATAACAAATACAATATAACAAACGTGATCCATTTTTCTTCCAAGTGAATATTTAATTAGATCTCAATCTTAAGCATAATCCCTTTTTGCCTGCTTAAACCATTAGTCAAATCATTTGCACAACTTTTTTTATAAAGTTATCAATGAAGATAGTTTTGGATTATTAAATGCAACACATTATTTGACCAACAAGTGATTGGTGCTTAATTTTAGTCAAAGTAAATGTTTGTACTTTCAAACTTTGCCCAACTTATAGTCCAATTATTGTGTAGTCTTTAGTCTAAACAATGACTAGACCAATGAACCACACAAGACGTTCTTGTGACAAAAGAGCTTGTGATAAATCCGTTATATGAAAACAATTCTAAAGTGGTCACGTCAACCTTCTTAGAAAAGAAAAAAACTTTATCTGGTTTGAGTCTGTGCGATGATAAATTCTAACCTTATAAATTAGTTGGCCTTAGTTTAATAAAAACGAGACGAATTTGCATCAAGCATCACATGTATTCATTAAGGAGTCTGGTCGAAGGTCGTGTTCTATTAGGACTGGAACACGACTATCATAAAGATCGATACATCATACATAGATTGGTGTGATAGCATATATCAATGGCTAAATCAAGAAGCAAAGCTTCTTGTCAAAAATCATATGATCCTGCCATAGTACTAATGTACCAATGCTCGTAAGTCGTAAAACTTGTTAATCAATGTATTTCTGTAAATTCTATTAACTCTTTCGTAACACAAAATGCCCAAAACAACAACTTCTGCCTATACATTTAGATCGAACTTATGCTCTTTTGGTGACGAATCGTGCAACTGATAAGGCGCTCTAGCTATTGCTCTCTCCTTTCGTTTTGCCAAAAACTTATGGAGTGAGGCTCGTCTAGCAATCGGTAAATCAAGACCATTCATTTGAAGCTGAACATGACTCAATTGATTTTTTTCATGTACTAGATTCGGACCATTCCTTCGGGCTGCCAAGAACACATCTCTCGCTCTATCTGCCGAAATGTTATCAAACACAACCACTTGTCCATTGTAAAATATAGTCATTTGGGACGTTTTAGTTTCCGAAACTGCAACCGATCTAGCAGAAGTAACCTCGTTTGTTAAATCACCAACATTCATCGATTTATCGCCTTGATCCTCCATGTTACTTAGCAAATCAATAGTCATCTTCGTTGGTGTCGAATTCACTGTAAAAAGAATTATTATATGGTCAGTTTTCGATACAAAAATCAATACCATATAATAAAAACATTGATACAAATACCCTTTCAAATTAATACTTTTTGCTAATATTTTGACAAATTTAGTTTAATCTACGTCGTAAAATACTATTTTGATCATGATACATTTATACAAGAAAAACTGTAAGCTAGCACGGAATATTGACTCAACACGTGACCCTAAACGTTAAATTGTACTACCTCCGTCCCACAATAATTGTCCACTTTTACTTTTTTAAGTCTTTTTTATTCAACTTTGACCATAAATATTTTTATTTGTATAATATAATACTTGATGAAAATTATATGAATAGATTGTTTTTTAAATGTATTTTCATTTGGTATAATTTTTATCAAGTATTATATAACACAAATAAAAATATTAATGGTAAAAGTTAAACAAAAAAGACTCAAAAAAGTCAAAGTGGACAATTATTATGAGACTGAGGGAGTATAAATTAACGAATAAGCATAGCGCTGGTATTTTTTATACAATAAGCGAAAAATAAGTACCTGTATCATCAAATTTCGCGTTGATAAGATCCTTAAGGCAACTTTTCTCCTTAAGGAACAAGCTCAATTGGTTGCACGTTTGCGCAACACTCGATCTCTTCATCGTGCCGAATTGTTTAGCCGATGACATTTTTTTTTTGGAACAAGTTTTGTGATGTAAGTTGGAATGAAAGATGTGGTTGTTTGTTTGGTTTATATATATGTGATGAGTTGAGATGAGCTGTTTTAGTGGGGGCAGATCTTATTTTAGGGGGAAATAAAAATTTAGGCACGTTTTAATTGCATTTTTAATTTGATTAAGTCATAAAACAACTATTGGAAATTTGGAATTATTCAAATCAGTGGGGCCCATACATCTGGCACTATATTTGAGTTCATTTTTTATTTTTTTTTTTAATTATTTTTTTCTTTGTTGGTTTATGTTTTTGTTTCATTGTTGAGTTAACTTCCACTATAACATAAACAAATATCTAACAAATAAAGATTCGGAGTCGACAAAATCTTAGGATGGTGGCAGTCATGATTCCATATCTCACTCATACCTCACCACCCACCAATAATATCATTCCACCTTATCTCATACCTCTCTCATGTCTCACCATACTTTTACAGTGGCAACCGATTTCATACCTCACTTATTTATTTTTTTTATTTTTTATATTCATAATTATATTAAACAATTTAATAAAAACATAATATTTCATTAATAATAATAAAAAAAAATACATAATACTTTAAGAACAAGGAAATCACTAATCATCGAGAATACATATTTAAAGGACGGTCATCTATATTTCTCCACGAGCTCACGTTTTTTAGCAATAGTGATCTCTCGCATTGTCGGATCAGTTATGTAATCCTGCGGTTGGTTATAGAACTTCATCGCCCGAAAATAAAACCTTTTCTTCAACATTACGGATTTGTGCCGCCAACAACTTTTCGGCCAGTTCATCCTTTGCAAGCTTTTTCTCCATTATCGTTTCCAATATTTGTGTTTTCCTTACCGTGTAGGTGTCGAAGCTCGCAGCAACACTTTCCTTTGTCGACGACTCGGTATCGATCTTCTTGCCTTTTCTTTTCCGTGTAGGAGTTGTGTCGTCATTCAAATCCGGAATAACAGTCTCAACATTGTCATTGCTTCCCGTCTCGTAGTAGTTAGATTCCGACGACTTTCTTCATTTGTCGGAATTAGCCGAAGATGCTTGACCCACACATGGTTGTTCCAACCATTTGTCTTCTAGCCTAACAACCTCCCATGCTTCAGTATGACTAAAAGTCTTGCCCTTTGTTTTCTTATCATAATCGGCCAAGACATTTTTCATGATGTCAACATCGCTACACCCACTCTTACGAAGACGTTTCTACAATTAATACAAGTATATAAATTAATACAGGTATATAAATTAATACAAGCATATAAATTAAACAAGTATATAGAGTTTAAAAATTACTTGTTGGATGAATAGCCCGTTAAAGACACCCATTGCGGCATTCATATTTTGCCACTTTGTGTTCAAGCTATGTTGACTTTGAGTAGTATCTTTCACATTATCCTTGAAATGCTTTAGAATTCTTTTCCAAAAACTATCTATATTTTGTTAATTCCCGACTTTTCGACATGTGGAGATATGAACCCACGCTTTTGCCAAAGCCACCTCTTCATTTGTCGTCTAATTTTTTTTCTCCGCTTTAGTCGATGGTGTTTCTTTTTTTTTTTTTTTTTTTTTTTTTTTTTTTTTGACTTCTTGAACATGAAGGTGGTGGTTCTTTTGTTGAAATTAACAGAGCTTGAGTTTGCTCATTCTTACAACATAGTTCATGAATGAAGAATTGGACGTCTTCATCATCAACCACGTCTAATTCCATGGAACCATCTTTGTAAGATAACCTGACTCTATCATTTGGTGTGTCTTTCATAGCGTGAACCTTTTTCTTCACATACGCCACTAGTTTATTGAAAGTGATATTTTTAGGTAGTTTAACTGCATGTTTAGATGAAGGATGCACTAAATAAACCTTCAAATTAGAATTGTCATCGTAATCCATGGTTGTGTTTTGAACAAATTTAGGTGGAAATAATTCTTAGACTTTACAGTAAAGTCTTTTTAGTAAGCCAAGTGCAAATTACCAGTCCTTTGTACTTGTGCATTTACTTAGGTTGCCCAACAATGTAAACTTTCTAAGGTTGCCCAAAATTAGTGTATCAACATAGATACACTTTAATGAGTGTATTAAGTATGAACCACCCATTTGTGATTGTTTATTATTAATGTTGTACTTGTGCCAACTGCCTAAGATTTACTAAGATACACATTTATTTGTGTTATGTGAAAAATTTATTAAGTTGCCTAAACTTGCTAACTGCCCAACTTGGATGAAACTAGTAACTTATCCCAACTACATATAGATTCTTTAAGTAATATCAATTTCATATTTGTAGTAATGTCTAACGGTAAAAATTCATTACTATTGTTAGTATGCTATAACTAGTTTTAGTAATATATTTAGGATCCTTACTTTTTATTTATTTATTTATTTATTTATTTATTTTTACATAATTAACAGGGATTGTGCGTAAGCGTTTGTCTTTTGAAGTGGAACGACCATGTGATGACGTGCTTCATGAAATATATAGGAAACAACTTAACAAAAGATCTAAGAAGGATGTAGCTGAAAAAGGTGCATTGGCTGTCAAGGAAATAGGTAACAAGAATAAAGATGAGCACAACAAAATAAATTGAAATGTTGATGGTGAGAAGTCGATTACTAAGCAGCATGAAGATGAAGCAAAAATGGAACAACTAGCCGAACAAGATAGGGCTGAAAGAGAAATGGAAGAGATAATGCGGCAAGACCGGGAACACGAGGATCCGTTTCGTAAGATAGAATAAGGTCACCTTGGACAATCAAAATGAAGGATAAATTTAGTTAAAGTTAGATTATCAGCCTGCAGACTTGTATGTTTCTTTCCTAAACTTAATCTTAGTTTAAAAAACATGTAATTCACTTTCCAGACTTGCATGTTTGTTTCGTGCTTATATACTTGGAAATTATTCATTAATTTATAAAACTGCATCAACGGATGCAGTGCTAGATGCTTCCCATTCATACAATCATCTAATAAGTACATCAAGAGTTATCCAGTAAGGACTACTATCAAAAGACTACTACATCAACTCCCACTGCTACCACTGACGCTCAACCCAATGCCACCGTATCTGATCCTACGGGTACCACATATGGTGAGAATATTATAGAAGTAGTGAAGGAATTGAAGGCTAAATGTAGACAAATGGAAAATACAATAAGAAGGTTGAAGCACAGGGTTTATGTGTTGGAGAGAGTAAGAAGACCAAGGTTTGCTGCATCTAATAGAGTAACGAAGATGACTAAGAAAGGCAGGTCCTCAAAAGGGAGGAGCAAAAGCATTGATTCAGGGGAGGATGTAAACATGGATGTTGAGATGGATTTCGATAGTGGAGATCATGGTGGTGACTATATGGTTACTAACAAGGAAGGAAAAGAAGCCGTGCTTGAAGCTTTAAAGGTTGTAGTTGAAAACGAAGAGGAAGAAGTGGGGCAGGAAACAACCACTCCTATTGTTGCTGAATCCCCTGGTAGTACAAATGAAATCACTGATGCCACCTTAATGACAACCACGGTCACACAACCACCCAATTCTAAGGAAGTTGACAAAGAGGTTGCTGGTACCCTGATGAACTTATGTAAAACCTTACCCGGTCGGATGGATCGGATGCTGCACATTTTCTATTATACTTAAACCCACTGGTCCTAAACCCTTGGCTAAACCTTTGGCTAAAGGTTTGAAGGTTGGAAAAGCAGAATTGGTAGAGGAAGGAAAAGAACAAGTGGTAGAACCTTTTAATGTTGCAGTTGAAGACGAAGAGGAAGAAGTTGTGCAAGCTCTATCTAGTGATACTACAAATGACAGCACTGTTGTAACCTCAAAGGTAATTTCATCGACAGTTACTTCAGATACATCCGTGTACAACAGATTCTGCTTGTCATCGGATCCTACATTGGTCCTGATGGGGGTGTGTGCATCGGACGTAGCCAACGGTTTGTTGGCATCAACACTCTCCACTTGTAAAAAAGTGAACTTACTTAGGCTCTCAAAGAGACCATTTTGGTGGAATGAAGTAACAAAAATTCAAATAACAGCTTCTTACCTTAATCTCACCAACATCATCTTGTGACTTTATTTCTAAAGCTTCCTCAATTACCACAATTCTCTTTTGTACGTTGTGTAACTCACATAAGAGCTGTGATACACCAACTTCTCCTACACGTTCTTCTATACTACCAACCCTAGACTTAATGGATAGAAGCTCGGCACGAATGTGATCTTTATCTAAGGTATGTGACGCTTCCGCTTTGTCACATTTGATCCCATCTGTTTCCTCAACATTACCGACTACAACATCTTCAACCTTCTCAGACTCATTCATATTCAACATTTCACCAAACCCAACAACAATCTCTTCTTCATCAGCTTTGTCATTGACACTAGACGTTTGACCTTCTGTAACAACTTCATCGGTGTCACAGAAAGTAACATTTAAATCGGCTTGAATTCCACCGCATACATCCACATCGGCCATAGCTTCCTCTTCTTCCACCATCAGTTGGTCACCAACTCTTCTTCTTTCAACAAGTTGGGAATCAAGTTCACGGATGTACTCCATACTGCGAATGTACCACGGACAACTCAGCTCGGCATTTGTTGGTACAATCTTACGTAATGGGTGACGGCCTAAATAACAAAGGAGATAACACGATATGATAAATGCAATAAAACATACAACAGCTTAACTAATTTTGGGTTTTACTTACCGGATCAAATAAAATTGTGTAATGCTTTTTTTCAAAGTTTTTTTACTTTTGACCAAGCTAGACAACGTGGGATCTTCTCTGGGTCTTTGGTCCAAAACTGGGAGCTGTTTGGGAATGTCTCCATAATCCAAATCACGAAAAACAAATACATCAATTAACAGTTTGTGGTTGTGATTATAGTGGTTGTGATTATGGTTGCGGTGGTTAGGATAGCAGTGGGTGTATATGTAGTAACAGGGGATACAATTACATAACGTGTTGTTGCAGCGGGTTCTTCACGAACTAGCGTGGATGAAGAGACATTGTCAGTGGTTTGAAGCAACCGTTTACAAATCGTTTCTATGTATTTATCTAGTGCGAAACCATCAACCATAACATCCTTAAATCTACACAAACACTTACACTTACTACAGAACAATGCCTAGGGAACAAAGCCAATGCCTAAGGAACAATGACAACGACTGAATGACTATTCTGCTTATCTATGTTTATCAAATATAACAATGCACACATTATTTAGATTAACCATCGCAATATATACAAGCACAAATAATGTATGTTACAAGTAAAATCTAACCTTCAACACCCATGTAAATCCATACAGAGTGTATGTTTGTTCTTTTTGGATCTTTTGGACGGGCTTCTTTGATTCTTCCTCAAGATGCCTAGGAACAACATTCACCGTTTTTTTATACAGATGAGCCCACATGTATTCACCCCATGGATACTCATTCCATACACAAAAATCCTCAACATTCTTTAGCAAATGGTCAGGAACATTAAACCTTCCTTCCCGACCAATAAATACAAATGTTGCAATCACCAACAAAGCAACCCTCACAAAGATCTTCATCGGATAACGACTCCCACCTTTCCGCCGACTTTACCAACGCCAAAAGGTCATCACCCTTAACTTTTTGTTCTTAGTTTTTTATCTGAAACAACCGATCAAAAAAAGGACTATCTGTTAAACCCTTAACAACATGGCTGTGGTCACTTTCTCTTTTATCTACTGGTCCTAAACGAAACCCAGTTAGAAGACTAAATTGTTCACGGCCAAAATCAAAAACATTATCACCTTGTACAAAAGTTAAAGGTGGACAACAATCACTAACTTTTGACACCTCAACTGCATTTTGATATAAATAATGGTATAAGTGGTTGTCAGGGGAATACTTAGGAAAATCTAACCAAGGTCCAAACACAGTTTCTCTAAACAATTTGGTTCTATTCACATTCAATGCACCTTTAATTGTAGCAATATGTTCTAATCTAGATCTGACCGTTAGCTTTGCATCAAACATGTTCGTCGTTGGATTCTTGAGATGTTGCAATACAGCGATTTGATTGTACGATTAGGGCTTCCGTTTTGCAATCGTAGGGAAGAAGAACTAATGAGGAGTAGGATTAGGCAGTTGGATTCTTGAGTTTGAGAAGGAAGGATATTTGTTTCAAGTTGCAGGTGAATTTTTGCCTTTGAGAGGGAAGGTGTGTGTGGGGTAAGCAGTAGTGTGTGTGGGATGATTTGGGTATTTTGTGTTTTGTATTTAATGAAATAGGTGTATTAGGATAATAAATAATTTTTTGGGAGGTATAAGTTGATTTATTAAAGGTGTATTTCTATGGTATAGAGTGGTATTTATAGAGAGTTGCCCAAAAGTACATATGTATGGGGCCAAGTTGCCCAACTTATTTGTATTTAAAAATTAAAAAAGTTACATTTTGCTTTTTCACTAAAAACAAAAAATGTCGGTTCCAATATAGTAGGTCAAAGTTGCCCAACAGACCAAGTGTTAGATTTGTACTTTGTAAGTACAATGTGGGCCCAAATATATGATAGAGTTGTCCATGGGGCATTAAGGGAAATGAAAAAAAAGTGGGGCATTTGGGGTAATATTGTTGGGCAACTGGGGCAATTTGAGAATTTTCCCTTTATGACACAACCACAAATCATATTCCTGTCGAAATGCAAATATATACTAGGGAAAATGACAAAAAAATGCATCGAACTTGACACTTGTTGTCATTGTGTGTAGCCAACTATTTTTTTTTTCATTGTAACACAAACCTTTTGAATTTTTGTCATTGTATGTAGCCAGTTAGGTGAATTTGTGTTATTGTATGTACCCAGTTAGGCTTAGCGTTACATCGTTAGTCCTTTTATATTAACGGTCGTTAGTAAATAACTTAAAATTTCGTTTTCCTACGTTTTTATTCGTTTTCATCCGTTCTTGTACGTTTTCTTCCCTTTTTACACGATTTCGTCCGTTTTTACACGTTTTCTTCGTTTTCGTTTTTACGTTTTACCTTAGTTTTACCGTTTTCTTCGTTTTTACACGTTTTCTTCGTTTTACACGCTTTTACGATTTCGTCCGTTTTATGCGTTTTTACCGTTTTCTCGTTTTACGTTTTCGTCCGTTTTCCGCGTTTTCTTCCGTTTTCGTTTTTACACATTTTTACCGTTTTCTTCCGTTTTACATGATTTCGTCGTTTTACCGCGTTTTTTTCGCTCGTTTTACCGCGTTTTCTTAGTTTTTACACGCGATTTCGTCGCGTTTTACCGCGTTTTAGCTTTCGTTTTACAAGTTTTCTTAGTTTTCGTCCGTTTTTACGTTTTCTTCCGTTTCTACGCTTTCGTCGTTTTACACGTTTTTACATCGCGCGTTTTCTTCCGTTTTACCGCGTTTTCTTCGTTTTACGTTTTCTTCCGTTTTCGGTTTTACGTTTTACCGCTTTTCTTAGTTTTCGTCGTTTTACACATTTTACGCGTTTTCTTAGTTTTTATGATTTAGTCCGTTACTGCGTTTTACGCTCGTTTACCGCGTTTTCTTAGTTTTTACGCGATTTGATCCGTTTTACGTTTTAAAACGTTTTACAAGTTTTCTTCGTTTTTAAAACGCGTTTTCTTAGTTTTTACCGCGTTTTCTTAAAACGTTTTCTTAAAACGTTTTACGTTTTCTTAGTTTTAAAACGTTTTACGCTCGTTTTAAAACGCGTTTTCTTCCGTTTTACTAAGAAAACGCGTAAAAATGTGTAAAACGAAAACTGAAAACGCGGTAAAAACGGAAAAACGAAGGAAAACGTAAAAACGAAAACGTAAAACGCGAAATCGCGGTAAAACGGGCAAATCGTAAAGCGAGCGTGTAAAAACGAAAACGTAAAAGCGATAAAACGCGTAAAAGCGTGTAAAAACGAAGAACGCGGTAAAACGAAAGCGGAAGAAAATAACGAAAACGTAAAAACGAAGAAAACGTGTAAAACGAAAAAAAACGTGTAAAAAGCGAAAAAACGCGGTAAAACGGAAAAAACGCGTAAAACGTGTAAAAACGAAGAAAGCGTGTAAAACGAAGAAAACGTAAAAACGGCGAAAACTTGTAAAACGAGGGCGTAAAACTAAGAAATCGTGTAAAACGAAGAAAATGTGTAAAAGCGAAATGTAAAACGGACGAAATCATGTAAAACGGAAGAAAACGTAAAATGTGTAAAAACGAAAACGGCGTAAAAACGAAGAAAACGTGTAAAAACGGAAAACGCGTGTAAAACGGCGTAAAAACGGACGAAATCGTGTAAAAACGGAAGAAAACGTGTAAAAACGAAAGAAAACGTGTAAAAACGGACGAAAACGGAAGAAAACGTGTAAAAACGGACGAAATCGTGTAAAAAGGGAAGAAAACGTACAAGAACGGATGAAAACGAATAAAAACGTAGGAAAACGAAATTTTAAGTTATTTACTAACGGCCGCTTAATATAAAAGGACTAACGATGTAACGCTAAGCCTAACTGGGTACATACAATAACACAAATTCACCTAACTGGCTACATACAATGACAAAAATTCAAAGGGTTTGTGTTACAATGAAAAAAAAAATAGTTGGCTACACACAATGACAACAAGTGTCAAATTCGATGCATTTTTTTGTCATTTTTCCTATATACTAATCATTGATTGATTAGTTTTCTTTGGATCTGTCTCCAGTTTATCTTGCAATCAAATACTTGTAAATTATTTTGGAGAACTATAACATAAAATAATGCTATACCAATACCAAACAATATTATAAAATAAAAAACACATGATAAAATTTAAACATTATTATTTTTCTAATGTCGACCGGTGGAATCTCATGTTTACTTCCACATCTTTTGTTTCTTTATAGGAATCACATGTAGTATTAATCAAACGTATCTTTTCTTGAACTAATAGGATATTATATCAAATGTATCTTTAAAAATTGCTTGTAATTAAAAAGTACATGTAATAGCAGTCATAAACGATGTTTTGACGAAGAACTCTGTCTTACAGTTGCGGTAGATGTCATTAACGATAATAGCTAACAAAAGTTTTGAGCGGACGAATAAGGTGAAACGTTCAGATCTATGTAGTTCGTGCTTTTTGAAATGTAAACTTAACTAGAATTAAGAAAGCAGTAACTTGAATATGTGTTCATACTCTTTCATAAAAAAATGTGTTACTTATCCCACATAGGTCATGGAGGAAAACCATTACTAGTTTATATGATCATGTCAATATTAGCTTTGCAAGTTGACATCAAATATTATGTTATTCTGTATCGACTCAATGTCATTATTAATCAAATGGCATTGATACCATGCAAATAACTCAATAATTTGTTAATTTTTTGCCTAGACGAGTACCCGTGCATAGCAACGGGATTTTATAGCGGCATAAGTGTTGATACAAATGTTGGACGTTCCTGGTTGGTGCTCCGGTTCTCGTATCAATTGATTGTTGGTTGCTTGAGACCTGCGCACTAAGAGACAGAAAACACCGTTAGGCTTATCGTGGGATTGTCTCCCACGATTATCCTCCGTGTGAGAGTAAATGTCGGTTTAGGGTTAAAGGAGAGTTAGGGTTTGCCAAATCGTACCTTTAATGAGGGATAGGATTCTCTTTATATACACACGGAATCCTTGTTGGTTCCGTGTTCCTCAACCTTCGGTATCCGCTAAGTCGGTTGGGGAATGATTATCTCCATCATTAGGAGATATCTGATATCGTATTATGTAAATAACGCTTTGGTTTGGGCTGCGTGGGCCTAAAACACTTATCGGCGTAGCCCAGTTCATGCTGGGCTTATTAGTATTGGGCTTTGGTCGGGTTCGTGACCCGACTATAGACTATACGTCATCATGCCCCCCAGTCTAGTATGCGCAGTGAAGGACTGCGGATGCTAGATTAATAACTGCAGACAATAAAAAACTACAAAGCGTAGCTAGGAAGCCAAAAAATATACCCGCCTATACATTGTATCTAGACATATTATTTTAAAATGGCATTGATACCATGCAAATAACTCAATAATTTGTTAATTTTTTGCCTAGACGAGTACCCGTGCATAGCAACGGGATTTTATAGCGGCATAAGTGTTGATACAAATGTTGGACGTTCCTGGTTGGTGCTCCGGTTCTCGTATCAATTGATTGTTGGTTGCTTGAGACCTGCGCACTAAGAGTCAGAAAACACCGTTAGGCTTATCGTGGGATTGTCTCCCACGATTATCCTCCGGTGTGAGAGTAAGTAATCGGTTTAGGGTTAAAGGAGAGTTAGGGTTTGCCAAATCGTACCTTTAATGAGGGATAGGATTCTCTTTATATACACACGGAATCCTTGTTGGTTCCGTGTTCCTCAACCTTCGGCGTATCCCGCCTAAGTCGGTTGGGGAATGATTATCTCCATCATTAGGAGATATCTGATATCGTATTATGTAAATAACGTTTGGTTTGGGCCTGCGTGGGCCTAAAACACTTATCGGCGTAGCCCGTTCATCTTGGGCTTATTAGTATTAGGGCTTTGGTCGGGTTCGTGACCACTATAGACTATACGTCATCATGCCCCAGTCTAGTATCGCGATGGAAGGATCGCGGATGCTAGATTAATAACTAGAACAATAAAAACTACAAAGCGTAGCTAGGAAGCCAAAAAATATACCCGCCTATACATTGTATCTAGACATATTATTTTAAAATGGACGCCTAAATCGGGGAAAGTAGCTGCAGCAGGCGTCACATCAAGCGATCTGAACCACATGTTGATGATAGTGGAATCCACGTGTCACTCATCGCGTGGATGAGGACACTTATATAACAAGCCGCCTCATTTTAACTGTGTGTTTCACAGTCAAAAACTCAATCCGTCATTTTTAAGAAATCTTTCATTTGCAAAACAGAAAACTGCCTATTCCCAAAGTAACCACGCGTGCGCATTGAAAGAAAACCATACCGTGGTCAAACAGTTATCTGATTTTACCTCCGATATAACTAAGGATGAACTTCTAGAGTTCACCTCGGATTATTTTATACCACTTGACGTGCATCCGGTTGTTCCGGGTGCCGCGGGCATCTATTGCGATTTCCACGAAGGAAAGTAGGGGTGTACACGCGTTTTTCGAGTTTGCGAATCAACATGTTCCCATATCCCTATTTCGTACGGCGTATTGAATTATTATCACCGGTGCATCTATCCGGTACCAGCTGTATTGGTGCGGCGAAGATTACCAACCGAGGTTAATTGCCGATCGGCGATTAACCCAACTATCCACTTATTTCGTGCGTTCTACCACACAACGCGTGGTCGCGACGGGTGGGTCTCATTTGCTAAACGCCTGGCGCTACGGTGTTATCTGAAAATTTGGGCCACTCCGGGCCGGAGAGAGTCTTTTTACGGGTAGACGACGATGTGCTTCCCGCCACGTTATGAATTTTATACCGGGGACATTGCCGGGATGAGCGCCCTACGGATCATATATCGTAGAGGATGCGTAACTGATAAATGCCAACCGCATCCCTATTAGTTCCTATCCTGAGGAATTTCTGGTGCATATGGGCATTAGCCGTAATTACTTTGGAATGTCAGATGAGATGCCAATCTTCGTAGGCGCTAATGGCGTGGTGGGTGCTCATCCCTTCGCATCCCCTTTCTTAATTATTGTAAGAGCTTTTTGTCGTTTTTGCACATTAGGTAACCTGTGTACTTGTTGTCGTCTGTTGCGCAGAGATGGATCTATTTACAGTTGTGCAATTAGCGAGGCCGACCCAAGTGAGTGTAGGGACGCGGCCACTGAAAGAAGGAGAAGAACCAATCTTGGATGCCACAACAGGGCGTACTCTGGCAATGAATTTAGGAGAAACAGGGACCAGCTCCTCATTAGCAGTGGAAGCGACGCCGCTTCAAAGCTTGCTAAACCCCAGAGTGCCATCCCCATAGAGCGCCACCACCACGTAGTAAGCGCGCAGCCTATGGAGGAAGAGGAAGAAGAAGAGCAAGAATCCGGGCTTAAGCGCAAAAGATCGCTCGGAGAGGATGGCGCTAGCTCATCGAGGAAAAAACGCCCTGTAGTCTTCACTGTGGAATCATCCCCGCTGATGCTGCGTCATCTCACCCTCGCTAACGCCGCCGGGTCCACGTAAGTACCGCCGTTAATGTTTTTTTTGTTTTGTTTTTTTTTTTTTTTTTTTGCGCACCAACTGTTTATATGGGAAACTGATAATGCTTTGTCCTCGTATGCGTGTTTGAACAGTCCGAAGTCGCCCCTCAAGGATAGTCTGCGCTTCTAAGCCTTCCGAGCCACTGACCAAAAAGATGAGGATGTGTTTGCGGGGATGCTCCAATGGAACAACCGGTTGAAGAGTTGGTGCGGTATCTGCGCATCAAGCTTCTTTGGTTAAGAAGCTAAAGGCTAAAATTGCCGATGAAAGCAAATAAGGCGCCAAAAGAATCGAAAAATTGCTTTCTTTGGGAGGCGGCTAGTGCTAAGTCCGAGAGTCGAGTGTGTGCGCCGTAAGCAAGCCGAGGAAAAATGGCGCCAAGGGCCAACTAAGCCAAGAGCTCGAGTCATCGGGGTACAAGGTGTCATGTCTCCGGGCACTAAAATATCCGGAGAAGAGCAAGGATACATTGACCGTAGCTTGGAAGATTTCGGTACCACTGTGGCGGTGCTCGGAGACACAAGAGATGAAGCTGCGCTGAAGCTCGGTATGGAGTATGATGAGGAACTATACCTCTCATCTCATGTCTATTATTCGGCGCAGGTGGCTCATAGGCCATGGTCTTCGTCCTTGGCGCTTAGTACCTTGGAGTCGCCAGAGGTGGTGAATGCTTTTGGTGGGGTTGTTCAGTGCCTTTAGAGCGGTAAAGCGTGAAGGCGTGGAGAAGCTTCATGAGGCAAATCTGTTGAAGGTACTGGCGAAAAGGTGCGGCTATAATGCGCAGTCTTACGATGAGCTAGTGTCTGCCATGGAGAAGATGAAGTCTTTGGAGCTTCCAATGATTCGAAATGGAGCGCGACCAAGATTATCCCATAACCGTTATTATGGAAGGGTTGACCTTAGCGCCATCGTATTGATAATGCGTAAGCCTTGATCGGACTATTTTCTCGGCCGGATGTCTCGCGGCTTCAAGTGCCCTGCTTTTGCTTTCGCCCGGGGACATTCTAAATCCTTTTGCTCGAGAAAGAAATGTCATTGAAGGAAGTGTTGGGCGCATGCTACGGACTTGCTAAAAGGAGGGTATTAAAGGTAAAGCAGTCTTGTGCGGGGTTGGAGCAGCTCATCTTCCAAGGTCTGACGGGGTGCCAGTGAGTGTTGCCACTGTGTCTCGCCAAGACTCGGACTTATTGAAGAGGCTGAGCGAGAGTGGAAATGCTGCAAGCTGCGTGGGAACTTCGTCACTAGAGCGGGCTAAGAGTATATAGATAGCGTTTTTTGTGTATGAACATCCTTTGTAATAACTTAGTTATTAATAGAAATCTTCTTTTGTGAAATGTGTGTTGATATTATTGCAACTTGTATTTATCTGTTTGTCTTTGCGTATAAGACATAGTCCACAGGTCAAAGTTGTACACAAGTGCAAATAATATAAGAAATCCATAGTCATGTATGAAGATCATAGTATTCATAAGAAATAATTTCTAAGTACTTTTTATCATAGTCGTATGTTATGATATGCGGCGTCTTTGTAAATATCACATTAAGGAAGCAAGTTTCTTGGTTCCAAAGTTGTTAAACGTGCACATATGCGTTGTTGCGCAACCATCGTGGGATGCGCACAAAACTTATTCCAACGTCTTGAGAACAAGGTGTTTAATAAGGATACATGATCCAGTGTTGATGGGTTTGCAACCCTCTTACTCAACAAGTTCTTTAGTAGGTTAACTTATCCTATTACCATCGTGGGTTTTTTAAGTGCATGCACGCCATGTAGGCAAGAAATAAAAAATTGTTAAGACATACAGTATATGGAAATAACAAATTCAAATATGTCGCGGAGTTAGCTAGAAACCGCGACGTTTTATTAATACATGCAAGTTTTTATGAGAAATAAATAAGACAATATACTAAGGAAGACGAAAAGGAAATACATAGATGTTTATTGGACACTTCAATAAAGTGCAGGAGCGTCTGTGCGCTGGGCTGTAGCCATTCCTATAGGTAGCACCTCTTAAGGTGGCAGATGTTCCATGTGCGCGGTAGTTCGCGACCATCCATGTCTCATAGTTTGTACGCGCCTGTTCCTAATGCTTCAGTGACCTCATAGGGTCCCTCCCACTTTGGTCCAAGTTTGCCCGTGTCTTCTGCATGGCTTGCATCATTGGCGCGGTAAACAAAATCACCTGGTCTGAACGAAACACTTCGTACTTTAGCATCATAGTATCCCTTCATCTTTGACTTTGATCTTGCTTCGCGTATAACTGCGCGTTCGTGCCTTTCGTCTAGCAGGTCTAGGTCAATGCGCCGCTCTTCGTCATTGGTAGCCACATTAATTTCAGCAGTGCGAATAGTTGGCATTCCAATTTCGGCTGGTATGACGGCTTCTGTCCCATAGACTAGAGAGAAAGGGGTGTCCCCTGTGCTAGTTTTGATTTAGGTGCGGTGCGCCCACAGGACATGTGATAGTTCTTCTACCCATCTTCCTTTATGCTTGTCCAAGCGTGCCTTAATTCCTTCACCTAGGCTTCGATTCGCACGTTCAACTAAGCCATTTGTTTGTGGTGTTTAACTGACGCGAAATGCTGTGTGATTTTTAGTTTCTCGCACCATTCCTTGAAAGGATTGTCGCAGAATTGTTTCCCATTGTCCGAGATGATTTCCCCAGGTAGACCGAAGCGGCATACAATATTTTCCCAGACAAAGAGTTTCACTTGGTTTCCAGTGATTGTAACCACTGCCTTTGCCTCGATCCACTTGGTGAAATAGTCTATAGTGACTATGAGGAATTTTAATCCTCCAGCCGCAACAGGGAAGGGGCCTGCAATGTCAATACCCCACTTGTAGAACGGCCATGGTGCTGTAATTGGCGTTAGCTCGTGTAACACCCCAACCCGATAAGGGTAGAAGTATCACAGTATGGTGTCATATCAGAACATACATAATGAACATAAATCAAACAGCGGAAGCCTTAATTAAATAAATCAAAAATTTAGTCAACAAGACCTATCAATACATAGATACCAAAGGAAAACTCCGAATGAAAATATAATAACAAAAATCAAATGAAGTCTAAGATGACTAGGCATGGTCTCTATATCACTCATCTCAACCCTAAACAATCCCCAACTCCTAGCTTATGTACCGCCAGGAAAAGAAATGCGGCCGAGCTTAAAAATCCCAAAGTGAATGATATAACGATACAATAATAATAAAAGCGGGCGAGAACAAGGTAAGGAAGGTCAATCAATAAATCTGGTATATCAAAGGAACATAGTATGGTAAATGAAACATAGGGAAAGGGGTCAGTTATCCACCACGAGCCAACAAAACAAATCAAATCAAATCATATATCCATAGTAGCCAGTAGTAACCAATAGTAACCATAACGATATAACATACATGGAGTGATCGGCTCCAGATTGTGAAGACGGTATTGCACACGACATCATTCACCGCACAAATCATAACATATCGATAACGTAACAAATCTAGGATGCATCCATACCGCCAGCAGATAGTGGCCATACAATATATATCGAGCTCATAATCGAGATACGAAGGGACGGTGTGTAATATCACTCGTACACACTAGAGTCATGCCATTGGTGCATCAATGACACGGACATGGAACCCCATGCCTAGTGATAGCTCGGGTCTCAAACCCACAGTGTCAAAGCAAGGTCATATCATAAGGATTCATATCAAAGGTTCAAAAGTCAAAGGTTCATATCAAAGTCCATATCACATGTTCATAATCAAAGGTGCATATCAAAGGTTCATAATCAGAAGGTTTATATCAGTGGTTCACATTAAACAATTCACATAGGAGATTCAATCAAAGGGAGCATAGCAGAGTTATAGGGAAGCCCTAGTAAGAAGGCTCAGAGCAAAGGATAACAGTTCAAAACCAATATCGAAAGATGTAACGAATCATGAGAAACCCCTACTGAAAAGGGATAGAATATCTGTACCTTATTCGAAGCAGTCAACAATGAAATGAAAGTCAAGAAATGAGATCAATTCCGTCGCCCGGAACCTATATGAATTAGATAACGCTCCATAAGAATCGGATTACTCGTTTTAGACGACTTTCCATTTTTAGCAGGTTTCCACTTTTAGTAATCTTTCCATTTTAAGTAACTTTCTATTTTTAATAAGTTAGCTTTAGGGTTCATATTATTATTTAGTCAAATTAGAGTTAAGTATAATAACTTATTATAATTTAGGGTCTAAAGTGTAATTTATCAAAGTTTAATATTATTATTATAGTCTAAGGTGTAAAATGTTAATTTATAGAAGATCAAGGTTTGCATGTGACAAACTATTAAAGGTGAAGGTTGAAAATGAAAATATCAATTAAATTACATGTATTCATAGTAATCCACGTACAGTAGCCATTGTTCTTTACATGTTGACATGCTATCTTCGAGCTTGCTCGCGGTTTTTATTATGCATATCTACGACTAAGTAAACGTACCACATGACTAACTCCCGACTCATCTTCCCGACGCCCCATCAAAAATGTAAAACGGCCCACCCATTTGCCCCGCGATCACGCTCGAAGTTACCCCCATAAGACCAAGTATAACTCTTTTCTTCAACCGAACTATATCCGACTCTTAACCCTTGTCTTACCCATTACTTGCGAGACCAAACCAATCAAGGCAACATGTTTTAACGACTCCAAAATAGTTAACCCTTCGACCCATAACTAACTGTTGAACTAATTCTGATTTGACATAGAAACATACACGCATGGTCCTTAAAAATATACTTACGATACACATGATTCTTATGCAAGCCAAACTTATTTCTTTTTCCATTTCATGTTCTAATCATTACGCATGGTTTCACAAGGTCATGAATTAGGTCGACATACGTAGGTTTATAGGTGATGAATATTATCATTCCATGAGACATCTCTTAATATTTACTATGATTCATGAAGCATAAAACCAGGTTTATCGTAGCTTAGTTAAATCGTTAATGTTACATGGTTATATGAATAAATCTCATGCGTATGGTGTTTTACAATAGATTCAGGAGACTAGTTTTATATAAATATCTCGTCATATATATTGTGTGATTCGTTATTTTATGTAGCAACCCATTAGATATGCCTGGGCCTCTTTAACATCTTAAGTACCATGTTATAAGAATGAAAAAGAAAACATGCGTAGGGTGTTTTATACCCATGACCAGATTCATGACGGAAGAAGACGAGACGAAGGTTAAAATTGGTTACCTTTGTAGCGTGAACAAGAAGGAGGACAATGGACAAAAACGAAGCAAATAAAACCCCTTGTGCCCTTATGAACCACGACAGCAACAAGATCCACCAATGAAAAAAACAAATGGACCTTCAAATCAATACTCTGATATCCGTAGCCAAAGAAATCCGTGTAATCTTCCTTGGATTGCTCCTTGTGTCGACAGAAAAAGGAAGTGGAGGGATGTGTTTTGCCGTCACTTTCTTGAAGGAGTCTAGGGTTTCTTGTGAGTTTATTTTGAGTGAGTTAAGTGGGGATTTATTGTGATTATGGAAGAGAAATTTTAGGAGCCAATTAAGGCTTTGACGTTTTTTTTTTTATTTGTAAGCCTTGTGTATTTATTAATAAGGTAGACATGTAACGTTTCAACGAGCTCCTTTTATTTTACAAATGTTTTTACGATGAGGGTATAATAGTCATTTAACGGTTTAAAAATTTTAGGGTTTTACAGCTCGTGCTGTGGTTGGCGCGGGACGGGTCTATGAACTTGGCAATCGTTACACTTCCTTATTAAGTCCCGCGCATCGCGGTGCATTGTTGGCCATTAGTATCCTGACTACAAGGCGCGAGCCACCACGGACCGTAGTCCTGAGTGCATGCTGCATGAACCTTCGTGGATTTCTCGCAGTACGTAATTAGCTTGTAGGGGGCCAACGCAGCGGAGCCATGGTTGCAGGAAGGAGCGTCGGTACAGTGTGTTGTTTCGAAGTTCGAACCCCGTCGCGTGCACCGTATCCTGCGAGCTTCCTTCTGCTCTTGGGGTAACGCTCCTTTGCTTAGGAATTCCGTTATCGGTGTCATCCATGTAGGACCTTCCTCCTCTATTATCGTGGATACTTCCATCTCTGAGATTGATTTGCTCTTCAGCGTTTCTACCAGCACTTGTTTTGACAGGTGTGCAAAGCTTGTCGAGGCGATCTTGCTCAGTGCATCCGCCTTTCGATTTTCTCCTCTAGGAACTTGCTTGATGGTGAACCTGTCAAAGTCTTTGATTAGTGCATTGGTCTTGTCGAGATACTGAATCATATTTTCTTCTTTAGCCACGTACTCGCCTAACACGTGGTTGGCTACTAGCCGGGAATCCACAATCGCTTCAGTTACGTACACCCATTCGAAGCTGCAATGCGTAGTCCGCGATTAGAGCTTCATATTCGCGCTCGTTGTTCGTCCGGCCAGTAAATTCAAAACGCAGTGCGTAAGTGAATTCCACTCCTTCTGGATTTGTGAGAATGAGGCCTGCTCCTGACCCATCAACGCATGAGGATCCATCTGTAAATAAGATCCATGGGTCTTGTAGTTCCTTCTTGCTTGGTGTGGGTGCGTCATTGGTATCTGGCTTTTCGATGATGAAGTCTGCCAGGATCTGTCCTTTGATTGCAGTACGCGGTCTGTAAGAGATGTTGTGCTCGCCTAGCAATACGCTCCACTTCTGTAGTCGTCCGACGCCAGGTTTGGAAATGATTTGCTTGATTGGTTGGTCTGTGATTACTGCTATTGGATGCGCTTGGAAGTACCTGCACAGCCGTTTGGCGGCAAACACTAATGCAAGAACCAATTTTTCCATTGCGCTATAGTTCATCTCAGTCTTCTTGAGCGCTTTGCTTACAAAATAGACAGGTGTTTGCACTGAATTTCTGTCCGTGAGTAGCACCGCGCTGACTGCTCCATGAGTTGCAGATAAGTACATGATCAACTCTTCCCCTGGTCGGGGTGCTACAAGTGTAGGGAGTGTTGCTAGGTGTTGTTTAAGCTGCGGGCGTCTTCGCCTCCAGCAGTCCAACGAAAATCTCCCTTTTTTATACACCTCTTGAGTGTTTTGAAGAGAGGTGGAGACTTGTCTGTGACTTGGACAGAACCTATTAAGACCGGCTAGCTTTCCATTGAGAGATTGGACCTCCTTCAACGTGACGCGTGAAGGAAGTTCGATGACGTTGGTCTTTTCTCGACATGGTTTTATGCCATCGTTCTATCGGTATCCAAGAAACATGCCTTCTGTAGCGCCAAAGGTGCATTTTTTAGGATTAAGCTTCATATTTATCTCTTTGAGTGTCCTAAATGTTTCTTCCATGTCGCGCACTAACTCATCTTCATTATGGCTCTTTATGACCAGGTCATCAACATAGACCTCTAGGTTGCGGCCTACCGCTTTTCAAATGCGGTATCTACTAACCGCCGGTAGGTGGCGCTGCATTCTTCAAGCCAAAGGGAATTTTTGTGTAGCAATAGACGCCTTGGCTTGTGTGAAAGGCCGTTTTTCCTCGTCGCCCTTAGCCATTTGGATTTGATGATATCCTTTGTATGCGTCGAGAAAGCACTTTAACGGATATCCACATAAAGACTCTACTTTCCAGTCTATCTTTGGTAGTGGGTAGCAGTCTTATGGACATGCTTTATTGAGGTCCAGAAGTCCACGCACATTCGCCACTACCGTCGCTCTTTTGACCATCACTGGGTTAGAAAGCCACCATGGTAGTAGACTTCACGCATAATCCCCGCATCCACAAGTTTGTGTACCTCTGCCAGAATCGTTTGCGCGCGCTCTAGAGCTTGGCCGCGCTTCTTCTGACGTATTGGTGAGTACCCTTGTCGGATTCTCAGCTTATGTTCTGTGATTGAGCGTGGCACCCCGGTCATGTGTTTTGGCTCCCATGCAAAATGTCCCGCTTCTTTTGCAGAGTGCGCACACAACCGCTTGCCGTTGTCCGACACGATCCTCCTATCGATATTTCCCGTTCGGTAATCGGGATGAATTGCTACCTTCAGATTTGGAGTTTTGGCTACGCACTGTTCTAGGATAGGTGCCGTCTCACCTGCAACCGTGTTACATTCTCTGTGTGGCACAGTAGCGCTGTAGAGAGTGACAATGCCATCTTCCACTGGGAATTTAAGCATCCCATGTGCTGTAGACGGTACCGCGAGAATGGCTGATATCTCTGGTCGTCCGATAATGCCATTGTATGGAAGGATTTGATCACCATAAATTCCATCCGGCCGTCGAGTGTTCTTCGTTACCAACGCTGACTAGTAATCGTATTTGCCCCATAGGCCATATCTTTTCACCCGTAAACCGGTCGGCGCCATTTTGACCGGGCTTAACAGATCTGCGTATTTCGGCTAGCGCTTGAAGCAATGCTCATACATGATGTTCGCAGATGCTCCACCATCAACGTACATGCGGTGGATGTCGTGACCCCCGCACTAATCTCAATGGTGAGTGGTTCTGCTACTGTGTTGTCCGCAGTTAAGGTGGGGAAAGAGATTTCACTTTCACGAGAAAACTCCTGGCTGACCTTCTGCCTGGTAACCCGCTGCCATGATTGTATCATGTAGATGGTGTCGGCCTTATCCTTGGGTGTCTCTTTCTTATTCCCACTCTTCTGTCTATCCTTTCCTTCCTTGATGTTTTTAACCAAATGATCTAATCTGCCCTCTTTAACCATTTTGTCAATGAGCGGCCGCAGCTTGGACACATTCGCTCGTGGTGTGGCCCTTATGTGCGTGGTAGTCACAAGATCCACTCCGGTCGCCGATCCTCCGGAGGCGCATTTGTGGTGGTCTTGGAAAGTTTGCACCTTCTGTTGCAAGTATTTCCTTTGGAGTCTTGGTCAGCGGGGTGTATCTGTCATTGTCCCTTCCGCTCCCCTGACTGCGATAGCTCTTATTATTACGGTTGCTACTCCGGTCAGTGGATTGTCTCCCAGGTTGTTCCTGTGACCGATAGTTTGAGTAGTTTCTTTTGCTATCCTCCGCGGCGGCCTCTCCTTGGACGAAGGACCGAGAGCGTTTCATGAGTTCATCAAAGGTTTCGGGAATCTTGTCGTTCAACCTCTTGATGAGTTCTGGGTTATTAATCCCGTTCATGAAACCCGAGATCTTCAAGACTTCGGGCATGCTTTAACTTGCATGCATTCATCTTTGAAGCGTTCCATGAATGCGCTTTGTAGATTCTCCCGGCGCCGCTTTACCCTAGCGAGTTCGACAGATTTTAGCGCACTTCTTCAGCTGAGTAAAGTTTAGGCGAAACGCCTTTCTCAATTCCTCAAAACCATTGATGCTTCGCGGTGGAAGCTTGCTCAACTGGGCTCGCATTTCCCACTAGTGTGGAGTTGAACATGTGGCACCATACTGTCGTGGCCGTTTTCAATTGTAGCGGCTGATTCAAAAATTTTAGGTGATCATCGGGATCACTGTTCCGTCCATAGGTTTTCACGTTGGCAGGCATGCGCTCGTTTTGTTCTCTCGAGAAATCACCGATGCGCCGAGTGAACGAATCCACCTTTTGACGACGCCATGGGAGAGATATATCGTCATCCTCTTGGTCATTATATCCGTTTCGACTTCCAGTGTCCGGTTTCACTATCCTCGTTATCCGAGGAATTTCCAGAGGCGAGTTTTCCCTCCTTCGGCGTTTCGCCCTCTGTCCTCGAAATTTGCACTTGAAGTGCTTTCACTGGGGAGTATCGTCAGCCCAAGTCTGTCTGATTCTGCGGCTACCAAGTCCTGGTGCACGCCGCTCATCCTCCTCACTTCCTTCCAGATCTTTGTGAGTTGATGTCTCATCATCCTCAACTCTCTTCCCAATTCGTTAAACACCGGGGTTGGCGACTATCCCTCCCGCGCTTTTCCTTCTGACGGCGCGATGGAGATGTCTCAAACTCCGGGCCGAAATCGAGTCGAGCATGCAGATTCCGACCTGACCTTTTCTTTGCCTCCTTTTGCATTAGAGCAGCCAGGGTTTCGTAGTTTTGAGATACGAACTCGTCTGGCGCTAGTTCTAATACAACCCCTTCTAGTGTAGGAGTATCAGTTTCCACCACTATACCTTTATTTTTATCGGGCGCATCAGGTGCTTTTGTGAAGTTTGTCTCCACTACTGTTTGTAATGGGGTGGCAAAAGGAGTGCGCAGTGGATCTCCTGCGCTAGCGGTAGTTGTTGTGGCCTGGGTTGTCCCCGAGCGTGGTTCCACCAAAGGGAAAACCAAATCTTGGCCTGATCCCTGGTTTTTAGCAACACTGGTTGTCCCAGAAGTCTTCTTGGAGGCTGATCCGACGTGCGGCTTCTTTCCGGTAAGATCTGTTTGCGATCGCTGATTTCCATGCTTCGTCATTCTAGTTCTTAGTTCTTAGTGAATGGTCCCACGGATGGCGCCACTTGTTGATACAAAAGTTGGACGTTCCTGGTTGGTGCTCCGGTTCTCGTATCAATTGATTGTTGGTTGCTTGAGACCTACACACTAAGAGACAGAACACACCGTTAGGCTTATCGTGGGATTGTCTCCCACGATTATCCTCCGGCGTGAGAGTAAGTAATCGGTTTAGGGTTAAAGGAGAGTTTCGGTTTGCCAAATCGTACCTTTAATGAGGGATAGGATTCCCTTTATATACACACGGAATCCTTGTTGGTTCCGTGTTCCTCAACCTTCGGCGTATCCCGCCTAAGTCGGTTGGGGAATGATTATCTCCATCATTAGGAGATATCCGATATCGTATTATGTAAATAACGTTTGGTTTGGGCCTGTGTGGGCCTAAAACACTTATCGGCGTAGCCCAGTTCATGTTGGGCTTATTAGTATTGGGCTTTGGTCGCGTTCGTGACCCGACTATAGACTATACGTCATCAATAAGTTTTCAATCGTGTACATTATATGACTGAATACTTTCCGAGATTATAATAATTGAATAGTTTCCGCTAATAGATTATAATAATTAAGTTTTCAGTCTTGTATTAGTTTGTTTTCTTAAATAGATTCAGTTTTCACTTTTCACTTTCAAAAAAAGTTGGTTTTTTCACAATAGATAGTATATATAATATATTTATTTTATGTTATTTTCCTAGGTGTTTATAATAAAATGACCTTGACTCATATAATTTGTTAACTTTTTGTGCTTATTGTTTAAACAGTATATTTCTTTTATAAAAATATAAAATATTTCAAATATGAGGTAATTTCATAAACATAAGTGGATAATGTGTCCGTAAATTGCAGCGATATATTATTTGATAAATTTTTTATAATATAATCACTAAAGAATGTTTAATTAGTTTACTTTCTTTGCAAATAATAATAATAATAATAATAATAATAATAATAATAATAATAATAATAATAATAATAATAATAATAATAGAGACACTACTGTGGGCGATTTGGGTGCTCCTCCCCAACGTTTTATCTTCTCGATCATCTCCCCGGTGTGTTCTCTCCCTCTAGATCATCTTGATCTCACCGGTGTTTGTGTGTCTCGTGGGTGTGTGGGTGTTGATCTCCGAACCATCGTTTGGGTGGGTTTTCCTCATTTGTGTGAGTGGGTTTTCCTCATCGTCGGTGTCATAGCCGCCTACCTCCTTGGGATAGGAGGTGTTGGTTATTGCTGATTTATGCTGCTGTTTCTCTCCTTTATGCTGCTGTTTCTCACCGGTTCCTGGAAGTGTTTTGGGTCATCTTGTGGAAGCAAGTTGGTTATACATTTCTGGTAGCGAGTTGCTTGCACTTTTCTGGAACGTTTTTGTTGGCTTGTTCTTTTCTGGTAGCGAGTTGCGTTATTAACTTTGGCAGTGATTCACTTTTTAGCGAGTTACTTTTCATTTTCTACTAGCGCTTTGTTTTAGCAGGTTTTTCAATTTGCTTTTTAAGTGGGGTCCACGCTAGTGGGTTTTATCTATTTGGTCTTTGTTTTGTGTTATGCTCTTTTGTAGGAACATGCGTGTGATGCCTTTGTTCTTATTTAGTTTTTATTTGTTTTCTTAAGGTTTGTGCGAAAAAAAAAAGATATATATATATATATATATATAATATCTCTATGGCTATTATTCGGTTTCATTGTCCCTTTGCGGGTTTAAGTGGTTGCCAAGACGGTAGTGGGAATGGGCTTACCAAAACCTCGTTGATTTCTCATCTTCGTGACCGTCATTTCAATGAGGATGCGCTAGCCACCACCAAACTTTCTTTGGCCACTAATTTGGTCGTTTTTGAGGCTGCTGAGGTTACGTTGAAACGTATGGGTCTTTGGTTGTGCGGGGTTTGTTTTAAGACGCATACTCTTCGCTCTAAATGTCGGCATGGATCTGATTTTGTGCCACCCCCAGATTGCGGTGATGGGGTTGTTAGATTTGTGTTATTTGATCTCGCTAAACCCCAAGTTCCCTTCTCGCTCAGCTTCGCTTGCGTTGAAGATTTGGTTTTGGAAGAGTACTCTGGTTTTGATTTACACTTACTTGACACCTTGCTTGCTAAAGGGTTGCACACTGTCAAATCCATCCCTCCAAAGTGCCGTTTGGGATTCTCTCGTGTTTTGAAAGGAGCCCTTGATAAGGTGATCTGCACACCTGAAGACATTTCTTGTTGGGTTAGCCTGTTAGCCTTGCCTCTTTGTCTCCTTAAAACCTTTTGCCCGAGGAGTAACATGGAGTGTAGGTCTACTACTAGCGCCAGGCAAGAAGAATATATCGCTAATGCCATTCGGTCTTGGGTACGCTGGTGGTAGTTTGCAGCTTGTTAGAGAGGTTTTAGCTGAACCCTCCCCTACTTGGTCTAATACCGAGGAGGAAACTTGGAATTGAGTGAGCGTAATGTCAAGCAATGTAGGAGGAAGATTTGTGATGGTCATTATACTGCTGTTGTTATAGTTCTTTCTTCTTCAGGCGTTGCTCCTTACAATGATACTACCCTTGAGGACCTAAAGGCTAAGCACCCCTTCAAGTCTGCTCCTTCACTGCCCGATATACCTGTTGATCATCATAACCTCATTGCATCTCCTGCTGTGGTTCTTGACATGATTAAGAGTTTCCCCCGTAGTACATCTTGTGGTCGAGACGGTTTGCACGCCCAACACCTATTGGATTGTTTTAGCGGTGCTGCTGTGGCTATATCTGATAAGTTAATCAACTCCATCACCCAGGTGGTAAATCTTTTTCTTGATGGTAAGTGTCCTAAGGCTTTGGGCGAGTATATTGCCAGTGCTCCTCTCACACCGCTGATCAAACCAGGTGGTGGTATCCGTCCTATTGCGGTGGGAACTGCTGGAGGCGTTAGTCTCCAAGGTGGGAGCTTCTATGCTTGGCCACTCTTTAGATGGATACTTGAATGATCTTCAGTTCGGAGTGGGGGTTTCTGGAGGAGGAGAGGCCATTCTTCATGCCGTGAATCGGTTTGTTGAAGACCGTAGAGATGATGTGGGTCTTTCGATGTTGTTGGTGGATTTCAAAAACGCCTTCAATCTGGTGGACCGCGAGGTTATGTTACAAGAGGTTCGCCTACATTGCCCTGCCATATCACGTTGGGTTGAATTTTGCTACTCCAGCCCAGCAAATGATTATATTATGGGAACACACTTTATGGTCACACCAAAGCGCACAGGTGACCCTCTTGGACCTCTCCTTTTTGCGTTGGTGCTACATCCTTTGGATCGCAAGATCAAAGACTCCTTTTCTCTCCCCTTTCAAGCTTGGTACTTAGATGATGGTACGATCATTGGAGACACTCTATTTGTTGGGAAGGCCCTGGAGCTCATTATGATAGATGGACCTCGTTATGGCTTGCACCTCAACGTCGATAAAACTGAGGTTGTTTTGCCAAGGGAAGAGCCTAAAAGCAGACTCGCAGGTGTGTTCCCTCCTAATATTGCACGGCCTCTGCATGGTGTAAAATTGTTGGGTGGGCCTGTTGGTGTAGACCTCAAGTTTAGCAGTAAGCTCGTTTTGAAACGAGTTTCTAAAACCATTGAACTTATGGACGCGGTTGCCAAGCTTAATGATCCCCAATGTGAGCTGCTGCTTCTCCGTGCATGTGCCGGCAATTCCAAGTGTATTTCTCTATGCTACATGTTCTCCCCGTCTTTGAACGTGTTCAGATTTCATTCGATGAAGCACTTCGCTCTTCTTTGGAGCTTAATTGTCACCGCCTCGGATCCGGGTTTGGAAATTGGCAATGGAGACCGCCACTCTTCCTTTTGAATTTGGGGGGCTTGGTGTATACGCTGCTGGTGATGTTCTGAATTATGCCTTCCTTGCTTCTAGACTCCAATCGGCCAGCTTGCAGACGGAACTTCTCCGGCAGTCTGGTATTGGTGCTTCTGGATCTTCCTTTGATGATGCCCTGCGTGTTTTTAACGAGAAAATGGAGACCGACCTTTTGGGTAGCTCTTGTGAGATTGCTACCCCCAAACTTATGAAGAAATTGGCAGATCTATATTTCACACGTGTCACTAAAGAGGCTGAATCCAACTTCTGCTTATCTGCTAGACAGATGGCCCTATGGATATCGCAAATGGAAGATCATACTTGATCGGGCTCGAGTAGTCCCGATAGCTGGACTGGGGCAGACTATGAATGCTAAAACCTACCGGTGTGTTTTATGCTATCGTCTAGGTGTCCCCCTTTTCTCCACTCAGGTGCCATGCTCTGCTTGTTCCAAGGTTTTTACGGGTGATATATATGGGGATCATGCTGTTTCATGCGCAGGTATTATTGGTATTAAACATCGACACAATGTGGTGCGTGACACTCTCGCTGATATCTGCTCCCGGGTAGGGGTTTCGGCTCGCAAAGAAGTTGACATCGGGCTCTGCGGAGAGAGGGACAAACACCTACGCCCAGCTGACTTATTACTCTACTCGTGGGAGAGAGGCCTTGATGTGTGTGTTGATCTTACTGGGTCTTCGCCCTTGACGCAAACTGGTATGACTGACTTTGTGGCAGGGCGTGCCGTGATTGAAGCCTGCACAAATGCAAACGTGTCAAGTACGAAACCAAATGCGCTGATATTGGATATAGGTTTATCCCCTTCTCTTTCTCTTCCTTTGGAGAACTCGAGAAGGAGGCGGTGACCCTGCTAAAGCGAATCCGAAAGTTCTCGGTCACTCAAGATATTGGCGCGCGTGGTGTTAACTATATTTTTAGTAGGGTTTGTTTCGCTATTGCTAGAGGAGTGGGGGCCCAGTTAGTCTCTCGGCTCCCCACTAATTTCTTGTAATTTCCTATGATTTTCTAATGAGTTATGTTTTATAATAATAATAATAATAATAATAATAATAATAATAATAATAATAAAATTACGTTGCGACACTATATTATTTGATAAAACTTTTATAATATAATCACTTAAAATCATTTAGTTACTTTACTTTCTTTTTCAAAAAAATATCACATTGTTTATATAATTTGATGTTCATGTGCTTTTATACAAAAACCTAAAAATTCAATTATTATACCAGTAATTTCTTTTAACTAAAAATAAAACGTATATATAAACTTTTCAATAAACTAATATTGATCGTTATAACGAGTCTACAATGTATATAATTCAAATATTTGCAATAGACCAATACCAATCCTACCTAAAATACCTTATTGCGTGTTCGATAAAGCGACAACAAACTTGTAACTAATGAAGAAGTCCTTGAACACGACTTCTATAAAATAAATCCATGTTTTGCACAAGTTAAAAAGGTCCTATTTATGTCCAAAAATATCTGGTAGTATTCATTGTTTTATGAAACTTTTGATTAGTTTTCTTTGGATCTATCTCCAATGAATAAGTATGGATGTTATTTATCAAAATTCAAATAAATAGTGTTGTGCTTTGATGCTATTTATCATCTGTTAAGGTAGTACACTTTAAGACTTCATACAACTCCACGAGGGCTAAGGTCGAACCGTGTGTAAAATGTATAAGATACGAGCAATGCAAAACATGGGACTGAACTCCCACACAGAGCTTGTGCATTTTGTGTTCCAACAAGCCTCTTACTATCATTTGATGGTTATAACATAAGATAACATTATACGATAACAAAAACAAATGATAAAATTTAAACATGTGGAAATTTATATATTTCAAGTTATTGCAAGTGGGCAGACTCGTAGGTATACTAATTAAAGAGATGACTAATGTCGACCGGTGGAATCCGTATTTATTTTCCACATCTTTTGTTTCTTTATAGGAATCACATGTACTATAATCAAACATATCTTTTCTTGAACTAAGAGTATCCGTAATGTTCTTAAAACTTTTAAACGACTTGATGCATTAATGACAATAAATGATAAAGTTAAAATGACATTAATATATATATTAAACGACATTTAAAACGACGTCGCTGTTGAGGGTAGATTGTCGTTTCGTTTACAAGCATTGTCGTTTTGTTGGTTCTTTTGCAGGCTAAATTTGGCCCAAATCATCTACTGAACCGCCCTTATCCATATCCAATACCTTCTTCAGGCTAAATTTGGCCCAAATCATCTACTGAACCACCCTTATCCATATCCAATACCTTCTTCTTGAAAATTCCTGAATCATCCCAGCATCTTGAAACGATATCATTCCAACATCTTGAAAAGATTGATAATTGCCTAGGGTTTTCTTTCTTACGATCGATTGATATTATGTCGTTATTTTTTACTTATCAATCGATCTGTATAGGTGTATTATTTTTTCCGCTGATATATCCAATTTTGATTTGATACATATGTTCTCCGGTACCATTCTTTATATCGTATTGTCGAAGTGCTTTGTTTTTTATACTAAAAATGAATATCAACAATATTATAGGGAGAATGTTGTTGACTTCTATTATAAATAGATATTGTTGATGTGTTTTGTTTGGGTATTCATTATAGGATTTTTCTTATTATAACGCTAACTTGCTACCTTTGTTATTAATTTTTTCGATGCATATGATTTGGTTGAAGGCAGAGGAGACCAAAAGTAGATATCTTTTGTTATTGTTTTTTAGAGTATGTATATACTGTCAAATTTGCGATCACAAAGAAGTGAATTTTGTAGTTATTTTTTCGTTTTTTTTAATATTGGGTGTTGAAAATGGTACGAGATGTTGAAAATGAATATTGATCACCACTTATGATTTTTGCCCATCTTTTACCAGTTTCAACAGTTGTAATCCATTTATTGCTAATTATAGGGCTGTTTGGATATGCTTTTTAACTGACTATTGTGAATTGAAGTATCAAAAGTATAAAAGATATTATCGATCGGGTTTTATAGAATGGCAAATGAAACTGCTACAGACTTCAATTTTGAGATTGCAGATAATGAAAACGATATACAATATGCTCGGATTTCTGTCTATCTGCTATTTTGTGCTGCAATATCAGTTACATGGGCTTTAATAGTCCAACGACCTGGCTGAAACACAATTTGAAATCATATTGTTTTAAACCAGTGTCAATGTGATTGCACTATTAAAGCCCGTGTGACTGTAAAAGCAGAACTACAGTATTAGAGCATTGCAATGGAATGTTAACTTGGTGTAAAACTAAAGACAAACATTGCTACCTGCACATGTTCTGTTTAATATCGGTTCCAGGTTAGTTTATTCTCTTAGTGAAACTAAAACGTATTTTGAATTTGATGGCCTTCAGATGGTCAGAGTTAAAAAATAAATAGTTCTGGATTATAGATGTTAGCAGTGTGCTTTACTAAGTTTCGGGTATTATTTTAATTTTCCTAACAAAGTTAAAGATATATAATGGGGTTGGTTATGGTTGTATGTCACCTTGACTCAAGCACCTTTTTCGCAATAGCAATAGGTAGTTCATTATAAAACTGTTACACTATTGACTGTCCAGGTTTTATAATGGCTGCCTATTGCTATTGGGAATTTGGTGTATAATCATTTGGCAAAGGGTCGGTGCACGCTTTGAATAAAATATTATTAACTGTGGTTAAAAAATTATAGAGGTTCGGCTCCTTTGTGTTTGCCATACTTGCATATTCGAGCCTAATGGTCTTTACAAATCATTCATGTTTACTTAAAAAAGAAAAGCACGGTGTAACATCATTTTTTTGAAAAGATTGGTCTTCTTAAAGTATAATATTTTCTTCATTTTAATTTTGTTAGTGTTTTAAAAACAGGAAGCATAAGGCCGTTCTTAGGTCTTCAGTGCACAACCGCGAGAAGGTTGCATCAAAGATATACTGTACGTAATTGGTTTCCTGCTCGCTATATCTATATCATCGCTACCTGATTACAACTTACTGAAACATCTGAAATTCTAAATGAACTAAAATACAATATTGCTTTAGTAAGTTTCAGCTAATCATCTGGAATTATTGAAGGTTTGGGAAAATATCAGATCAAAAAAGACGTCGGGTGTGTGAGAGATAAGAACAGTAGGCAGGTATTTATTTTTCGGGTTGTTGACGCTTCAATGTATCCTAACTTGATGTGCTATTATACACCTGTTTTTTTGGAGATGCTTTGTAGTGAGTACATACTGTGCTCCAACAAATTTAGATGCGTCTAAGTGCCCATCACAATTTCCCAATATTTTGATGCCATTATCGTTCATAGAAACAACACACATCACCATCTTTTCCGTTTGAACTTAACAAAATTATGTATTTGTGTGTATAAAAATCCTTACGGTAGATTATGTTTTGTGCAGGAACCTCGATCGATTTTCCTACAGGAAGCTTTCTCTTATAAGTATTCAAATTTACTATTGATGCAATGGTGAGCTAATGGAAGTTGCAATGGTGGGCTAATGGAAGTTGCTGATATAATCAGCGCTAACATAATATGTTCAAATTTACTCACAGTCAATTTCATCTTTAAAACTGGAGCTCTAACTTAGCAGGATAACTACCTTTACACATCTACTAATGGAGGTTGCAATACTGTATAGGTAGAACTTTCATTTGTGAGAACCTTGATTATGTATAAACCAGTTAATTAAAATTCTTTCTGATTAACATGTCAATAAACACAGGATTGTAGCTTTCAAGTACCGTTGCGACTTACTACTATCTAAACCCGGCGATTCGAGAAACAGACTACATACTCAACATGTAAGTTCGGAATCATACAAATCATGCACGACAGCTGCAAATACATACCTACTTTACCTGAACTGATAATTAAAAGCAGATAGTAATCAACTATGAATTATAGGTACAATGAATTGTTAGCACTACCGGTTATATAGAATGTGCGTGCGCAAAGATACGACAACATCGTACAGGAAAAGTTAAGGAACATAATCACAATAGACGAATAGCTGCGGGGGGACCGACGCAATCAAACGGTAGGATTTTTACCTTATCCGAAAACTATAACTGTAGAAGATACACTAAACTGTCATTTACGTTGGCAAAACATAAGGTTTATAGTCATCGCCACTGTTACAGACATTCTCGCCGGAAGGCTTTGGTATTTTCGGATTGGCCGAGACTTCCGCCACAAAATCTTCGACGATCGTCCAGGTACGTCTTTTGCTACCGACAAAGGAAATAGTGCGAACGTACAAGTCTGCTACTAAATAACAAACCTTTACATATTCTGATTCAATCCTTTTTCTTTCAATATCTTTCAGTTATAACTCTAGGATATCTATCACCGGCGACACCGGAACGTAAATACTTACATGTTTCAGTAATGAGGCACACTCATTGGTAACATAATGCAATAAGATCGTCTCAGAAGAAGGACACACATATCCATACACACTACCTTCGATTCTGATTTCGTTGGAAGGAACTACCCATCTATTTCACCTGCATTTTGCCTTAGAATTGACAAAAGAAAACCCGGTCTACATACTCAATGCTGTAATGGAAACTGGACCACAGTTGCTGATAGCACCTCAACAAAATCCACCGGCTAATCGCACGGATGTGCAGCAGTCTAATGAGATGCTTCTTCTAACCCGAACGGAGGAGAATACAGAGAAAGGAAATGAATTACCGCCCCCAACGGACAGGGTACCAGCCACGCCTCTGAACTGCAAGAAGTTACCGTCAAGGCATACGACACAAAGGTATCTCTCCGCAGACATCTGCTAAAAGACGCCGCACTTGGACAACGAAACACAAGTGCTAAAAGGACTTGGCAAGAATAATAGCATTAGTATATTAGTATCTGTAATAGATCATTTGTAAATAGAACAGTTTTCCTGCAGATAATGTTTCCGTACATGTTGCCGCAGTATAGCAATAGAAGTAAGGGGTAGTTTTATCTGTAACAAAGAACATCTGTAATGTTACTGCACTACGCACAATTCTGATAATGTATGCTGCAGGTTAACACATATGCGGTGTTGCTATGCACTGTGAGTTAACAATACTATTTATATCTTATATGCTGCAGTTGTCAATACAAAGTCATGTTCAAAACGGTTGGTAACTGCAATAATACATTAAAAAACATCTGATTGACCGTGCTTTGTACATATAGGATATTCGACAAAAGGATTGCAAGTGTTATTATACTACATATACAGATACGAGGATAATGGCCACAACACAAAACAACAATATCACTACTGCTACTAATTCCACATGCTTTAACACATAAGCATAGCCAACGACGTATCTGCCGATTACCAACAGTGACACACACAAACCATTACGAAAAACAATGAAAAAAGGCGCTCTATCGAAAATGCTCTTACGAATGAATAAACTATCCGCAAACAACCTTACAATCACAATAAAAGCAACAAAAAATTATGGAACCACACCACTTGCAAATCCAAAAAATAGTTAATTCCATGCTTATGTGACAACCTTACAAGCAACAATATCAAAACTATTGACAACTCCACAAAACATTTCACAGCTAGAACAAATAGGTTTTAGGTATATTTTACACCGACACATACGATAACGGACACATTACAATGCGATAATAACGAAAAATAGCACAACACTAACAGTATACATCAACAAAAAGAACAAAGCCAATAAACAGTTAATAACACTTAAAAACCACAAGTTATATTAACATAAACGGGTACGATTACAACTTAACCACACCCAGCCCACATAGATTTAGAACAGAAGACCCTACAACTACCCATCAACAAACACAAACTTCATACACATACCCATACCCATTATTCTAAACAAAGACCCTACACATATACCTTCACAACCATCCCTACCCATACCAAAACACAAAAACTCAAACACCACACAGATCTAATCACTCAAATCCATCACAGTGATATGCCTCTGCTTCTCCTCCATCCCTTCCCTTGCCTCAGCCAACACATCCATCAAATTCGCAAGCCTGTCACGCTCCCTTTGCAAAGTTTCATTGATGCATTCAATGATATCAGGAGCAACTTCATGAAACAGGCCAAAAGACACAAGCTCCTCAACATACTCTTCCTCCTTCTCGATCTTCCTGCGCAGATCGTTGCATTCCTCACCGAGCTTTTGAATAAAACCCTCCTCCTCAGTCATCTGTTGAGTAAAGAAGAAGTTAAAGCAGTTTTGCAAAGCATCGGAACCGGATTGATATTTCAATTCGTTGAGGTTAGGGGTGGTGGCCATGATATTTAGATGTTCACAATCAACTACAGAAAACCCTAGATGGAAGAGGTGTAGGCGTCTGATGGTAAAGAAAAGTAAATGATAGATGCAACACCTAACCTCTCTATTTATATACACAAGAAGAAAACCATAATCTTTGAGCCAAACTAGAACAGTAGCAACCAGTTAGCTTACATTTCTCATGCATGGACATAGACTAAAGATATCTATTTATACATTACTAAATGCTTAAGTAAGTATGCATACATTAAAATATATAAAGTTTTAAGAGTTGCACATTTACAAACCTTGCACATATATAAATGACAAAAATGACATACTATATTGCCAATCTCTAAAGGTAACATATAGTGACCATCTTTTGCCACTTGCTCATTACAACATGACACCTATTAACAACCATGACATATCATTTTCTTTATATATTCTTTAACCAACAACTCATTTTCCACCCGATCCAAAATACCAAATCTCCTAAAACCCAATTCAGATGAAGGCTTCTTTATTTTTGTCGACCAACAATTATTGAAAGTACTTTTCATACAATTTTTTTTTGTGTTCTAACGTCTTTCTTGCATACTTAACAAACCAGCAGCGCTATCCAGACTGCTTTCTCTAACCTCAATACATCAACAAGTTTCTTAACAGTTTAACGCAAAACAGGTATACTAATAAATATCAAATGCCCCGACGGAATGCGACGGTTCCAGAAAAGGAAACAAAAAATTAAGTATCTGATTATTTTTAGAACTACTATACTTCAAAGCCATCTGCTTAGACGAATTAACATTTTGTTTGCATTAGATATTGACAGATTAATGCAACTAGTGTTGCCAAGTTTGCGAAGACCCCCCGCAAGGCGGGCGGCCAGCGCCCATCTCGTATATATTCCAAAACATCACACCACAACTAAATTTAAATTAATATATATTCAAGCATGTAAAAGTCTTACCTTTTTAATCATATCCAATTATCCATGACACAAGCCAGATAATGATCATAATATTCAACAAAAGTTGGAGTAATAGTATTCAACATTGACCTTTAACAATACAGAAACTCAAAATCCTTTAGATCATGAAGATGTAAATTTATACATCTCCTTTTATACATGTACCAAAACATATAACAAGTGCTACAGTATTTCTTAAATGAATAAGACTTGAATGACTTATGACAAACAACAATTCTCCACCTTGATCAGCTAGCTAGCTTCCCAAAAGTGATAATTTTAGAAATTAAGATTACTTTACTATAAATACATGTACATCTGAGTCAAGGAAACTGACATCTTCAAATAACCTGAACAAGAAAAACTTTATCGGTCCACCCGTTTAGATGCGCATAAAAAAACCAAAGAACAAGTTGAACAAGACGATTTAAGACGAAATTTTTGGTGATAGTGGAAGTAGGTGATGCGTTGGTCAACTAGCTAGTGTTCCTCCTGTAACAAAGGGATGGCTTAACAACTGAGCCGCGGTCCATCTGCGTGCAGGATCAATCTGCAAACAGCATCCCACAAAATCTCGAAACTCAGGAGAAGCGGTCAAGGGAGCTTGTGGAGGATCAGTCATGCAAATAGCACACATGAGACTTGCCCAATCATCTTCTCGTTTTCCTATGGCGAATGGAAATCGGCCTATATAGAATTCCAGTATACTAACACCTACACTCCATATATCTCCAGCACACCCGTCGCATTTCCCTAGGTTTAAATCCGTGTTTATTCTCTCTGGACTTATGTAAGCAATCGTCGCCAAATTAATGGCCTGTTCCAATATTCTCGACACCCCGAAATCAGCTATTTTCACTTGTTTCATGGAGTTTACTAATAGGTTTGATGGCTTAATACCGCGGTGAACTATCTTACGTCTATGAAGATAGTAAAGTCCTGAGAGAATCTGACGTGTGAGATCAGCTAAAGAAGATTCATCAGACAAATGAATACCTTCAAGTGACCCGCAATCCATGTATTCTAGAAGAACCTGAATTTCACCAGCATGATCATACATGTCATGACACTTGACTACGTTAAGGTTGTCCACTCCGCGTTGGATTTCTATTTCTTGACGTATTTGACGTAATACATCTTCGTCGTGTGTCCCGTAGATGACTTTGAGAGCGAAAAAAGTATTCGTGGGACGATGGAGGACCTTGTAGACCGTCCCACCACTCCCGCTGCCAATCCTGTTGAGGCGATCGAGCTCTGAAAAGTTGATATGTTGGTTTGAGGGTGGAAGAGAAAGCAGGACGACGGCTATTTGTTGCTGAGGTTGAGGATTGCTGTGGTTGGACGACGACATGGGCGGCTTATTATTATTCACTGAGTTGTTGTTCTTCATAGCTAGGAACTTAATATATATATATATGTGTGTGTATATATATATATATATATATATATATATATATATATATATATATATGGGTTAATATACAAAAAAGTTACTAAACTTTCAAAAATATTTGTCCTAAGTCACTAATGTTTATCTTCTGTCATCTAGGTTACTATACTTTACGTAACCGGTTATCTTGGATACCAATAGTGAGACGACCTATTGTTGCCGGTTAAATGCTGACGTGTATACACACCGATGTTTCATTCCTGTCATCTAAGGTACTAAACTTTGCGAAAAATTTGTCCTAAGTCACTAATGTTTCATTCCTGTCATCTAAGGTACTAAACTTTGCGAAAAATTTGTCCTAAGTCACTAATGAAAATTTTGTCCTAAGTCACGAGTTGTGGCACATGTTACTGAACCTTTAAAATTATACGTTTTATACGATTTTATACACCTTTTATACATTTTTATTCATTTTCATTCGTTTTTATACGTTTTTGTTTGTTTTTTTTTACGTTTTTGTCCGTTTTTATATGGTTTTATACATTTTTTATACGTTTTTTTTCGTTTTCATCCGTTTTTATTCGTTTTCATCCGTTTTTATACGTTTTCGTCCGTTTTTCTTACGTTTTCGTCCAATTTTCTTACGTTTTCGCCTATTTTCTTATGTTTTCAAACATAAAAAAGGGACGAAAACGAATGAAACATATAAAAACGGGCAAAAACATAAAAAATGGACGAAAACGTAAAAAAACAGACGAAAACGTATAAAAACGGATGAAAACGAATAAAAACGTATGAAAACGTATAAAAAATGTACAAAACCATATAAAAACGGACAAAAACGTATAAAAACGGATGAAAACATAAAAACGTATAAAAACGGACGTAAAAAATGGGACAAAAACGTATAAAAACGGACGTAAAAAATAGGACAAAAACGGACGAAAACGTATAAAAACGTACAAAAGCGTAAAAAACAAACAAAAACGTATAAAAACGAATAAAAATGAATTAAAACATATAAAAGGTGTATAAAATCGTATAAAACGTAAAATTTTAAAGGTTCAGTAACATGTGCCACAACTCGTGACTTAGGACAAATTTTTCATTAGTGACTTAGGACAAATTTTTAGCAAAGTTTAGTACCTTATATGACAGGAATGAAACATTAGTAACTTAAGACAAATTTTTCGCAAAGTTTAGTGACTTGTTTATTATTAAGGTTTTTCTATCTTGTGCCCTAAGGGCACAAGATAAGAAGAGTAAAAGTACACAAAAAGTACTGACGGACCCACAATAAAGGACCAAGATATCTATAAAAAATGTATTTTTTATGGGTCCGTGAGTACTTTTTGTGTACTTTTACCCTTCTTATCTTGTGCACTTAGGGCACAAGACAGAAAAACCCTTATTATTATACTTACAAGTAAAAAGGTATTCTCTCCGATCGCTTGGCACTAGCCAAGTCATTCCATGCAATGATAAAAAGATTTTAAAAAGATTTTTCAAATAGTAAAAAACATTTGATCAAGCACTTTATTGCGGATCCTCTAATAGGGTATTATATCAAATGTATCACTAAAAATGGCTTGTATATAAAAAGTACATATGATAGTTGCGATACCGGCGATATTCTAAAAAAATATGACTACCAATAGTTTTGAGCGAACAAATAGGGTGAAACGATCATGTCTGAATTTTTTGTGCTTTTTGAAATGTAGACTTAACTAGAATTAAGAAAATAGTAACTTGAATGCGTATTCATAGTCTTTTATCAAGAAAATGTGTTACTTATCCCCCATTGATCACGTCAATAATAGTTTTACAAGTTAACATAAAATATTATGTTATCATTCTCATTGTCAAAAGCATTTCTACTCAAATGGCTTTGATATCGTGCAAATAACTAAATAATTTGTTAACTTTTTGCGCTTTTTATTAAAATAATATATTTATTTTATGTTATTCTGTAAGGTATCAGAACTGTTTACAATAAAATGGCCTTGATACCATATAAATAACTCATATAATTTGTTAGTTTTTTTGCTTGTTATTAAAACAATATTTGTACTTTATGAAATATTAATATTTCGAATATCACCTCAATATGAGGTAATTTCATAAACATAAGCGGATAATATGCCCATAAACTAATACCGATAAGTATTGATCGTTATAACGAGTCAGCAATGCATATAATTCAAATATTGATCGTTATAATGAGTCTATAATGCATATAATTCAAATATTTTCAATCATTTTGACTTCTTACCCGAAAAATAAGAAGTTGATTTTAATAGTAATCCTCATTATTTTAAAAATGTAAGTTAAAAGCATTGTAATATTATACTCATTTTATTTAAAATTGAGAGCCTTTTTATTGATATATTTTTATAACAAAATTACTAAATTTTGACCTAGCAGCTATCACCAGAACAATAAGAAGTTGATGTCAACATATTAATTTTTTATTAAATCGTACTTAATTTAAAGCACTGAAATATTGGGCTTATTTTATTCGGAATTTAAAGGCTTTTGATTGGTATATTTTCAATAAGAAAATTGATGAATATTTATTAGATAATTGATAATAAATTTGTTATATAAAAAGATTGTAAAACATAAATGTGTAAGGTAGGTTTTGTAACTTGTTACATAATTTAGAGATGTGTTTTGAAATCGTTTTATTAGAATTATTTTTAAACAATGTTCAGGGTAGTTATTGGTCAAAGGTGCGTTTTTAAAACCCTTTTTGTAACACCCCCAAATCTCGGTACAACAGAAGACTTAATCAAGTTTTCGGGGCGTTACTATTGGATTGGTATCTCACACAAGTATAGCAAAAGATAGTCATTTAACATTCAAAACCAATCCCAAATTTAAGTATTCAAACCATTCAATCCAAAAGTATAAATATTAGGCCCAAAACATGATTTAATAAAATAGGTCCTCAAAGTTTATCAGAGTCAAAAATGATCCTTGAACCCCGCCTTCTTGCCAAGCTTCCACCGATCACGTATTCCAAACATCTTTCAAATACCAGAGAAATCATGCTAAAAGGTCAGCTTACGCTGGTGAGTTCATAGGTTTAAGTTCAATAAAATCATAGTGGACCCGTAGGAGTTGATTTGCTATGCAAGACCTAAGATAGATAAATACCGTTTGCACACACCGATCCTACCCTGATCACCAACCATATAACCATATCCCGCATCCAGGGATTACTCGGGCCCCGCGACTCTAGTCCAGCACTGTCGTGGCAACCTCTAGAACAGTTGCCAACCCCGGACTAGGTCGAGGTAGAAGTCTATTCTTAGCTAGGCAACGGTTCAACCTAGTCTAAGGCAACAACTACCGCACATCTATCTAAACAATCAAGCATATCAGCAAATCCAAATAGTTTTAACAGTCCAAAAATAGTAGCATGATTCTCACCCCAATATAGTTAAAACGTAGATAAAAGTGGGGCTATGAAACTCACCTCAAGCAATCAACGTACTAATAAACACTAGCAGAAGATAACAGGTAATCACGGCATAACAACTATCGACTCGGCACAACCTATTAATGTAGACCAAATTTTAATATATATATTTCTCGAAATCAATGTTATCTACCCCAATGTATTCCATTTAGTTATTTCCAAAAAGGTCTCGTTTCACCATTTAATCCTAGTGTTTGGTATCCTCATGTGGGTGTATCGACTCAATATGATGCCATGAATGCACTCAAACAACCAATATGTGACTCAATGCAACACAATGAGATATCTAAGCGATAAGCTCTATAGTCCAATAAGTTTCGGAATGAAATAGTAGACCTTATCGAATTCGTCAACTCGATAAACTCAATTATTTATTTGTGGCGCTTATTATCCCATAAATCAGTTGCATCCTAAAGAGTCATAAGGATAATTCACCCATTAATAAGGTTACCCAACGTACCTAGCGGGCTCTTATTAGATTCGTCAACCTAATAAATCCGCTACCCACGTGGATCAACACTATTAATGTTAGGTTATCCGTAACCCATGCACACAACGTAAGTAAATAAATACTTGAAAATAGTATTAAATTCCCATAATTGGCATATTTCGATAAACGTGTACTCGAAACATTAATTGCTCATTTATTATAAAACATTTCCTTTTTTAGTCGTTAGTTTCCATTTAAAATAGTAAATAACAAGATAAGTCTTGTTATCGATATTTTTAGTATAAAAGCCCTTTTATTATTTATATTTCATAGTCTATTAGCATTTTTATATATATATATTTCGTCAAATTCCAATATTAGTTTCATATCGTTATTTGTTTCGAGTCCACAAGCACGAGTCATGACTTCTCGGCTTTTAATCAATCAATAGTCCAAACTATACTAAAGTCCATGTTACGGCGTTGTCGGGGTCAACTATTGACTAAAAAGTCAAAGTAACACCGTCGTCGCTCAAAGTTGACAATTTATATATCAAGTCCAAATTAAAAGTCATAATAGCGCAATTCAATCCCAAATCAACTCAAAACAATCTCGCCAACCAATCAACCAACCAAAAATACTCGAAACCAATGTTATGACCCTAATGGTCATGACACGGTCACGGTTAAGACCACGTGAACCAAACAAGCTCTAGAAGCTTTTCGGCTCCACGCGTCTCATCCAAACATCAACAATATCAACCAACAAGCTACCAAAACGACCCGCTCTGGACCCAAGGTCCATGTGGGTCATGTACGCAACCCATGGGGATCGTACGTGCCCTAGGTGGCTTGTACACCATGTCACACCCAACCAAACGCTACCAAATCAATTCCACAACATCCAAATACAATCAATCAACCTCCAATCATCAACCAAACACCAAACCCATGATCTATTCTTACCAAAAACATGAAACTAGATCTAAAATGCAAAAACCCATCAATATGATACACCACATGCTTACCAAACACTAGCTACATGTTTATTTAAGTGTTAATTAGACTTAATCCCACGTTTAAACCAAAAGCCCTAAAAATTATAATATGGTCGAACCATATTATTGCCATTCGTGGCTTCACAAAGCTCAAACAAGGTGTATTCAAGTCCCTTTTACCTTTTCCAAACACGAATTGCAAAACCCACTTGAAACCCTAAAGATTCGATTCTTGATTCGAAGATTTGAAGGTGTTATGGAGGTCCAAATGGAGCGTGTAATATATGGTTGGAAAGAGGAGGAATAGGGCTTTAAGATGGTGGTGGAGGTGAGATGACACTCGCCAGTGGTGGTCGGATTTTGGCCGGAGTAGTGGCCGGATCTATTAGGGTGGCGGCTTGGGTTTATTAGGGTTAGGGTTTTTAGAGAGAGAGTGTAGAGAGAGAAGTGGGTGTGTGTGTGTGTTTTTAGTGAGAGAAATAAAAGAGTGAAATGTGAGTTAGGGGGATATTTAAAGGTGGGAAGGAGGGACCTCAAAATAAAGAAAAAGGGGAGGAGGGGGCGCCGGCTAGGAGGGAAAAAGAGGGGCCGAAGGCGTCATTTTTCATAAACTATCCCGTTTACCCATTCCCGAGCTCATATATTGTCCCCCGAGTGTCCCACGACATTCATTCGACTTTCTATTATCATTATTTATGTTTTTCCACGAGTTTTGACTATTTATTTGCCAATTTTCGAGTTGCGGTCTAAAAGTTATAATATTTCTCGTTTTAGGCTTTTATAGTGCTGAATCGAATAGTGCCTACCAAATAGAGTTAAAACTCATACGATAACTCATTCAATAGTGAAGTAATTCATAAAAACCAATAGACGATATAAAATCAAGTCATGGTTGATAAAATAGTGATAGAGGCAAAAGCTCGGTTTAGTTTAACGTAATGCGGTTACCTAAAATAGACTCCCTAAATTGCCAGTTGTCACAGCCTCCCAGCCTCAGAAGAAACCCGTCCCGGGTTTCACTCCGAGTTGCTTGATGTCATGAAAAGTTTAGGATACTTCCTACGGAAAACGTCCTCACGTTCCCAAGTGAACTCCGGTCCATGTCGGGAGTTCCATCGAACTTTGACAATTGGAATACGGCTATTCTTCAGCCGTTTAATCTCACGATCCATGATCTCAATCGGTTCCTCAACAAAATTCAATTTCTCATCGATACGAATATCTCTTAAGGGCACAACTATGTTTTCCTCCGAAAGACATTTCTTAACATTACTAATGTGAAAGACATTGTGTACACTGCTCAATTCCGATGGTAGCTCCAGGTGGTATGCTACCGGTCCGATTCTTTCCAGGATTGGAAAGGGACCTATATATCGGGGATTGAGTTTTCCACGCTTTCCAAAACGAATCACTCCTTTCCAAGGAGAAACTTTCAACATAATACGACCTCCAACCTTAAATTCTAAAGGTCTACGTCTCTTATCGACATAACTCTTTTCTCTATCACGAGCGGTTTGCAACCGGTTACGAATCTGAACTATCTTCTCAGTGGTTTCTAGGACAAGTTCAGGACCTGTAAGTTGACTCTCGCCAACTTCAGCCCAACAAACAGGAGAACGACATTTTCGGCCATACAGTGCCTCAAATGGAGCAGCCTTAATGCTAGAATGATAACTATTGTTGTAAGAGAATTCGGCCAAAGGAAGATGTCTCTCCCAGCCTTTGCCGAAATCGATAACACAGGCTCTAAGCATGTCCTCTAAGGTCTGAATGGTTCTCTCGCTTTGACCATCGGTTTGAGGGTGGTAAGCGGTGCTCATATCTAAGTTAGTTCCTAACGCTGATTGTAAGGATCTCCAAAAGTGGGATGTAAAACGGCTATCTCTATCGGAAATGATAGATATCGGTACTCCATGACGCAATACTATCTCCTTAAGATACAATCGAGCAAGCTTATCGAGACTATCGGTTTCACTAATGGCTAAGAAGTGAGCAGACTTAGTTAAACGATCAACGATTACCAGATAGCGTAATTGCCGCTAGCTGTTCTCGGTAATTTAGTGATAAAGTTCATGGTTATTTGCTCCCATTTCCATTCTGGGAGTTCGGGTTGAACTAAGAGTCCTGAGGGTTTCTGATGTTCGGCCTTTACCTTAGAACAAGTCAGGCACCAACTGACATACTGAGCTATATCGGCATTCATATTAGGCCACCAGTAGAGTTTCTTGAATCACCCGAAACGGACAAACGAGTCAAAAGATACGGCCAAAAGAAGTTAGCGAAACCAAAACGCCAAAACTGCCTAACACAAGTTGTTAAGCAGCTGTCCGTTTTGAAAGTGGCACTTCTGGTCCGAATCATCAAAAAGTTAAAACACGAAAGTTGTTCGGAACGACGTTTTCCTTAGATAGTAAAGAAGCTTGGGCCCTGAAAACGCTTAAATAGGCCATTATCCTTCAAAAACTGAAACTGCCTTATATATTGTCTCACTACTATACTTTTGTCACAACTAAAAGCAAACCAAGAGGCCTAATGGCCATAAGCCAAGACCACAGCCACGGCTAAGGTCAAAGCTGAGTCTCAAGACCATGGTAGTCAAGACCAAATCCACGGCAAGGCCATGGCTAAAGCCTCAAGGCTTATTTACCCAAGACCGTTAACTAAGGTGTTACCTTGGCAAATCAACACCAATACAAACCAAACGACATAACTTTATATACTTACATTATCAAATGATCATATTTATGAAACGAAGAGAACTTGTAAAAAACATGATAAACTTGTTAATATAACAATCTTCACTCAAAACATATGTTTTATCTACTAAGTGCTACAATAGTAGGGAGCTTCATGTGAGGGGTTTCATTTGAGTAAAACGTATCGACGAGTTGCTGGATTTACGATTTAAAGTGTCCTAGCTCCTCGAACGTTTACTGCATGACCTCTGAATTATGATGGCCCGAACGGTAGTACGATATCTATAAACTAAATACGTTTTCGCATATTAAAGATCTTATTATAAACATCAAATGATAATTGAATACATCATGATCAATATAGAGGTGTATATAGGCTTGTTATTTCTTCCACATCATTATTCAATAAACTAAGACACGAAACCATATTCTAGGTTGCTTGTAGAAGTTCTCACGGCATATCCATCATTCTCATTATACATTTGATATCATTTACTCTGAGGTGAGTTCATAGCCCCGCTTTCTATTACTTAATTGTTTTACAAACCCTTGGGGGAGATACATGCTTTATTTTAATCCGAACACATTGCTTTCAAACTGTATACTTATCTGATTGTTTTATTTGCACTAAGTTACCGCATTTGCCAAACTTAAGTCCCTAAATCATGAATCATTAATCACGAGTGAAGTGAGCGCGAATATTGTGGATAGATCTATCGGGATTGACGAATCCCGTTTGTGTTGACCGGGTAGGCAAACAAACGCACTATATTTGAGTACATTAGGTAAAACGGCAATTTTACCTATTGGGGCACGTACCAATAGTTTCACCAATTAATTTTGGAGCAAGTTAACACCTTGATTGCATGATGCTTAGTGAAATAATAACTGTTTTGTTTTTAAACAATTGGTGTGAGTCTATAGCTCACACTACAAACATAATGTGTTCAACCATCAAACAAACTCTATGAATTTCACTCAACCTTTGTGTTGACAGTTTTAAGCATGTATTTCAGGTCCATATTGTATGAGGCTGGCATGGAGGAGCATGGATACTCAAGAAGGCTATAAATTTTATTATCATTCGAAAATCAATTTAATGTATTTTGTAAACTTGGAACCATTTGGGACCTCATCTTTGTAAACTCTGATATTTATATAAATCGAATGATAAATCTTTTAAAACGACTCCATTAGAGTTCGTTTTCTATTGTTATGACTGTTGTGCCATGAAGTAACACCCAGTTTGAATTCCGCTGCGTATTACGAAGTTGGGGGTGTTACAGATTGGTATCAAAGCCTTAATTATAGAGAAACGGGTCTAATTGTGACCTAAACTATAACCACTTTTACAAACAAAACATTTTATAGCCTTTCACTCTCCGTGTCTTCCATCCTCCAGACGATTATGTGACTTTTAGCCATTTTAAGCTATACGAACATACTAGTATATTGATATATACACTCGACATAATTTCAATCATAAATGATGTACTAAACATACCTGCGTATGCCTATTCTAAGGCATTATGGCACAATCATATTTTCCCAATCTCCCAATCATGCATCTACTCGTGTATTTTAGGATTACAAAACTTTATCCAAGACATTGTAACTAATTACAATTGTCTTTCCTACTTCCCAGACATTGTGAGATACAATGGTCTCATTCATTTTTCAAGACACTGTAAGATACAGTGGTCTCTATTACACTCTAAGACACTGTAAATCCTACAGTGGTCTCTATTTTATCCTCAGACACTGTGAGTGAAACAGTGGTCTCATTTACTTTCCAGACATTGTGAATTGGACAATGGTCTCTATTATTTCCTAGACATTATGAGTTACACAATGATCTGAACTATTTCTCAGACATTGTGAATTGCACAATGGTCTCTATTATTTTCTAGACATTCTGAGTTACACAATGGTCTCAACTATTTCTCAGACATTGTGACCTGCACAATGGTCTCAACTACTTCTCAGACATTGTAAGTTATACGATAGACTCTAGAAATTATCTTATAAAACCTTATATGATATTGTTTTACATGAAACCCGTCACAATCTATCGATTTTCCTAATGGAAATACAAGAAATGGGATTTCTAAAAGATAAACTGACTCATCATCTACAAAAGCTGAAGGTCAGCAACTTTCTCTACATTCATCAAAGTTCTATTCTGAAACATTCATTGTTAAATTTCGTAATTCTAGCCAAGTATGGACTATTTTAGAATTACTTTAAACTTTCTTTCCACACGTATCTACCCATACTATCTTCTATGCAATGGAATGTGAAAACATAGGTTACAAGTCTTTTATGGCCGGGACTTGCAACTGAATGGTTTGATATCGCCTTTGCTTTGTGGATAATTTCTCAAAAGCTATGGACATATCACAAGTATACCTAATTTAGGTATTTGAAAATTTTATCGAACCTCGGCTAAATATAGTCTAGTCACCTATATTTAACCTAGGGATAGTGGAACATAGTCTGACTAACTATGTTCGACTTAAATTTTTTAAACACTGAGAATAGTTATACAAGGGTTATGTTCAGGTTAATTTCCTACTTAAATTCGATAAACCACCAGAATTCATTAAAAAGATCTAGAGACACGGTAGTGTCTTACCACTCAGCAAAATCTTAACATCTTATTTATACTACTTAATTTCATTCTTGAAATTTTCATACATGAGATAATCCGAACTACTATCTTGGGATAGTCATCAAATCTTCTCGTCATTTCTTAGAAGTACTAGCCTGATTAGGTTTCAAGGATATCATTCCGCCATATTCCTTTAAAATTCACTTTTGATTTTAAAACAAACTTGACATCTCTACCTAAGAATAATGGTAAGCGTATGCTACACTCTTCTAATCGTCAACGTATCACATCATTATCAGAACCCCATTATAAATCAGTATGTAAAACTTCACAGTATCACGTTTCTTTCAAACACTAGTAGACATAAACACTATACGATATAGCCTTCATCCCAAAACCACCTAAGACACGATCAACTTTGGAAATGGTTTGGATAACCACTTGCCACTATCAAGACTTTCCTACAACGACAATTATCACATCATTATAAACCATTTCACATCAACAATATCTTACACCTTTAGATTATCAACTTAAGCCACCACCAAAAACTTAGAATGGTACATAACACATTCTATGACCAGAAACTTGAGAACGCAAAGATTAAAATTCAGCGCATACACCCACATTTTCCTAGAACACTTCAACATCGGATAACACACACTGAATTCCGGGACGGAATTCCCATTAAGGTGGTGAGACTGTAACAACCCGCATTTTCAGGTTACTTTTCATTTTTTGAAAAGTTACTATTCACTTTCATTATTCATCTCGTAAAATTTTTATTTCACATTCTCGTAAGTTAATTTATTTTAGTAATAACATGAGAGTTTGACAATCATTAGCTCATCTTCGCAAAAGTTATTAAGAAAACATCGTCTTAAAGTTTCGTTTTGGTCAGAGCACCATTTAAACATCCCGCGCATAACGAAATTCAACTCTGACAATTTTCCTCACATCAGATTAAATTTTAGATCACTCATAATCAATTAGAGAATTTTTAAGATTTCATTTAAATGTTACCAAATAAACCCTGAGCCGTACGAGACTAAACTTACGTTTTAAACAATTCTACTTAGACCCAGACTTAACCATTCCTGCACTGTGTTTTCTAGGATGTTTTGACACTTTTTCATTTTTTTGTAAAATTCAAACATATTTCCCTCCTCCTTTGACCATAAAGAAATTAACATTGTACGTTCTACATTTTTGCTTAAATCGCGTAACTTTTAGACTTCACGTATAACTGTTAAGTTATCCCACGTATAACGAAAACCACATTTTGACATCTCATATCACTTATAGACTAACTTTAGTCTACTTTAAATAAATTGACGGTCATTTCCCTGAAATCTCGTTCTTTTCTGATAAATTGCGAATTACGCATTTTTGACCCGTGTTTCCAGCTTTAGGCAGCGTTTTTTTACCCAATGAGACTTATCACTCATTTTATATTTTTAGATGGAGTATAATGATGAGTTTCATCATTCCTACAAGTTTCGTATTTTTACGATACCCGGTTTTACGTTTTATGGCTTAACAACTTACGGTTGGCATTTAACGGAATCAAATCATGCTCTAAACTCAAGATAAGACCAAGATGATAACGCTACACGCGTCGTTCGGGGTCAAAGGAACTTCCTTTTCGTCGAGCAAGTTTTTCAACACCCTAGGCAGTGAACCTAATCGTTGTAGTGTAGTATTAGGGTAAGCCACGGGAATTGATATCGTTCTCTAGGGGAATAGGAATGCTAGTGAGGAGTTACTACGCTAAGGTTGGGGTTGAGGAAGATTATTTTTTTTTTTATCTTTTTATGTTTTTTAGGAAATGGAAAGGTACGAATCTCGGGGTTTAGATTTCGGGGGTTGGTATATCTACCGATTACTTCTATTATCTAATTATCTAATCTAGTGGTGTATGTAGTCTATGTCTAATTATTGTGTGCTCTTATAATAGTTAAAAATGTATTTGCTTAGATATTATTACTCCCTAGTTATCTCCTATTGATGGTTGAATTGTCACGTCCTTATTCTTAACGCGTTGTGTTTTCAAAGGTCGTAAGGTGTGCATTCCCTAACTCTTTGAAGTCACCTTTAAGTGTAGTAAACGAAATCCACTAAGTCATTTATAAACTAACTTTGAGGTTATCTTTGGGTTTAGTAAACGAAATCCACTAAGTCATTCATAAACTATCAAAGATTGATCAAGTATTAAACACAACGATAGCCTAGTCGCACTCCTAAGCCAATTACAATTAAGATAAGAGACAACCTAACAATAATTAACAACTAGGTTTCATATATCTAAGCAAACACACAAGTAATTTAGCCGGACATGGTAAACATGCAAGCATACACACAATCAATCAAACATATGATAGACATAATGATAAATTGAATATATGGATTAAGATAAAATCAACAAACCACTAAAAGATGTTTTCGGAGTGATTGAAACCTTCAAAGTTGCTGGAAAAACACCTATCTAAGCCCTGGAATCGGAGTTAGGGTTTAGAGCCTACAAAAAGTGAAGTTATAATGTTCTATTTATAGGCAGATTTTCTGTAGGCAAAGAGTGACGGCGTCACACCTAAAGAGTGACGGCATCACGACCATTTTTTCACCAAATTGTAGATTTTCTCGTTCCGGTCGCGTGGGCTTTTGAATCACCTAAATCCGAGTTCGTATGCAAAAGTTATGGCCAAAACAGTATCAGCTACTTCGCGCGCATGTTGCAGCTTGTGACGGTGTCACCTTATGGCTGTGACGCCGTCGGCTTCATCTTCTGACGCCGTCGGGATCAAATCTAGGCCGTCTGAGCTGCGACGCCCTACTCTTTTAATACCTGAAGCCGTCACTTGATATTAATCAATTTGGCTACTGAGCCGTCACAAAATGTGTACAACGGCATCGCAGTTAAGCAGTGATGCCGTCGCCTTCAGTTCCAGCAGCCTGAGTGTCTCGATTCTTGACTTTGGCCATTTTCTTCATATATTCGCGCCTTTTCGTCCGAATAAGTGTCATTCCAGCATTTTGCCTTCAAGATACCTAAAAAGTGAAAATGAACGATATTAAGTAATAACAAATACAAAAGTGATCAAATAAGGGCTTAAACGACCCCTCAAAAAGGTACATTTTAAAACCTTATCAAATATCCCTACACTTGGTATTTGCTTGTCCTCAAGCAAATGTGCTTTTAGCCAATTAATTTATAAGTTAGGGGTCATGAAGCATTGGTTTAAAACAATCCACAACACATATAAGCCCCGCAAAAGTCATAACAAGCACGGAAATTACATACTAGCACCTCACATGGGGTGTTTGGATACTCACATCTCTCAGGTGTATATGAAATATAACAAGTGGAAATGGAAAATAAACACTCATAACCGGTCCTAGTACATAGATTACCATAGGCTTGAGACCAGATCAAACCTCCATCGCTTTGGCGTAAGCACCTAGGAAAGACTATCAAAGAAGCCTTTTAAAGGGTTGTAATGTTAGGCTTACGGTAGGGAAACAAAGGGTTTGGCGGGATAGGCTATTTAGTGGTGGCAAGTCAAAAATCTTTATGTTACAAGCATGCGAAGAATGGCGTTGCTAAGCCAAGACTCGACACTCTAAACTCTAGATAACTGAAACAAACAAACATAAATTAAAGATAGATGTAGGATGGTAGCCCGTATGTTTTTGTTTGTTTTTTTTTCACTCTATTTTTTCTTTTTTTCTTTTTTTTCTATTATTTTTTTTTCATACACTTTTACTCTACCATCCTCTACGATAATATCAAAATGATAGGGATTTATAGGCACATCCCTACACTTGAGTTTTTATTACTCTAACACTAATTTGACCCGAATTGAAAAGATCAAAACACTTGGAGTACATTATTATGCAAATAAAGGGAATTTGAATTTAACGTTCCCTTCCCGTCATCTCACAAAATTTAACTTTTCCCATGAGTCCCAATCGTCCCAAAACTGTGTACAAAGGATATGACTCGACTTAGCAACTTATGCAAGCAACTAGATAATTGAACTAAGGGTTTAGTATGATAATGCACTAAAAGTGAGTGCATACAAGGTAGGCTAAGGCGATTTGGGTGTACATTTGGGGGGTGGGGTGTAAACAATGCTCTTCATTGATATTCCGGAACACCGAAAAATCACGAGAACTGTGAAAAGGATAGGCTCAGAGGGGTTAACTAGGGGTATCGTGTACTAAAAGTGAGTACAACGCAAGGGTGTGGGGGAATTACTCAACCGAGGTGGAAGAAGTAATTATATTACAGGTATCAAACAAGGGTTATCCTAATGCCTCTTGTCATTTAGTTATTCCTAACTACACAAGTGTAGTCTTACTAGCGATCTCGGGATGCATCACAAAACAAGTTCTAGAATCTATAATACTACCGGTTCACACACTAAGCATTAAAGATGAATGCTTTAATTCCTACTAATCTAAGGGTGATCCTCACATTTTGGGTGGAATTTAAGTGGTAAAGGGTTTTTTGTGCTAGTCATGTAACTTCCTATCCGTGAGACGCTTTTGTTAAGACTAATTGCCCACTCCTATATGTCATGAAAAATTTTAAATTTGGTGCCAAAATTACCCTAACCGACATCTTCTCATGGTTTATTGCACAAATGCAATTGGACAAAGCAAATAATCAAGGATAAACATAGTTTCAAAGTTCCCGTTTTATTTTCCCTCCCTACACTTAAACTGAACATTGTCCCCAATGTTCCTCGAAAGTATCAAAGTTGTGATAATGGAAGGTAATAAAAAATGAAAGAAACTAATACCCCCCTGATTAGCTCAGTAGGATCCGTGTGAAGTAGTGGTTAAATATTTCTTCAAGAAGAATGTTATGCGTGAAAAGCCCCTTCCAATCTTATGTATCTTCTTCTTGATAAATAAAACCTGCACACTTGAAGAAAACAGACAACCCAAAGCATCAAACCGAACAAAGAAAAATCACAACAAGATGTAGTTCCAGACTTAAATAAGATATAATGCTTGTGGAATGGATGTTTGCAAATTTTCTAGAAAATTAAGACCTGTAAAATTCCAAAAATTTATAAGTAGCACAGAAAACGAGAGAAAGTAAGATAAGTTGTTTCTGCTCCTCCTGACGCCGTCAGGTTGCGATCCTGACGCCGTCAGGTTATCCTGACAGAAACTGGTCTGCGATTTTCTGGAAAAATTATGGAAAATTTATATCTTTAGAATCTGGAAAAATTCCTGCAAAACATCCATTATGACTCGATACAAGCATTTGACTCTAACAAACACACATATATATCTTTTTCAAGAATTGTAATTCTCATGTTCACGTTCTTTTTTTAAAACGTGTGTAATCCTCCCTACACTTATCCCTTTTGTAAAATACCTTTATATGTAATTAAGACGAGGTTAAAGACAAAATAAAGCATTTTCACAAATTCAAATATGAGAATAAACAATCAATGAAAAGATATATGACACACAAACAAGCAAACAATTAAGCATGGGTTGCCTCCCACGAAGCACTTTTCTTTATTTATGAGTCTTGTAGCTAGACTCGAAGTCGTGCCCCTACGTGACTTCATTGCCGTCCTTCTTTTCTTCCACTAAGCCTTCATCATAAGGTTGTAGACGTTGTATGCTCACCGTGAATTCTCTTCCAACATCGTCTATTATGATAACGGTTTTATTTTTTAGATTAGTTTCTTTCACCGTATAAGGTCCAAACCATCTTGGCTTATTCCTTCCCCATAATGCTTTTATTCTTGATTTATACAAAAGCACATTTTCTCCATTCAAAAATTCCTTAGGGTTCTTTTGAGTTTGTGGTATTGTGGTATAGTTATTTCCTAACTTTTTATCACGTTTCCACAATGTCGCATTTAACCCTTGAACCATGAATTCTCTAAGACCTTTTTCCCATTCAGCCATTTTCTTCTTAACGACATTATTGGAGACCTGCGTATTCTTATCTTTTACCTTCTCCATAATCCTCAAAGGATATCTCGGAACAACAGGTATCCTAACTTGTCCTTTTCCACTTTTGAGTATCATAATCCCTTCACCGCATTTGATGGTTGCCTTGGCGGTGGTCAGGAAAGGTGTTCCCAGGATTAATGGCAGGTTTTTATCTTCCACAATGTCTACAATTGCGAAGTCCACCGGATAGACAATATTAGCAATCTCAATTAAGACATCCTCCGCTATTCCTATGGGATAAACATATGAATGATTTGCTAAGGAAAGTCTAAGATTGGTCTTGGTCGGTTCCTCCTTAGTCAACTTATTATAGACTGATAGCGGCATTATGTTTACATCGGATCCCTGGTCGGCCAAGGCATTTAGGTTCTCTAAGTCACCTATGCTACATGGAATTACAAAGTTCCCAGAGATCTCTTGCTTCTTAGTTACTGGCTTTCTCAGAATCGACTCGTACATAGGTCCAATAGGCATGGTGTCATACTCTTCCTCTCCTATTTCACCTAAGAGGGATTTCCTAAGAACATCATTGCACCTAAAGTTTTTCACTTGGTTAACGATTGTTTTCTTATTGATCTCATGCTTAAGGTAATGCTTGATGAATTTGGGTTCATCATCAGTCCGAGCCTCCTTCTTATCCTTACTATCCTTGCTGCTCTCAGGCTCCTTCTTCTCAACTGCTCCATCCTCATCGGAAGCAATGGAAATGGCGTTAACAGACAAAGTAGGGGTGGCGTGCTCATTGTTCATCACTAGCTTCTCGGGAATCTTCATCTTAGTGTACTCTTTCACTAAGTCCATCATCTCCGCCATTTTTTCCTGTATTTCATCCCTTTGTCCATTGAAGGCTTTTAAGAGGGTGTCGAGCTTGGTTGTCATCTCGCTTTGTCGTTGCTTGAAATCGGCTTCAAGTTGCGTCAATCGAGCCTCTTGAGATGACATGAATTTGGACACCATTCCCTCAAGATTAGTGGAAGTTCCGGTGTTTGGAGGGTTGTTGTAGGATTTTCCTAAGTTGTTTTGTTCGGGCTTGAAAGTGTACCACTTCTCTCCCGCTCCGTCGGTACGCGTGGAGGCGTAGTCCGCAAAAGCTTGTTCGGGGAGTCTTGCGCAATCACGAGTGTCATGGGGACCACTACATAATTCACAAGGTAGAGTGATTTTATTCACTTGATGTGAGGACTTAGGATTTTCGTAGGAGCTCATTAGGAATTTTACTTGATCTTCAAGCTCGAGCATCCTACGATCGGAAGATTGTGAGTCAATTGGAGGCAAGGAGATTGCCTTAACGGTTTTGGGCAACTCACGGGGGTCATTCCAACTTTCGTTGTCATAGAGAGCAAGGTCGTCTATTATACCCCACGATTCTTCCGCGGTGTGATCACTAAGCTTGGTCGATGGATTTCTTAGTTGAGAAGTTGACACGATCGTAAAAGATTTGGACTTGAAGCCAAAGATCGATGCCATGATGAGGGACTTTGTGGAGCAAGTCCTTAAATCGAGTCCACGCCTCGTACAGAGTTTCGCCTTGACGTTGTTGGAACATCAAGATGTCATTCCTAAGTTTGGTAGTTCTCTCTGGTGGGAAAAATTGGGCGAGGAAACGAGTGGTGAGATCATCCCAGCTTGAGATGGATCCGACGAGAAGTCGGTCAAGCCAATTACTAGCTTGGTCCCGTAGAGAGAATTGGAAGAGACGCAAGCGCGTGGTCTCCCGAGTGATAGCATCGAGGTCGATGGAATCGACAATTTTAAGGAAATCCTTAAGATGCTGATAAGGATCTTCGGAACGAAGTCCATGGAATGCACATCCGTTTTGCACCAACCGGATGGTGTCGGAGTGCAGGGCCGTAGTTTGGGCTTGGTCAGGAAGCTCAATGGTGTTCCTATAGCCCAGGTGGCTTGGTCTCGAGTATTCACCAAGAGTACGGCCTCTTGGCGGGTCATTTGGTGGTAGGTTGATGAATGGTGGTTGGTTATCACCTTCCATGATGAAAAATGATGGGGTTACGAACAAAGGTCACGAAGAAGGGGGATAGACTCCGAGGAAGCTAAAATTTGAGAAAAAAGCTTACTTGATAGGAATCAAGCAAGGAAACCAAAACGAGGTGGACTCCTAACTAGCTATTCTATTCCCCGGCAGCGGCGCCAAAAACTTGATAACGCTACTCGCGTCGTTCGGGGTCAAAGGAACTTCCTTTTCGTCGAGCAAGTTTTTCAACACCCTAGGCAGTGAACCTAATCATTGTAGTGTAGTATTAGGGTAAGCCACGGGAATTGATATCGTTCTCTAGGGGAATAGGAATGCTAGTGAGGAGTTACTACGCTAAGGTTGGGGTTGAGGAAGATTATTTTTTTTTATCTTTTTATGTTTTTTAGGAAATGGAAAGGTATGAATCTCGGGGTTTGGATTTGGAGGGTTGGTATTTCTACCGATTACTTCTATTATCTAATTATCTAATCTAGTGGTGTATGTAGTCTATGTCTAAATATTGTGTGCTCTTATAATAGTTAAAAATGTAGTTGCTTAGATATTATTACTCCCTAGTTATCTCCTATTGATGGTTGAATTGTCACGTCCTTATTCTTAACGCGTTGTGTTTTATAAGGTCGTAAGGTGTGCATTCCCTAACTCTTTGAAGTCACCTTTAAGTGTAGTAAACGAAATCCACTAAGTCATTCATAAACTAACTTTGAGGTTATCTTTGGGTTTAGTAAACGAAATCCACTAAGTCATTCATAAACTATCAAAGATTGATCAAGTATTAAACACAACGATAGCCTAGTCGCACTCCTAAGCCAATTACAATTAAGATAAGAGACAACCTAACAATAATTAACAACTAGGTTTCATATATCTAAGCAAACACACAAGTAATTTAGCCGGACATGATAAACATGCAAGCATACACACAATCAATCAAACATAGGATAGACATAATGATAAATTGAATATATGGATTAAGATATAATCAACAAACCATTACAAGATGTTTTTGGAGTGATCGAAACCTTCAAAGTTGCTGGAAAAACACCTATCAAAGCCCTGGAATCGGAGTTAGGGTTTAGAGCCTACAAAAAGTGAAGTTATAATGTTCTATTTATAGGCAGATTTTCTGTCGGCAAAGAGTGACGGCGTCACACCTAAAGAGTGACGGCGTCACGACCATTTTTTCACCAAACTGTAGATTTTCTCATTCCGGTCGCGTGGGCTTTTGAATCACCTAAATCCGAGTTCGTATGCAAAAGTTATGGCCAAAACAGTATCAGCTACTTCGCGCACATGTTGCAGCTTGTGACGGCGTCACCTTATGGTTGTGACGTCGTCGGCTTCATCTTCTGACGCCGTCGGGATCAAATCTAGGCCGTCTGAGCTGCGACGCCCTACTCTTTTAATACCTGAAGCCGTCACTTGATATTAAGCAATTTGGCTACTGAGCCGTCACAAAATGTGTACGACGGCGTCGCAGTTAAGCAGTGATGCAGTCGCCTTCAGTTCCAGCAGCCTGAGTGTCTCGATTCTTGACTTTGGCCATTTTCTTCATATATTCGCGCCTTTTCGTCCGAATAAGTGTCATTCCAGCATTTTGCCTTCAAGATACCTAAAAAGTGAAAAGGAACGATATTAAGTAATAACGGATACAAAAGTGATCAAATAAGGGCTTAAACGACCCCTCAAAAAGGTACATTTTAAAACCTTATCATCTAAGCCTAGTCGCACCTTGTGACAGCCCATAAGGGGTATGAGTCACCTTGGTGGTGGATTGATCCTAACCATGCTCCATTTTGATGGTTACATGTGTCCTAACTTAACCCTGGTTAACATTTAACCTAATATATGGTTAACCAAACTTACCCTCCTATAAATAGCAAGTGAAAGACATCCAAAAAACCCTCATTCACCTCTCTTGGTCGTTCATATCATAAAACAAACACACCTTTCATAATTTGATTCATAACTCCAAGTTTATGCTAAGAAGTTTCAAGTAGTAAGTTACTACATCAAATCTCTAGCAAGTTTAAGTGATCTTCTTGAGTTTAGATCCACTCAAGTCACTTAGAACTTCATCACCAATCCTTCAAGATTACAAGGGTGACAAGGTGTGGAAGTCTTGCTCAATCCAAGGTCCTAAGTGTTCAATCAAAGTCCTATCACTCCTTTCTTGATTGAAAGCCAAAAGTTGTAAGCAACTAATCACCACCATCATCTCATGTTTATTATTCATAATCTTGACAATTTCATGCTATATATATGGTTATTATGTTGATTCATGATGTACATATACTCAATCACATGTTTTAATTCACATATTGTCGTAAAAGTAACAAACTAGTAAACTAGTCATATTCTACACATTTTAGACCATTAAAATCAGTCACATATGAACTTTCTAACTTACATACTATTGTAGACAAGATAAAAAGGTAAACATAGCAAATTGAATCACCCGAAACGGACAAACGAGTCAAAAGATACGGCCAAAAGAAGTTAGCGAAACCAAAACGCCGAAACTGCCTAACACAAGCTGTTAAGCAGTTGTCCGTTTTGAAAGTGGCACTTCTGGTCCGAATCATCAAAAAGTTAAAATACGAAAGTTGTTCGGAACGACGTTTTCCTCTAATGGCAAAGAAGCTTGGGCCCTGAAAACGCTTAAATAGGCCATTATCCTTCAAAAACTGAAACTGCCTTATATATAGTCTCACGACTATACTTTTGTCACAACTAAAAGCAAACCAAGAGGCCTAATGGCCATAAGCCAAGACCACAGCCATGGCTAAGGTCAAAGATGAGTCTCAAGACCATGGTAGTCAAGACCAAATCCACGGCAAGGCCATGGCTAAAGCCTCAAGGCTTATTTACCCAAGACCGTTAACTAAGGTGTTAACCTTGGCAAATCAACACCAATACAAACCAAACGACATAACTTTATATACTTACATTATAAAATGATCATATTTATGAAACGACGAGAACTTGTAAAAACATGATAAACTTGTTAATATAACAATCTTCACTCAAAACATATGTTTTATCTACTAAGTGCTACAATAGTAGGGAGCTTCATGAGAGGGGTTTCATTTGAGTAAAACGTATCGACGAGTTGCTGGATTTACGATTTAAAGTGTCCTAGCTCCTCGAAAGTTTACTGCATGACCTCTGAATTATGATGGCCCGAACGGTAGTACGATATCTATAAACTAAATACGTTTTCGCATATTAAAGATCTTACTATAAACATCAAATGATAATTGAATACATAATGATCAATATAGAGGCGTATATAGGCTTGTTATTTCTTCCACATCATTATTCCATAAACTAAGACACGAAACCATATTCTAGGTTGCTCGTAGAAGTTCTCACGGCATATCCATCATTCTCATTATACATTTGATATCATTTACTCTGAGGTGAGTTCATAGCCCCGCTTTCTATTACTTAATTGTTTTACAAACCCTTGGGGGAGATACATGCTTTATTTTAAACCGAACACATTGCTTTCAAAATGTATACTTATCTGATTGTTTTATTTGCACTAAGTTACCGCATTTGCCAAACTTAAGTCCTTTAATCATGAATCATTAATCACTAGTGAGAGTTGGCGCGAATATTGTGAATAGATCTATTGGGATTGACGAATCCCATTTGTGTTGACCGGGTAGGCAAACAAACGCACTATATTTGAGTAACATTGGTAAAAACGACAATTTTTACCTGAAAGGGCACGCACCCACATTTTCACCAATTTATATTGGAACACGTTAACGCCTTGATTGCATGATGCTTAGTGAAAGAATAACTGTTTTGTTTTTAAACAATTGTTGTGAGTCTATAGCTCACACTACCAACATAATGTGTTCAACCATCAAACAAACTCTATGAATTTCACTCAACCTTTGTGTTGACAGTTTTAAGCATGTATTTCAGGTCCATATTGTACGAGACTGGCACGGAGGAGCACGAATACTCAAGAAGGCTATAAATTTTATTATCATTCGAAAACCAATTTAATGTATTTTGTAAACCGTGAAACTACTGGGACCTCATTTTTTGTAAACTCTGATATTTATATAAATCGAATGATAAATCTTTTAAAACGACTCCATTAGAGTTCGTTTTCTATTGTTATGACTGTCGTGCCATGAAGTAACACACAGTTTGAATTCCGCTACGTATCACGAAATTGGGGGTGTTACATATTAGATAAACAAAGTTTGTTATAGAGCAGAGCAAAATCACTCGAAAATCGACCCAAACTGACAAACCGACCGAAATCGGGTTGAACCAAACAGAACCGACCAAAATTATTTCGGTGTTACTCGGTTCGGGTCAAAAAAAAATTCGGTTCGAAGTGGCTTTTTCTAAGTTTCGGTTCGGTTTTGGTTTCAATAGTTTTTTCCCGGTTCAGTTCTCGGTTCACATTTTACCTTTATTCGGTTTTTCGGGTGGGGTCGGTTTTGGTCGGGTCGAGTTTGACCCCGATGCTCAACTATAGTTTATTATATTAAAAACCGTAAATAGCTAAAAGTATAGGGTAATTATTGTTAGTCACCACATAGCTCAGGGGGGTGTTTGTAATTTTTTACTAAACGATGTCTTTTTTGTTTTGCTTTTTCAAAACGATCTCGTCTAAGGGTGGCAATTCGGGTCGGGTTCGGGTTGGCGGGTCAGAAAACCCCAACCCGAACCTGACTTATTTAAATAATCGGGTCAGCTATATAAACCCTAACATGTTTACACACAACCCGAACCTGACCCGTTTAACCCGTATATATACTTGGGTTGACGGGTTAAATAGGTTATACGAGTTTATTACGTTAAACGGGCTTTCGGTTGACTCATGTAACCCATTTATATACTAAAATTGACACATTAAACGGGTTAAATAGGTTAAATGGATTTGTGGGTCGACCCAGTTAACCCATTAAACCTGTATTATAAAATATAAATAATTTCTAATTTAAGAAAAAAAAATCTTAAACGAGTTAACAGGTCTACCCGTTTAATTTATTCCTAACTCTAACCTGACCTGTTTAATAAACAAGTTAGACTGGTCGACCCAAACTGGACCCGAAATTCATTTAGACTCAACTCGAACCTGTTAATTTTCGTGTCGGTTTTAAATCAGTTACGTATTAGGTCAGAAATTGCCACCCCTAATCCACATGACGACAAATGTATATATGTATAATTTCACATGATAGTTTACACTTTGTAATTAGCTTATTTAACTAATTTATTAAGGCATTACATAAACCTTGCATTTTACTTTATCTATTCCGAATCTTTATTTGTTAGACATTTGTTTATGTTGTAGTGGAAGTTAACTCAACAATTATTTTAACAAGGATGGCTACGTATCCGCCGCGTTGCGGCCGGGTATTTTGCATATTCGAGTATGGGGGTTCTGTGATAAATTTGCAAAGAAAACGGACGTTTGGTTTTATTAATGGTTTATGTGTACAAAAACACGTGGCAGTTTTTTTTAAAGTGCATATTTTAAAAGAAAACGGAGGAATTGTTTGAATATGTTTATCGGTGTACCTGTTTTTTTCAATCGTGTTGACGGAGTTTTTTCATTAATGGTATGTGTACAAATACATGTGGCCTTCATTAATGGTAAACGCACATTTTTGACTTGTTTGGCTCGCTTGACATATGCTAGCTAGCTGATATACTGCCGTTTGATAGCGGTTTTAATGGCCAAAATAAAAATACAGGCAATTCCAAACACCTCTTAATTTAACCTTTCTTTTTTCATTAATGTAAAAGTAATAAGTTTTTGAAAAAAATTACTACATAATCAAAATCATCGTAACCTTCTTCTTCTTCCTCCTCCACTTTCACAACCACGTCTACATTCACTTTCATTAAACACCTTACATATAGGCACTAATTTATTGTTTCATTCTTTCTAGTAAAAAATGAACACGTACCTGATTCAAAGCATCATTGTTTTGCAACATCAAGAGTTGATTTACTGTTAGTTCATTCCTAACAGGTCTCGGTCTTTTGCAAACCCTCATCACCGCTTCACGACCTAAGTTACACCATCCCCAAAACCTATAATCAATCATAGCCCGAGTCTAAAGCATTTAAGAGAAGAAGACCTGCAAGTAGCTGCATGAGAAAGATATCAATCTCATAGCGATCTGACAATTTCTAAGGTAATTTTGGGTGTAACCTTAATAATATGTTAACCAAACCAATATCATTATTATTATAAAAAAATGGAAATACAATCTATAATTAACCACGCAAAACAAAATTGGGATTAACGGCTACACGACAGTCGTCACATTTAACAGTACCTCAATTGGGTGGTTGCCAATTCCTGGTTCTTTTCATTCGACATTGTTCCTGCTGAAACCAAAACACGGGGCAAAAATTACAATGGCAAACTATCAGGACAAACCTAAAGACAATATCGATGTATATGCAACCATAAAAGAAGGCTCATATATATTGTGACCGACCTTACTTTGGGCTAATAAGCCATGGCTGTAATCCTAGTAGTTGCTAAAACTATGGCTACTTTTCATTACCAAAGAATGGCATGGCCAGTGCCTAGTAGCGTGAAGCATGTGAGTTTAAGACCTAACAGTTAACCGCTAGAGCGCATTCTACATATTGCAATACAGATGCTCATACCTTTTTCCGTACATATTACAGGTTTGTGCATTATACGTACTGCACATTAACCATTTCAGCAGCTGGTGTTGGTCCGTTTGTGCCGCTGATCATGTTTGGATTTTTCAACTTCAGGCCCAATTTCTGCTTCGCCTGAACCTGCAAGAAACTCCTTACAAACAGTCGCAGACATTGTCTCATCTTTGGGCCTTTGTTTATCTGCACGTTCATCAGTAGCAGGAGGTGGAATTATGCTCCCGTAGGGCATGTCTGTCACTAATTCTGTTGGTGGTTGGGTTGTTAATCATGGTTCAACCTCTTGTGTATCCTTTCGAAAATCTGTTATACACAACCGTTAACAAATAAATACATTACCAAGTTCAGTTGACAAATTACCTTCCTATGGTCTTTCACATCTGTTGACGTCTGTTACTGATGTTGCTGTCAATGCATTATATGCAACAATTTCAGGAAAGGGTACGACCACATACCGGATAACACTGTCCGAGAAATGAAACGCGGTTGGTATGCCTGAAAAGACAGTAAGATAAGTGGCGTGATAAGTGTTCGCTTGATATCGTATGTCTCTTTGACTAAAAATTTCGATAACTAAATTAAGCAATCTTAAAGCGTGTATGCTAGATTCATAAAAGCAGAAAGGGGTGTCACCAACATGTAAAAGCAATATGGTGAATTGATTTGCGCGCAACCGGCAATTTCAAGACTGAGTTTAAAGTACTAATTACATGATTTGTGATACAACATCTAAAAGCTGTAAAATTAAGTCTAGAAGGAGCCGACGGAAATCAACCAACGACTGATATTCAACGTCATTTACAACCCTGGAATTAAGAAATTTTCAGTGTGGATATTTTTAGTATAAGTTAAGCGTAAGAAGACGTACATAAGTGCGATTAAAACCTTTGGAGTTCATGAGAGATGCATTTGAGTCAAATTGGCCAGAAATATCATGTACGTAATTATTTCACCATGTTATCAAGTAGTCTATGTTCGAGTACTTTTGAAGCTTATGCTTATAAGCTTATATAACCTGGCTTTTCAAAACAGCTTACGCTTATTGTAACACGACCAAACCAAAACACTACTCACTACATTTTCATAGTCTAATAATAATAAGTCCCAAACACCCCCTTATTTTAGAACTAACGAATTGAATGAGTGAAATAAGCTGTCACCTTTTTATTTGGCGTCCTAGTTAGTAGCACATGAACCCCAGATGAATCGACGCTGTAATTTAATATTTTTATTCACAAATGTGTTAATCGTCTATTACGAATGAGTAGCGTAAATTATAAAAAAGGTTTTTTTTGGAGTACTTACGCTATTGAGACTGATGATGAAAAACTAATTAACTTAATGCGGGTTACCCAGCCTTTTTAATTTTTCAGTCCATTTCTTTGCTGGTTCAAATGAAACCTGACACTTACACGAAAGAAAGATAAGATGCCATAATTAACAATATAAGCGTATATAAAAAACGTGTTCTTACCATCTTGGTGATATCATAAACCACAATGACTGCAGCTGCATCACGATAGTACATTGGAGCTAAGCTATGATAACGTTTTGTCCAGCCGTGTCCCATATATCATACTTTACTGTAGTTTTCTTTATCGACACAACTTCTGTAAAGAAGGCGGCTCCTATCGTGGATTCCTGCACTCGTGTCATAAGCAACATAAATTAATTACTCGAGATAAAGCATAAAAGAGGTCGAAGGTTGATTTGGTGATAAAAGCGAACCTGATAGTCGCAAAATTGGCCTTTGATAAATCTCAAGACCATACTTGTTTTTCCAGTTCCCATGTAGCGAAGAACTACCTGGAAAATGATAAATTGTCAAATTGCAACATCTATCGGTCTTTTCTTTTTTTAGCAGCCATGGTATTTGAATTCAAGTTGATTAAAGTTTCGGGTTTGAGTCAACCTCAGATACATCCTAAACATGTTTTTAACAATAACGTATTAAGAGGGTGTTCAAAATTGCTTTTTCTTTCTACTTATTTTAATCCGAAAATGCTTATTATGCTTGTCTCACTCACTCATGCCTTGTTACAGTCCTAATCAGAACTAACTCGCAGTCTAATCATATGAAAACCCATATCAAGAAAAATCAATTGATCATGTAACTGTCAGTTTTGTGGGGTACCTAAATCTTGGTAAAAGTTCACCCATCAATGGTTTAGTTGGCGCAAAACGTACGGGTGTCACTTCTACTCCTGGAAAAACCAAACAAAATAACACCAAAACCTCTTTACCTCAACCGAATCCCAGAAACCATGGTGTTATAAGACGAATTCATCTACTCAAAACACATAAAAAGGGATAATCTACAATTAAAAAAACGCACCACGTAGGCCTTTCGAAACTGATGTGTAAGCACCTTAACAACACACATAAACCTTAAACTATGTCACTATTCAAGAATTACCACCTTCTTAATCACTACTAATATCCTAAACCGCAAACTCAAGATAAAATTTCCATTATCATAACATCTGATGCTACTATTAATTTATCCAAATTCGTTTCAAAAATTACCAACTTGTTGGTCACTACAAATATCTTAAACCATAAACCGTCGAAAAAGATTCCTATTACAATTATAATAACAATTAATGCTACTAATTTATCCGAGGGTATAGAAATTCAGCTTAAACCATAAATGGTCTACCAATTTATCCCACTCCGCTTCACAAAAACAATGTAACCAATATATATCCTAAACCGCAAACTCTAAGACAATCTAACCATGTGACCATTAAAGAATTACCAATTTAACTATGTCACCATTAAAGAATTAGCAGCTTCTTAATCACTACTAATATCCTAAACCGCAAACTCTAAGACAAAATTTCCAATTATCATAACATCTAATGCTACCAATTTATCCGAATCCGCTTCACAAAAACAATATAACCAACAAAAACTTAAATGGGTCTCTCCAACACAACAAATTCACAATACTATTCACTAACACATATCATCAAACACTTGGTATGCACCTCAACTCAACTAACCAAATCCCGCTAAACCCATTAACAAAAACCCAAAGAAACTCCACATCCACTGCTGCTTTCCTCTTTCATTAGCAGCTGTAATAAGAAAATAACTTGAGTATTATAAAAGCTTGTGTAAAAGTTTTCTAAACACATACCTGTAACTCGAAGGGTTTTCCTTCCAATCTTGAGATCGGAGTACCTTTAATCTTCAAACACACCATACCTACAGAAAAATCGGAAACCCACCAGCGAAAGAAACCAAGCGTCGAAAAGTGTACCCAGCAAAAACACGTACGGTAAAAAAACCAAATACAAAAAGCAAGAGTCAAACTACCGATTACCTAAGTCCAACAAAAGTCGAGTCTGAAAGAAATACGCCGGAGATGAAGATCCGTACCGCTGAGTAACAAACGCACAGCGTGAAGACACGTAGGCAAAAGAAACGACACGTTCGCAAAAGAGACAGAGGTATAAGAAGGCGGTGTTTTGTAAGCTAATATATTAGTCTGTAAGTATGTTTAGGCAAGTAACAGGTGACAAACAGGCCAGAGATAGGCATGGATGGGCTGAAAAAATACGCAAGCAAAAAAGGCCCATAAAGCTAGTAGCCTAAACGACGGGGGTGGGCACCGTTTTGTGACGCCGTTTTATATATAGGGGGTGGGATCCATAAAGACCGTGTTTTTTTCAAAGATCAAATAGTGAGATCTCCACCATCTATTTCATTTGCATCTAATGGCTCTGGTTAGATCTAAAAACTACACTTAAGGGGCATTTTTGTCAATCATAAAAGCCAAATTTTTCCTTTTTTTTCTACCCCTCATTCACAGATGGATTAAAAACTAGGGCCTCACAAAGTAATCTAAGCACACACACACATAAACACACATATAATCAATTGATCGGAAATCAATCTCATTAATTAAAGAGTAATTCATCAATGATCATCAAATTCATTCGAAAACCATTAAACTACTGTCAATTTGATCACAGCATATTCATAATCGAACACAATAATGCAAATCACAGGTTGAAATTCACAAAATCATCAAACATATGGATAGTGAAGATATTTAATGAGTTTAGAGTGTTGAAGAATGTAGAAAGGTATGAATGTTGAAGATGTTGAACAATAAAGAAGGTCTCAAGGTATGAGTTTAAAGATGTTAATATTATTGAAGAATCAGATGCATATAATGAAAATGAAGTGTTAGAACCTATTAAAGGTAATTCACTTGTGATTAGCATATATAAGTTCAATTATGTTTTTGAATGTGTTATCATAAAGTATATGGTGAAATCACATCTGATTCCAGGTTATATTTATAAATGAGTAAATAGTGCACATGTTTAGAGTTTTGAACTTGAACCTAAAAGTGTCGCAAATCACATGTGATTTGAACCTGCATTCATCAGAATATGTAAATATTCAAAAAATATAAGTAAATCACATGTGATTCTTCACAAAATCACATGTGATTATTCATGAAATCACATATGATTGTAAAATCCGTGCACATTCATATAATCCCATTAGTCATGTCTTTCAACAAATGTGATTATAACATATTTTTGATATACACTCTCTCAGATTCTTTAAGAGAAAATAGGTGGAACTTATTGTGTCATCCTCAAAACAAAACGACTGATGGTATGAAGTTTGTTTGAGTTCCAAAACAACAAGTTAAAACCCTGCCAAGCATTAGAAACAAAGTCCGTACGAAAGTAGCACGTTTGAAGAATGGAAATGAGAAAGCCATTTAAGTTAGTTTGAAGCCGAATAAGAAACGTGGATATAGTGGAGAGAAGACAAATACTCATACAAAAGGACCTGTCCATCAGGTGAAAAGACAAGGTTGACTACGCAAGTGACGAAGAATTGAAAAGTGCTGTAAATTGATTGTTCAACTTTCTTTATAAGTACTTTTCCGATTCTTTATTTTATATTGTTGTGGATTGTTGTATTGAATCTTTAAGTTGTGGATTGTTACTTTATTAGATTTTTTGGTTAAATGTTGATTTTTTTTGTCTTCTTTAGTAGTTTGTTATAGTTTTTTTGGAACATTTACATGTATGTTTAGTAAGGCATAAATTTTGGTACACAAGAAAAATTATGTGAATCACATGTGATTCAAGGTAAAATCACATGTGATTCGATGTCAAATCACATGTGATTCGATGTCAAATCACATGTGATTCGAGGTCAAATCACGTGTGATTCGTGGTCAAATCACGTGTGATTCGCGGAGCAATCACATGTGATTCACATATTAACTTGTGAAAGAAGTAAGAAACTCAACCAATTATCAAAATATATTTAGAACACTATTTTCGCAGAAGCTGATAATGTAACCAAATGCAAATCTATTTCTTTGTATGCTTCAAATATATATTTACAAATACAAATGCTAACCAAATAAACATCATATGCTTTGTGAAGATAAGTAACAATAATCATACATTAAGGTTATCAAATGTGTATAACATATGTCTATAAGGCAAAAAAATGTTCTGGATGTTTTAAAAAATTTACCTATCCAAACATGTGATTTATAACGCAAATGTTGTAAGTTAAGTATACGCGGAACATGATGTAAATCACATGTGATTAGAGGTTAAATCACATGTGATTTGAAGTACAATCACATGTGATTTACATATCAACCTGTGAAAAATAAGTAACATAGATTTATGGTTACCAAAATTACCGAAACAAAAATTGTATGCATTGATTCCATAACAAAATACATGTTCTCAATACAAGACCAAATACCAAAGTAGAAAATGATTGATTTCTAATGCAACTTCTAAGCCAATCATTTGGGGTGTTTTAATAACAAATGATAAATTATCCTTAGTCTAACTCCAACTCCTTCAAACTCAGACCTATCCTTGAGCCTTATCTTCATTTTCGGTTGCGCCTGTTTTTAAGCAACAACTTTATGACGACGAGCCTTTCTTTTAGCAACTGCAGTGCCTGCATTAAAACATTTGATATTAACAAAATATAAGATGCAATTAAATTACTTCTACATAATATAGTTAAACTTAAAAACAATAAGTGAAATCACACATGATTGTACCATATAAAATACTTAAAAAAATTATGAAAGAGACTAAATCACATGTGATTGTCATAAACACGTGTATTTCACATATCACATAATCAATATAAAAGTACCTTCATGATCATCGTGTATGAAGTTTAACGTCATCTTATTACGATTATCGAGATCATTTACGAGATTTGGTTTCGTTCGACCTTACCTAAAAATTCAAAGTATGAAATAGTATTATGTATTTTTCGGCTTCTGATGAATGTCCTTTTCCTATGTATTCCTGAAAGCTACATTTAGAAAAGCATGCTAAAGTCATTACTCGTGAATAAACTCAATATATTATGAACCCGGCGAAATTGCTACTCATAAATGTCACGATTATCTTTCTTATCATCTTTGATCATGTTAGAAGTGATGTTTTCCAAACAGTGCTGCAATGAATATTTAGTTTCACTATACAGCTAGCGCACCAAAAGGTATAGTTAGTTGATTAAGGCACAAATAAGACCATATCGATCATTATAATTTTATAGCTAAATTTATTTTATAACCTCTTGAGTTAGGACCATGGTTAGGACTATCTACCTGTAACCACACTACCTTGTCATTTATCATGATTTTCATTTTTTATCCCAAAGATGAAACCTTTATGTTATAGTATACAGTTAGCTACATTCATGCTAATTATAGAATTTCATCTATGACTTGATACAAAGAATCCAATTTATAAACCAAAAACTCCTAAAGAGAAATGAAAAAAACCAGTATAAACAATAGTTAGAAATAAAATTATTAATATTAAACCTATTTTTTAAATAACAATTCAATAACTATAACAAGAGACATAAAAATTCCAATAATCAAATAAAAGCATCAATATTGGGTTAAAAATTACCAGAATTCGTCATATCATTCACCAGTTAGTCCAAAAGTTGAAGAGATGAAGAAGGAGGCTTAGATGATATTGTTATTTGTGATCTTATGTCCAAGCATCATGTAAAAAAATGATGATTAACTGATTGAATGATGAAGTTGGGGGTAATATTAGGGTTCATTGAGAGTGATTGTGTGTGTTAGTGAAGGTTAAAAAAATTGTGTGCTTATTTTGTGATTGGAGTGTGCTAAGCACGTGAGTTAGTTAGGTGGTGTGAAGAGACGATGTTGCCCTTCTTTTGATCTGTTTCTAATAATCTAAGCCATTGGATCAAAGAAGATGAATGGTGAGGATGCAACCATTTGATCTTTAGAAAAATCTTGATCTTTAATGAACCGATCTCTTATATATATATAGTAATGTAACAAAAACATAAACCCAAAAAAAAAAAAAAAAAACTCAAATATAGTGCCAGATGTATGGTCCCCACCGATTTGAATAATTCCAAATTTCCAATAGGTTTTTTATGACTTAATCAAATAAAAAATGCAATTAAAACGTGCCTAAAATTTTAGTTCCCCCTAAAATAAGATCTGCCCCCACTAAAACAGCTCATCTCAACTCATCACAAAATATATATAAACCAAACAAATAACCATATATTTCATTCCAACTTACATCACAAAACTTGTTCAACAAAAAAACTTAGAAAAAACATGTCTTCGGCTAAACAATTCGGCTCGATGAAGAGATCGAGTGTTGCGCAAACGTGCAACCAATTGAGCTTGTTCCTTAGGGAGAAAAGTTGCCTCAAGGATCTTATCAACGCGAAATTTGATGATACAGGTACATACTTTTCGCTTCTTGTATAAAAGATACAATCAGTATGCTCATTCGTTAATTAATACAATGTAACGTTTGGGGTCTGAGTCAAATTTCCGCGCTTTGTACAAATGTATCATGATCAAAATAGTATTTTACGACGTAGATTAATCGAAAATTGTCAAAATATTAGCAACAAAAATAATATCAAAGGGTCTTGTATCAATGTTTTATTACATAGTATTAATTTTTATTTCGAAAACTGACCATATAATTCTTTTTTTACAGTGAATTCGACACCAACGAGGAAGACTATTGATTTGCTAAGTAGCATGGAAGATCAAGGCGATAAATCGATGAATGTTGGTGATGTAACAAACGAGGCTACTTCTGCTAGATCAGTTGCAGTTTCGGAAACTAAAACGTCCCAAATGACTATATTTTACAATGGGCAAGTGGTTGTGTTTGATAATATCTCGGCAGATAGAGCGAGAGATGTGATGTTAGCAGCCGGAAGCTATGGTCCAAATCTAGTACATGAAGTAGATCAGCTCAGTCATACTCAGTTTCTAAGGAACGGTCTTGATTTGCCGATTGCTAGACGAGCCTCACTCCATAAGTTTTTGGCTAAGCGAAAGGAGAGAGCGATAGCTAGAGCGCCTTATCAAGTGCACAATTCGTCGCCAAAAGAGCATAAGTTTGATCTAAATTTATAGGCATGAGTTTGAAAGTGTCGACCAACAAGGTACCAACGCGCAACAAGGACTACACGCGACTGGAAGTTTTTCATCTGGTGTTCCGAGAAGTGTGTTAAGAGAAAGGTTTAAGTCGTTTAACTCGATGTTTGAGGAAGTACATAAGATGCAAACATTATGGTCAATACCTGATACACAGCTTCGTGAAGAGATACAAATTTCAATATCGGAAAAAGTAATTCCCGCTTACAGATCATTTCTTGGAAGATTTAGGACTCATATAGAAAACGGGAAGCACCCCGAGTACTATATTAAGTACTCGGTTGAAGATCTCGAAACTCGGTTTTGGACTTCTTCGAAGGATGTGCGGTTTCTCAGCTTTCGAGAAGAAGATCACTGTGAAATGAATACTGGAATATTGTTCTTTGATTTTTTGGTGGCTAAAGGAAAGCGAAAGCCTCGTGATCCAGTCTCCTCTGCGAGCATGTTGTTTGTATGCACCCTGTTATCTTTTCCGCATAATTTTAGGATTTCCATTCCATTTATTTTTATAAAATCTGTTATACATGATTTTATTTTTATAGAATCTGTTCTATTAGTAGTTCTCCGTGACCATGTGTATATCAGATGTGTTTTGTGTGTTCCGGACACAGATAATCGATTATTTGTAGTGTTCGGCATTCACTGAAATCTTGATCATAGATAGCAAAATGAGAGAATGAGTCTAGGTGGTCAAAATTGGGTGTTACTGGACATGTTTTACCATTTTGTCTTGGTTTGACTTTTACCATGCAAGAATCAACCATAATGACTTTTGCATCAGTCATCTTCCCTTTTATCATTTGGATCATTTTGAGTCATGTGAATTTGCCTTTAGTTTCCCAATTTCTTGATGAGGAAAAGTGTGACAAATTCTGTTTTGACTTTGCTCATAGATGGAGGCCCGGAAGAAAATCAGTCAAACGAAAGGCAAATAGCACAAAAAGGTATCACAATTAAGGTCAACTTGAATTTTAGGCACTCAACTTAAGGTATCAAAATTAAGAAGGGTGGGGTGGGGTGGGGTGGGGGGGGGGGGGGGGGATGTGCGTCGCCTAGGAGGGAGGGAGACGTGTCTCTTTGGTTAGACCGACTCTTGGTTGGGTCGCCATTACGACTAACCTTAGATAAAGTGGTTGGTGACAAGTTAAATCCACATAATTTAGACTAGCATACAATCTGAATTATTGATATTGCAAAAAAAGCAAAAAACCAATACCAATCCTACCTAAAATACCTTATTGCATGTTCGATAAAACGACAACAAACTTGTAACTAATGAACAAGCCCTTGAACACGACTTCTATAAATTTAATCCATGTTTTGTAGAAGTTAAAAAGTCTTATTTATGTCCAAAAATATCGACTAGTATTCATTGTTTTATGACACAACCACAAATCATATTCCTGTCGAAATGCAAATACATACTAATCATTGATTGATTAGTTTTCTTTGGATCTATCTCCAGTTTATCTTGCAATCAAATACTTGTAAATTATTTTGGAGAACTATAACATAAAATAATGCTATACCAATACCAAACAATTTTATTAAAAAAAAAAAAAAAAAAAAAAAAAAAAAAAAAAAAAAAAAAATGATAAAGTTTAAACATGTGAAAATTTAGATATTTCTCGTGTTTACTTCCACGGCTTTTGTTTCTTTATAGTAATCACATGTAGTATTAATCAAACATATCTTTTCTTGAACTAACAGGATATTATATCAAATGTATCTTTAAAAATAGCTTGTAATTAAAAAGTACATGTAATAGCTCTGATAAACGATGTTTTGACGAAGAAACTCTATCTTACGGTTGCGCTAGCTGTCATTAACGGTAATAGCTAACAAAAGTTTTGAGCGAACGAATAAGGTGAAACGTTCAGGTCTATGTAGTTCGTGCTTTTTGAAATGTAAACTTAACTATAATTAAGAAAGCAGTAACTTGAATATGTGTTCATACTCTTTTATAAGAAAATATGTTACTTATCCCACATAGGTCATGGAGGAAAACCATTACTAGTTTATATGATCATGTCAATATTAACTTTGCAAGTTGACATCAAATATTATGTTATTCTGCACGATATCAAAGCCAGACTCAAAGTCATTACTAATCAAATGGCTTTGATATCGTGCAAATAACTCAATAATTTGTTAACTTTTTACGTTTTTTATTAAAACAAGACGAGTACTCGTACACAACAACGGAATTTTATAGCGTCATAAGTTTTCACCCATGTACATTATATGATTGAATACTTTCCTAGATTATAATAATTGAATAATTTCCGCTAATAGATACATAATTAAGTTTTCAGTCTTGTATTAGTTTGTTTCTTTAAATAAATTCAGTTTTCACTATTCACTTTAAAAAAAAGTTGGTTTTTCCATAATAGATAGTATATATAATAATTTTATTTTATGTTATTCTGCAAGGTGTTTATAATTAAATGACCTTGATACCTTATAAATAATATATAATTTGTTAACTTTTTGTGCTTATTGTTTAAACAATATGTTTCTTTTATAAAAATATAAAATATTTCAAATATAAGGTAATTTCATAAACATAAGTAGATAACGCATCCGCAAATTGCAGCGATATATTGTCTGCTAAATTTTTTATAATATAATTACTTAAAAACGTTTAATTACTTTACTTTCTTTGCAAATAATAATAATAATAATAATAATAATAATAATAATAAAATTACGTTGTGACACTATATTATTTGATAAAACTTTTATAATATAATCACTATAAATCATTTAGTTACTTTACTTTTTTTTTTCAAAAAAATATCACATTGTTTATATAATTTGATGTTCATGTGTTTTTATACAAAAACCTAAAAATTCAATTATTATACCAGTAATTTCTTTTAACTAAAAATAAAACGTATATAGAAACTTTTTAATAAACTAGTATTGATCTTATAATGAGTCTACGATGTATATAATTCAAATATTTGCAAAAGACCAATACCGATCCTACCTAAAATATCTTATTGCATGTTCGATAAAGCGACAACAAACTTGTAACTAATGAACAAGTCCTTGAACACGACTTCTATAAATTTAATCCATGTTTTGCACAAGTTAAAAGGTCTTATTTATGTCCAACAATATCTACTAGTAATCATTGTTTTATGACACAACCACAAATCATATTCCTGTCGAGATGCAAATACATACCAATCATTGATTGATTAGTTTTCTTTGGATCTATCTCCAGTTTATCTTGCAATCAAATACTTGTAAATTATTTTGGAGAACTATAACATAAAATAATGCTATGCCAATACCAAACAATATTATAAAATAAAAAAAACATGATAAAATTTAAACATTATTATTTTTCTAATGTCGACCGGTGGAATCTCGTGTTTACTTCCACATCTTTTGTTTCTTTATAGGAATTACATGTAGTATTAATCATAACATATCTTTTCTTCAACTAACAGGATATTATATCAAATGTATCTTTAAAAATAGCTTGTAATTAAAAAGTGCTTGTAATAGCTGTCATAAACGATGTTTTGACGAAGAAACTTTGTCTTACGATTGCGGTAGCTGTCATTAACGATAATAGCTAACAAAAGTTTTAAGCGAACGAATAAGGTGAAACATTCGGGTTCATGTAGTTCGTGCTTTTTGAAATGTAGACTTAACTAGAATTAAGAAAGCAATAACTTGAATGTGTGTTCATACTCTTTTATAAGAAAATGTGTTACTTATCCCACATAGGTCATGGAGGAAAACCATTACTAGTTTATATGATCATGTCAATATTAGCCTTGCAAGTTGACATCAAATATTATGTTATTATGCATGATTCAAAGTCATTATTAATCAAATGACTTTGAGAACATGCAAATAACTTAATAATTTGTTATTTTTTTGCGCGTTTTTTTTTATCAAAATTAGACGAGTACTCGTGCATAACAACGAGATTTTATAGCGGTATAATTTTTCAACCGTGTACATTATATGATTAATAATTAAGTTTTCAGTCTTGTATTAGTTTATTTTCTTAAATAGATTCAGTTTTCTCTTTTCACTTTCAAAAAAAGTTGGTTTTTTCATACTAATAGATAGTATATATAATATATTTATTTTATGTTATTCTGCAAGGTGTTTATAAAAAAATGACCTTGATACCTTACAAATAACATATAATTTGTTAACTTTTTTGTGCTTATTGTTTAAACAATATATTTCTTTTATAAAAAAATATAAAATATTTCAAATATGAGGTAATTTCATAAACATAAGTGGATAACGCGTCTGTAAATTGCAGCGATATATTGTCTGCTAAACTTTTTATAATATAATTACTAAAAATGTTTAATTACTTTACTGTTTTTGCAAATAATAATAATAATAATAATAATAATAATAATAATAGGATTAACTTTTCTATAGCTAGAGGAGTGGGAGCCCAATTAGTATCTCGGCTTCCCACTAACTTCTTGTAAATCTTTTGCATTTCTAATAAAGTGATGTTTATAATAAAAAAAATAAAATAAAAATAATAATAATAATAATTTAATATGGGCCGGAGGATTAGTTTTGCTATTGCTAAAGGTGTGGGAGCCCAGATTGTATCGAGGCTCCTCACTAATTTCTTGTAATCCTATGGTTTTGTTTCTAATGAAAGTTATATTATAATAATAAAAAAATAATAAAAAATAAAAATAATTAGCTTCACTATAGCTAGAGGAGTGGGGGCCCAGTTAGTATCTCGGCTCCTTACTAATTTTTTGTAAATCCTATAATTTTCTAATAAAGTGATGTTTTATAAAAAAAAAATAATAATAAAAAATAATAATAATAATAATAATAATAATAATAATAATAATAATAATAATAATAATAATAATAATAATAAATTACGTTGCGACCACTGGCGGAGATAAAGGGGGTCTGGGGGGTCATGTGACCCCCCGGCGAAAAATATTGTAGTGTAAATTTTGGAAATTTGTTGGCTATTTTTGTAATTTGCCCCCTCGACAATAAAGTTCTGGCTCCGCCCTTGGTTGCGACACTATATTATTTGATAAAACTTTTATAATATAATCACTTAAAATCATTTAGTTACTTTACTTTCTTTGTCAAAAAAATATCACATTGTTTTTTTTAGAAAGGCATTTATCACATTGTTTATATAATTTGATGTTCATGTGTTTTTATACAAAAACCTAAAAATTCAATTATTATACCAGTAATTTCTTTTAACTAAAAATAAAACGCATGTTAAAACTTTATAATAAACTAATATTGATCGTTATAATGAGTCTACAATGTATATAATACGAATATTTGCAAAAGACCAATACCGATCCTACCTAAATACCTTATTGCGTGTTTGATAAAGCGACAACAAACTTGTAACTAATGAACAAGTCCTTGAACACGACTTCTATAAAATAAATCCACGTCTTGCACAAGTTAAAAAGGTCCTATTTATGTCCAAAAAAATCTACTAGTATTCATTGTTTTATGAAATTATTGATTAGTTTTCTTTGCATCTATCTCCAATGAATAAGTACTGGTGTTATAGATCAAAATTCAAATAAATAGTGTTTTTTTTAGTATGTTAAAAATGCAAATGGTGCTTTGATGCTATTTATCATTTGTAAAGGTAGTACACTTTAAGAATTCGTATAACTCCACGAGGGCTAAGGTCGAACCGTGTGTAAAATGTATAAGATACGAGCAATGCAAAACATGGTCACGACATGACCATGTTCAATAATGTGGGACTAAGCTCCTCACACAGAGCTTGTACATTGAGCTTGGTGATATGATTTGGAACTACAACAATGATTTGGGAGCACTATAACATAAGATAACATTCATACGATAACAAAAACACATCATAAAATTTAAACATGTGAAAATTTATATATTTCAAAATTATTGCAAGTGGGCAGACTCGTATTTATTTTCACATCTTTTGTTTCTTTATAGGAATCACATGTACTATTAATCAAACATATCTTTTCTTCAACTAATTAGGATAAATGTATCATTAAAAATAACTTGTAACTAAAAAGTACATGTGATAGCTGTGATAAACGATATTCTGAAGAAAAAATATGGCTCACAAGAGTTTTGAGAGAACGAATACGATGAAACGTTCGTGTCCAGGTGTTTCGTGCTTTTTAGAATCTAGACTTGACTAGTATAGAAAACAAATGTGTGTTCATACTCTTTTATCAAAAAAATGTGTTACTTATCCCACATAGGTTATTGAGGAAAACCGTTACTAGCTTATATGATCATGCCAATATTAGTTTTACAAGTTACCATCAAATATTATGTTATTACGCATGTAATCAAATCCGTTTCTACTCAAACGGCTTTGAAATCATGCAAATAACTCAATAATTTGTTAACTTTTTTGCTCTTTTTATTAAAATAATATATTTATCTTATATTATTCTGCAAGGTATCAAAATTGTTTATAATAAAATGACCTTGATACCATATAAATAACTCATATAATTTGTTAGCTTTTTGTGATTGTTATTTAAACAATATGTGTACTTTATGAAATACAAATATTTCGAATATCACCACAATATGAGGTAATTTCATAAACATAAGCGGATAATATGCTCATAAACTAATACCGATCAGTATTATATGAGCCTACAATGTATATATATATCTATACTACTTTATAATGCATTTAGGCCTTCTAAAATTAGAAGGCTTAAAAATTCAGACTTTTTTACTTGTTTATTATGGAAAGAGTTTTTCTAACAAAAAATTAAGATAAGGAGCTCCAATCATGAGATGACATGTGTCACTTCTTAACAAACTCCAAGTCTAACTTCTAACAAACTCCAAACCTAACTCCTAACCACTAAAAATTCAGATAAAGAGCTCCAATTATAAAATGACATGTGTCATTTCTCAACTAAAAATTCATCTTTATTTTTAAATTAAAATATCTTTTTATCTACTTATTTTTTTTATAATCTAATTTCACAATCTTTTCTAAAATTTTATGCTCTTTAATTCAACATGCATTTTGATATATTTTTATGAGTTTTTAGTTTTTATATTTTTAATGGGTTTATTTTATTTTAATTCAATTTTTTTACAATTTTAACCTTTATTTCATTTATTTCAATCAATATAATCTTGATTCGTCAAAATCATATACTTTTGGGGTAGTGTGTTGACGTAAGAGATTGCGAGGGGTATTTCTATATGCGGGAATAATGATGTCGCGGGAAAGCTACGGTAAAGTTACGGGTAACCCAAAAAAACACTTACAATTAACAATATACATTCGAAGTGTTGTGAAACGAATTCACTAAACGGGTAAGCAAACACATATAACTATACTTATCGTCGCCGTTGTGCGCGGGTACCCGGCTAGTAATTCAAATATTGATCGTTATATAATGAAAAGTAACATGTATATAAAAACTTTTCCATAAACTAATATCGATCGTTATAATGAGTCTATAATGCATATAATTCAAATATTTGCAATCATTTTGCCTTATTACTTGAAAATAAGAAGTTGATTTTAATGGTAATCCTCATTATTTTAAAAATGTAAGTTAAAAGCATTGTAATATTAAACTCATTTTATTTGAAATTGAGAGCCTTTTTATTGATATATTTTTCATAACAAAATTACTAAATTTTGACCTATCGGCTATCACCAAAACAATAAGAAGTTGATGTCAATATTTTAATATTTTTATTAAATCATACTTAATTTAAAGGACCGAAATATTGGGCTTATTATATTCGGAATTTAAAGGCTTTTGATTGGTATATTTCAATAAGAAAATTGACGAATATTTATTAGATAATTGTTAATAAAGTTTGTTATATAAAAGAATTGTAAAAAATAAAAGCATAAGGTAGTTTTTGTAACTTGTTATATGATTTAGGTATGTGTTTTGAAATCTTTTTATTATAATTAGAGAAATGCTAACAACAGCTCTAAGAATTATCGTTAACAACAAACTCCACCTTTTTTGTTTCAAAATAATACTAACATTAAGACACGAATAAAACATGTGCCACCTTAATCATCTTCGGCTTCTAATCATTTATCATTAGACCTGAATTTTCCGCTGATTCACAATGATAGTTATCATGACATACCAAAGGTCGAGGATACCTTTTTTCACCAACCTGATCATTCACTTCCTCCGTCGCAAAGAGACTCATTTAAAAATATGCCCACGCCACCAACTGCACCACAACCAGAATTAAAAAACATCGATTCCCAAAAAACCGATACCTTATTTTTCAAACATAAAGAATTTTATAATAAAGCAGAATGCATGTTTACTATTGGAAAAAAATCATTACTTGAGCGCTTTGAATACAAAGTTATCAAATCTGATCCCACGAGGTACAGCGTGAAATGTATAAATGAAGGCTGCTCATGGAACATATACACCCGTAAAAAAAAACTGGATAGCACATTCTTTGTTTCTAGCATCAACAATCTACACACATGTTCAAGAACTGAATTACATCCTAATCATCGTAATGCGATAATGAAATTACTTAGTCAGTTGCTAATCGAAAAATTGAAAGATACTCGGAGGGTATAAACTGGAAAGGACATACAAAGAGATCTGAGTCTTGAATGGAAAGTAAGCGTTTCTTACACGAGCGGGGGGGGGGGGTAGAATTTGGCATTTGAGGTGTTGAACGGGAAACATGAACAATCGTTTGAGCAGTTAGCTTTATATTGTCATAACCTAAAGCTAAAAAACGAGGGGAGTGTAACACACATCGATACAGACGAAGCTGGAAGATTTAAGATGGTTTTTGTAGCATTTGGTTTTTCGGTAAGTTTCGGGCACATTCATATTAATTGTTAGTATTAGTATTTTTACTATTATTATTCTTATACACATATTATTATTATTATTATTTTAAGCTTTAACGTATACTAAGCACTAATATATACTTAACGATACTAGATTCGGAGTTTTATAGCCTTCATGCGGCCATTGATTATAATTGATATGCGCATTTGAAAGGGAAGTATCTAGAACGAAACATGCTTGCTTTGTTGGTATGGACGGAATAATCAGATTATTCCAATCGCTACCGGGGTCGCACAGGGTGAGACCGCTGTAGCCTGGACATTGTTTTTGGGGTGGTTGAAAGAATGCATTGGTGAAGTGCCTAATCTGGCGATTATTTCAGACAGGCATCATTCAATAACAAAAGCTTGTGACACAGTTTTTCCAAATTGCTTTCATGGTTATTATTGTCGTCACTTGATGATGAATTGCAATATCACCCATAAAAAGCATAAGGCTTTGTACTGGAAGGTGTGCAAAAGCTATACAACTAAAGATTTTGATAATGCAATTACCGAGCTTCGTGCAAAAAAATCAGAAGCCGTCAAAAAACTTGAAGACGCCGGGTATGAAAAGTGGTCAAGGGCATATTGCAGTGGAAAAAGATACAATTATTTGACGTCAAACAGTGCGGATTCAATAAATTCATTAACAAGGCACGTTTGAAATGTACCAATAACTATGCTCTTAGAGTACTACAGACATCTTCTACAAGATTGGTATTTCGAACGTCGCGAAAAATACTACGGTATAACTATATATTCGCCGTCTCACATTTACTTGTTCGATAAATGTTACCTGATGTATGCTTATTTTGCAGACGCACCGGAATTTGAACTTACAAAATGGGCAGCTAGGAAGGTTGAGCAGAGAATGTGGAAGAGTGCTAATTGGGAAGTAAGAGGCATTGCCATGTGTGTTGTGTACCAAGTTATAGACAATCGTCATAGTCATATTGTTGATTTTGTAAAGAATGAATGTAGTTGCAGGTACCTTCAATATATAGGTTGTCAATTACAATAAATGTTGTTAATTCGTGTATGGTTTTTTGATTACGAAGAACGTGCAGGAAATGGCAACTTTCGGGAATACCATGTGGTCATGTGTGTGCCGTGTGTAGAGAAGAAAAATTGACTAACTGTAAAAAATGGGCGGAAACATGGTTTACAAAAACTGCACTCAAAGGCACATATCATGAAATGGTGTATCCTTTGGAAATAGAGTCAGAATGGCATGATCCGGGTAACTTGCAAAAGGTTAAACCGCCGTTGATGGACAAGAGGCAGGCAGGAAGACCTAAAAACAAAGATCGCTTCCCATCAAAAAATGAGGAGCCAAAAGTTAGAAAATGTGGTAGGTGTGGTACCGTAGGGCATACCCGTGCAGCATGCATGGAACCATTGCGCAGAAAACAGGTAACCTAGATTGTTCATTCAAATCTATATCTAATATTGTTTTTTAGTATTCTGACAAGATAGGTTGTATTTGTTGTCAGAAAAAAACGAATAGCATGACAGACAATGGTAAAGAAGTTATGCAAGAGATGGCACCGAACAGGGAAGCGAAACGTAGGTCAAGTACTCATTTTCAATTGAAAGATGACCCACAATCGCAAGTGGGACGGCGAGTATTTTCAAAATGGGAGAATTTACCAGGATTGGGATGCCGTACGTTGGGATGGTGAACCAAGTAACAGCGGTTGGGAGGGTTACGTAGATGATTCTGGCATTAACCTAAATTCACTACCTGAATCATCAAATACATATCACTTGGATGATTTCAATAACATGGATAATTACTAGGTCAATGTTCTCTTTATTTAACTAATGTAATAGTTGCTAAATGGTTGTGTACGGCTAAGTATGTGTATGCTTAAAGTTAAACACTACTGAATATGGTTGTGTGGTTTGATTGTGGTTCCAAGATTAACTTACTGTATCATTGATTGGTGTGTTGCACTTTGATAAGTGTTAGAAGTAATAGTTTTAACCAAGTATTTTTATTTTGTCATGAATAAAATGTTGTGTTTGTGTATGAATGTTTCTTTAAGTTTTATGTTCAAGGGCATGGTAAATAATTGTGAAAGGTTAGTCAATGCAAAAGCCTAGTGCAAAACCAGCTAGAATTTGTCCTGTTTTGGATGTTTATTCAGAAATAGTAAATCTTGTGAGCATGTGTAAGTGAAAAAAAACAAATATAGTGACAATATGTGGATGGGGTTTAAAGCATTTGAAAGACTGTAATTTTTTTTTGGATGTTATTCAATTATATGGGAGCAGCTGTGCATCATGTGACAAATGCTATATGAGGACATGGATTGGTGTCATGATAATACAAACACAGTTAACAGTAATGTATGTATTTACTGCTTGCCTATTTAAAGACAGCAAACCCACCTTGTTAGTTAACCAGTTTATTTTTTTTTAATTTGTGATAAAGTATTGGGATAAGGAAATGTCTAGATTTCCTAGGTGTGATAAGCTTAGAGCCGATGCAAATTCTAACAACTGGCCTGATATGTTAGTCTTCTATTGCTACCAAGCCTCTGGCGAAGATGTTCGTATGGCACAACAATTGAATGCGCTTGCGGGAAGATTGCTTCAAATCACTGAAGAAAGGCTTAGCTTCATTCAAGAATTGGAGAGTGTTGGAAACAGGCATGCTAAAAAAACAGCAGAATATTTGAGGGGGTAAATGGTAAAGATGATCAAAAGATCATGCAGATGCGTATCCTTTCACGGGAACTGGAGCTAAATTCTGCGAACAATGGCATCTTTATCGAGAAACTCAGAGGCTTGATGGATCTCTAAGTGTGTGTCTTTTCAGTGTGTTCTATGTTGTTTGTTGTTTTTGCAGTAGTATGTGTCCATTACCTTATTATGAGTGTTCTTGTAGTGCTTGTGTGTGACCCATGAAATGCGATTGTAAGATATTGAATTGAATAAAATGGGTTGTTAAATTTGTATGAATTAAATTTTTTTCCCTTCGCACTTTTATTTTAAATTGTATTTTGAAGTGGTTACCATAACAGTGTGTGTATATTAAGTATTGTTGGATAAAATTACCTCACAAGTACTAGATGCAGTGGTTTGTGTTAAAATAGCAGTGGTTTCTTCTCAAGTAGCCGTTGTTTCTTCTGAACTAGGCGTGGTTTCTTCTCAACTAGCCGTGGTTTCTTCTCAACTAGGCGTGGTTTCTTCTCAACTAGCCGTGGTTTCTTATTAACTAGCAGTGGAACCACGAATATAAGCATTCTTGAAACCACAGCTAGAAGGATCAAAGCACTGATGAATATGTCATTAAAAAATATGTTAACAAGAAAATTAATAAGTAGTTAACCTAAATTGGCCACCATGAAATGAAAAGGGCACTTATCTTGCAAAATGAGAAGAATTCCATCGACTACATTCTTTAACTTTGCAGCAGTTGTTTCTTCTGAACAGGTAGGGGATACAGCAACATACAACAAAATGAAAAGCTTTTCATTATTTAAAGATAACTTAACAAGAAAATTAATAACTTGTAATAAAAGGCCACCATGAAAAGGACACTTATCTGCCAAAATGAGAAGCATTCCTTCAGATAAATTATTTAAATAGAGCTCGATACAAAAAACGCAACCATGCGACACTTTTAATGACAACGATATTAACAAAATAATACATCCCTGTTTGGGGTTCACATTAATTAAAGTAGGTGATACATCAGTTTAGCTACTACATACCCTAATACAAAATCCATCCCTTGTTACAAACAGTTACAATTACAACCAAATATGACAACAACATGTCTACCAAACACATACTCTGTGTTTTAAAAAAAAATTAGCCATATGCTCACGATATGCAAGGGCAGCCTGTACAGGGTTATCGACGGCCAATGACTTCCCATGTGACAGTCTGTATAAGAATATGCATACCTAGATACCACAATCACCAAACAGAGTCCCCTGATCTAGAACGTTGGGTGCATTCATGAAGGTAATTGCATATGTTGTCGGATTTATACCTTTCTTCTGGAAGACACTGGCTTTCTCTAGAACGATCGGTAGTCCAGCCTGTATATACATCCATGTTAATACAAATAAGCCGTAAAAACGTTTATTTATATTTTACGATCTTCTATTGTTTTGTCGATAACAAACGTAAAATCATATTAACGAAACAAATAAAATACGTAAATGGTTTGAATTAATAGTTTCTAATATATTCACATTTTCACATAAAACACAAAAACAAGTATAAGTGATTTTATTATTTAGTAATACATATGTACAAACAACTAGTGTTTACATATTTGGATAAAATATACACATAACTAGTATGTAGTATATTGGGTAAAATAAATAGGTAGAAACTAAAGTATCACAACCCATTGGGCAAATACATTGAATGTAGTTGGGTACAACCCAAAGCCCATAACCCATGGATCTTGACCCATAACCCATTGCATGACATCATGCTTGTATCACATATGGATAATACCCATAACCCATGGATCAACCCATACCCAAGTGACTAAGTGCATTGCACTTAAAGATACATTGTATCTAGCCAAAGATCCATGGTTCAACCCATGACCCATGACCCATAACCAAAATACCCATGGGTAAAGAGGAGCGTTCCACGGATCCCTAGCTTTGTGCTAGCCGGATCCCAAGTGGAAGGGATCCGTGGGATCCGGGGAACAGTAGGATTTTTCCTCTATAAATAGTGAGCCATTTCTTCATTATTAATGATCCCTTTCTAACATACTTTCCCCCTTTGAGTAAAATCTCACTAACCTTAGATCCAAGAGATCTATGTTTGTAGTTTTGTTTTTGTGTGATCTTTTAGGTTCCTCTTAAAGGCAAGATCACCACCTTTGAAGTCGAGCAAGCTCAAGTCCATGAGTTGCCATGCTTCCTCATCATCAAGGCTACTGAAGTCTTCTTGTTGATGATTCCTTTCTTTCTTCGAAGAAGTGTAGTGTTGAAGACATTAGTGAAAGATGTCTCAAGTGTCAAGACGAAGATATTAGTGAAGGGTATCTATCATCTATAGCATAAGCACTTATGGTAGGTGCTTAGAAGTCAAGACAAAGAAGCATTAGTGAAAGGTGCTTAGAAGTCAAGACAAAGAAGCATTAGTGAAAGGTGCTTAGAAGTGAAGACACAAGACATTAGTGAAAGGTGTCTTGTAGATCTAGTCAAAGGCATTAGTGAAAGGTGCCTTAGATGTACATTCGATATGGTGTGTTTCGATGTACAAGATAGACTAGTATTAGATCCAAGGATATTGATATCCTTGATGATGTTGTAAAGAGTAGATCTCCTTTGGGATTAGTCGTTGGTGTAGTGTGGTAGTAGTTCCTCCATTGCAATGGAACTAGGTGCTTAGCCTAGTACCTAATAAAGGGTAGGCGCCGTTGTGAAGGTGTAGTTCACCTAAGGTGTGAAAGAACTAGGTACTTAGCCTAGTACCTTATAAAGGGTAGGCGACGTTGTGTAGGTGTGGTTCACCTTGGAGTGAAAGAACCCGGTGGTTAGCCTAGTACCGGAAAAAGAGTAGGCGACGTTGTGAAGGCTTCTCCGCCATAAAGAGATTGGTGTAGTGATTACGAACTCTCAAGTAGGTGACTCGGGGAGTGGAGTAGGGCAAGGAAGGTGACCTTGTAGCCGAACCACTATAAATATACTTGTGTCGTGGTTTTGTGCTTCTTACTCTTATCTTTTCATTACTTACCTTTATATGTTTGTTTATCAACATCCAACACACACATCCAAATAGATTGACATAAGTCGATCTAAATAGATTAAAATAAAGTTTTAATTGGTAAAACTATTCAACCTTCTAGTTTTAATTTAATTGCTCGAGCCGTTATAAGTTTCTTGAAGTATATATTGTACTTTAAAACTTGTACGATCCATGGTTAATTGAAAAATACAAAGAAGGTTTTTCATAAAAACAAACACCATGTTTTTTCAAAACTATAGTTTTGGATGTTGAAATTGATAACAACAATTTATTTCTTTTTCATTTAATTGCACTAATATTCTTTGTCATGTTGATTAGTCAAAGCTCATACCCACCAAGCTTTAGGAGTAGCTTGGTAACAGAATACAACCTAAGAGGTATCTTAATAAAAAGAGCGGGAATCGTCAAGTGACATTTGTTGTGTCATTTGTAAAAACATTCCTAAGTGCGCTAGAGGTATGATTCTCTTTTTATTTTGCTTGATAATTAAGTATGCCTATTTAGGTATTTTTATGATTATCTTTTGTGCTTATATATGTTTTACATAAAGCTTCATTAGGAAGCCTTTTTCTCACATACGTGTTTTATTTCTATTCTAAAATCGGTGGTATATAAAACTTATGTTTTAAATCCAATAATAAAACAAAACACGAATTTCAAAAATTCCTCCTTCCCTATAAAACCCCACCGTCGGCCACTCTACCAAAACCTCACTTTTTCAAAATCTTCCAATTTCAAAATTTTCCTTTCATTCAAAAATTTCATCTTCCTCCTCATTCCATCTCAACCGAAACCAAGAAAGATCCGTCTTCAACATGGTTTACATCGCACTTGTGCTCATCGCCATAACACTCATTGCACTTGTGTTCCCTATGATGAAGTTCACATACGGAGACATTTACTTTGTGTTGTTTATCTATATTGGGATCATATACCCAATCCTTTGTATCATCCTTAGTATTGATATGCAATATTATTAATAATCTAGTTTATCTAGGTTGTTGTTATCATAATGTGTTTGTCACTTAATTTGATCTATTTGTTTTATATTCCTTTATGATACATTAGAAGTCATGTATGCATGCTAAAAGAAAATGTAGGTTAAAACATATATCTTGGTATAAGATTATGAGATTCAAAAATCTATGCGTTTTCATATAATTTGGTTCTGTAATTACAGATCTACGGATCCCGAAAGTTATACTAGCCGGATCCTTTTGAAAAGAACCGTGGGATCCGTCCCTCTGGAAAAGCTGTTTTCATGCAAATCAAAAACCTCTTTTCTTTTAAGAGTAATACTCCACTTATATGTCAAAACCATAAGTGAGTTAAGTGTATTTCTTGTTAAAAACTATTGTTAATAAAAATCTAGTAAAAATATTAGATTATCATAAGTTGATCTTCTTTTATTAACTTATAATTTCTATAGGTTCAACTATGACGCATGAATATGAGTTTGATTTTTCACTCACTAGCGTCAACACTCCGAACATCTCTCTCGAACCCAACACACCTGGCAATCATGTCCGTGGTTCAATAATCTCAAAACGTCACTTCCATGAAGGACGTATTGTAGACACCTCTCTACAATTCGAAGAGGTATCAATACCTCCTTCCGAGCCATAGGACTAGAATGTCTTCTTGAAATCAACGAGAGAGATATGTCCAAGGTTCATAATTCTTCCGTCAAGTCGAACTCGTTCAGTACGAGGATCGCTCTTTATCTCTTTGGTTTTATATCAAAAACCAAAAGTTCGCTCTAACACTTGGGCATTTTGCTCACATCCTACGGATTCCAAATCATGGACAATGTGCCTTCACCGAAGATTGGTCTCTTGATTCTCTCTTCAACTTTCGTGAAGAAAATAGTCCATATTGTTCACACATACCTCTCCGGAAGATTTAAATCGCATAATATGCAAACCTGACCATATTACTCCGATCCAAACATTATCTTTACAAGGGATATCCGAGAAGAGTACAAGCCTCTTGCACTCATCCTCCGTGAAAATGTTTGGAGTCTAACCAACAACCATACAATCTCGCCTACTTCTTCGCAGTAATTGCAAATCTTCAAAGGCTCCAAGAATAAACTCATCCCTTATGGAATGTTCTTGACACGCCTCTATCATAATGTTATGCACTTCCATCCTCAATTTCAAAGTCCTTTATGCGTACTTGGAACAAGATGATGGAACCACTAAACATATCTCTCATGAAGACTTTTTTCATTCTTGATTCCACCAACACTCATCAATCATATAATGATCCTCCTAGCGAAAACACTCAAGGAAACTAATAGTACTCCAAAATAGGATCAAATCTCTTGTACTCGTGCTTTATCAATGTAATTCAATTTCCTTCATGAAATAAAACATTTTACATTTGATATCTTGGTATTAGAACTCTCTTTAGACTATCCTTGAGATATAATGCATTGTCAAGATCATTGCATACCTTTAGTAAAAGTCCTGCTGAGCAGATGGGCGGATCCCAAAGATTGTACTAGACGGATCCCTACTCTTAGGGAACCGTGGGATCCGGCGAACAGAAAATGCAATTGCAAAGGATTGTATTTCAAACACATTCTTAGAACACCTCACACTAAGCTAAACATAGTGTCTTAAGGCAAACTAAGTCCTTATCAAGATAGGTTAATCCTTCCTACTTATACATAACGCACCTAGGTCACACTCTAAAACGCTTGTAGATCTTTCGTTTCGTTTTTAATCCATTACTCTTCCGCTCTTAAACTCACACTTCATTTTCTTTTTTGATCCCTCACATCTAGTCTTAGAAATCTTTCGATTATGGCAAAATTGATAATAAATCATCCTCACCTCAAAATTGATCAAAGTGGATCAAAATCTAGTTTTCCCATTTCAAAGCTTCTAGGATATTCTCCAAAAACACTATCCTAAGACACAACCTGATCTCTAGGATCATTTAGCTTCAATTGACACTCTGAATCATTAGTGTCATCCTTGCTCATCCATTGGTACTCTTGAAAAGTTCCAAATCCTTCCATAAATGACAATCATTAGCTACATCATTCATTACCTTCAAGTACTCAAGCATCCCTTCATTTAAAACACTTAGGAGGACTGAAACACTCAAGATGATATAGGTCTTAGATCTTAGAAACATCATTTCCACTCTTTCATAGGCTGAGAGCGGATCCCGGATTAGCCTAGGGACCCCTCTGAGGAGGGAACCATGGGATCCGGATGACAGTTTATGTCAAATCTTGCAAAAACAATCATTTCAACTTATCTTCCTAACTCAAACACTTCATCTCAAATGAGCTTCTAGATCAGTGCAACCTCTGACTTGCATTGTCGTCATCACATTCCAATGAATCCTAGTGGCTTAAAGCTTAAATGCACTTGGCAAATCTCTTAGCTTATAAACCACCTTGTTAGGACCTCCATATTCATCACTCTCATCCTAACTTCCAGCTCTTGCAACCTCTTGAAATCATCTCATCATGAGAAAACCCCAAGTAATTTATCCACCAAAGAACCACCCATGAAAAGCTCGTGTTATACATTTCTTCAACCGAATCATCTCCCATCAAACCACCAAATGATAGAATTCTTCATCATCCAATGAAACCAATTCCTAAAAGGATAGTACCCACAAAACTACCTATGCCAAACACCACCATACCTCCTAGGCCAAACAATATCATCTCCACTAAACCATCACCATTGGTTCCTAGAGCTATTTCATTTACATCCCCACTATCATCACCACACCTCTACAATTTAGAGGACTTGCCTCCTAGGCCATCTCATCCGCTTCCGCCGACAACATTCTCCTCATTAGGAGGAATAATGGTTCAAAATCAAGGTGTTGAGTCAACACTTGCTCCGGCTTCCTTCTTGGCGTTTTCATCATATAATCCCATTTGGATTATGACAAATCATCAAAGTCAACCACCCGACCATATGGAAGTTGACACTTCTCTACCACCAACATCATTCTTGGTTGAGTCATTCTTAAATGCACCTCCAATCCTCCATCGTTTGAAGCTCCACAAGCAGCTTCACTTGATCCTTCGCATCAAGCCATTTCATTTCCTCCACCACCACTACCTAGCCATGACAAAGATTGCTATCATTGTCAACATGTTGAAAGTTTGATACATGAAGTACGACAAGACCAGTTTTCATGTTCTATCATCTCCTCGAACGTTTCGACGAGATTAAACCTAAACAAAACGCGAGCTAGAAGATTTTAGTGGTGTCCTAGCATCAAGCGATAGTTGATTTAGATATTTCTAGTCATGTATTCTTTTATTTTCTTAGTTTTTAGAGTCATGTATATCATAACTCTAGTTTTATTAAATGATAATTACATGCTACTTGTTATTTTGTTGCGCATATGATTTGTGTGATAACATTACTTGTTATATCACCTTGGTCTGTATTGAACAGCTAAAACGGATCCCTCAGAATTGCTTATACGGATCCCTACTAGGAGGGAACCGCGGGATCCGTTGACAGACTTTCTTTCTACTAACTTGTATCACATTTGCAGGAAATTGTGAATTATACTTGATTTCTAACCTTTGTTTTGTAGTTATTCAATTTACATATGAAGACTTTGACATCCTAAAGCTAGGGGGAGCTTTATGTCAAAGCAATACATTGCAAATTACTTGCAATACTAGGTTTTACATTTCATGACATCCCTTTGCAATAATTGCAATCATCAAGGGGGAGCACATTCGTCTCGTAGACGATTTCTTTTGCAAACTTATTTGCAAACAAACTAGATTAGTATCATTTACTTGACGCCCTTACATAGACTCGTCAAGGGGGAGTAAAAGACGAGATCCTTTCCCGTTATTTTCTCTCTATTTCTTTTTACTATTTCTTTCATATGTTTTTCTTAAAAACAATGTGTTGCCTTCCTTCAAATACTTTTTGTTTCGACAAAAAGGGGGAGAAGAAAGTAAAAACTACAAATTCAAACTTTTACGAAATTTAGCTTTTCCTTAAAATAATTTTATGTTTTGTCATCAACAAAAAGGGGGAGATTGTTAATACAAATAAGCCGTAAAAACGTTTATTTATATTTTACGATCTTATATTGTTTTGTCGATAACAAACGTAAAATCATATTAACGAAACAAATAAAATACGTAAATGGTTTGAACTAATAGTTTCTAACATATTCACATTTTCACATAAAATACTAAAACAAGTATAAGTGATTTTATTATTTAGTAATACATATGTACAAACAACTAGTGTTTACATATTTGGATAAAATATACACATAACTAGTATGTAGTATATTGGGTAAAATAAATGGGTAGAAACTTAAGTATCACAACCCATTGGGCAAATACATTGAATGTAGTTGGGTACAACCCAAAGCCCATAACCCATGGATCTTGACCCATAACCCATTGCATGACATCATGCTTGTATCACATATGGATAATACCCATAACCCATGGATCAACCCATACCCAAGTGACTAAGTGCATTGCACTTAAAGATACATTGTATCTAGCCAAAGATCCATGGTTCAACCCATGACCCATGACCCATAACCAAAATACCCATGGGTAAAGAGGAGCGTTCCACGGATCTCTAGCTTTGTGCTAGCCGGATCCCAAGTGGAAGGGATCCGTGGGATCCGGGGAACAGTAGGATTTTTCCTCTATAATTAGTGAGCCATTTCTTCATTATTAATGATCCCTTTCTAACACACTTTCCCCCTTTGAGTAAAATCTCACTAACCTTAGATCCAAGAGATCTATGTTTGTAGTTTTGTTTTTGTGTGATCTTTTAGGTTCCTCTTAAAGGCAAGATCACCACCTTTGAAGTTGAGCAAGCTCAAGTCCATGAGTTGCCATGCTTCCTCATCATCAAGGCTACTGAAGTCTTCTTGTTGATGATTCCTTTCTTTCTTCAAAGAAGTGTAGTGTTGAAGACATTAGTGAAAGATGTCTCAAGTGTCAAGACGAAGATATTAGTGAAGGGTATCTATCATCTATAGCATAAGCACTTGTGGTAGGTGCTTAGAAGTCAAGACAAAGAAGCATTAGTAAAAGGTGCTTAGAAGTCAAGACAAAGAAGCATTAGTGAAAGGTGCTTAGAAGTGAAGACACAAGACATTAGTGAAAGGTGTCTTGTAGATCTAGTCAAAGGCATTAGTGAAAGGTGCCTTAGATGTACATTCGATATGGTGTGTTTCGATGTACAAGATAGACTAATATTAGATCCAAGGATATTGATATCCTTGATGATGTTGTAAAGGAGTAGATCTCCTTTGGGATTATTCGTTGGTGTAGTGTGGTAGTAGTTCCGCCATTGCAATGGAACTAGGTGCTTAGCCTAGTACCTAATAAAGGGTAGGCGACGTTGTGAAGGTGTAGTTCACCTAAGGTGTGAAAGAACTAGGTACTTAGCCTAGTACCTTATAAAGGGTAGGCGACGTTGTGTAGGTGTGGTTCACCTTGGAGTGAAAGAACCCGGTGGTAGCCTAGTACCGGAAAAAGAGTAGGCGACGTTGTGAAGGCTTCTCCGCCATAAGGAGATTGGTGTAGTGATTACGAACTCTCGAGTAGGTGACTCGGGGAGTGGAGTAGGGCAAGGAAGGTGACCTTGTAGCCGAACCACTATAAATACTTGTGTCGTGGTTTTGTGCTTCTTACTCTTATCTTTTCATTACTTACCTTTATATGTTTGTTTATCAACATCCAACACACACATCCAAATAGATTGACATAAGTCGATCTAAATAGATTAAAATGAAGTTTTAATTGGTAAAACTATTCAACCCCCCTTCTAGTTTTCCACAATCCAAACATATTTTGTTATTTTACATACCAACTTAACACAATACATAACAACTTAAATGTTTACATCTGACACACTGAAGCTACAACATCCACTGAAAACGTAAACTAGACCAAACTACAATGAAACCAGACATCCTAATAAGCCGCCATATCATGATGAGCATGCAAAATAAGTGATTCACGTAACGGTTTTAACAAAAAGGACCCAACATCTCCCTCGATGCCCATGTGTGCTTTGGAAGTTCCCAGTATCAAGCTTGTATAGTACAATGGTTGCGTTAAATCCTTCCTGGTTTCCAAGTTCAAGTACAGGGTCGTTGTTGTCGTCAAAACCAATTAATTTGAGTGCTATTGGAGTGGTGATGCTAAGAAGCTGTGTAGTAGATGCTATCGTTCCACCAACAACCGTTATAACCCATATAGAGAAAACAAAACTGACATCCCCATGAATGTTTCCAGAAACCACAAGACCGTCTCTTAGGTTTGAAACATAGAACGGTAAAGGAAGTTTGCCTATTAATTCATCAGTATGTCCAGGGACATGGAAACGGTGGGTGAGCAAGTCAAAAGAAACAATCAAATAGCTGTCGAATGTGGTACCATCGTTAGCATACAACCGTTGATAACCACACCAATAGATATAACCCCCAACATTTGATTGACTTGCTTTTTTGATTCTGATTGTGTTAGGAAGCAAGCAATGTTGACCTAACACCGTCCATTGTTTTGAGGAGAATGTGAAAATTAAGACAGTGCATGGGCGTGTTGGATTGAATGGGTATGAAATTTTTAGGAAGGTCGGATCAAAATTGTCGGACGAAATCCCAAAAGCCAACAAGCATTTTTCATACTCCTGTGATGTGTTCAAATAGGGGACAAACGTGCCGACTGATCGGTTGATGGTTGGGTTCCAAACGACCGCCATGGTATCACGGACAATTGGTCCATAGGTAAAACCCCAAACTCCATGTGACCAACCAATTGGTTTGGCGTCAGAAAAATAAATGTTTGAGGAAAGAGGGTTCACATCAAAATGTTGATCTACCAAACCAACGTAACCTTTAAGACTCTGCCTGTACAGCAAAATGTATGAAACTGGTGGAATGATTCAAACACCATAACGGACGGTGAAATGCATGTTGTCTATGCAAGACTTCCAAGCCTTGCAGACACTGCGGCATTGAGCCACACATTTAACTGAGAGCCTATTAACTATGTCCATTTGAACTTCAATTGGAATGGTGTCAGACATCGTGAAATTTTAATGGGCAACTATGAAATCAATTAAGATGGGCAACTTTCACAAGAATTTTGTGGGCAACTATTAAACTGTAAGTATGTGTATAGTGTTGTATGGACAGTAAGAGTATTATAAATAGAACAATTAGAGCATTCATATCTAGGGACCAACCCATAAGATATGCATTTAAGAAATAGTACTTGTATTAAATGGTTAAACAGTTAAGTTGGAGTTTAAAGAGTTGACTTGTGCTTAATACTACCATCAAATTAATGAACAAGTACAAGGGGCAGGTTCATATACACTTGAAAGTGTATGTTCCATAATTTATTATAGTTGGGCAACTTAGTCAATAACTAGTTTGATACAACTACTAGTTACAAAACTGTTGTTCCTTTTCATTGATAGGCAACTTAGTCAATAACTAGTTTGACAAACATTTAACAATTAAGAACTTAAAGCAATGGTACCTGTAAACATGCCCGCATCTCCTTGTACCAAGGACGCCACTCAGCTTCAGGCTTATAGCCACTGTCATAAAATGTTACAACCCCCGTCCTAATATGGAATCGAGCCAGAAACCAATGTTTTTCCTTTTCATTGATAGGCATATAAACCTACGTATAATACCAAGGCCGGTTAACAAAACACATACCAATATATTTATAAAGGAATGAACACAACTATTACATGTTCAACATCAGCCCATTGGAGTTTGTACTTTTACCCGTTAACATACCAAATGGGGATGGAGTCTTGTAAGAGCAGCTGAACAAAGTATGCAAGTAACCATAGCCCAATCAACGCCATCTGGCTGAAATGCAACATGTATTCCACCCACAACTCTATGTGCTATAAAGCAACAATAAAAAATTATTAGGGTATAAAAGCAACAATATAAAATGAATATACTATCGGAGTGAAAGATATGCGTGACTGTTACCTCGTCCATAAGCCAACCTTTCTTAGGAGGGTCTAAACACACTAAGGATTCCCAAAACCTCCGATCCACACAAACTTCTTTGGACCAAGGAAACATACATCAAAGGGGCCTCTGCTTTCCAAGAAATTCGTCGTACTCATCAGTAAGATGTACTTTGTCGATAGCCCTTTGTCGATAGCTGTCACAATTCTCGATTTCCGGTCATTTCTCAAACTCAATATTCATCATATTAGTTCATGCATGGTTTTGCATTTCACGTTAAACGTATAACTTTTATCAAATAAACGTTATCGCGTAATTTATTTATTTTGAACAATTGATCCATTACTTCCGAAAATTATTTCAATATATTTTTATACTCATATTAAGTTTATAAAAATAATATTATGAGTTTACCCAGTGTTTTAAATTTATTTTGTATATAAATGGTTATATTTATATAATTACGACGATTTTATTAAATACTACACGATTATTATTATATCACTCAATTTTTGCAAGAAATGTATTTTTATAATTTTTATGGCCTAAATATATTTTATCTTGACCCGTGAAAATTTATTTTTATCCAACGCTACCCTAAATATTTAAAAGTAACTACAACTTACATTTATCCTACATCTTATTACTTGGTAAAAAAAAAAAAAAACATATAATCTTAAACAAATGCACCCCCTTGTCGACATACAAGGGGTAGTCATTCACCAAGTAGCTAAATATCTACTACATATACATTATAATACATTATACTCTTAAACTTATCACATTCACTTCATTTCTCAAATAAAAGATAAAACCATCTCTTGTTTCTCTTCCTCTCCAAACCGGCAGCCAAGGAGACCAAGAAGGATGCATCGATAATTTTTCAAGACAAGGTTTTAACACACTAGTATCACTCTTTGTATAGGTTTTGAAATAAAAACCTAGGGTGATTAAGAGAAACCCATTGTCCTTTAACCTCATCATATCACTAGTCAGTTTCGAGATTCACGTTACATTTCGGTGTAACCACTTTTGTCATCGCATCTATTCATCAAGTGAGTAATCACATCCCCTTTTTACCGTTTTACTATATTTTGGGGCTGAATGCATGAACCATACTTGAATTAAATTGATTCTTACTTTTGTGAACTCTTTTGACTAGAACTTGTGAACTTGAATCAAATCCTTGAACTTAATTATGAAATTATGCCTTACTTGAACTTATTGAACCATACGTGTTATGACCTTGACCTAAAGTCTCCTATGTTCGGAGCATCACTATAAAGTCTCCTATGTTCGGAGCATCACTATAAAGACTCCTATGTTCGGAGTATATCTTTGGGAAGAGGCACCCAGTATATCTTTGGAAAGAGGCACCCAGTATATCTTTGGGAAGAGGCACCCAGTATATCTTTGGGAAGAGGCACCCAGTGTATCTTTGGGAAGAGGCACCCAGTATAACTTTGGGTAGTGGCACCCAGCATAATTTGGCTTCATCAGGAGCATCACTACAAAGTCTCCCTTGTTCGGAGCATCACTGCAAAGTCTCCCATGTTTGGAGCATCCCTGAATTATTATATTCGTGGTACTATATTATGAACTATTATGACCACTTATACTTGACTATTAGACATACTACTTTTGGCAGTGGGTTGTGAATACACAGGTTGCAAGTTTTGTATGGGCGGAACTTGGAACTGAGTGGATTTACAATGCCTTTGCTTTGTGGACTATTTTCGATAACCGAAACCTTGGACTCTTTCATACGAGTTTTCTTATTTTACGAAACGTGTATACTCACCAACTATTTTCATAGTTGACCCGTTTTTCTCTCATGCATTTCAGGTGATCGTTAGTAAGCTTTTTCTACCAGGTCTTGCATAATGAAGTTTTCACTTGTCAATACAAATCGTTATGTAATAGAACGCAATATTTTGGGAACTAAACTTTGTAATATATTTGCCGATGTCGGCTAAACTGGTGTTGTAATGGTGTACTCTTTCTTTTAAATCTTAACGTTGGTATGTTCTATTATCTTGTGCTTATGTTCCCTTCCGTTACACCTCGTGTTTCCGGCAGGGTGTGACAGATTGATATCAGAGCCAAAGGTTATAGAGAATGCCGATTTTTCAAAAATAAAAATCACAGCTATAACAGGAATAATTTTTATTTTATTTTATTAAACATTGAACATCATCCGAGTCATCTAGTCCTATCGTTGCATCGTTAATCATAAATTATACATAGCCTGATCAACTATGTCTAATTTATGAAGAACCATACAATGATAAGAGTGGTAGTTTTAAATCATGTTTAGTCGAGTCTTTTGAGTCTGGTCACCTGAAGTTGCATTGGTCGGGTGGGTATGCATATCATGTTTTTACGTTCACGTCTACATTACCGTACCTTGTTTATACCTTTTCTTTTCTATCTTTCGACTTGTTAGACATAGCATGTCTCTGTTCCTGTCATATTTCGATCACTATAACACATTACCACCGTTCTAAACCTCATCTGCCTTCGTCCGAGTGTCCCAATCAAGGAGGTATTCGTCCAAACCTGGCATTGGCAATATAAGGCCCACAAGATCAGAACAATGATGTTCCCCCCGCACGTGGTCGAGCATTCTATCTGGGTACCGAGGAAGCCCGCAACGCGTAACGGGTACATTCTTTCGAACAACTACCTTATTTCTGTACGACATGATTTTGAGTGCATAACTTCCTTCCAATTTTTACCACGTTCACGGCATTGATTAATTTGTGACCCATCGATATCGACCTTAGTTGTATTATATTTTGTTGATTTGATTTGATTTGTGTAAGCAAATCCAATATCGAGCGAATCTTTCAAAAGACTTCATTCAAAAGACTTGTTTCCTAGTTTGATCTAGTGACAGTTCTTGTTTGATGAGTTGCGAAAGTCAAGCTAAGAAACAAGTTTACTCAAGTCACTATCTAAAGGTCTTTTGAGGGCTATGTTCGATATTGGGTAAGTTTACCCTATCAAATCTAATCACGGGCACGTACTTAGTTGAATGGGGAACATGTATGCATGGGCATTGATATGATCATTTAGACTGTTCGTACGAGCATAAACTTTTAGAATCCTTGTCGAGGTTCGGACCATAGTATCATTAATCGAATCACGAGGACGTGATTCCGCTGACATGGGAAGAATGTCACAATTCTCGATTTCCGGTCATTTCTCAAACTCAATATTCATCATATTAGTTCATGCATGGTTTTGCATTTCACGTTAAACGTATAACTTTTATCAAATAAACGTTATCGCGTAATTTATTTATTTTGAACAATTGATCCTTTACTTCCGAAAATTATTTCAATATATTTTTATACTCATATTAAGTTTATAAAAATAATATTATGAGTTTACCCAGTGTTTTAAATTTATATTGTATATAAATGGTTATATTTATATAATTACGACGATTTTATTAAATACTACACGATTATTATTATATCACTCAATTTTTGCAAGAAATGTATTTTTATAATTTTTATGGCCTAAATATATTTTATCTTGACCCGTGAAAATTTATTTTTATCCAACGCTACCCTAAATATTTAAAAGTAACTACAACTTACATTTATCCTACATCTTATTACTTGGTAAAAAAAAAACATATAATCTTAAACAAATGCACCCCCTTGTCGACATACAAGGGGTAGTCATTCACCAAGTAGCTAAATATCTACTACATATACATTATAATACATTATACTCTTAAACTTATCACATTCACTTCATTTCTCAAATAAAAGATAAAACCATCTCTTGTTTCTCTTCCTCTCCAAACCGGCAGCCAAGGAGACCAAGAAGGATGCATCGATAATTTTTCAAGACAAGGTTTTAACACACTAGTATCACTCTTTGTATAGGTTTTGAAATAAAAACCTAGGGTGATTAAGAGAAACCCATTGTCCTTTAACCTCATCATATCACTAGTCAGTTTCGAGATTCACGTTACATTTCGGTGTAACCACTTTTGTCATCGCATCTATTCATCAAGTGAGTAATCACATCCCCTTTTTACCGTTTTACTATATTTTGGGGTGAAATGCATGAACCATACTTGAATTAAATTGATTCTTACTTTTGTGAACTCTTTTGACTAGAACTTGTGAACTTGAATCAAATCCTTGAACTTAATTATGAAATTATGCCTTACTTGAACTTATTGAACCATACGTGTTATGACCTTGACCTAAAGTCTCCTATGTTCGGAGCATCACTATAAAGTCTCCTATGTTTGGAGCATCACTATAAAGACTCCTATGTTAGAGTATATCTTTGGGAAGAGGCACCCAATATATCTGGGAAGAGGCACCCAAGTTATATCTTTGGGAAGAGGCACCAAGATATCTTTGGGAAGAGGCACCCAGTGTATCTTTGGGAAGAGGCACCCAGTATAACTTTGGGTAGTGGCACCCAGCATAATTTGGCTTCATCAGGAGCATCACTACAAAGTCTCCCTTGTTCGTAGCATCACTGCAAAGTCTCCCATGTTTGGAGCATCCCTGAATTATTATATTCGTGGTACTATATTATGAACTATTATGACCACTTATACTTGACTATTAGACATACTACTTTTGGCAGTGGGTTGTGAATACACAGGTTGCAAGTTTTGTATGGGCGGAACTTGGAACTGAGTGGATTTACAATGCCTTTGCTTTGTGGACTATTTTCGATAACCGAAACCTTGGACTCTTTCATACGAGTTTTCTTATTTTACGAAACGTGTATACTCACCAACTATTTTCATAGTTGACCCGTTTTTCTCTCATGCATTTCAGGTGATCGTTAGTAAGCTTTTCTACCGGGTCTTGCATAATGAAGTTTTCACTTGTCAATACAAATCGTTATGTAATAGAACGCAATATTTTGGGAACTAAACTTTGTAATATATTTGCCGATGTCGGCTAAACTGGTGTTGTAATGGTGTACTCTTTCTTTTAAATCTTAACGTTGGTATGTTCTATTATCTTGTGCTTATGTTCCTTTCCGTTACACCTCGTGTTTCCGCCTCCGGCGAGGGTGTGACAATAGCCTTGTTCCTTCTGGAAAGAACCTAAACACACGTTGTTACTAACATGTAAATTAAAAACAGTTTAAAAAATTATAAATGTTAAAAGTTGTTTTTCATACCTCAACCCAAGGTTTAACATTTTGTAACTGTGCGGTCATATCTGAATCCCGGCACCCATAGGGAGGTGTTCGATTCTTTTGAGATTCCAAAAATCTTTTGACCAGAATACGAGGACTCAAAGACCATCTTTTTACTCCTCTTGTCGGTGTTATGTTGCGCCTTGGCTCTTTTCCAATGGTCCGAATTATAGAAAGCTATAGACCTCTTTTTCTTTTCCTTCTCAATCTTCAACAACTTTGCCTTTTGCAACCTGCGATTCTTCTCCTCTATCATCGCCATTAGAAAATCCTTTTCCATCATCTTTTGTTCTTCCATCCTCCACCGTTCTTCCTCTTGTTTCCTCAACCTAATTCCTCTTCCAACAGATACTCCTGAGTAACATGTGATGCATTTAAAATACATTTAATACTATACTATGGCAAAAGTGTAAATTTGGAAATCACATTACCAGAACTACATCATCCTCATCATCACAATCACCGGCTCAACGATGCTAGAAATAAGAGAGTCAACCAATTCGTAGAATTCACGATTTAGTTGGTCTCGAAACTCAGCAGAGGTGGGAAAAGGAATCACTAAAGTCCAATTTATCCTGTATGGAAATAAAGTTCATTGTAAAACAAACGGATAGTTTAAAGAAATAAAGATAATATATCGATGAACTGGCCTACCCGAAATCCGCAAGTTCTTTCACATGCAAGGACCTACAAAGTAATAAAGGGTATTATCCTTAACAATAATTCTAATATAAACGTATAGTTATTATTTAACATTGACTAGTAAATAACCTGAATAATAGCCTCGAGTTTGAAAACACGAGAATTCAACTCTTGAATGACACAATCCTTGAGGTGATTTACAGAAGACTACGTCTGCACCCTAGACACAATCGGTAAATACTTTTTCTGTCCTACACGTTTCGTCGTGCAGCAGCCAACTTCTGTAGATACACATCGTAATCATGCAGTAATTTTGTTGGAAGAGTCCTTGGTATGTAGTGCAGTAAAATTCCTAAATTGAATATACCACTCCGACTGGTGCTCGTCTAATGTTGGTTTCAGATCATAAATTATATTCGAGTCCTAAATAACATCATCAACAACAAGGAAATTAAATTGCATATACCAGTCTGACTGGTGCTCGTCTAATGCATTGAAACATTTGAATGTGTTTTACCTTGCCAAATAGCAATCCATAATCCGATCTTGTAAACATTAGTTTCCTTGACCACGATATTGCCCTTGGTATGACATCTGGGACTTTATTCCACCAACGACTGCTTCTTTCAAATGACTCAAGAATCCATATCTACAATAATAAAGATGCATTACTCTCATACCTTGGGTTCAATAATAATACTAAGAAAAGATAATATAAATAGAAATAACCTTGAATGCCCAAACAAATCCGACAACGTGTATGTTGGAACATACTTCCGGTCTCTTTCCGCACTTTTAGGTGTTCCCACTTGTGGTTTGATACAACGCTAGTATCCGGTCGTAAAGTTCCTCCAAATGTGCTCCCCATGGGAAGGAATTCCATGCATCTAGGTCTCTTCACCAAACGAAGGAGTGAATCATCCACCTCTTCTACCAATAAGCGACCCATAAAAATAACCTCTAACGATAACAATAGACACACACGGACTGCGTCTTCATCAGTTAATTTACCGAACAACTCTTCATCCAAGAAGATCTAAGTTGGAAAGTTTTACCCCTAATTTTTTTGGAAGTACCCTCAACTTAAATGTTAAATCCCCTGAACTATATAAATCAAAACTTGTTGTCCCAAAAGCGAAAGCTCCTTATAAGAGAAAACTCGGGTCGACCAAAATGTAGACTACGACCATCAAGAGTATATATAAGGGGCATGTCATAGCTTGTTTTATCCACAAAACCCTGTTTTTGTAAAACATAATCTAACATATGTGGTTCATGGTCAAAAGAACATATCCATTGAATGACCTCCAAAACAAGTTATCCTAAACAATTTCTTCAGTATGATTCACTTTTCTTTAATTAATGAAAAGTATTTCAATTTGCTCCTAACGATGACATTGGCTTCATATTCCTTAGAAGAAGAAAAAAACAAGTTAACAACAATTAACAAGTATCTTACGACAACTACAACCAATAAAAAACGTGATACATACTTCCTAATACTGCAATCATATTTAACAAATGAATTATTTGTATCATACTCACACCAAATAAACAATGGCCCAATTTTAGACAACTTTTAAAACATTTGAATGAGGCTCGGATCCTGTATAAATCTTACAAAACATCAGGATATAACCGCCATGGCTGCAATAGTATAAACTATAGAATTGCCGGTGCCAAGATACTAATATCGCATCACTTGCATGATTTAATAAGATACATGTCGTCACAGCCTCATACACACACCTCTTATGTATAGTTTCATAGATTCTTGAAAAGTTAGGAACAATATGATATACTTGGCGATTCAAACGAAAGTTGAACATACCAATGTGGTCGCGTTACTTTATACATGTGTATGGAATTTCAACTTAGTGAACCTTCGACCCTCTACGTAAGACTTTTGTCGTTTCAACTCCCTTTGGGCAAAGGCCGCACCAAGGATTGCTAGATCGTTGAAAACACAAGGCACCGTTTGGGAATTAAGAATTGGTAGCTATGCTGAAATTCCCTACTCATGTACAAAGTAACGTGGCCACCTAGAAATGTTCTACTTCCCTTTTAATCCACAAGTATATCATATTGATCCTTAACTTTTTTAACAACCTATCAAAAGTGTATAACAAGTATATCGCATCAGATAAACTTCCAAACCGAGTGTGCATTCGATATGCATTATCAAGGCTCGATCGGTAAAAACTTGGATAAGCACCGGAACATCGGATATAACCGCCATGGCTTCAAATTAATGTAATACAATTGCCATGCCAACGTACGGTAAATCACATCATTTGCATAGCAAATAAGATAATCGCTCATCCTGACCTCTTGCATATCACAAATACACACTTGTGGACAAAAGGAAATGTATGGAAACTGAAAAGGGTTAATTATGTTTTTTAAAATCATAAATATAGTTTTGCTAGATTGTTAAAAAAGTTAAAGAACAATTTGATATACTTGCGATTCAAAAGAAGTTGAACATACCAATGTGGCGCTGCTATTTGTACATGTGTATGGAATTTCAACTTAGTGAACCCTTCGAATCCCTCTACAATACCTTTTGTCGCCAACTCCCTTTGGGCAAAGGCACGCACCAGCGGATTGCTAGATCGTTGAAAAACAAAGGCACCGTTTAATTAAGAATAGGTAGCTATGCTGAAATTCCCTACGCATACACAAAGTAATGTGGCCACCTAGAAATGTTCTACTTCCCTTTTAATCCACAAGTATATCAAATTGATCCTTAACTTTTATTTAAAAACATAGCAATAGTCTATAACAAGTATATCAGACTCATATAAACTTCCAACTGAGTGTGCAAGTAATATGCATTAGCAAGGCTCGATCTCTAAAAATGTTGGATAAACACCTAACATCAGATATAACCGCCATGGCTGCAATATAATGTAATTAAATTGCCATGCCAACATACGGTAAATCACATCATTTTCGTGTCAAATAAGATAACTGTCATCACGTTCTTGCATATCACAAATACACGCGTCCTCAAAATAAACCAACTTATTCAAACAATTACCTATGTAAAGGAGTTGGTTAACAAAGTTGCTTGTCAATATGTTATAAACAAGTGGATAAGCGTTAGTACTTTGACCCCCCACTCGAAATCCCATTGCCATGTCAAAACCCATTGCTATGACGGATGACATAGGAATGAGTTTTCGGTGGTCAAAGTACCAACGTCTTTCTACAATTAATGGATTCTAGAAAAGCATTTTAGTTGGATAATCATGGAGTGTGGCGTGTCATGAACAATACACACTATCGTGATCATTGAGATATTCAAAGACAATTGGAATGTATGAAGTTGCGTATGGCCACATTCTTACTTTCAAATTGACTTTGAATCCACAAGTATATCATATTGTTCCTTCTTTGTTAACTAACTCCTTTACATATATCAACAGTCTATAACAATTATATAACACTCATTTTGTTACGGATACTGGATGATGAGGTTGAATCTGAGCGGTAGAAGGTGGTGCAAAATGGTTTAGCTTGCTCTAGGAGTTCATAAGCATATGTGTGTGTTTTCTTGTGTGTGAAACTCGTATGTGCGTGGAGAGAGTAGAGAGAGATGATAAGAGAGAGATGAAAGGGTTTGTAATGATAGTGCTAGGATAGTGCAGGTGAAGGTTAATGGCACCCTCACAAACACTTTCAAATCTCGTCCACCATTCTACCACTATCCTACCAACCTTTTCATCTCTTTTCTTATCATCTCTCGACCTCTTTTTCACACACACACACAATCTCTTTTCACACCAAAAATTACACACTAAAACACACACACGCTTATGAACTCTCGTGAGCAAGCTAAACCCTTTTGCACCACCTTTCTACCCTTCGAGATTCCACCCTCATCATCGCATATCTTCAGAACCAAGTCATAATATAAAGTAACAAAATATCAAAATATGATAAAATTAACTTCCCTAAATGCCCCATTGGCAACAATCGGCTTTGACATTGGTGTAAAACTCCTCCATATACTTGTTTGTTCACTGCGATCAGGTTTGTCGATTGAATAGCATGTCAGATCTAGGTTGATTTATGATTCACACAAATGATCCAGTGTCCGACATGCCATTCAATCAACAAAGTTCAATTGTAAGTAAACAAACTATATGCATTGGTTAACCCGGCTGCATCTAAGATATAACCGCCATGGTCGCAAAACAAGTAATGAATAATCAAAGATGGATGAACGACACCATATTAAGTTTTTTGCTACTCGAGAGGTGGTGCCGTACATCCATCTTTGATCATTCATATGTTAGTTTCGTAACATATACTGAGGCTCAGATCTGATAAATCAATAGTTTACACAACATCGTGATACAACCGCCATGGCAATACTATAGAATTGTCGCCGCCATGAAACGAATATCGCATCATTTGAATGATTTAATAAGATACTTGTCATCACGTCCTCTTACCAATTAACAACATATATACATAATGGAATTGTTTGAAAAAGTTACATGTCTAGTTTACTCACATACATGATACAAATCTTAGAGCCAATCATGGTTCATTGGGACTCTGCCTCAGGAGAAATGATTATATACTCTCACAAAATATATATTATGTCATGTGTTGCCATAGGATGCCAGCCACAATGAAACATGATTGACCTGAAGATGTTAATCATCTATGTGAGTATTAAAATTGCCATGTGAGTATTAACTAAGGGTTGATAAACACAAAACATCGATATATGCATTAGCAAGGCTCGACCAGAAAAGGGTTGTTAAACACAAAACATCGTATATAACCGCCGGTGCAAAATAATGTATTAAAATTGCCATGCCAACATACGATAAATCACATCATTTGCATATCAAATAAGATAATCATCATCACAGCCTCTTGCATGTACTAAATACAAAATACATTTTAAATTACTATCAAACTTTCCTTCTCAAACACAAATTGGCAACAATCAAACTTTCTAACACAGAACGTATGCTACTATAACATCAAGATGTAGTAAAAAAGAAAACAACGATAACATCAAGGCTCAGATCTGTATATAAATAGATAAAAACAATGACATCAAGATATAACCGCCATGGCTGCATAAGAATGTAATAACACCGCCATGCCAAGATACTGGTCAATCACATCATTTGCTTCATCAAGTAAGATATTTGTCATTCTGACCTCATACATATCACAAATACACAAAATGCTTAATAAGTAAGCAAAAGTACTCACGTTGTTTTATTAGATAACTAAATGCTTAATAAATAAGAAAAAGTTGCCCAATAAATCACTATGTATGAAGTACAAATGCCCATGTCAACTATATGGAGAGATTCCCACCGCACCACATTTATTGATATATTAAGGGTAATAAATTTTCAAACTTACCCACCTTATATGTGTGAATTTAAATTGAAGTGGTGTTGGTAAATAGGTTACAAAATTTTATCAAAAATGTCTACAAAAACTTCACCAACAATTTCCCAACAAAAGATTCTACCAACAATTTCCGAACAAAAGACTTTGGCCAACAAATTGATGAAGAACAACTTTTACTAGAAGTGGAGGAGGCTATTAAGAGGAAGAAGAATGGGAGATAGCACAAAGAGAAGTCATTTTAAGGAGGTAGCGAAAAGGGAGCCGACTTATGATCCAGATGAAGAAGTCTCGTTAGAGATGGAGGAAGCCGCTTGCTGTATGGACAAGCTGGCGAAAGCAACAACAGAACTCGACAGAGAATTCAATGCATTGTATGCGAGTGGGATGAGAGCATTTGAAGGTTGCTCGGTATCTTTTTACACGATGGTTACGACTCTAACAACTCTCAAACTTGGGATCACCGGATTTGTATATTGTTGTGTCCAGCTTTATTTTTCAGTATTTTGTTTCGTTAACCCAACCGGTTTGCCACCATCATAGAGTGCTTTATTCACTTAGTACCACTTATCTTACAATGGTTTAGTGACTTAGTCTACAACAACATCCATCATTTTGTTTCTCAAACTTAATAAGTAGCAACAAATCACTAAAACCACAAGAACAATTAATCACCCAATACGCTACCGCTATCTTACACACGCTTATTCACACCCATGATTTGTTTCACAAAAATTAACAAAAACAATTAATCACCCAATACGTTAACCCTAAAATATCAAAACCCAAAATCAAACAAGAACAATTACGTAAAAGTTAACCCTAAATTAGCGAAACCCTAAATTAGCTTAAACCCTAAAATAGCGAAACCCTAAATTAACAAAACCATAAATCAATAGATGAAATACGTGAAATTAAACCCCAAATAGCAAAACCCTTAATCAAAAACAAAATTACTTACCCTAGCCCAAATCGCTTTTCCGATAGACATTGGATCCGATGCGTGATGTAATCGGTCAGAGAAGTGTGTTAGCTCTCGCCGAGAAGTGTGTTGAGGAAGATTGTGTTGATAAGTGTGGTGGTTTCAAATAAGAAGTGTGTTGAGGAAGTTTCTATTTGTATAAATGTATAAACCCTGTATAAATGTATAAAGGTTAAAAAATTACTTATATCATTTTTAAATTTTTTTTATACATTCAATGCATTCATTACTTTATACATAATAAGTTGCCCAAAGTACAATCTTGTGGGACCGGATTCAATATTTATGTCATTTTTAATAATAAAATAAGACCATACTTTTTTTGTTAAAAGAAGCAAAAATCGTTACCGCCTAAAATCGTAGTCAAAGTTGCCCAACTAAATAACAAGTACACTTGTATAGATAAGTAAAGGCTGCCTAACAAACACTTTATTACGCATTTATTTATTAGATTGCGCCCAAATATTGAGTTAGGGTTGCCGTTTTACATTATGGTAAGTGAAAAAAAATGGCGCGAATATATCTTAAGCAACTTAAGATTTAGAATTTTCTCCCGTCATAAAACAATGAATACTAGTAGATATTTTTGGACATAAATAGGACCTTTTAACTTGTGCAAAACATGGATTATTTTTATAAATAAAAGTCGTGTTCAAGGACTTGTTCATTAGTTACAAGTTTGTTGTCGCTTTATCGAACATGCAATAAGTTAATTTAGGTAGGATCGGTATTGATGTTTTTTTCTTTTTTGCAATATCAGTAATTCAATATGTATTTTAGTCTAAATTATGTGGATTTAGCTTGTCACCCAACAAATTTATCTAATCTTTACGGTATATTTGTCAAAACTTGTTGATGCTGAAATACATTTTCTAATAATAATTTTCAGTAACGACAATATTGTAAAATTGACCAAATTTCTTTATCTATTTTTAGTAGTCAATAATCAGTTTAAGACCCATAATTGATAAAGAATTTGAGACAGAAAGTAATAAAACTCATTCTTCCTTCCACAATTGATTGTCCATCTTTCTATTTATGTTATAATCAAACGATAGCATGTAAACAGTGAACTCATGGCTTCATGGGCAGTGCATCGTTAATTCGCTATGCTATGTTCTGGTGAACATATCACATTTCAAATATCTATTTTATTTTATTTTCTCTTTTTAAAAGAATATAAAAAATAGATGCTTAAATGTGATGTGATGTCTAACTAGTTTTCTAAAAACATGCATTTCATCATTGTAAGAATTTCAACCATCAGAGCTAAATAGCTAATGGATGCATGAAATATACCAATTAAATTAACCCCTAAGTATAATTAAAATAAAACAAAATAAGATAAAGCCAAGAGATAATATATATTTGATTGTCATTCCACAACTTCTTGGGCCTCCATGTATGAACATGATAAAAATAAGAGTAAACTACACCATTCGTCCTTGTGGTATACGTTAACCATCGTTTTCGTCCTTTGACCAAAAAGATTGCACCGTTGGTCCTTAACTGCGAAACGTTATTCACCGTTGGTCCCTCACCCTAACTGGCGTGAGTAACGGCCGTTTAGCCTGTTTAAGTGGAGGGTATATTTGTCTTTTCACACTTGTATTACTCCCATTCTTATCTCTTGGAGGGTATATTTGTCTTGTTTAAGTGTAGATCTCATATCCTCTTCTCTCTCTCTCTTCAAACGACAACAGCAGCAACATCACAACCACACCGCTCCATCATCCACCACCCCTACCTCACGCCACCTCCTTGCCACCGATCAATACACGAGATATGTTTCAGCAGCGACCCACAAACAAACACCCCTTCGACAACAGCAGCAGCGAGATATGTGTGTCTATCTTGGCTCAACATCAGAACCCCAAGTAGGGTGTGTTTGGTTCAGCAGCGACCCACAAAGGGGTGTTTGTTTTGCGTATCACAACCCCATAGGTGGTTTTGGTGGATGATGGTGGTGATGGTGGTCAGGAGTGGTGGTGATGGTCAGGAATTAAACACCAAATCACATCAGATCTATTTTTATAGGATTTCTTTAAAAGTTATTTTTTGGTGGTGATGGTCAGGAGTGGTGGCCGACGAAGGTTTCAAGGTGGTTGGTTGTTTCGTGGGATCACGGTGATGGTGGTTGTTAAAGAAGGCTTTGATGAAGATGATGTTTTTATGTATTTGTGATTCCAGTGATGTGAAAGTTATTGAGTTTGAACAAAATGGGTATGCAAAGGACATATTTCATATGTTTTCTAATAGGGTCAAGGCATAGCTTGTTTGGTGTTGTTATTGATTATAATAGTCTAATCGGATTGATATACGTGGATCCGAGTGGTGTGTTGGCGGATTTAAGTGGTTGCGGTGGCCGGATTTGTGGTTTTTTTAATTGATCTGCTGATTTTTTTAGGTGATTTATGGTAAAAGATTGTATGTTTTAGATAAAGTATGAAGGCGAGGATAAATTGAAATGAATAAAGTGATGATAATTTTGAGTGAGAAAGAATGGGTGGTTGTTAATTAAAGAAAATGGAGTAATCTTGTAATGGCCGTGTGTGTGTTTTTGAAGGTGGCCGGAGGTGGTGATGGGTGAAGATGAAGATTGTGGGTAGTTATTGTTTCGTGATGATTTATGGTGATAATGGTGGTGGCAGTGGTGAAATGATGATGATGAATTGATTATAGTGTTGTTAGTGTGGCTGTGAAGAAGGATGATAAAGATGGGTTGAAGGGGGAAGAAGAAAGTGGAAAAGACAAATATACCCTCCACTTAAACAGGCTAAACGGCCGTTACTCACGCCAGTTAGGGTGAGGGACCAACGGTGAATAACGTTTCGCAGTTAAGGACCAACGGTGCAATTTTTTTGGTCAAAGGACGAAACTTGATGGTCAACGTATACCACAAGGACGAATGGTGTAGTTTACTCTAAAAATAAATTTAGCCAAAACTTTTTTTCCACCAAGAAATTGGGGAAATTAAAGCAAATTCACAACCTGATAATGATCCAAATGATAGCAAATTAGATGAGTAAGATTCAAAAGTCATCATGTTAGATGCTTTCATGGCAAAGATCAAACCAAGACAATAAGGTAAAACATGTCAGGTAACACCCAATTTTTACCACCTAAACTCATCATCTCATTTTGCTATCTATAATCAAGATTTCAGTGAATGTCGAACACTACAAATAATTGATTATCTGTGTCCGGAACACTAAAACACATCTGATATACAATAGTAAAACATCTAGACTCTTTTGACTTACATTAAGAAAAACGAGGATTAATTTAAAATCAACTTCTTCTTTTTCGAGTAAGAAGTCAAAATGATTGCAAAAATTTGAATTATATATATTGTAGACTCATTATAAAGACCAATATAAATTTATAGAAAAGTTTTTATATACGTTATACTTTAAAGTGTAAACTATTTAGTTAAAAGAAATTACTGGTTTACTAATTTAACTTTTGGGGTTTTTATATAAAAACACATGAATATCAAATTATAAAGACAGCGTGATAATTTTTTGTCAAAGAAAGTAAAGTAGCTAAATGATTTTAAGTGATTGTAGTATAAAAGTTCTATCAAATAATATAGCGCAACAAATTATTATTATTATTATTTTTCAAAGAAAGTAAAGTAATTAAACATTTTTTAGTGATGATATAATAAAAGTTTTATCGGCTAATATCGCTACAAAGCGCGATCATATTATCACTTATGTTTATGAAATTACCTCATATTGAATTGATATTTGAAATATTATATATTTTCATAAAATAAATAAATTATTGTAATAACAATCACAAAAGGTTAACAAATTATATGAGTTATTTATATTGGCATGTCACTTTATTATAAACGGATATTTTGTTTTAATAGCAAGCGCAAAAACTTAACAAATTATTGAGTTATTTGCAAAGTATCAATGGCATTTGGTAACAGATGCCGTTGACATCTTTTAGAATAACAAAATATTTGTGGTCAACTTGTGAAGCTAATATTGACTTGATCATATAAGCTATTAATGGTTTTCTCCAAAACCTATGTGGGATAAGTAACACATTTTTTTATTAAAGAGTATGAACAATATTCAAGTTACTGCTTTCTTAATTCTAGTTAAATTTATATTCCAAAAAGCCTGAAACACCCGGACCTTAACGTTTTACCCTATTCGTTGAGTCAAAATTCTTGTTAGCCATATATTCTCTTCAGAATATCGTTTATCGCAGCTATCACATGTGCCTTTTTAATTACAAGCTACTTTTAATGATACATTTGATATAATAGGAAGGTTCGCTGCCCGTGCAGCAAATGTTCCTAGCGCGCACAATTAACGATATGTGATGATAGAGTGGTGCGGTGGTGGAGGGGTTTTGTGGTGGTGAGGATGGTGGTTGATGAGATATGTGGAAGAGGAGAGCATTTGGTATGTGTTTTTGTGAGTTGTAAAAAAAGATTAAATATGCTTTACATATGTCTCTCTTTCTCTCATTTGACCATTCCACTTTTTCACTTTGACTGTTTTTCCACTTTTTCACTTTTCACCTTTTTTGGAACACATTTTGGCCATCTAGTAGACGAGTAACTGCCAATAAGAATATGCTCGTCAATACGGTTTCTAGCTGAAGCAACGGTAAAACCTGTGGGATTTAAAGCCTATTATTCTTTAATATTCGTATAACATTATCTTAGGTTATAGTGCTTCGAAATAATTTGCATGTATCTATTAAAAGGCTTGTATTATAATGGTACTTAATGCGTAAAAATGTTCTTTAACTGAATGATTGTAGGTTTAGTTAATGCTTACAACATTGCAACACTATTGAATTTATCATTTGTCATGATTGTGTTTTTCATCGCGTATCGTATACGTTTTGCACATCTTAGCCCTTGTGGAGATACGAAGTCTTAAAGTGTACCATTACAAATGATAAAATAGCATCACAGCACCATTTGCATTTCTAACATACTAAAAACACTATTTATTCGATTTTTGATCTATGACATAAATACTTATTTAATCTATGTTGTAGACTCAAATTATCAATTTCATAAAACAATGAATACTAGTAGATATTTTTGGACATAGATAAGAAGTTTAACTTGTGTAAAACATGGATTATTATGTACGGTTTTGATAACTTGCAGAATAACATAAAATGAATACGGAGTATATTATTTCTACCACTTATAACACAAATTTGCTTATTTTTGAAAACTTAAAATCTTTTAAAAATGAGTAATTATCTGTTAGTTACTGAGGCTTGTAATTATCTGTGTACATCAATTGAATTAGTATGCGGTTATTGATCACAACTTTAATTTTATGTCTATAATATTTGTGATTATAAGATCTTGATAGATACTATATAGCTAGTAGAGTGAATGTCATAATTAGGATAAAAGAGGATAATCGAAAATTTTATTCTTATCTTCTTTGATAATAAGCCTTAAACCACTAATGATCCTTAACAAGAAAGAAATACTATCTTGTTCCGGTGGAAGCAATGATTTAGAATAAATTGATTGATGAAAGATGTGCAAATTGAACTAGAATTAAGGTTTCATACCTAGGATATTTTCAATGATTCTGGTGATCATAAAATCTACAACAGAAACCTGCACGCATAAGAAACAAATAAATATATTGATAATTTGTTTTACGAAGAAACATATAATCGAATGATGAATATCCTTTTTGACCGAGCATAAATACACATCTTACCCTTAAAAAATGAAATCAATCAACGTAAATTTACATGCGATCACAGAACAAAATGAAAAAAAAAAATTAAAATACTAACGAACGATGACCAATTAGAATTAGGGTTTCATACCTAGGATGTTTTCAATGATTCTGATGATCATGAAATCTACAATAGAAACCTGCGATAAGAAAACAAAGGCAAAAGGGTTAGAAGACCAATGAACGATGAGCACCCACATTGGGCGAGTATATATAGGCTCAGGATTAGGGTTTCGCAACCGTGCACCAATAGATAACGCAATTTAAATATAGAAAAAATATCAGTGAGGATAGCCATCGTTTTTAAAACCTTTTAGAACGTGTCTCTCATATTTGGAAACACGTCTCTGACACGTCCACGACATCAAAGTTTTAGAAAACACACGTGATTACTCAAAGGTTTTTTTATTCGTATTTTCAACACGTGTATGTTTGAGGAGCCTTTTAGAAAACACTTAAAACGTCCCGACTTTTTCTCAATTTGAAATCCAATTAACCAATGAAAGAGCGCGATTTCAAAACCGAACCCTCTCATTGGTTAATCAAATCCTTTGATTTGGCTAAAAGTGAGTTCTCTTATTATATAAAAGATTTACTAAAATAATTAAGCTAATTAATTTAAATTGAAAGTGTCTATATTTAAAAACCATGGGCCGAAAATCCAACCTAAAAGGGTCCTAGACTAGTATATAAGTAAAGGGTATTGATATGTACACATACACTTTTACTTTGCACACATAATTTTGCTTGTCCCTACACATCAATTTTCTTGTCCTCACACATAAATTTTATGTGTGCAAAGTAAAAGTGTATGTGTACATATCAATACCCCAAAAAAGATACCACAATAATAAACCCTAAACTCAATGATAATCATTGTTTTTAAATATGATATCATAATCATTGTACTTTTACCATAATCCAGTCGCATGGATACCTTTGATGAAGATGAATTCATGACCGTATAATTCTCAAAATCCAGTCTAATATCATATATAAAAACGCTAATGATATTCGAATTTTCGAAATCCAGTCTGATATCATATTTAAAAACAATGATTATGATACTGATGGATATGATTCTTTCTATTCATTGGTGGATAGAACCATAACTGAAAAGTTTCGCCATCTCAATCTGAAGCTCAACAAATTCCTTCTTAATTCCACTTATGATTCCAGGTTTAAAGAGCATGTTATGCTCTTGATTGTAATGTGCAAGATCTTGGTATCTCTTTACGGGATGATTTTGGAAAGGCTGTTGATCAGTTTGTGTTTGATAGGTCGTTTTTCATCAACCCATCTTTTACTCATCTTAAGTTAGAATGCTCTTTTGCTAATCCAACGGGTTTCTCTATATGTTGGGAAAACCTCAAGTCTCTCGGATGTCTATTTAAATGACGATTTGATTCATAGTATATTATCCGGAAGTCCTCATCTTGAAACATTCAAGTTGAATTATTGCTATGGTTTTACCCGGCTTGATATTACTTCAAAGAGCGTTAAGAAGTTTGCCATCTCTGGATACAAGACTATTTTTAAAGATGATTTCGTACATCTAAATGCTCCTAGTATTTTGTCATTAACAGTCCAAGGTTGTTTGATCTTATGTGATCTTGTATTCCTAGATCTCTCTTCGTTAGTTAAAGCTAAGTTTTACTGTTTGCCTGAACACACCATGTTTGACGATTATGAAGAATGCGATTCGCTTAAACAACATATTCAAAAACTTGGTCATGTCAAGCACCCGCTTAAACTTAAACTTGGGATGAGGTGTTCAGCGGTAAAATTTCATTGTTTTTGATTTCTCAAGTTTTGTCTTATGTGTTTGCAAGTCGCTCATTACTATTTTTTTGTTGATAGGTTCTCTCCAGGTTGGAAGCTCAAAGTTTCAACGTCCCACCGAACATCAAATACGTTGTTGATCACGAGCTTGATTGATAGCAGGCATTTCACGGTTCGATCAGACCAGCGTTGATGCTTAATGTTATCTTCATTGTGTACTGATGTCTTTTCCTTGGTTCCAGTTTTAAACTCAATGCTATATTACGCTATATTATTATGTATTATGACTTTTGATTGGTTTCAAAATAAAGGAGGAATGAGTGACCTGATGTTTTGCTTATGCCTTTGTTTATAACTTATGCTGTATTATAGAGGTATTATTATTATTTTTATGTGGACTTCCATAACCTTATTAAAAGTCTCAAGTAGTAATTACAAAAAAATATCAATCAAGCTTATATATGTGGCAAAAGTGTAGTTGTGACTTTGTTTGGTACCGTTATGAAAAAATTGGGATACTTGAAACATATATGTGTATGGCTATGGTATTGTTTGCATGGCTACCACCACTTATATTTTGATTAGCAATGGTTTTTTTGGGTTAAATTTAAGTTTTGAAGGAAGAATGAAGTCATTTGCAGTGGGTTTGAAGATGGTAATTTATACCTTTGATTCGTGAATGTTATTAATCTTTTTCATGGAAAAAAATTAATTTTATGATTCTATTGCACAGATGTTCTATGGATGGGAAAATGTTATTGAATTTTGCAGGTTTCATTTTTTCAGATTTGAGATTTTGGGATTTGATATTCGTATATCTATTCATCTTTTTCATTCTCGGCCTAATTTCATGTCTTAATAATGTAGTTTTTGATTAATTCATGACTGTAATCTCACTATTGTGGGATAACTGGGAAATCTTATTTGGCAAATTATTATCAAGAAGTTATTATTCGCGTTTTACAAGGAAGAAAACGTTGTTTTCAAAAAAGTGAAAAACATGTGTCGTTTTTTGCTAACACAATATTGCAGAATACATTATGTTTGGGATTTTTGAGTTTTGATACAAACAGGTGCTCTGTATGTTGTGGCATGGCTTTTTTATATCATATACAAACAGGTGATCCAACCATTGCTGGTTTTGCATCGAGTTCCTCCTAATGGAGCAGTCATTCTTCGCGACCTCACTCACCAGGTTGTACATTGTGTTTCTAGATGTCTTAGGTTTGTACATGTATTTTTATTCACTTCTGATATAGTATCCTATTAATGCTTATCAGAAACCATAGTTGTCCCAGACGAGGCTCCCTGACTCCTCTGCAATCTGTCATTATGCTGGCCATGTAAGTTACTGTCTTCCTTCGCTACTGGACTGCACATTTTATGTTACTTGTTGGTTGATGAATTCGATGAACCTTTATATTGTAAGGATTAAATCATTCACCCTATTGTAATATGTGAATGTATACGTAAAGAGATAGTGTGGCTGTATTAGGTATAATATAATCTGATAAGATAAGCAGTTGTTGTTTGAGCGTTTGGAAAATTTGTCGTGCACGTGTTTTTAATTAATCGTTTTTAGAATTACAGATTATTTATATTTGTTTTTGCTTGACGTAATATGTGATATATTTGGCTGGATAAATATGGGGCATAATCAGATAAGCGGCTGTAGTTTGAGTGTTTAGCAAATTTATTGTATCTGTTGCTGTATGTTATTTTTGTATGCTTTTGCTTGATTTACGCCTGTATGTGTGATATATGTACCTATAAGGAGTGTTTGGATCATAAGCTATTAGTTATCACACGTGCTCAATGATACTGTACTCTTATTTTAAACGAAAGGCAATGCCTTTTATATTGATAATGTCCTGTAATGTGGATCATAAGCTATTAGTTATCACACGTGCTCAATACTCTTAGTGCCGTTACTTTGCTCACACATTGTTATTTTTTGCCTTGTCGTGGTCAGATCTTAGAGTCTTGAACCAGTACCCTGAGATTCAGTCATTTTCAGCATTCAACTCAATCTATAATCACACCGCCATATTTGGAATTCAGGCTACCACAGTAAGACATCTTTATATTTTCAGTTATATTATTGTTTTTTTGATAATATAATCCTTTTGGAGTTTTGGATCTAAACCACCACTCTGAGACATCTACAAGATTTCAATTGTATATTGATTTCATGGCCTAAGGTATGATCTGAACTTGATTAAGTGACTTTGATGTGTACTTGAGTGTTTGATCACTAATTTTGATTTGTAATTTGGTTCTTTTATGTCCTTAAAGTTGCTTTTTAACGACTCTGTATAACAAGTAAAACTGGTGAAACAACATTGCATTAACGCTACTGAACATGGTGATATTGTATCTGATAGTGGATGTATAACATTAGACCAACAATTCAAGTACATTTTGATTTTAAAATGATTTGGATGTTAACCAAAGTTGCTCTTAGATGTTTCATATGATCTGTTTCAGCTATTGTCTTGCAATATAAAAATCTGCCAAGAGTCTTATGAACTGTGCCCTGGATTATTAATGTGCATTTTATCTGTGTAGATTCGATTGTGAAGACCTTAGCGGACTGTATGATTGATGCCAAAGTGAACATGGCTTATGGAAAATGGTGGCGTTGGTGATTTTTTTTGTTAAGACTGTTTATTTATTATTAATATGAGTATGTATATGATGACTTTCCTTCAGTTCTCGAAGTAATGTAACACTCATATATGTTTCTACGTATTTTCCTGTTGTTGTTGAGCATAAGTACATTGGTCTAATAAGCAATCCCGAACACCCCGTGCGTTATAAGTTAGTTCGATAAGTAATCCCATACAACCCTCTTTATAAGCATTCTCAGTTAGAGAATTGCTTTCAATAAGGGTTGTTTGGCTTACTTATTAGAGTGCTTATAAATGGGACTGTTTGGGATTGCTGTATTTTTTGTTTTTTATTTTTCACATATAGACCGGTTATTATGATTAAAACCGGTCGATTTAAACCTCTTTTAGACAGGTTGCGCACCGGTCTATATGTCTTTTTCAACCGGTCTATTTAACAATCTTTTGGACCAGTTGCTGCACCGGTCTATATACGATTTTATCTTTTGGACCTCCCCCCTTTTAGACCGGTTGGGTAACCGGTCTAAAAGGCTATTAGAACCAGTCTAAAAGCTTGTTTTTGTAGTAGTGATTAATGACATATGTGTTCTGTATGATGTGTTTGGACTGGTTGTATATTGCGGATGATTGGTTTCGAGTGTTTGAATGAACGGAGTTGGAGAGTGGAATCTCAAAACATGCTCACAATGATTGTGATTGTTGAAGCATATTAAATGGGTGTTTGGTCCACATGGAATTGCTTTTAAAGTGGTTTACGTAGTTATTGTTGTTTGGTCAGTAGATAAATAGTATTGAGGGTGTTTGCGATTGCTTTTTTAAACCATTTAGAATCTAAGATGATTATTTGCCAGTAAAATAAATTGCTTATTTAAAACGGCTTGTATGGAAAAGCAAAATAGCAATCACACACAATGGAGCACAGAAAAGAGATCCTTCGATACTTATATTGTCAACAGGTATTGAGTGTTATACGGATGATAAATTTATGAATACTACCCTTTTTTCGATTGCAGCCACACACAAAGACATTTGTCCACCGTTTCACTTGTAAATGTCATTTGGGATATACAGAATCAAGACCGTGGTTGGGGGTTCCATCTTGAAGGTCATAGCACAGCCCTATGTTACATATCTATGCGTCTTCTCGGAGAAGTATATGACAGTGGTCTGGATGGTGCATGCACCAAAGCACAAAAACGGGTTTTAGATCATGGCATTGATACAACCATACCCTCTTGGGGAAAAACATGGCTTTCAGTAAGACATTTCAAGGATATCAATGAAATCACAATCTCCAAAAGTGTATTTTTGTGTTTTAATAAAGTTATTGGTTAACACTTATTTTATCCTTTTAAAAAACAGATAAAATTAATTTTGTGTTTTAGATACTTCTTGTAAGACATTCTTTTCCTTGAAAACATATTGAAAAGTTAAATTCTGTATGCTATTAATTTTTTTCTAGTTAAACATAAAACACTTGGAATGTCAGGTCCTTGGTGTTTGTGAGTGGTCAGGAAGCAACCCGATGCCTCCGGAGTTCTGGATCCTCCCTTCATTTCTTCCGATGCATTGAGGTTAGTTCACTTCTCCCATCGGAGAACTTTGTCTCAGTGTTCTTTCTTAAGCGTTCATTTCTTTCCGTTTAGGCGATAGATTAATTTGATGTTTTTTTTGTTTTGGTGTGTTGTGTTTCCCTAGGTTCGTGCTAGCTTTTTAGTTTATCCACTTTTTTTTTATTACTTTTTTTTACCTTTTTTAACGTCAGCAATCACATATATGTTGATAGCTTTACCATTAATAATTTTGCTTGTCCAAATGCAGCAAAAATGTGGTGTTACACTAGGCTGATATACATGTCGATGTCATACCTATACGGAAGAAGAATTGTGGGTCCAATCACTCCTCTAATCATACAACTTCGAGATGAACTATAAACACAACCCTACAGTGAGATCAGCTGGAAGAGTATAAGACGCGTGTGCAAAGGTGAAATTACTTGCTTCCTTAAGTAATATGTATATATCTGTCTGTTATAATGAAACATGGAATAGTTAAAAATGCTTTTATGGACCCCACCTGGAAAAATGGAAGATGATCCAAAGATGGATTTCGACTGACGTGGCAGGCTTTGGGCCAATAGGCTGAAAACTGCCCCAAGTTTGTATCAAACTTGTAGTGTTGGGTGGTTAGAAATATTCTAGCTAAGGTTCCGTGTATGTAACACTTCCAATACTCGTATAAATAGCATAAAAGAGAACCTTCCTGTCTGTGGGCGTATGTTTGCATATTTATTTTTTGCTTGTCTATTGTGTTTTCCTAACACTGTCCAATTCTGATTTACCTATGCAATTTTATGATGGCAGGAGGACATATACTACCCTCATCCTATGATGCAAGATCTACTTTGGGATAGTGTTGGGTTCAGTAAATACCCAAACCCCTTAATCTAGGATTTGAATAGAAAATAGCCCAAGTACTTAGAACGTTAAACACTAACAGGTCACTGAGTGCATAGTCTCTCGCTGAGTCATCTTCGTGATACTTAGTACGAGGCAATGTAGAAGCCTCCACTCGAAGAGCGGAACTTAATGGGCTAAGACCGAGTCAAGAAGAAGATGATGGATTCAAAGTAATGACAATAACTCATTTGAATCCCTAAGACTCTCTCCAACTCTTAACCAAGACAAAGCAAGTAGAAGATCAAGAATATGAAGACTCAAGAAAGAGCGATAAGGCGGGATAAGTTTGAATCGATAAAGACGAAGTCCTTATCAGATAAGTCAACTTTCCTGAATGGCTAACTTACAAGCTCGTGTCATCACTGACTTATGGAAAGCACCTTGTCCTTTACTTAGAATAGCTTTTAAATGCAGACAAAATACATCAAATATTTTGTCTTCAGATGATGTCGGTTGTCACTTAGGAAAGAGTCAAAAATCATACATGTATAAATAGCATAAGAGATGAAGTGAAAAGGTTAAGCTTGTGAATTGTAAAAACACACATACACGCAAGCCATCTTTTCACTTCTCCAAATACAACTTAGTTCCTGAGATAGCTCAGTGATCTCTAAGAGTTGTGCTCAGACTTAGCCTGAGCTTAGAGAGGAGTCACCAAACTTTGTCATTTCAATCCCAAGTACTATTCCGCAAGTACTTGGGTAACGTATTCTTTGTTGATTTATTTCTAATAAGAATATGATGTTGAAAATTTATAAGTGTGTTTTACTTACGTTAATTTCAGTCATAGTTCACTAGTAACTTGTTTTATATACTTAAACTATTTTAAACGATAGTGAACGGGGAACAACAAGTGGTATCAGAGCAAGGCTAATTATAAAACTCGTTTTTAGGCCGCTCTAAAAGGTTTTTAAATTAGGATCCTAAAATGGCTGAAATTGATGTACCCCAACTAGTCGATAAAAAGGGTGGAGCTTATTCAAATTGTTGCCCTAGACTTGAAGTTGGCAAATTCAACAAATGGAAAAAGCATGCTTTGCTATTTGATTGGGATGGAACCTTATTATATCAAGTGTATAAATGAAGGTCCATTTATCCCAAAGATCGAAGGTTTACCTAAACCTGAAGCTCAGTGGACTCAGGATCCTCTAGCTATAGCAAAACTAATCCTACTAAAAATATGTTCAGCAGCACGCGCGCCAATCTCCTGAGTCAACGAGAAACTTCGGATGCGCTTTAGTAGGGTTACCACATCCTTCGGATGAGCTTTATTATTATTATTATTATTATTATTATTATTTGATGACGTATAGTCTACATTCGGGTCGCGAACCCGACCAGTGACCGTTATTAGCTACCCAACACGAACTGGGCTAAGCCGATAAGGGTTTGGGCTCACGAAGGCCCAAACCCAAAGTTATTTACGGAATAAGATATCGGATATCTCCTGTCTTTGGAGATAAACGTTTACCAACCGACTTAGGCGGGAGACGCCGAAGGTTGGGGAACACGAAACCAATAAGGACTTCGTGTGTATATAAAGGGAACCCTATCCCTCATTAAAGGGACGATCTAAAACCCTAAACTCTCCATTTAACCCTAAGCCGATTACTTACTCTCACACCGGAGGATAATCGTGGGAGACAATCCCACGATAAGCCTAACGGTGTTTTCTGTTTACTTAGTGCGCAGGTCTCAAGCATCAAGATTCAATTGGTACGAGAACCGGAGTCCAAACAAGGAACGCCCAACTTTTGTATCAACAAGTGGCGCCATCCGTGGGACCATCACTAAGAACTAAGAACTAGAATGACGAAGCACGGAAATCAGCGATCGCAAACTGACCTTACGGGAAAGAAGCCGCTAAGCGGATTAGCCTCTAAGCAAACTTCTGGAACAACCAGTGTCGCTAAAAACCAAGGATCAGACTTGGCCTTTCCTACGGTGGAACCACGCTCGGGGACAACCCAGGCCACTGCAACCACCACTAGCGCAGATCCACTGCGCACCCTTTTTACCACTCCCATCCAATCAGTGCTAGAAACTGACCTCACAAAGGCACCAGATGCACCGGATCGAAACAAGGGCCTAGTCGTAGAAAGAGACACCCTTGCTCTAGAAGTGGCCGCGAGAACTAACACCGGAGATTTCGTATCTCAAAATTATGAAACTTTGGCCGCCATGCAAGAGGAAGCAAAAGAGGTGGATCTGAACCCAAGCCCGACTTAATTTTGATACATAATATGAGACATCTCCACCGCGTCATCAGAGAGAGAAGCGCGGGAGGGATAGCCGCCGACCCCCAGTGTTTAACAGGATTGGGAGGAGAGTTGAAAATGATGAAGCAGCGGACATGCAGTACCTTAGGGTACACGAGGAAGATGGACGGCGTACCAATGTCCACACTAGACTTGGTAGTCAGCAGGTCCATGACGATGGGACTATGGTACTCCCAAGTGAAAGCCCGTGAAAGCCCTTCAAGTGGGAACTCGAGGACAGCTGGCAGCAGCGCCAAAAGGGAAAACTCGTCCTCTAGTAACTCCTCACACAACGAGGACAAATAAACCGGCACGGAAGTCCGGGAGGAAATATCGCGACCGTGAGGAAGAAGACATGTCCCTTCCGTGGCGCGCCAAAAGTAGATCGTTCACACCGGCGCATCGCCGACTTCTCGAGAATAAAAGGAGGCGCATGCCCGCCAATGTGAAAACCTATGATGGAGCGATGATCCGGACGATCACCTAAAAATTTTTGAATCACCGCTACCATCGAAAACTCGCCACAACCCGTGGTGCCACATGTTTAATTCCACACTGGGGAAACGCCTGAACCGGTTCAAGAAGCTTCCACGCAGAAGCATTGACGGCTTTGAAGAGTTAAGCGAAGGCGTTACGCTGAACTTTACTCAAAAGGAAAAAGTCGCTAAAACCTTGTGGAACTCGCTAGAGTTAAACAGTCAAGGGGAATCCACAAGTGCTTATGTGAGCGCTTCAAAGATGAGTGCATACGGTTAAGGCATGCCCGTAAATCAAGATATCAGGGGTTCATGAACGGGATTAATAACCCGAACTCATCAAAAGGATGAATGACAAAATCCCCCAAACATTTGATGAACTGATGAAGCGCACAAGGTCCTTTATCCAAGGAGAAGCCGCTGCGGCGGATAGCAAGAAAGGTTACTCAAACTATAGGTCACAGGAACAACCTCGGAGACAATCCATTGACCGAGTAGCAACCGAAACAAGAAATACAGCGGCGTGGGAGTGGGACAGATAACGACAAGTATACCCCGCCACAAAGACCCCAAAGGAGATTTTCACAACGGAAGGCGAACTTCCCAGACCCCCACCAATGCGCACTCGGAAGAAGCGGCGTGATGAATGGATATTGTGACTACCATGCACAGAAGGGCCACACCACCAATGAATGTGTCCAACTGCGCCAACTCATTGATAAACTAGTGAAAGAGGGCAGATTGGACCATTTGGTTAAAAACATCAAGGAAGGGAAGGATAAGCATAAGACGGGGAACAAGAAAGAGGCACCGAAGGATAAAGCTGATACCATATACATGATACAATCATGGAAGCGGATGACTAGACAGAAGATCAGCCAAAAGTTCTCCCGCGGCAACGAAATATCTTTCCCCACCTTAGCCGCGACAACGCGAAATGGTGGAGCCGCCACCATTGAGATCAACGCAGGGGGTCACGATATCCACCGCATGTATGTTGATGGAGGAGCGTCTGCGGATATTATGTATGAACACTGCAAGCCAAGCTTATCGCGACCTGAGATACGCACCAACTAAGCCCGCCACGACGGCATTGGATCGGTTTCACGGGCGAAAAATATGGCCCATGGGACAAATACGCCGCTAGTCAATGTAGAAAATAAGGAGCATTCGACAACGTACGGATGACCTTTATGGTAATCAAATCCCCTTCACCATACAATGGCATTATTGGAAGACCAGGGATATCCGCTATACGCGTTGTTCCATCTACAGCACATGGGATGCTTAAATTCCCAGTGGAAGGAGGTATTGTTACTCTTTACAATGCCACTGCACCACCTAGAGAATGTAACGCGATTACAGTTGAAACGACCGACAGTTCAGAAAAGCGCGCACCTAAAGTATCAAACCTGAAGGTTGCAATTTATCCTGAATATCCAGATCAAGAGGTATCCATAGGAGGATCGCTGTCAAGAACGGCAGGGCAGCCGTGCGCGCACTCTTGCAAAAGAACCTGGATATCTTTGCATGGGAACCAAAGCATATGACCGTGTACCACGCCGATCACGAACACAAGCCGAGAATCCAACAAGGATACTCACCGACGCCGTAAGAAGCGGTCAAGCTCTGTGAGCCGGGCAAGCAATTTCGCGAAGTACACAAACTTGTGGGACGCAGGTATCATGCGAGAGGTCTATTACCATGACCGCTTTCCAACCCGGTGATGGTCAAAAAGAGCGGGTAGTTGGAGGATGTGCGTGGACTTCACGATCTCAACAAGGCATGCCCACAAGACGCTACCCGCCACGGAGATAGATCGGAAGATAGAGTCTTTATGTGGATACCCACTTAAATGCTTCCTAGACGCATACAAAGGATACCACCAAATCCAGGTGGCTAAGGAAGATGAGGAAAAAACGGCCTTCCACACAAGCCAAGGTGTCTATTGCTACACTAAAATGCCCTTTGGCTTGAAGAACGCAGGCGCTACCTATCAACGACTGGTGGATAACGCATTTGAAAAACAAAGTGCGAACAACCTAGAGGTTTACTTTGACAACCTGGTCATAAAAAGCCACACTAAGGATGAATTGGTGCGTGACATAGAGGAAATGTTTAAGACTCTGCGAGATATCAACATGAAGTTAAATCCTAAGAAATGCACTTTTGGCGCTACAGAAGGCATGTTCCTTGGATATTTGATAGAGCCCGATGGCATCAAACCGTGTCCGGAAAAACTAAGAAGTCGTCGTTATCGAACTTCCTTCACCGGGCACGTTGAAGGAAGTCCAATCACTCAATGGAAAACTGGCCGGTCTAAATAGATTCTTGTCCAAATCGGCAGACAAGTCACTCCCTCTCTTCAAAACACTCAAGAAGTGTATAAAAAGGGAGATTTTCGCTGACTACTAAGCAGAGGAAGCCTTTATACAAGTTAAACAACACCGGCAGCCGCTCCCAAGCTAGTCGCGACCCAACAGTGGGAAGAGTTAATTTTGTACTTATCTGCGACTCATGGAGCAAATGTCGCTGTGTTACCGACGGATAGGAACTCAAGGACAAACACCGTTGTATTTTGTAAGCAAAGCGCTCAAGAGAACGGAGATTAATTATAGCGCCATGGAAAAGTTGGTCCTAGCATTGGTATTCGCGGCAAAAGATCGCCTGTATTTCCAAGCGCATCCAATAGCGGTAATTACAGATCAACCTATCAAGCAAATCATCTCCAAACCCAATGCATCGTGATCTACTACGAAGTGGAGTGTATTGCGAGGTGAGCACAACATCTTCTACCGACCACGTACCGCAGTAAAAGGGCAGATACTAGCGGATTTCATTACCGAAAAACCAGACACTGATGACGCACCCGCACCCAGCAAAAAGGAACTAAAAGATCCATGGATCTTGTTCACGGATGGATCTTCATGCGTGGATGGGTCGTGAGCGAGCCTCATCCTCACAAGTCGGAAGGAATGGAATTCACTTACGCACTGCGTTTTGAATTCACCAACACAAACAATGAGGCGAGTATGAAGCCCTAATCGCCGGACTACGCATTGCAATCGAATGGGTGTACGCAACCCGAAGAAAATGTGGATTCCCGACTAGTAGCCAACCATGTGTTGGGCGAGTACGTGGCTAAAGAGGAAAACATGATCCAATACCTTGACAAGACCAAGTCACTAATCCAAAGTTTCGACAGGTTTACAATCAAGCAGGTTCCTAGAGGGAAAATCGAAAGGCGGATGCACTAAGCAAGATTGCATCCACAAGCTTTGCCCACCTGTCAAAACAAGTGTTGGTGGAAACGTTGAAGAGCAAGTCCATCTCAGAAATGGAAATATCCATGGTAATAGAGGAGGAAGGTCCTACGTGGATGACACCAATAATGGAATTCATAAGCAAGGACGTATTGCCCCAAGAGCGAAGGAGCCCAAGAATACAGCCAAGATACGCCATCGTGAGGTTTGAACTTCGAGATGGTATATACTATATCGACGCTCTTTTCGCAACCATGGCTCCTGCGTCGGCCCCGCAAGCAAATTATGTACTCCGGAAATCCACGCCGGTTCATGCAAAGATGCATTCGTAACCACGGTCCGTAGTGTCGCGCGCTTTACGGCCAGATATTATCGCCCACCATGCACCGCGATGCGGGACTTAATAAGAAAGTGCGCGACCGCCAGGTTCACTGACCCGCTCCACGCCAACCACAACAGCTAACACCTATCACGGCCATGGCCATTCTACAAGTGGGGTATCGACATTGCGTCCCTTTCCGGTACAGCAGAGGATTGAAGTTCCTCATAGTAGCCATAGACTACTTCACCAAGTGGATCGAAGCAAAGGCGGTTGTAACAATTACCGGTAATCGTAAAACGCTTTGTTTGGGAAAATATTGTATGCCGCCTTCGGATTACCGGGGAAATCATCTCGGACAACGGAAACAATTCTCGGACAACCCTTTCAAGGACTAGTGCGAAGTTAAATATCACACAAGACTTCGCTCGGTTAAACACCCACAAACCAACGGCTTAGTGAAGCGTGCAAATCGAAGTCTGGGTGAAGGAATTAAAGCACGTCTCGACAAGCACAAAGGAAGGTGGGTAGAAGAATTATCGCATGTTCTGTGGGCACACCGCACTTCAATTAAAACTAGCACGGGAGACACTCCCTTTTCTCTAGTCTATGAGACGAGGCCGTCATACCACCGAAATTGGGATGCCAACTATTCGCGACCGAAGTCAATGTTGCAACCAATGATGATGAACGGCGACGACTTACACCGTTGGAAGAGAGATGTTGCGACTATATGTGAAGCGAGATCCAAGGCAAAGATGAAGGGATACTACGATGCTAAAGTGCGGAGTGTTTCATTCAGACCAGGAGACTTCGTATATCGCGCCAATGATGCGAGCCACGCAGAAGATACAGGAAAACTCGGACCGAAGTGGGAAGGACCCTATGAGGTGACTGAAGCATTAGGAAAAGGCGCGTACAAGCTACGAGACATGGATGGTCGCGAACTACCACACACATGGAACATTTGCAATCTCAAGCGATGTTATCTCTAGGAATGGCTATGGCCCAGCACACGGACATTCCCGCACTCTAGTGAAGTGACCAATAAATATTCGTGAATTTACATTCTTGTTTTACTTAGGCAAATGTCTTATTAATTTTCTTTCACAAAAACTTGCAAGTATTAATAAAACGTCGCGGTTTCTAGCTAACTCCGTGACACATTTAAATTTGTTATTTCTATATATTTTATGTCTTAACATTTTTTCTCTTTTGCGTACATGGCGTGCATGCACCTAATAAACCCACGATGGTAAAAGGATGAGTAAACCTACTAAATAACTCGTTGATTAAGAGGGTTGCAAACCCATCAACATTGGATCATATATCCTTGTTAAACACCTTGTTCTCAAGACGTTGGAATAAGTCGGTGCGCATCTCACGACGGGTGCGCAACAATGCATACTGTGCGCGTTTAACAAATTAGGAATCAAGACACTTGACTCCTTGATATGATATGTACAGTACGCTGCATATCACACCATACACGATTATGATACGACTACTTAGAAATTATGCTTTAAGTATACCGTGACTTTCATACATGATTATGAACTTCATATATTCTCCGCGCTTATGTAACAGTTTGATTCTTAGACAACAAGTACGTTTTTTATGCAAAGACAAATAACTAAGTGCAAACATTACAAGTCGCAACGATATCAACATGCATTCAACAAAAAGGGATATCTTATTAAGGACCATGCGTTCTTACAAAAATATATTTACATAACAACTATAAACTACCAACTATTACAACGCTTAAGAGAAGAACTTTCCACAGAGTTTGCAGCATCCCCAATCCCGCTCAGCTTCTTCAATAGATCGGAGTCTTGGCGAGATACCGTGGCAACACTAACCGGTATCCCGTCAGATCTGGGGAGATGAGTTGCGCCAATACTGCACAAAATGGCCTTACCTTTAATCCCTTCCCTTTGGCAAGTCTTGTAGCATGCGCTTCCAACACTTGCTTTAAAGGCACTTCCTTCTCCAGTATGGAGGGATTCAAGATATCCTTGGGCGAGCAAACACGTGCACTTGAAGTTGGGATTCATCGTTTCAAAAATAGTCAAGCCGCTCGCATTTTCATGATGCTGAAGGTCAACCCTCCATAATGACCCCTATGGGATAATCCCGCAGGCTCTAATTCAACAATCGAGAGAAGCTCCAATAACTTCATCTTCTATTGCGGCACACTAGATCATCGTATGAATGCGATTATAACCGGCACCTTATCGCCACGCACCTTCAACAAATCTCTTGAAGCTCCTCAGCAGCTTTCACGCTTCTTTACGCCGCGCCAGCGATGAACAACTCCCCAAAAGCGCCCACTACTTCCTGCGACTCCAAGGTGCTGAGGCGGCAAGTTGAGACCATGGCCGATGAGCCACCCGCCAGCCAATGATAGTAGAGAGGAGTCAGGGGGTATAACTCCTCATCATACTCTGTGCCGAGCGCAACTTCATCTCCTCCGCTTCCATGAACCGCTTCAGTGGCACCAAAATTTTCCAATCTGCGAGACCAACTCTTCTTTGCCCTTCTCAAGATACTTGGCACGCCGAGATACGAAGCCTCATACCCCGATGACGCAAGATGCTCCTCGATTTATTTGACCCAAGGCGTCATCTTTTCTTCCAAGCTTTTGGCGTCGAGCTCGAGCCCTGCTTCAACCTTGGCACTAGCCAATCTGCGCCTCAAAGAACGCAATTTGTTGATCTTTTGAGCGCCTGGCGCTTTCGAGTGCTTGGCCTTTAGCTTCTCCACCGCTGAAGCTTGATGCGCGCCGCCAGACCAACTCTTCAACAAGTGGTCCATTGGCGCATCCCGCCGCCAATGGCTCATTTTGCTGTGGCTCGAAACGCAAAGCGCACGGACTATCTCTCGGGGCGACTCCGAGTGTTCAAACCTCGCACGCAAGGAAGGGAATTAGTAATTGTTTCTTACAAAACAGGGAATGCGCAAAAACTTTGATGATATTACTTCATGTGGACCCGGTATCACCGAAGGGGAGGCGACGCAACGCCACCGGATGACGATTCCACAACCGTGGTAACGGGCACTTCTTTCTCGATGAGCTCACGCCATCACCTCCAAGCGATCTCTTGCGCTTCAACCCTTGGTCCTCCTCTTCCTCTTCTTCCGTGGTGCTCACCACTCTACTTGTAGCTCTGCACTAACGGGTAGGCACCCTAGGGCTCGGCATGCTGCGGTGGGGTCGCCTGGGCTGACGGATGAACTAGCCCCCGCTTCTCCCATTTCCATTTCAGCACGCTATAGCTTCGAATGGGCACTTCCCCCTACAAGCACTTACATTTACTTGGCGCGGCTTCGCCAATTGCACAACTCCAAATAGATCCATCTCTCAAGCAACATAAAACAAACAACAAAGAGGTTACATAAATTACAAAGGAGGTTACATAAGTTATTTACGGAATAAGATATTGGATATCTCCTGTCTTTGGAGATAAACGTTTACCAACCGACTTAGGCGGGAGACGCCGAAGGTTGGGGAACACGAAACCAATAAGGACTTCGTGTGTATATAAAGGGAACCCTATCCCTCATTAAAGGGACGATCTAAAACCCTAAACCGATTACTTACTCTCACGCCGGAGGATAATCGTGGGAGACAATCCCACAATAAGCCTAACGGTGTTTTCTGTTTACTTATTACGTAGGTCTCAAGCATCAAGATTCAATTGGTATGAGAACCGGAGTCCAAACAAGGAACGCCCAACTTTTGTATCAACATTATTATTATTATTATTATTATTATTATTATTATTATTATTATTATTATTATTATTATTATTATTATTATTATTATTTGCAAAGAAAGTAAAGTAATTAAACATTCTTTAGTGATTATATTATAAAAAATTTATCAGACAAAATATCGCTGAAATTTGCGGACGCGTTATCCACTTATGTTTATGAAATTACCTCATATTTGAAATATTTTATTATTTTTAAGGCCGTAAAGAGATTTAACCAATTTACATACCTTTTGCTCTTGACCTTTGACAACGAACCCCTCAGGTTGTTGCATATAGATTTCTTCATCTAATTCACCATTTAAGAATGCAAATTTCACATCCATTTGATGTATAATCAGGTTGTGAATTACTGTTATAGCCATTAACGTTCTTATATAGGTTATCCTTGTAACCGGTGAATAAGTATCAAAGAAATCTTGACCTTCCTTTTGACGGTATCCTTTAGCTACTAAACGAGCCTTATACTTTTCTATGGTACCATCAGGTCTTAGTTTCTTTTTGAAGATCCATTTATGGCCTATTGGTTTATGTCCCAAAGGAAGATCAACCAATTTCTATGTATTGGTATGCACAATTGAGTCATTTAAGCTTTGAATAGCCTTTGCCAATAAGGTGCTTCTGATGAGTCCATAGCAGCCTTATATGTTTGTGGTTCTTCATTCACAATATAGGTCATATAATCGTGTCCAAAGTCTTTAGATACTTTTGCACACTTACTTGTTCTAGGTTCATCATTCTCTTGGAAACCTTAGAATTGTGCCTCTTTGTTCTTGAGACAATTGATTATCTAATACTCTTTTCCTTGGATTTGAGATTTGTTTCTCTTTATCCTTATAAGGAAAGGTATTCTCAAAGAATTCTCGTCAGCCAGATTCTATAATTGTGTTGTTGCTCATGTCTTCTACATTGGATTTGTAAACCAGAACCTCTAAGCAAGATTATTCTTTCTTTGACCAAGATAAACACACCTATCGCTTTTGGTCCAAGTTTGGTTCTCTTTGGTAAAGGTATTTGAACCTTTGCCAAACAACCACACACTTCATCCTTTTATAAGAAGGTTGCTTTCATTTCCATAATTGATATGGAGATTTGTTACTCTTCTTATGAGGAATTTTATTCAACAACGTATTTGCAAGAAGACATACTTCTCCCCATAGACTATGAGGAGCCCCTAAAGTAATTAACATTGAATTAATCATGTTCTTCAATGTTCTATTCTTACGCTCTCACCATGCCATTTTGTTGTGGGGTGGGGTGTATGGGTCATGGTTTGTACAATACCATAAGTAGAACAAAATTCAGAAAGTTATTGGATTCATATTCTCTCCTCTATCGGACCTTAGAATTTTGATCTTTTGTCTAGTTGATTTTTCGCCTTATATGTCTTAAACATATTCAAGGCTTCATATTTAGTATTTATTAAGTACACATAACAAAATTTGCTGCAATCATCAATGAAAGTAATATAATAATTCTTTCCTCCTCTTGATGGTGTTGCTTTGAAATCACATAAATCTGTATGGATTAAACCAAGTATTTCATTTGATTTTTTTTACAGATTTGTGTGAATGACTTGTGTATTTCGATTCAACTCATATTTCACATTTGGATATTTTATCCATTGTGCATTTAGGCAACACGCCTAAGTTTATCATTCTTTGCAAGGAACGAAAATTAACATGGCCTAATCTAGAATGCCATAAGAAAGAAGGATCAATCATACGTAAGCAAGTAAGTGCACAAGTTATTATTAATAACATTGTCATCAGTTACAACACTTAGTTTAAAGAGTCCCTGATCAAGGTAACTGTTAATACAAATAAGCCGTAAAAATGTTTATTTATATTTTACGATCTTCTAATGTTTTGTCTATAACAAACGTAAAATCATTTTAACGAAACAAATAAAATACGTAAATGGTTTGAACTAATAGTTTCTAACATATTCACATTTTCACATAAAACACTAAAACAAGTATAAGTGATTTTATGATTTAATATTACATATGTACAACAACTAGTATTTACATATTTGGGTAAAATATACACATAACTAGTATGTAGTATATTGGGTAATATAAATGGGTAGAAACTTAAGTATCATAACCCATTGGGCAAATACATTGAATGTAGTTGGGTACAACCCAAAGCCCATGACCCATGAAGCTTGACCCATAACCCATTGCATGACATCATGCTTATATCATATATGCATAATATCCATAACCCATGGTTTTGACTCATACCCATGTGACTAGGTGCATTGCACTCAAGAGATACATTGTATCTAGCTAAAGACCCATGGATCAACCCATGACCCATGACCCATAACCAAAATACCCATGGGTAAAGAGGAGCGCCCACGGATCCCCTAGCAATACGCTAGACGGATCCTTGTGGGAGGGATCCGTGGGATCCCGGAATAGTAGATTTTTTCTATAATAAGTGAGCCATTTATTCATTGTTGCTCACCCCTTTCTAACATACTTTCCCCCTGAGTTAAAAACTCTCTAACCTCAGATCCAAGAGATCTATGTTTGTAGTTTTGTTTATGTGTGATCTTCTAGGTTCCTCTTAAAGGCAAGATCACCACCTTTGAAGTCAAGCAAGCTCAAGTCCATGAGTTGCCATGCTTCCTCATCATCAAGGCTACTGAAGTCTTCTTGTTGATGATTCTTTTCTTTCTTCTAAGAAGTGTAGTGTTGAAGACATTAGTGAAAGATGTCTCAAGGGTCAAGACGAAGACATTAGTGAAAGGTGTCGATCGTCCATATTATAGGCATTAGTGAAGGGTGCCTAGAAATCACAAGACATTAGTGAAAGGTTTCTTGAAGATCTAGCCACAAGACATTAGTGAAAGGTGTCTTGAAGATCTAGTTAAAGGCATTAGTGAAAGGTGCCTTAGATGTACATTCGATATGGTGTGTTTCGATGTACAAGATAGATTAGTACTAGATCCAAGGATATTGATATCCTTGATGATGTTGTAAAAAGGAGTTGATCTCCTTTGAGATTAGTCGTTGGTGTAGTGTTGGGTAGTAGTTCCTCCATTGCAATGGAACTAGGTGCTTAGCCTAGTACCTAATAAAGGGTAGGCGACGTTGTGTAGGTGTGGTTCACCTTGGTATGAAAGAACCCGGTGGTTAGCCTAGCACCGTATAAAGGGTAGGCGACGTTGTGTAGGTGTGGTTAACCTTGGAGTGAAAGAACCCGGTTAGCCCTAGCACCGAAAAAGGGTAGCGACGCTGTGAAGGCTTCTCCGCCATAAGGAGTTGGTGTAGTGATTACTGAACTCTGAGTAGGTGACTCGGGAGTGGAGTAGGCAAGGAAGGTGTCCTTGAACCACTATAAATACTCGCGTTGTGGTTTTGTGCTTCTTACTCTTATCTTTTCATTACATACTTATATATGTTTGTTTATCAACATCCAACACACACATCCAAATAGATTGACATAAGTCGATCTAAATAGATTAAAACAAAGTTTTAATTGGCAAAACTATTCAACCCCCCTTCTAGTTTTCCATAGTAACCTTTTCCAACATACACACCACCCTTAGTGATTACAAATTTATCTGATTCAAATACAAGTTTAAATCCCTTATTACTAAGAATAGGGCCAGAAATCATATTCTTGGTGATGTTGGGCACATGCAACACGTTTGAGAGTACAAGATCCTTTCCAGAAGTCAACTTCAATATGACTTTGACTTTTCCTTCAATCTTTGAAGAAGTTCCATTCCCCATGAACATTGGTTCAGCTTCATTCACCTTTTGGTAAGATACAAACATCCTTCTTGAATTACATATGTGCTTTGTTGCACCAAAGATCAAACCACCAATCAATATCATTCGTGGTCAAGAAGGCTTCAATTACTCCAAAGAAATTGTGTTGGAGATTCCACATGGTTTGCTTAGTTGGAATTTTCTCCAAAATTTCCCCTCCATGTTCTTTCTTAAAATCCTTGGCTTTATGACCGTGTTTCCCACATACCCAACAATGATATACTTTCTTGAAGTTGTTGCTCTTTTGTTGGGTGTAATCCTTCTTTTATCTTTTAGAATTCTCGTCCGTAACCACCACCATGTTTGCCTTTGTTTTTATGGTTGGACTTTGATTTGGAAGAGCTTTCTCCAACCATGTTCGCATTTGGTTCTATTGAATTTGCATCAGCCTTTTCTGCATCCTCGTTATCTTCTCAACACCTAATTTTAAGAACAAGTTGCTCAAAACTCATATTGTTAGTCAAGTGTTTAAGATATAACTTAAAATTTTTCTAAGATGGAGGTAATTTTTCAATAATAGAACCAACAAGAAAGTTAGAGTTAATACCCATGCCTTCTACTTCCAATTCATGGACAATGATTTGGAGTTCTTCCACTTGTTTCACAACAGGTTTTGCATCACCATTTTGAAGTTCAAAATTTTGCCAATAACGAACTTGGAACATGCAACTTCACCAGATTTTTTCCAATGATATTCGGATGTCCCTGCACTTGCAAAGGTAGAATGAATATCATACAAGGAATCATCTAAAGCATTTTAAGATAATTTCGCAATTATATTCATTATGATTCCAAAGCGTATGCCCTTTCATATTCTCGCCACTTGTCCTCAAGAGGAACATTTTGTTCTTCCACATACCGGATCTGTTGGTTCAGATCCGTGAGAACATTTGACACATGCAAGGTTGTCAAATAAAACAACATATTTTGTTGCGCAACAAAAATCGCACCTTTTGAACTTTTCAGCTTTTCAACATGCTTGCTCGCACGCTTGATCCATCTTTGAAATTTCTGTTTAAGATTGATAGGAATAATATAAACAAATATGAAATATTACAACAACGCGGATTGAGGCTCACAAAGCGGTGTCCTTAAAGCAAATTCATCCTATCTAGTACCTAACTGCTTAGAGGATACTACAATCAATCCAAGTATATAAACTTGAATCTAACTAACTGGATATGTTATTGTGATTGAGATTGATGAGGTTTATGTGTTTTTGATGATTCCAAAGTGGCAAATTCGTCCTCTATTTATAGGCACATGGTGCCCCTTCAAAACAGTCACAATACCTCTTCAAATGGCCTTAGAGACACTTCTATTCGTAATAGTCACAATGGTTCACAAAAATCTGCAGTTAGCGACGCTTTAGCGACGACCAAGCGACAGAATAACCGTCGCTAATTGAGACGGATGCAAACAGTAGCGATGGTTCACCCATAGAAGCCTTTTTAATAGATATAACCGCCACAATTTCGAATACGTGTGTCTTTACCAAAATGATGGTTCATTAGAGACGACTTTGTGACAGAAAAACTGTCACTAATTGCCAATTCGTGGGTCACTATAAAATACAAGAAATTTTATTAGTGATGTTCCAATGATCCGAACCGATTGACTCGACTCAGTGACCCGAGTTCTAAACAAGGTTGAATTCAGTATTGTTTTAAGTTTTGACCGAATTGACCGATCCAAATTGAATGATATATCCCACATAGGTCATGGAGGAAAACCATTGCTAGCTTATAAATCAAGTCAATATTAGCTTTACAAGTAAACATCAAATATTATGTTATTGTGCAGGGTATCAAAACTGTTTCTAATAAAATGGCTTTGATATTATGCAAATAATTCAATAATTTGTCTACTTTTCTTGGCTATAGTAATGCGGTATCATGTGATTAAAGTTTAGACGCCAACAAAATAACAATGACGAACTAATTAACCGGAGAAAAAAAATCTATCCCAATTCAGCCGTTATACCGGTTACAACTGGTCCTCTCCGTTTCGTTTTTGAACGGCTTTTATTGGCTAGTCGAACCTATGTCAACTCCGGATTCCGGTTGAACCCCTTAGTCTATTCCGGTTTTCAAAATCATATGTATCATCAACTTGTTAACGTATAAATTGTATAAAGATGTGTGTATTTTATTAGTTTATATAACGTGTATAATAACATGTATATTTCATTTTAGGGGTGTTTTAAAAATAACATTAAATTAATTAGTGTGTATAATGTTGTATTCTTAAATTTTGAAATGTGAGTTTAATTGTTTTAGAAATAATACTAATTAGTGTGTTTAATGTTAAACTATGACCTTCATGTAAATTATAGCAATACCAACAACACTTTTTATTTGTCTCATGTTCATTTTTACAAACATAGCCCCCCCAAGCCGGACACATTATGTAAGATCTCTATGATGGTGTTTGAATGTGTGTCTTGAAAAGTTGCTAGGCGTGTACCTTCAAATCAAATCAGATTCCTTTGAAGGCCAAGACGGGTCTGTTACAATCGTTGGTGGAATGTGCATAAACTGTTTAATCCGCTCTACAGAAACGACGTAATTGGCTAAGCTACAATACCATCTTGTCAATGCATAAGAAAGAGATAGGCCAATGTATCAAGTCAATAAACGTCATAAATCCTCCTTTAGATACGAAACACATACCTGAAGGCACGAAACCCTTTGGTAACAAAACCAAGAGAAAACTAGTTGTGAACAAGGTGAGGTTCGAAACTGCTTCTGTTCTAAAAACCAACGTTGCATTTGAGAAAAGGAAAATAGTTGCATCGGGAAACAGGCCTGATTGGCCGGTTGACCCGTAGATACATTTTGCTCCATTGTAAAAAATATAGTTACTGCATTAATGAAACTTAATGAAATGGTTGTGCAAGTTGGGAAACGGGTCAAAACGGGCTTTAGTTGAAAAGGGTTATCATTTAATTAGGGGACGAAATGAACTGGGTTGGGTTCGGTTTTAGCGGCTAACTTTTTTTGTCGACATTGGGTGACTTCCAACCCATTATGACCCGCTGAACCGCTTTTATTAAGACCTCTTATAGCTAAAAAAAATTGACCCTTTTGAGATAAAACACACTCCAAATCAGCCCATTCATAAGTAAATGGGTCAATACTGTCACTTCTACCCATATATAGAACCGGACCCCCAAGTAATAAAAGTTTTAATACTATTTACCAGAAGTTTGTCAACAGATGAGAGAAACTCCACTTGAAGAGTGACAAGAAAGACGGTTTTGTTCTCTACGCAATCCTGAAGCACGACATCACGATTTTCACATTTTTCAAGACGCTGAACTTAAAATCTTACATTAAAGAGATTTGCTGCAGTATGTGCATCTACTGCACTAAACGGGTCATCAAGAAGATAAATATCAGCACCGTCTGTCCATCGGCCTATTTCTGTAAGATCTCCATGTTTAAAAGCTTCGATATCCTTATCCAAAGCACAAGCCTTTATGGCGTTCTCATAAATAGGTCTGTCCATCGGGTTCCAATACACCATGTTATCTTGGATCGTTCCGCTTTAAATCCAAGATGTTTGGCTAAAGGAGCACTTTACAAAACATACATCCAAAAATACAACCTGAATACAACCCTTTTGGCTAAAGAAACATCCAATATAAAACCGTCCCATAAGCCCTTTTGAACTGAGATTGACGCAACCTACAGAATTCAGTTTCTAACAAAATTCAGTTATTTTATTAAACTTTTCTTCCCATGATTGTAACTTAATGACTTTCATGTTGTTTAATATTTCGGAAGTTGAGCGTAGTCTTTTTTCCTGAGCCACCATGAATTGTAACTGAGCGTTTTGCATAGCTTTAGCAAACGGAACATTAAGTAGCCCGCATATGATTAGCGGGACTAAACCAGGAACAACTCCAAATCCTACACCTTCTCTTCACAAAGTTCATCAAGAACCTTCAATTCCACACCTTAAGTTTCTTCACCATCAAAACCTTCAAAACACTTAATTGGACCATTTTTATCCCGCTCTTTTCCAGGTTCTTTAATGGACAAACGATGGAGTAGTCAACAAATGCGTACAACAATAATGGACAAACGATGACCGATATAATCCTGAGAAATATGCAGTCCGAAAAACCAACTCTAGAAATAAATTTTGGCTAATGTTTTAGGAACCATATTAGCGTTGTTTGAGGTTTTTTCGGTTTAAAGTGAATCCCATGCCTTTGAGAATTTCTCGTGAGCAATAGCTGCTTGGTCTAATGATCTTAAAGACGGAATATCTTCAAGAACTAATGTTTTATGTCACAGCTTCTAAAGGAGATCCCATGATGTGGACTATTATGACCATCCACATAAGTATGTGAAACAGACAACCATCGGGGATCTTGTTTGTTGTCGGTTCTTATGTCGTGTCCTATATAGTCATCATCAATGATAGTTGTTTCAATGTTCGGTTTTTTTAGTAAAACTAGCTCTCCTTTTTGCAAAAGTAGGAGACTTGATGTAACCACCAATATAATGAAAGAGCTACTTTGTGGTTGATGGTCATCGACATAGCTTTGTAGCTCGAGTCTACCAGAAGAAACTACACTTGAATGTTCATAATGCGGATTAGTATAGTTACGAAAATTGATTACACCACCAGAACCAGAAGTACCAGAAAGGTAATAGTCTTTAGCTGACTGGCGAAACACACGAGTACTAGTTGTAAGGGCAGGAGAGGGTGTTGGCTCAGTCCAAGAGCACCGCCACGAGTGTCTTGCCATCCCGTTGGCTCAAACTGCCATGAGATCTCGATTGGTCATGGTCAGAGGCAAAGGTAATAGCGTTCTTTGAGGGCTGTAGAACGAGCGAGCGGGTGATTGGTACGAGCTATTTTTAAAGAATGGTCAATGATTTTATTAAATAGTTACAGTATTGCAAAATAGGGTATATGCTGAAAATTTAAGCCAACCATGAGGATTATCTCCAATAATATTCATCAAAATCTACATAACTACAGTCCATCGAGGATCTTGTTTGTTGTCGGTTCTTATGCCATGTCCTATATACTCATCATCAATGATACTTGTATCAACATTTTCTATCAGCTCTCCTTTTTGCAATTGACTAAAAATCAACCACAGTAAGTTTCCATAATTTCCTAACTTACAAGTGGTTGGATAAGCAAAACACAACCTAAATTGAATAACATCAGTAGGCCAAAAAACTTCAGCCTAAATTGAATGATTTAAAAAAAGGTAGTCTACAACTGCAGACAGCAGCAGATTTCATACTAGTTAGTAATAGCAATAGCAACGCTATTTACAACTGCAGACAGCAGCAGATTTCATACTAGTTAGTAATAGCAATAGCAACATCAATGAGTTCACTCCTACCAAGCTATCTTCAGAGATTTCACTCCTGTACCAGAAAGAAAATCAACATCAAACACAATAATACCAAAGTTACATTTACTTGATCAAGATCAAGAAAGGGCAGTTCAAACAAAATTATATCTATAAAGTCAAATTCTAAAATAATATAAGGGTTCCAATTGAAGGTAAACATTGAAAACTTCATGAATCATAAATCAGCAATTCTCATATTAGACAGCCAACATTCATAAACTATACCATTATGTAGCAATTCATATAGCAATTCTCATATAGCAATGTGATTGAAATTATTTCCGCTTGGGTTACAAGGGGGCGTGCAACAACTTTTCCATTTTTTCTAACATGTCAGTCATTCATAAACTATACCCTTGTATGTTTTCTTTATTCATGCAAATAAGTATGTTTGAAGAATTCAAGTTATCAACACACAAACCTTCTATAATACTTGAAATCATGCATATCCCCCAAGGCAAAAAAAAGCACTTAGAATCTAGTAAAGCACAGTTAACTTACCCCCCTAAGCAGCAGGGGCGTCTCCACCAGGAAGACCTCTGAAGACAGGGACCGGGACACCATAAAGGGTACTTCCTGGCAGAGCAGCGGCAGCAACCAATATCCTATCAAAAGATGCTCTGGACCTGACAAAGAGAAACCCATACCCAACATTCTGATGTCCATGCATTGGCACAATGACGTGCAGACCGTCAGGAGCATAGCGGGCAAAAGTATCAAATACCTACAAAGATGATTTGATACTTTTTTTCAGTATTGAGGATAAGAAATTGAAACAATAAGTATGAAATAGATTATTTGCATTCAATAAGAGTGACAAAAGCTCAAATAAGCCAGCAAACATAATTTAAATCTAACATAAACAGAATATAATAAAGTTGAACCAAATAAAAAGGTAAATAAGCAATTTAGAGTATACCATGGCAAGGGGCCCAGATCAGAAACCACTTGGGTATGGAATCAGTCACAATGGGCCTCCTACCAAAAACCAGTTTTAATTAATGAAACTTTAAAACTATTTATACAAATTTGCTTTATGAACTTGAAATAAGTTTTTTACAAAATATTATAGTTGCAAAATGTGGCCTTTTTTCTGTTTCATCTATCCATCTGTATATTAATTTCTTATTATTATTATTTTTTATATGCAGGCATTAGGCCAGAACAGCAAAAAGCTACACAAGAAAACAGTGATTATGGAGCTCGTTGATGATATCCACTGTATTTCAAAGCAAACTTGCCACCTAGGGCTACTTGGCGTGATGTAAGTCTCCTAATCTATGCTGGGCCCTAGCTTAGTTTTGTTTGGGCTTAATTTGGTTTTTTAAGTTTGTTTGTTAGCTTATTTTTAAGCCAAAAATCCCCCACTTGGACTGTTTTAACTTCAGCAGTGCAGCAGCAATAGCTTATTTCCTTCATGTTTAGCTTATTTAGGATCCTTTGGTGTTATTTAGATTATCTAGGTAAGATTTGCTTAATATGCAGGTGCTTATTAGTAGCCTTTAGCAGTTCCCTTCCCTTCTAGCTTAATACCACTCAGTTTGAAGTTAAAACAGTCTAAGTGGGGGATTTTTGGCTTAAAAATAAGCTAACAAACAAACTTAAAAAACCAAATTAAGCCCAAACAAAACTAAGCTAGGACCCAGCATAGATTAGGAGACTTACATCACGCCAAGTAGCCATAGGTGGCAAGTTTGCTTTGAAATACAGTGGATTGCGGTGACCCCCGTTATCATCAAGGAGCTCCATAATCATTGTTTTCTTATGTAGCTTTTTGCCGTTCTGGCCTAATGCATGCATATAAAAAAAAATAATAATAATAATAAGAAATTAATATACAGATGGATAGATGAAACAGAAAAAAGGCCACATTTTGCAACTATAATATTTTGTAAAAAACTGATTTCAAGTTCATAAAGCAAATTTGTATAAATAGTTTTAAAGTTTCATTAATTAAAACCTGGGTTTTTGCAGCAGCTGTTGGGAACTGTGCAGTTCCATACCCAAGTGGTTTCTGATCTGGGCCCCTTGCCATGGTAAACTCCAATACTTCATATCACTGGGTTGCTTTCTGAGAAAAAAGCCTTGATGTGATGTTCTGTGGTGGTGCGAGCGAGATTACTCGGAACGAGAACGTTGTTTTCCTGTATAAAAATAAGAATATGAGTATAACCCTATTGTACACAAAAACCTGAACACACACAATCAACCTCCTAACCAACCATAGACAAACCCTATGACATGATTCTGTATACCATTTAACAGCCAAATGCAAATAAGATCAGAAAGCAAAGTGAAGGTATTACAAACTGCCATAGACAAACACAAGGGTTTTACAAACATTCACCACCATGTTCAATTCTGAAGCATCAAGTAATAATTGACTACCGACCAGCCCTAGAGTTTTTGAGTAAGAACCCTAAAAAAAACTTAACATTCATTAACGAGCGGCTACTATATGAAAAATTGGAAACCATAAACATCCATAACCACATCAATCACGGATCGCAAAAAGCATGATAGAACATAAACAATAGCAACGAACATCCAACCATACTTACAAACCCACTTACAAACACAAACACAAACAGAACCCTTAAAACCACTTACAAACACACTTAAACCCACTTACATCTCTCCCTTAAACCCACTTACAAACACAAACAGAACCCAACCCTAAACGGGTTAACGTACAGATAATCAAAACCCTAATGAGGGTTTACTTCCAATCGAAGCAAATAAAAACCTAAATCGACCAAATCAATCACCAAATCGACCCTTATATATGTAAAATCAGTTATACACCGACTTAAGATAAAAGCATAAACAAACCACATATATTCATATCAAAAAACAAAACACATATATTTCATCAACAACGAACGTATATAAGTTCAGTATATTCATTTATCTACTAATCTATCAACAATAATCATATCAAAAAACGAATTACAAAAGGAAAAAAACGTACCATCGAGCGAGCGGCGCAGAGAGATAGTGTGTGTGGGGAAATGGGGGTGTGTCGACCGACTATCCTATATATATTAGGGTTTCTGAATGGGCTGGGCTGGGCCCTGTTTAGTTAGACTTTGAAAAAACTTACGGATTTTAGATACTCAGGCCCAACATATATATTTATGTTACTACCTCCGTCCCTAATTATAAGTTCAGTTTGACTTTTTAACTCAAACTTTGATCTTAAATATTTTTGTTTGTAATATATAATACTTGATGCAAAATATATAAATGGATTGTGTTTGAAATGTATTTTCATTTGGTATAATTTTCATCAAGTGTTATATAATACAAACAAAAATATTTAAGGTCAAAGTTCGAGTCAAAAAGTCAAATTGGACTTAAATTTTGGGACGGAGGGAGTAATTCGGTTTTCAGTTCGGTTACAAATTTGTTTCGGTTTTCCGGCTCAAACCCGGATTCTACACACCCCTATCCTCATCCCAGCCCAACACCGCATACAACGCCTGCTAGACGGTTCACGGATCAATTATAAACTAATATGATGAACTAAATTAACTCTAAACCCTTATTCACATATCCATGCAAGTGTCTCAATCACAAACTAACTACGTAAAACTGTTATAACTTGTGCACCCTTTTATCTCCTCGGCATGATCATTCTTCTTGAATGCTCTTCAAGGAAGTTGCATGTATCCGCCGACACTAGTCACGTTTGAAAACCGCTAGACGCTTCAATTCGACACGCATGTCATCCCCGCTCACCCACCTACTTCGATCGGCCAACGGTTTTGGGAAACCCTTACTCACTATCGACTTTCGGTTGACTCAACTTGGGTTTGTGTCGATCGGTCAAACAATGCTTGGGGTGGGGGGGATATAATGGAGTGGGTTTATGGTTGTGTGTGTGTGTGTGTGTGAGTTATGCATATGGTATTTATATGATACAAATGAATCTTCCATAAGCCTTTTACCTGTCCAAAAAGTAGGCTAGTTTCACCCCCCTCCTCCCCTCCTTAGGAGAGTTCGGCCGATACATCACCACAAATCTCTCTTTATTGTTTACGCTTTATAATTAGTAATCATATTAACTCTGCTCATTTAACTCTCTCAACCCATTAATATTTATTAATTCAATAACAAATATTTTCTTCCATTTGCGATGCACCGCTTTGGCAATTTAGTGCCTTAATTACCGGATGTGATTTCTCTTATATATAATTACATATATAACATTCGTTCACATATTTCTTTCAGACTTCCACTTGTGCAAGATAAGTACATACCCCGGAAATTACGGCCTTACAGAGGTCCCTAGCACGACAAATATAAGCTTACCGCTTCTTAAGAACTCTCACACCTTGTAGTTGTACTTCCTCGATCCTCATCAGTTACTACAACAACTGAACGGTGTTACATAGTGAGCGGAGACTATCCTTTCGCAAGTGATATTCAATAAAGTACTTTTGCATGGATCGCTCTTCAACATACTTTCTATTATTGTTCTTGTTTCTGGATAACATTGACATGAAGTTCATTCATTTAACACGACCACGCAATTACTCTCAATTTTATCTTGCGAGTGGCCTACAATATCTTCTCTTATTTTCCAAAGTGTCTGCAAATCCCTTATTGACTTTTAAACCAATTATTCTTACCTTCCACTAAATCCAACATTAGGTTACATCGTTACGCTGTAACTGAAAACTAAGCCAAAACTCAATGAAAAATATAAACTCTTAATCCAACATCTCAAGTGTTGAGGATATCTCGCTGAGACCAACTTTTGATCTAGTCCATGAAGTTGCCTCCCGCGGATCACCCAATACTTAGTCCCATACATATGTACTAGTGAATTTATGCCTCTCTTATTTCCATTCTCAGGCGAATAAGATACCATACCAATTTACGATACCTGTGAACCAAGGCGTCATTCCCATTACGCACAAGCAATTATGGTACGATTTTAGGAATGTGGCATGCACATGATCAGGGATAGACAAAAAAACGCAAAATGTTTGGTATTTAAACTTAATAAAATATGAAAAACGAGTTCGCAAGGATCTTGTTAATACAAATAAACCGTAAAAACGTTTATTTATATTTTACGATCTTTTTATGTTTTGTCGACAATAAACATAAAATCATTTTAACGAAATAAATAAAATACGTAAAGTTTTGAGCCAATAATTTACTAACTCATTTTACTAAACAAATAAACTATTAAAAATGTTTAGTTAAATAGTTTACATAAACCATTTTTAAAAAACAATTATAAGTAACTTTGGTTACTTACATCTTTATAAAAATACATACTAGTTAAATGTAACTTGTAATATAAAAGCTTGAACTATCCATAACCCAAAATCCATGATCCATGGAGCTTGACCCAAAACCCATAACCCATTGCATGACATAATGCATGACATAAAAAATGGGTAATATCCATGACCCATGACCCAAAGTCCATGAACCATGACCCAAAGTTCATAACCCATGACCTAAGGTGTCTTTGACATCATGCAAGATTTGTAAGTGGAAACAACCATCCTCTATGACGGGTGACCACTTTCTTTGTGATCATGTCATGGTACCTCTCACTGAGGGACGGACAATGAGGTTCATGGTTGATGAAAAAAGGACACATCCTCCCACCGACTCATCCGATGAAATGAAAGGTGAAGTTAGCAATCCCATCCACAACTATCAACTGGCCCCATTTCATACATTGACCAATTACCCGACATTCCAAGTCCTTCACAAGAATTTCAATAAACCAAGGGAATGTTCAAGTGCATTGCTTACTTTCTCATGGGTAAGTGAAGATGATATGGATATTAGGAGGTGATTTGTATGTGTAACTCTTAGTCTTATCTAAACTTGCTATGTATGTTTAAAACAACGTGCTTGTCGTATGATAGAACTAACTAATGTCGTGGTGTGATGAAACATGAATGTTTGTATCAACAAAAAGAACTAAGTAGGAAATTTTACCACTTCTGGTCTTATGTCAAAAGTTGGTTGTTATCTTACTTACTTGCTCATATGTTATCTTTGCTATGTTTTACTTGTATACATATATGCTTGTTGTAGAGATCATTGGTTTCAAAATTTGATATGTAGAACTAAGTTTTGTGAACCTTCTGTTAAGGATTTTGTCTCAAAAGCCGGATCCCTCAAGGGAAGGATCCGAAGGGTCCAGGAAGACAGAAGCTTGTTTTATGCCTTCCACCATCACTCCAACCTTCCAGACCTTACTGGACTAGTTGAACATGATATATTAGGATCACTTAGGTTTTCCTTAGACTCAGTTAATCTCACATTCACTCATGGATGACTTAGGATCACATTCAAGGTGTTTTTGATTTTTTATTACTTCAAAACTCACCATCTTTCCGCTCCAATGTTTACACATTGTTTCTCTCATCTAAAAAACACCTAGTTTGATATTTCTCTCATTTTTAACGAATTGATTTTGCTCATTTTAACCTTAAAATGCTCTAAGATCTTGTTTTTCATATGTTATGATTTTTAAGGAATTTTCTAAATTTCCCCTTAATCACCATCTGGTTTCTACAACCATTTACCATCCTCAAAACTCTTAGTGTCATCCATGATTACCCATTGGTGTTTCTAAAACTCCATTTTCCTCAAAAAAGTCATCATTGGCTATTCTCACTCATTATACTAGGCCATTTAAGTCTTCTACCATTCAAGACACTTTAATGGACCAAATCACCCAGGATATGTAGGTACTAGACCTTGCTATAACTCAGTCACTCCTTTTTCCTACATTTTGAAGCCGGATCCCTAGCTTAAAGCTAGCCGGATCCCTCAAGTGAGGGAATCGTTGGAACCGATTGCGCATAATGATTATTATCACTTGAGATAATCATTTCAAACCCTCTTAGTGAACATAAACACTCCACATTGTCTTAAATGACTCCCTAGAACAGAGCAACTCTGTAGTTGACTCTTATGCACGCAAATCATTGCAACTTGAAGAATTTTAGTGGTCTAGGCTTTAATTCACTTGCCTAATTTCTACCTTTATAAACCATTTGTGTTTGTGCTTCCAAACCACCATCCAAACACTCATTCTCGGTAGCAAAACTTCTTCTTTCAACTTTTACCTTTTACCATTTCACCAATGAGAAAAACACCTAGTGCAAACTCATCAACCAAAAGCCCTTCAAGAAAAATTGCTCGTGTTGTCCATGAAATTTCATCAACCGAGTCATCACCCAACAAAATTAGAGTTCCTCTCCAAACAACTCTACCCATTAAAACAACTCCTCAAAGACTTTTTCCCAGTAAACAACCTTTTTCAAACACCACCATACCTTCAAAACCAAACACCCCCATCTCTACTAAAACAACAAAACCTTCACCTCTAAAAACTAGAGTTCCTCTCCAAAAAACTATACCAATTAAACCAACTCCTCAAAGTCTTGTTTCCACCAAAAAACCTTTGTCAAACACTACCATACCTTCAAAACCAAACATTCCCATCTCTACAAAAACAACTTAACCTTCAACTCTAGAACCTAGAGTTCTCTCCTTCACCACACCTCACTCATAACCAAACATATACTCTCTAGAAGAGTTGCCACATAGGCCTTCTCATCCACCACCAATGCCCACATTCTCATCAATTGAGAAAATGGTACCACAACAACATTCTCACCAAAACCTCGGTGTTGAAACTTCACTAGCATCCGTGTCTTTCTCTCCTTCACCCTCAAATGGTCCATTTTGGATTATGAGGAATTTCTAAACTCAACAACCGGATCATATGGATGTTGATACTTCTTTGCCTCCACCACCAACACATATGCCGCCACCTTCTTCCTTTGTGGAACCACCACCTTCTTAATTAAACTTATTGTGGAAAACTAGAAGGGGGGTTGAATAGTTTTACCAATTAAACTTTGTTTTAAAGTATTTAAATCGACTTATGTCAATCTATTTAATGTGTGTGTTAGATAATGATAGATAAGCATATAAATAAGTAATACAAAGTTAAAGAGTAAGAAACATAAAACCACAACGCGAGTATTTATAGTGGTTCGGCTACAAGGACACCTTCCTTGCCCTACTCCACTCCCCGAGTCACCTACTCGAGAGTTCATAAGCACTACACAACACAAGATCCTTGTGGCGGAGAAGCCTTCACAACGTCGCCTACTCTTTATCCGGTACAAGGCTAGACACCGAGTTCTTCCACGAGGTATAACCAAACCTATCACAACGTCGCCTACACTTTATCCGGTACAAGGCTAGATACCGAGTTCCATTACAAAGAAGGAACTACTACCCAACACTACACACCTAACCCCAAAGGAGATCTACTCCTTATTACAACATCATCAAGGATATCAATATCCTTTGACCCAAACTATTTATGTTGTACATCGATGCACCATATCGATTGTACACCCTTTGGCACCTTTCACTAATGCCCTTGACACGATCATTTGGCACATTTCACTAATGCCTTCAACACGGACCTTTAGCACCTTTCACTAATGCCTTTGACACGGACCTTCAACACCTTTCACTAATGCCTTTGACACGGACCTTCGGCACCCTTCTCTAATGCCATCAACACTACACTTCTATGGAGGGAGAAAGAACTATCAACAAGAGAATTTCAGTAGTCTTGATGATGACGAAGCTTGGCAACCCATGAAATTGAGCTTGTTCGACTTCAAGAGGTGGTGATCTCACCTTTAAGAGGAACCTAGAGAATCACACAAACACAAAACTACATAGAAAGATCCTTTGAATTTGAGGTTAGAGAGTTTACAACACTAAGAGAGAGTGTGTGTAATAGGGGTGTGAGTTACAATGAAGAAATGACTCACTATTTATAGGCAAAAATCTCTATTGTTCCCCGGATCCCACAGATCCCTTGCTTGAGGGTTTCCTGGGGATCTGCAAGACGCTTCTCCTATTTGGGTTATGGGTCATGGATCATAGGTCATTGGTTATGGACTTTGGGTCATGGGTATCCAAATAGATACAATGTATCTAGACATTGGATCATGGGCATGGGTCATGGACTATGAATAATACCCAAGATGACTTCATGAATGATGTTATGCAATGGGTCATAGGTTATGGATCAACTCCATGGGTATGGGTCATGGACTTTGGGTTTTACCCAACTACATTCAATGTATCTAGTCAATGGGTCAAGTACTTAGATTTTAACCCATTACATTAACCATTACAATATATGCTTAGTATATATATAAGTACATATCCATATTATGTAAATACTAGTTGTTATACATATGCATTTCTATAAAGTGTAAACACTATTACTTGTTTAGTGTTTGCTATGAAAATGTAAGTGTGTTAGTAAACTATTGGCTCAAACTATTTACGTATTTTATTTGTTGAATGCCTTGAAAAAATGAGTTGACCAGTTTTGGCCAAAACTTGTTCAACCTGTTTTTCTCCTTGACGAACTCGAAAAAATAACTTAGCCAACCTCCCAAGTTACGCAAAATGCCAAGTTATTGTCGAAATCCTTAGAGCATTAGGTGTCATAACAAGCCTCCCCTCTTCATCAGTGACACCTCAGCGCTACATAAGCATCCTACTTCTCCACAACTAACCACAACAAACCCCCCCACTCATAAAATACCTCAACCTCTTCATTTGGGGCCCACCACTACCAAATAAAACTCAACAAATACAAAGAAAAGAGAGGAAAAAAAAAGGACAACTTTCACCTCGTCGTGCAGACGGTGAAGCACCCCACGACGAGCCACGATGAAGGGGGCGGTGTGGTGGCGAGCCACGGCGAGGTGCCACCTCAGCCGACGGCGAGCCATGATTCACCCACACCTTCTGCTCTTAAACATCATCCCATCCTCAATGCTCTCACCTCGACCGCTACCGTCCCACTCATCTACATTCACCAGTTCTGGCACACGCTTAAACAGTGGCGGACCCAGGAATTTTAAACAGGTTATGCACTGATTTAGTAGAAAGTACGTACCGCAACCATGGCTAACACTACTGACTATTATCAACCGGTGTACAACGGGGAAAGAAACGGGATTGGAAGGGGCACGGCTACTCACTCTTCAAATACTCTGGGGAGTAGTCAATATGAAACACGTTGATTACCCAAAGCTGATATGGGAAGATCTACTTTACCATGCCAAGCATCGAGGGAACAAGAAAGCTGACATGATTCCCTTCGTCCGATACACCAAGCTCATCGTTTACCACTTGATGTATCGGTATGAAAAAATCTCAAAACGAGTTAACGAGCCACAAAATTCTGAAGCTGACGATGAAACTCTACAGAGAGTGAAGATTGATGGCAAAAGCATGAAGAAACATGGAATGCGGATTCTAGAATGGCTCTTGACTGCTGCAGTAAAAGAGACGAACGAGTTTAAGAAGTATGAAGCGGCAGATGGAGGAGTAGGCGTTACGGGGACTAGGAAAAAGCGTATGGCAAGGCAGGTGAACAAAACTGATAAGGGTGAATCTAGTAAAGGCAAGAAAGCAAGGAAGGCTAATTAAGGTGGCAGATGCAGCAGAAAACATCGTAGGAGGAGACTCTGGCCGTGATAAGGATGAAAGTTCTAGTGCTAGGTTAGAAACATCGGAGCAACAAGGAAGTTTAGATAGTGAAAAGCCTCCTTCCCCAACAACATTACACCTCTCCAATACTTAATCTGGCCGAAACGTGTGATTCACCATCCGCAAAGTCGTCGTCACCTCTCCAACTTTCCTTACGCTGAACTAAGAGATTGTTGCTAGCACATATGCTAGAACAACCAGAGTTACGAGAGGCAGATCCAGAACTATTCCGATGTTTGACCGGTCGTGTTAGTATTCCAAGAGTTGCACCACCCACATGGGAAGAGTTTGCTGAGTTAAAGAGGATTGTATTACAAATGCAACTGCAACAAACGTGTCGGACCAATGTTCTTTGCAAACGACCCCATGATGATCACGACTCTGATCATCATGAAGGGAAGACAATTGGGGAAACATCGTCCACTCAACAACCGTCTTCAAGTCAACAACACCAAGATGATATGCAAACTGGAAGTAATTGACTTAGTTGATGATGACGTGGTGTAATGACATATGCAGAGGAAGATCAGATTGAAGCTGATAAGGAAATGACTTGGCGTACTAGGAGGTTGACCAGCATATTGAGCTGACATCTGATGATGCAGGGTGAAATCAGTTTGCACGAAGAAGTTGTTTTTCATCCCTCGTGGTATATGCATTCATAGAGGCTTTCCAAATGTATCGTCCTTGCATGTGGTTACTGTTTAATTCTTGAAATATATGCTCTGAAGTCCCTTTTTTCCGTTGTTTATCTATTTCTGATGTTACTTATCAATTTTGTTGTACGAAAAATAACACACACACGTGCCTCTGATGAGGTTTGAACACACATATCTCGTTTTGTCACACTGGGTACAACAATTTATCCATTACTTCAGTAAAATCCTGCCGATTCTCGTATATTGGTCATTGATATTAAAATGTTGTTTCTTGATCTTGGTAACTTGTTAGTGGTCCAGTCTTGATAATGGTACTGGAGAAAACTAATGATGTCGCTGACTGGCTTGCTCTTTTGGTTGCACCATCCTTCTGCTGGTTATATTTTTAGCCCGCCCAACTAGTCGGGATAGAAAAGTCAGCTTTATAGTATATGTTAAGTTTCTAATAATTATTATGTTTGTATATGAACAACAATTTATTTCAAACAGTACAGGTGAACTCAAAGGTTCGGCACTTCGGCTAGCAGTTTTTTAGCTTCTTAGACGACATCTTAGATTAGTTGAAGTTTGTGATAATAATTTTCAGAAACAACGTCTAATAATATATAATTACAACATATATCACTTAAAGGTGGAACGCTCTGTAAAGTCTAATCGACTAAAATTATCACGTAGACTTGTAGGTGGTGGCAGATTTAGTACTGTTTTTGCTTGGATGGTCCGCTTTACAAGTATTGTGCTGATAGTTAATTACTGAAAAAAGACTACAAGAACTTGAATGAATAAAACAGCGATACTACATTAGATGGTAAAATTGCAAGTCTACGAAATTGAAAGAGAGAAGATGACGACTTTTTAAGGAAGAGAAACAGACTAAGTTTTGGCATGCGAAATTGGAAGTTTAACTTTTTTTCCAATAAAAATAACCTGTTAGGCTGTTACCCCATAGTAATTTTCACTAATTGTGCTTATTTATAAGTGCTCCCATAATTTGAACCTAGTTATAGGTCCCGGTTATAGGCATACATGTTTCCGGATATATTACTATATACAGACTACATATTCATGTGAACTTCTGTAGATAGGTCTTGTAGGAAGTTGCTTTTGCCCGCTAGACCGAAATAAGTTGTTCGTTGTTTAAATTCTTAGAAGTCAGTTTCTTGTTTTTGCTGTCTATATATATATATATATGAGGTACAATTAGTAGCTTCTATGGCTTTATCACAGGCATTAGCCTAACAAGAGGGGAGAGTAGCCAGTTTACAATCTCTCTATGGAACGGTGACCTTAAATTAGGGTGAGATAGTAGACAACCTTTTCCTTGCATCTTGCAATGAGGTTCTGTTCATGACCAGACTGTCTAACCTTTTGATCACGAATGAGTAACTTTAGTGGTTGCACCATGACTAGTGCACTTTCCTCTTGCAAAAGAACTTTAAAAGAGAGGCGCCTAATACAAGATCATGGATAAGAGAAAAGCATAGTTCATTTGGTAACTATCTGCAAAATCTTTATTACAACTTTTGATTTTAGAATGGATGTTAAACTATATGGGCTAGCAAATTATATATTTTGGTAATTGTATAACACAACAGAAGGAACAACTTAGAAGCATGATGAGCTTTAAACCATAGATATTCCCACAAGAAAAAACACATACAGTCAAGAACCGTATGTCACTCTACCTACGATTTTCTCATAAACGGTAATTGAGGGCCAATGGAACCGGTAGTTGATGTTGTGCAAGCAAACTTGGTTAAAGCTTCACCATCTAATAGAATTGTCCATCTATGATTTATAAATGTAAGCTTCGTATCTTATTCTATGTACTATCTCCGTCCTATATTTATTGTCCACATTTTTTTTTCGGTTGTCCCAAATTAATTGTCCACTTCCATATAGATAAGGAATATAGATCAAGTTTACCATATTACTCTCATTTGAGGTTATTATTACAAAGTTTAAAGAAGTTAAAAATTACTTGGTTAAGGGTAAAATTGTCTTTGTGCAAAAAGTAAGAAAAAGAGTTGTAATGATGATGTTTTTCTTAAACTGTGTGTTTTTTTGTCTGTGGATAATAATTTTGAGACGGAGGTAATATATGATATATGTAAAATGGAAATTTAGTAGGTTATGGTTTGTTTTATCTTTGATTTAAGCCTTGGGCTTTCATTGAGCCTTATGTAGTTTTTGAGTTATCATTTAAAATGGTAAGACTGAGCTAACAATATGACTTGTTGCATGGGCTTTGAAATGTATAACTTTTAATTTTAAATAAAGTTATCAATATATGTACAATATAATAATTTCAAGCACGAAAATAGAATATTAATGTCGATAATCCTTTTCGAATTTTTTTTTTCAATAACAATAATTACCATTGCAAAAAATTAATACAAACTTAACTTCTCAAATATAAAATTTGTTTTACAAATGAATGCTAAAGTTGTTCTTAATGTAAATACTAGTTGAAGGTAGTAAAAAACACATAAGTCCCACACCCTCGTAGTAAGGTAATCAACAAACTTGACGAGCCACTGCAACAGTCAACGGATAGTCCCATTGTTCTTCTGCCCTTTTTAAATGTCCAAATCTGGATCATACGCTTGGACATCCTATCACTATCTGCCGCATCTGCTATCCATAAATAGGACACTATTGAAGGAGAGCCAACTCACATGTAAGATCCGTGCGACTAAGGCTCCTCTAATAGCACACTTGAACATCGATCCACATCTTTTATTTTATGACCAGACATGCGTTCGAGCCCTAAATGACAAAGGATTAAAAGAAATGTATTTAATGCATCAATCAATATATACTTAGGCTGTATTAAGTGAGATTGTATCATAAGGAATCAAATTCACCTTGTTATTCCTCGACCACCTATTCCAACAATGAAAGATAGATGTTACTTGTGTATCGTAAAGCAAAAGCAAAAAAAAAAACGGGTTTGAGCATGTTTGGTGTGAGTTTCGCATTGATTTGTGTTTGAAAATATTCGTTGGAGAGACAATGTTGGTTGTGTGAAATGCTAACATATTTTGTGGTGGTTTTACGGTTGTTGGTGACTATGTTTGTATGGTGTATGTGTTAGTGTGCTTTTAATGGTGAGGTTTTATAGAGAATGTGTTTTTTTGGAGAGTTTCGAACCGTAGGATCTGTTGAGATTGGATGGTGTGGATTGCAATCCGTGTGAGTTCCTTTACACCAATTGAAAACTAACACGTGCAGTGTCTTATGTTTTGTATCTTTAAGCTTTTTATGACTGATGAAAGAAGTAAATAATGGTTGGTTTGGTACATAAAGAAGAGTATGGCACACTTTAATGAGACACCTTCCACCATGCCATGCGTAGTCATTAACAATCACTTCCATTTTTACCTCATTTTTGCATTTTCATTAGTACATCTTAATTATGATTAAAGTAAACAACTTCAACCATTTTCAATGCTTTTAAGTAGTATAACTTAAGCCGCTATGAATAACAAATGAAGTTTTTCCATGTTAAGCTTACTTAGAGCGGCGAGTCTTTTTGACTTAGGCGTGCGTTGCCTAACTTGGATATTCCCGTGATCGTTTCCAATCTTTCTTCGGCCACCTTAAAAAGGTTTAATTAGTGAGGTTTGAACGTGAGAACTTTTGTGAGGACATTCAAGGACTATGAATGAGAATGTCTATTATTTGTGGATCTGTTGTAACTCTAAACTATCCCCGTATATCTTATATGAGCAGATTTAAGTTACATCTCTTTATCCGTAATGTTCACTTTTCTAAGACCCACCATTATTCTGTCTGTTTGTTAAGGCCAAGGTTTTATAAACCAATGGGAGAGATCGATAACCTTGTTGTAAGATCATCGCCTCTACAAGTGGAATTTACTGTGGTTCTCGAAAGTGGAAGTTTTTAAAGTCTACCACGGCTGCCACTTTATAGACTGTTATGTATTTAGTCTTTATCTTAGCTTACAAGAGTCTAGGTTCTAGAATATCAATACCGCGTCAATAACGTGTAACGCCAATAACGCTGCAGCGTCATTGGGTCGGTTTGCATCTCAAGCCCACGTCTGTATTATTCTTTTCTCACAGCCGATATAGGTACAGTGTTAGAGTCGGTTGTTCTTCCCCCTCATCTCTATAAAAGAAGGTGAGAGGGGAAGGGTTATGTACCGGTTGATCTCCCCCCTCATCTCTAGAAAAGGAGGTGAGGGGGGAGGGGTTATGTACTCATTCTTTCAAATACTAATCAAACAAACTAATTAGGGATACTTACTTGTGCATTACATATTCTTTCTTTTATGTCGATACATAAACTGCTGGTGTTGTCATCTTCTTGGTCGAAGTTATCCGTGCTAGTAACCAGGTTGTAGGTTGTTGAAATACTAACAAGTGGTATCAAAGCTTTGGTTCGCGAAGTTTCTGGTATACTAGGTTCGATTCGGTGAAGGTGGTTTTGGTTTTCATTTTACTGGAAGGAGCAGAAGGGTTTTTTGCTTGGGCTACCAGGTTCGAAAAAAACTAGAAAAGTTCCGTTGCCGACTATACCGAGGAAGAAGAGATACAGGTGACTTTTTGGAGAAAAGAAGATATACAATTGGTTATTCATTATTGGAGAGAAGTAGGTTATTCATTATTTAATAAAAAGAAAAGTTGCTGTGTTGGATTCCATTCTTTTGTTTTTAAAATAATTGAAGGGTAGGATTCCATTCTTTGGTTTAAATAATTGAAGGGTATTGCACAAGGGACTTTGTAATTTGTGATTGTGAGGTTTAATATATCACAAGGTTTAGCAAATTAACAAAGGGTTTAAAGAATGACGGGAGCCAAGTTTGACATCGAAAAATTCGATGGAACTGGTGACTTCAGGTTATGGTAAATAAAGACGCGTGCTTTAATGGTACAGCTGGGATGTGATGCTGCATTAGAGACATTACCCGAGGACATGGAAGCAGGTGAAAAGGCTGCTTTGATGAATAAGGCATACAGTAATTTGATTCTATGCTTGGGAGACCGGGTTTTACGGGAAGTTACCAAGGAAACAACTGCCGCAGGAATTTGGACGAAGTTGACTAGTCTTTATATGACTAAGTTCTTAGCAAACAGACTATATCTGAAGAGACTGCGTCCAAAGAAGAAGTCAAGTGGGTTCGCCAAGCGGTACATGCATGATCGATTCGATTCTTCGATGGCAGGGTAACGCCTATCTTGGAGAAGCCTTGGTGGTAGTCGGTAATGATGAGATGGTTGAATTGGTAATGGATTCAAAGTGGGTCTTATCATATGACACCTAGGAGGGATTCTTGTATGACTTCAAGGATATTGATGGTGGTTCGGTTCAATTAGGTGATAACAGGACATGCACTATCGAGGGACAGTGAAAAGTGAAGATACAGTTGCATGATGGTTCAAGCTTTATATGGAAGATGTCGTATGTTCCAAGGTTAAGAATGAGCTTGATTTCATTGGGTACTCTTGAAAAAGAGGGTTATACTGTGAAGATGCAGTTGGGTAAAATCAAGGTGATCAAAGGTTGTCGGGTTATGATGACCGGATCGGGAAAGAACTGTGTGTATACTCTTGAAGCAAAAGAGAATACTTTTGGTGTACAAAAGCATGGAGGTTCAAAACAAGTTGGATTCAAACAACTTGGTCAAAAACAAGTTGGGTTCAAACAACTTGGTCACAAACAAGTTGGGTTCAAACAACTTGGTCCCGTGTTAAAACAGAGTCCACAGTAGAGGTTAATGAATGTGTTTGGTTTGAGGTGGAACTGCGGGAGCTCAGGAAAATCGTAAAGCCGAGTTTGTTCGTGATAGTAGCGATGATGCTGCAGTGGCTCAAAGAAAGTTGGAGGACAAGCAACTTGAGGAAAAGACAAACACGGACTGCTTGGTACAGGAGCAAGAAAAGGTACACCTTGGTCTAAAGGTGGGGGCAGACATTATGGTAACCAGAGTACCTGGTCAAGAGGGTGCAAAGGATAATGTTGCTGAAAAGAAGATTCTTGGTATGGAGATCATCAGGGATCGAAGTCGCAAGATTCTGAGGGTGTCACAATCTGGGTATGTTTCTAAGATTTTAAATAATTTTAGAGTTGACAATGGGAAATCGGTTAAGATGCCATTGGGTGGGCACTTCAAGTTGTCGTTGAAGGATTGCCCGGTTAGGGATTGTGATGTTGAAAGGATGAGTAAGGTGCCGTATGCATATGCGGTTGGGAGCTTAATGTACTTGATGGTGTGCACGAGGCCGCACATAGCGTATGCGCGGCAACGCAAACGTGGTTTTGGTGTATGGGACAAATCGTGGCAAACTGTGGACGTAACAGTTTTGTTGATTCGCATCGCTAAGGATCCGGATAAAGGTAGGTCTATCACCGGTTACGCTGTTTTTAGTACAGTGGATGTGTTGTAAGGCTGGAAGGCAACGCTACAACACGCGGGTGGCTCTTTCAACTACAGAGGCGGAGTATATGGCCCTACGAGGTCGTGAAGGAAGCTATTTGGCTAAGGGGACTCTTGGAAGAGTTGGGCATGGAGCTTAACAATGTGGCGCTTAATTGTGATAATCAGGGTGCGATTCACTTATCGCGGAATCATGTTTTTCATGAAAGGACTAAGCACATCAATGTGCGTTATCACTTTATCGGAGAGGTCTTGGAAGCAAAGACGGTTGAAGTTCTCGGTGGGTAATCGAACACAATGCTGCGGATGCCTTGACGAAGGTGGTACACTGGACTCAAGTTACAACACCGCTTGAAGTTGTTTAGTGTTGGGGTTAGCTAATATAAAGCCTAAGGTGGAAATTGTTATGTATTTAGTCTTTATCTTAGCTTACAAGAGTCTAGGTTCTAGAATATCAATACCGTGTCAATAACGTGTACAGCCGTCAATAACGCTGCAGCGCCATTGGGTCGGTTTGCATCTCAAGCCCACGTCTGTATTATTCTTTTCTCACAGCCGATATAGGTACAGTGTTAGAGTCGGTTGTTCTTCCCCCTCATCTCTATAAAAGGAGGTGAGGGGGGGAAGGGTTATGCACCGGTTGATCTCCCCCCTCATCTCTAGAAAAGGAGGTGAGCGGGGAGGGGTTATGTACGCATTCTTTCAAATACTAATCAAACAAACTGATTCGGGATACTTACTTGTGCATTACATATTCTTTCTTTTCTGTCGATACATAAACTGCTGGTGTTGTCATCTTCTTGGTCGAAGTTATCCGTGCTAGTAACCAGGTTGTAGGTTGTTGAAATACTAACATAGACAATAGCAATTAGACATCATTATCTTTGATTAAGGAAATTAAGGAATGATGAACTTCCTAATTAGCAAAGTTGATTACATCAATGCCGATATGTAGGCTTTCCAATTGGGCAAACCACTTCACATGGCTTTATCTCCTCTAGGATCTTTGGTTTAATGTTAAATTAGGAATTTGTGGAACTGATATTTGCTTGAGTCCATTTTCTTTTGCATGCATCTCGAGGAAAATTAGTACAGAAGTCTCAAGAAAATATACAGTAAATCATATAGAATATATACTAGGCTACTAGCTAAAAGACCCGTGAAATTCACGGGTTTTCTATTGAGAGGCCAAAAAATATAGATAATGATTTGCGTAATATGCGATTGGAAATAAAGACATCAGTATGTTTTAGATTAGTTAACTTTTCTTCATATCTAATAGAATATCTAAAGCTTCATCTTACCAAGTTAAATGATGACAATAAGTTGCCCACATCCACCACATGTATACAATAATTCGCAAAATTAAGCCGCATTAAAATCACATGACATATAATTGACCTCGTTGCTGTTAATTATCCAGATCACAGCATTAAACGACTTGGCCAATTATATCTAAAAAATAAAGTGTCTATCGCATAATACACTCGTAAATTAAGAATACATGAACTAAAATGGTTTCGATTTCATAATAAGAATGTTCAGGGCCTTTTCTTCACGGGCGAGACAACACCATATAATTGCTCTTGTTTTAAAACATAACCTGAATGTTAAAATTGTTCTTAATGTAAATACTAGTTTGAAGGTAGTAAAAACGTAATATTCTAATATGTATAATACATGTAGCAACTATGTTATACAAATGTTTTAAAACAATATGCAAAGATTAAATTGTAAGTTTTTATAATTACATAGGCTGAATTGTATTTTTAGAAAAGTACCAAATACAAGGGCTATTTTGATTTAGTTGTAAACTCAGAAAATGGACTGAAAATTTCCTTTCATAAACCCATGTTCGATCTTTTATCCCTAACAAAATTTCCTATTAATATCACAAACCAAAATTGAACTGTTTTCTTTTTCATAATATTCTTGCCACCTATTCGTAGTTTTGTGGTAATTTCGTAATTTTCGTGGGTACTCCATAACAGATTTGTCCGGCACTCTCGTAGTAAGGTAATGAACAAACTTGACGAGCCATTGCAACGGATAGTCCCATTGTCCTTCCGCCCTTTTTACGTGTCCAAATCTTGATCATACGCTTGGACATCCTATCATTATCAGTGGCATCTGCTATCCATAAATAGGACACTATTGCGGGAGAACAAGCACAAGTGTATTGGAGTGCAGGTCATCTGGCATGCAAGACCCATGCAACTCTAAGGCTCCACTTGTACATGCCGCCAAAAAAGGGCAACTGAGCATCGGTCCACATCTCTTATTTTATCCGTAAACATGCGTTCGATCCCTAAATCACAAGGATTAAAAGAAATGTATCAAAATTATTTAATGCGTCAATCGATATATAGTTAGGTTGTATTAAGTGAGATTGTTTAATGTATTGAAGGTTTATCTAGTGTTTTGGTCATTTAGTTTTAAATTCGTTTTTATACGATTTGAGTTTTTTTTTTTTTTTTTTTTTCTTCCTAAATTGATTCGGAAATTATAACTAAAAAACAATACATACGCAAAATTTAAAGTACACATACCTATTAGAAGAAAAATAGCGTTTGTGGGTTTAGGTTTTTTAGGGTTTCATATGTAGTCACCATTATTTTCAGTCACTTCCTTCATCGTCGGGAAGTACAATGCTATCATCTTTTGTGTCTACGTTTCCATGGTAGAAACCGGAAACATGAATGTTGTGTTCTCCCTTCACAGACAAAACTACTAGATCCAGTTCCTCAAATTCTAGATCTAAGGAACAACTATCATTGTTTCCTCGTTGAAGGGTGCACAAGTAGAGGCTCCTTATCACCTACTTAGCGAACTAGAGTAGCCAAGCCATCTGATTGAGGGTCGCCTAGTGTTGCCTGGGACAAATGAAGTATTCTTGTGTTAAGTTATTACAGTTCCGAAGAAAATCATTGTTGAAGACAAAACCATTTTTACTAAAACACTAAAAATCAATAATACCAGGGTCATGACCATAAAAAATAAACATATCATTTCTTAAAAACTAAATAGAAACTATAAGCTTACAAAAGTTAGAAATTAATATTTAAAAATGAGAAAAACCTCTTATTAATTGAATCAGTTAAAAGGTTGTCAAGATCGAGATCCTACCGTGATCGTTTTCGTCTTTATAAGATCGTGATCGTAAGATCGGATCGGGATCTTAAGATCCTACTCTAATGTTATTTCTTAATAGTTTATGTAATTTTATACAAATCTACAAATTCTAATACATTATAACCACAAAATACTATAAATGGTTCATATAAATGTTGTCCTAAATTATGATTATAAAATGTTTAAAAAGATTAACATGTTATTTTTTGAATTCTACAAACAAACAACCCATAAATTTGTAGCTTTTTAGTTTGTAATCCGAGAAAAGTAAGATCGGATCGGATTAGATCGTAAGATCGTATGGTCAAGATCGGGATCCTATAAGATCTTAAGCTTGCAAAGATCCTATGTAGGATCCGGATCGTTTTTGCTTTGCAGTATCGTAAAATCGTAAGATCCTAAGATCAGGATCGGGATCCTGACAACTAATAAACATCTTTTAAAATATCTCTATCTCTAAATTATATAAGGAGAAAACATTTTTTTTTAAAAAAAACTTAAAAAGTAAGTATAATTCAATTACTAATATACCATTTGTTAAAAAAAACTTAAAAGGTAGTGAAAGTGAAGTAAAGTAAACAACACAACTTTTTACTTTCACTTTCCTCTCCTTTTACACCTTTATATGTCTCATTTACTTTCACTTTAATTCTTAAAAAAACACAACTTTCACTTTCACTATATTTCCTCCCTTTTCACTCCACTCTAGAACACGACATTAAACTTTTATTGTTTTTTGTTTCTTACATATAGACATTTTTCTCACAATGACTACAAATTAAACCTTAGGTGTACTAATAAAGGGTCACACTAGAACCACAAGTTCGCATATACAATTATTTTGCCTCTACACTGTTGATATGCACGAGTAGTTTTTTAGTCAAGAACAATTCATGGATCTTTTAATACTTCTCACGTAAAATATCAAAAAAAAAAAAAAAAAAAAATGTAAGACTTTCAAGACAATGATATTAAAAGGTGAAATGAAACTAAAATGAGATGATTTTACATACCTATTCCGAGACCACCTATTCCAACAAGAAATTATATTCTTTGTTTGTGCGTCAAAAAGTAGAAGCAGAAACAATTTTTGATCTTCACTAGAGCTTAATACTAGAAATTTTGCCAACCATCGCCACTTGCCAACCATCGCCACTTGCAAACCATCGCCAATGTTGTATCCTTGGTGCACTTGTGTTGTTTTTTGTGTAGTTGTGTTGGTGAGTTTAATAAGTGATGTAAAATTGTAAATTATAAAGGATCGGAACAGTGGGTAAATATACACTATAAATGAATGTTACAGTATTTATGGAGAGGTTGTTGAAAATTGTTGGTTACAATTTATGTTGAATTTAAAACCAACTTTGAAAACTTATTGATCTAACTACCCCCTGTCAACAAAGTACAAAAACACTTTCTATGGCTTAAAAGCTAAAACTATTTAACTCCATTTTTTTTTTAATTTAGAGGAGTCAATTTTTTTTCCAATAAAGCATTAAAAGCTTATGCTTAAGTCAGAAATGCTAAAGAATAACGTAAAGTGTATTTTGGAGTTTATGCTAAAGGTTCTATTTACTATCTCACAAGCTGTATAAATCACAACCCTATCTCACATCTCTACTATATATAAAAATTTTAAATTGAAAACTTCGAAATTATTAATCTACCCTCATTCCATATTCTTTGTAGTATTATACTTTTACATCCATATAAGCTCTACTTATAACTTATTCGCAGGGCCGTCCCATTGATTTTGGAGGCCCTGTGCCATATTAACCTTTGCTATAAGATCACATACGTACGTGTTCGATATCAATATGTTATAATTACCAAGCAAGCTCGTGAATATGAAGTATGCAATACATTTATAAATTTCGTTTGAAAAAAAAAATGAAAAAACAAAGATGCATAATAAGTTATAGAAAGTGAAAACAAATAACAAAATTAAAACTTTTCAAATAGCATAAAAGTATTATACGATTTCAAATGTATGGTATTAGATTATATGTCAATTTTTCTCAAAACAAAAAGTTAATAACTTTTCCAAAAGTAAAAAGTATTATAAACACTGAGGGTAAAAACTGTACAAAACAAAAAGTTAATCTCTTCTTCCTCGTAAACTTTACCCTGTTTCTACATACCTTCTTAATTCACATAAATCTATCAATACTACTTGTAGAAACAAACTGTAGTATATATCTTATCACTTTATAATCAATTTAAAGCTAAAACTAAATTAAAACAGCATTGAAGTATAAAAATTTTGGGGCCCCTCAAAAAGTGGAGGCCCTGTGCGATCGAGCACCCTGCACTTGCTCGAATCCGGCCCTGATGTGATTCCTATAAAGAAACAAAAGATAAGTTTAATGTTCGAATAACATTATCTTAGGTTATAGTGCTCCGAAATAATTTGCATGTATCTATCATTTGTCATGATTGTGTTTTTCATCACGTATCTACACGTTTTGCACATCTTAGCCCTTGTGGAGATACGAAGTCTTAAAGTGTAGTACCATTACAAATAGGGCTTAACATCGCTGCAGCGTGCAGCACATTACGTACTTCTCTGCAGTAAGGCACAATTTTCTTTTTAACATTTACACTTTTAGTCCTTCAAGATTTTGAATTATATATGAATCATCATTTCCTATAATGAAACAGCAGATACCATCCCTACTGTTAGCAGCAGAGATAATTTTCTCTTACAAAAAATAAGATCATTGATTGTGATGCCTAACTCGTATGCCTAATAGTATGCATAAACATATATGTCAGCATCCTATTAAGGACAGTAGGAGGACCCACTTCTAACATACTAAAAATACTATTTATTCGAATTTTGATCTATGACATAAATACTTATTTAATCTATGTTGCAGACTCAAATTATCAATTTCATAAAACAGTGAATACTAGTAGATATTTTTGGACATAAATAGGAAGTTTTAACTTGTGCAAAACATGGATTATTACGAACGGTTTTGATACCTGGGAGAATAACATAAAATGAATATTATATATATATATATATATATATATATATACTAAAAGGCATTGCGGTGGGTGAACCAAATTAAGTCATTTACAATGCTAATCTTAATTTCTATTGGTTGGTTGAATGTTATTAGTGAAAATTTATAATTTGGCATCACATAACTGGCCAAGAGAGGTTTTGCTACAGGGACTCATGAACAGTGCAGCCTTTCTTTTGGTTTCCTTTGGGTTTGTGATGTGTGTTATTGTGTTATATGTAAACACATTAAATGCAACTTCCACAATACATATGCCACGTACACAACTTTATTCTTCTCTGTCCACACACTTCTCCGGCTTTCTCCTTCCTCCTCTCCCGCACATTCTTCTCCATCTAAAAACCAAGTAAAACCATACAAGATTACAACTTTCATATTAAACATTCAACTTTTATACCTCCACATTCACCAAAACAAACTTGAACCTCAACTACTCAAGTTCATATTAAGGTCTTTGTAGGTGATGGTTAAGAGATGGTGGTCATTGGCTTTGTGGGTTTGTTGATGAAGATGTGTCAAGTAAGGTATTGTTTTCTGTATGTTATTTGGTTGGGTGAAGTATGTCTTAGCGAGATAAATATTCCAACATTGTTATTGAGTGGATTTGAGTTTTAATAGTCTCGGTCTTTTTTTTAGTGGTTGAATATAAAGAGTCAAGATCTTAGGGGTCGAAGTATAGTGCAAGTTATAGATTATAAACGGATTGTGTTAGGACTTACAACTTATAGAGCACAAATTATAAAAAATTTATATATAGCTATAACTGGTTGGTGGATCATGATGGGTGCAAGTGACCCGGATCTTGGTGGGGCATCACAATGTTGTGTTTGCAGCCATGGCAGGTCGGATAGTATTTAGTTTGCCTACCATGCTTTGCTTAACTGATGCAAAATCTAAAACATGTCTTTGGTATTGTAGGAGGTGAGGATCCAAATCAAAAGGTGAAGCCTTTGTTTGGCTACCGAAGACCAAACATCAGCAATGCAGGACGATATTGCGTGCGTTGCCACAAGACCAATCGGTTAGTGTTAACTTTTTTGCTGAGAGACATGAGATTAATCTTTGATACAAATTTGTTGCCAGTAATGAGCTTTTGCAGTTGGGTTGTTGCTTTGGTTATGATATACATGCTGACTATTTAAAAAAAAAAAAAAAAAAAAAAAACATTAATTGAAGTTAAAATAGCAAAGAGAAATTTTGTTAGTTTACCTAATTGTTTCTTAAAGGTGATCGATCAACGAAAAAATTTCAGCTTTCTTTTGCAATACTCTTTAACATATGTAAATTAGTATGCCAAGTCTTAACCAATGGTGTTGTGAGAATTCAAGCATAGGTAAAACCTGAAAGAAAAAACATAAAGATAACAAGTATATGATGCAATTGGATACAACATTAGCTGATCCAAAAATGGGTTTCCAGTTTGATCCTTTGTGGTGCTCATATGGAAAATGATTGCATTCAGCTGTTAACATTCGGTATACCTATTTCTTACTCTTTTAAATTGAACTTTATATTTATTGGTTGATGTATTGTAAAATTGGATAAATATACGGTTGGGTAATGTATGAATAAACTTCGAATGCTATGGGACTCTTTTTTTTAACAGGTTCAAAAATATTGTTGTGCATTGGTCCCGTTAACACCTTTGTATATTTAGTCTTAAAGATTATAATTTATTAAGAGCCCATATTTATATAATGGTAGCAATAATACATTACAATATTTTCGCATGTGGGTAGGTGACCAGTGAAAAGACTTTCACAATGACCCATATTTAAATAAGAGTTGTGATATTTAGACCTAACAATGAGACCTACTAATAGACCTACACCATTCATTGTTTGACAAGTGTCATGCACCTTTTCTCTTTCATCATTTCCCACCAATGAATTTTCAAATGCACCAATCACATTTTTAGGTCTAATTTTAGGTCTAGGTTTTAGGCATACAAATCATTTTTCTTTAAATAATAGTAGCAATCCAATACATTAACACCTTTGTAAATTTAGTGTTAAATATTATAATTTATTAAGAGCCCATATTTAGAATATTTTCGCATGTGGGTAGATGACCAGTGAAAAGATTTTCACAATGAACCATATTTAAATAATAGTAGCAATGACCCGAATCAATGAGTATACTTTAGTAAATATATATGACTATGTACTAAAGGCTAAAGGTAATGACACGATCTTACGGTTTTGGATTTAGAAAATGAAACAAAAAAATGTTTTAAATAGTTAGTGGTTTACGGTTTTTGTTTACGACGTAAAGTTGTCGAAGTTATGTCCTGGATTTGAAGCAACCAATGGTTTATGAGGTTTGAAGGTATAAACTTGAGCATCACTTGAGGGTGAAGCGGCAAATGGTGATTTTGTTTTCTTACCGGCTTTTATTTTAGCTTTTGGCGCTTTTTCCTATTGCTTAAACTTTTTTTTATTTGATCTTAATTCAGTGAACTAGAAATTCAATATAGAATGGAGAGATATAAGGTGAATGCTGATAGCAAGTAGGGAGATGAACAGTTTTAACGAAGTTTCGGAATGCTTTCTGCTCACTCTTTTAAATTGAAAACAAAAGTAGATGAGCACTTAAAGGATGAGGCTGATGTCGATTTGGAAGCTGAAGAAAAGAATGAGGCTAACAGCCAACAAGGTTAGATTTTTTTCACATCTATCTATTGGTGGATTATTTGATTATATCATGCAATATGTAAATGGTTATCTAAATTTAATATGTTTTAGGCATGTTAGTAATGCCACACAATTTGGCAGCTTGGCTGCTTACGAATAATTTTAAGATGTGCTGATTTCCTGCAACCCGTCAACATCACAGGTATCCAGAAAAAAGTTGGAGTAGCTCAAAAACCGTTGTTGCTGATCTTGGCATGAACAATCCTATCAGTCATTGCATGCAAATAATCAACAAACGCAGTTGCCGTTTCAGGGTATGTTAACTTATGCGTGTATGTGGGTCGGTACAATTAGTTTGAACTATATGATATGAGTCTTTAGGGGATAGTGTTTCACGAGATGGTCTTTGGAATTGCTTTTCTTCCTTGATTTTGTAATAAATAAACCAGCGTTGCCTTGACATTGTCCCTGTAAGTTTCGAGTTCATTTCTTTTCATTTTGTTAAACACGACATACATTGTCAACTGTTTCAGATGAGCGTTTATTTTAGAGAACTTTGAACTGCTTATACGCATCCTGTTGGGCAGAAAATTAGTCTCTTCATTCTGGCGCGCCTTTGCTATGTGCGGAAATCACAAGCTATATTGTTTTCAAATACTTTGTTTTAGACAAGGCAAGTAAGATATGCTATTGATGGACTTAAAGCTGACCATTTCATGAAGAGCACCAATTCAAAAGAATTGATAGTAACTTGATGACCATTTTGAATTTCATAACGTGTTGGTGGTTTTATGTGAGATGACCTTTGAAATGCAATTACATTATTAGGCTGCTATGACAGCTCTGGATCGCGTAATAGAGACAGTGTACGCATGCCATTGCTCTCTTTAGTTTCGGTTAATTGCTTACTTTGTATGTCGAATCATAATTTATCTGACATGCCACAATCTCTAATTGGATTCCATAATTTTTAAGTTACATTGTTGCAAGTATCTAAATTGTTTCTGAGCTCATGTCTGTATTAATAACACAAGCAAGCCAATAAAACCAGGCCAAAAACATATACCATAAACATTATACAAACACGCACAAAAATTCGACATGATCAACAAAGCGCTCCCGCCGCAACGCGCGGGTTAACCCGCTCGTTATTTCTACCACCTATAACACAAATTTGCTTATTTTTGAAAACTTAAAATCTTTTAAAAAATAAGTAAAGTTGATTCTTCAAAATACTCGGAGTACATTTTATTTATGAAAATATATGATATTTTTTTAATACTTCTTAAAATAAATAACTTATATAAATCTTAAACTTAACAACTTATCAAAAACACACACTATATTAATTTATATTAACACACGTTTTGTATTTCAAAAAAATGCACGCTTAGAATCACGATTTCGCAAGTATAATTATTTGCCGCTATACATCATCATTTTGCGCAAGTATTTGCTAGGTATCAACGCCATTTTTGTTGAAAACAGCTTTTATACAAGCAGACAACATAATATTTTTTGCCAACTTGATTAGATAACATTGACTTGATCATGTAAGCTAGCAATGGTTTTCCTCCATGACCTATGTGAGATAACTAACACATTTTTTTGATAAAAGAGCATGAACACACATTAAAGTTAATGCTTTCTTAATTTTAGTTAAGTCTACATTCCAAAAAGCACGAAACATCCGGACCCGAACATTTCACCGTATTCGTTCACTCAAAACTCTTGTTAGCCATATTTTTTTTAACACAACTATCATAAGTATAATTAGATTACAAGCTATTTGTAAATGATACAATTGATATAATATCCTATTAGTTGAAGAAAAGATATGTTTGATTAATACTACATGTGATTCCTATAAAGAAACAAAAGATGGGGAAGTAAACACGAGTTTTCTCGCTAGCTCAACAGATGGTGGCTCTCAAACTTTTTTAAAGTATAATTGAATTTTTAGGTTTTTGTATAAAAACACATGAACATCAAATTATATAAACTATGTGATATTTTTTTGAAAAAGAAAGTAAAGTAATTAAATGATTTTAAGTTATTATATTATAAAAGTTTTATCGAATAATATAGTGCCGCAACGTATTATTATTATTATTATTATTATTATTATTATTATTATTTGCAAAAAAAAGTAAAGTAATTAAACATTCTTTAGTAATTATATTATAAAAATTTTAGCAGACAATATATCGCTGCAATTTGCGGACGCGTTATCCACTTATGTTTATGAAATTACCTCATATATGAAATATTTTATATATTTTTATAAAAAAATATATTGTTTAAACAATAAGCACAAAAAGTTAACAATTATATGTTATTTGTAAGGTATCAAGGTCATTTTTTTATAAACACCTTGCAGAATAACATAAAATAAATATATTATATATATTATCTATTATGGAAAAACCAACTTTTTTTTAAAGTGAAAAGTGAAAACTGAATCTATTAAAGAAATAAACTAATACAAGACTGAAAACTTAATTATTATTATCTGTTAGCGGAAACTATTCGATTATTATAATTTCGGAAAGTATATAATCATACAATTTACACGGTTGAAAACTTATGCCGATATAAAATCTCGTTGCTATGCACGAGTACTCGTCTAATTTTGATAAAAAAACGCAAAAAATTAACAACTTATTGAGTTATTTGCATGGTATCAAAGCCATTTGATTAATAATGACTTTGAATCATGCATAATAACATAATATTTGATGTCAACTTGCAAAGCTAATATTGACATGATCATATAAACTAGTAATGGTTTTCCTCCATGACCTATGTGGGATAAGTAACACATATTCTTATGAAAGAGTATGAACACACATTCAAGTTACTGCTTTCTTAATTCTAGTTAAGTCTACATTTCAAAAAGCACGAACTACATGGACCTGAACGTTTCACCTTATTCGTTCGCTCAAAACTTTTGTTAGCTATTACCATCAATGACAATTACCGCAACCGTAAAACAGAGTTTCTTCGTCAAAACATCGTTTATCACAGCTATTACATGTAGTTTTTAATTACAAGCTATTTTTAAAGATACATTTGATATAATATCATGTTAGTTCAAGAAAAGATACGTTTGATTAATAATACATGTGATTCCTATAAAGAAACAAAAGATGTGGAAGTAAACACGAGATTCCACCGGTCGACATTAGAAAAATAATAATGCTAATTTCTTTTTAGTAAGCCTGCCCACTTGCCATAATTTGAAATATCTAAATTTTCACATGTTTAAACTTTATCATGTGTTTTTTATTTCATAATATTGTTTGGTATTGGAATAACATTATCTTATGTTATAGCGCTCCGAAATAATTTGTAAATATCTATGAAAAGACTTGTGTTCTAATGATATTTCATGCATAAAAATATTTTTTAATTGAATAATTGTAGGTTCAAGTAATGCTTATGACATTATGAGATTGATTTGTTGTGTAAATATTTTGAGGTACTCTCCCGTTTCAAAATATAAGGTCTATTTTGATTTTTTGAATTCAATTTTAAATAGTTTTGTTTGTAATATATAAAATATTTGAGGCAAAATATATAAATGGATTGATTTTAAATATATTTTCATTGATATAATTTTCATCAAGTATTATATAATACAAAAAAAATATTTAAGGTAAAAGTTAGATTAAAAAAGTGAAAATGGATTTATATTTTGAGACGGAAAGAATAGTAGTTAAAGAAAAAAAAATGCAAGTATTTGATTGCAAGTCCAATGGGAAGAGATCTAGTGAGAAGGGAAAATAAAATGAGAAGAGTGATAAATATTTTTAGCCACACGTTTCAAATAAAAAATAGAAATTTAAGGGGAGATACATCTGCTTTTGTAGATGCATCTGAAATGTGCGGTTGTGGTTTCTTCTCATCTTTCTCATTTCAATCTTATTTCTCATTTGATCCTTACTCTGGGTAAATATTCTCCTAGCCCTTTGCTAATTTTTTAATAAAATCCGCCATTAAAAAAAAATCCAATGGGTTTCATAAACTATACGTGTCTGTGTTTATAGTTCCAACTCATTTTACCAAACACACACTGATTATGTATACATATGGCATTACATGATTTAAGTTCTCATGTTTAGACAAAGCCCATTATTCATATAATGCCCAAACCATGGACAGGCTCAAAGTCCCCCCATTGCATCATACATTGCCTTAGTTCCACCCTATGTATACCACATGATATATGAAACTAGGGTAAGCAAGCTCTACACATAGAACACACACTTGACAGCCTCCTTAGGCTCCTTCACAAAAACCATTATCTTCACCTTCTTCTACGAGATGAAGACGAAGGTACCACAAAACCCTTCTCTTCACTCTCTTTTATGAGGTAAGACGAATGTACCCGGTCGATGTTAGTGTTACCCAGACAACAAGAACATCTTCCTTCTTACAGGGTTCTTACCGTTTTTTTTTTGAACGGCGGAATGATATAAAACTAGCAAAAGCTAGGAAAATTACAAGGAGTTTATGGTTACAATAGGATTTTTCAACCAATCTACCCAACTAAATCTATACTTAGGGTTTCTAGAAGAAATCCATAAAAAAGCTTGCGAAACAATATTATCCCAAAGTAAACTCTTCTCCGGCAAGGATTGAGAGAAGACCAACTGATTTCGGAAACTCCAAATCGACCAAAGAAGAGTCATTCCCACACCATCAAGGAAAAGCCGAGCTCTACTAGGAATATGCAAGGAGTCTAACCAAGCAAACCACTCCGAAGCATTTTCACAAAGAGGGATATCAAGCTCCCACCAACTAGCTAACAAACCCCATAAAACTTTGGCTAACTCACAACTAAAGAAGATGTGATTCGTCGTTTCAACATCTTCATGGCAAATAGGACATAGAAGAGAATCAACGTCTATACCTTTGCGATCCAAATTGATCCTCGTTGGAAGCCTATTAAGAGAAAGTCTCCACGAAAACGTTGGTTTTTATAGGGACATTCTTATTCCAACGAGTAGCAATAGAACTCCCTTTTAAAGTAGAAGCTTCAACAAGAGAACGCACCGAAGCAACAGTAAAGCCTTTGGAAACATCAGGCGACCAAATCCACGTATCCTTATGATCCGAAAGAGTAATGGACCCAACTAAACTCTTCAAATCAAGAAACTGGGAAGACTCGATACCCCCTCTTGGAGGTCTTCTAAAAACAGAATTCCAGTCGAGAATAAATAAGCGATTAGCAACGCTACAACACTTATCATTATCAAGCGCGTAGACACGAGGAAACTGATCCTTTAAGGGCTGATTACCACACCAAATATCGGTCCAGAAGTTGATAGAAGCGCCATTACCTAGCTTTCTAATACACAAATTAAGGAGATCAATACCATTCTTACTAAGAGAATTAACCAATGCGAGGATACTATTCCATGGACTAAGGCAGGAGCTATACGAATAAGAACCAGAAATACCTCCATGAATACCATGAATATCCTTAATAATAGATGTCCAAAGGCTGTTGGGACTAGTGAGAAAGCGCCACACCCACTTAAAAAGGAGGCCTACATTAAGCGCAAATATACTACCTATGCCAAGACCGCCCCTTTTCTTACTCGCCATGCATTTGTTCCAACTAACCCAAGCCATATGTTTCACGCTTAAGTCCCCTCCAATGAAGAACTTATTACGTAATGACTCCAAGCTATTACAAACAGAAACCGGCATCTTATATAGCGACATATAGTATGTTGGGAGGCTTCCAAGAACCGCTTTTATTAAAGAAACACGCCCTCCCACCGAGAGAAGCCTAGCATTCCACTGAGAAAGCCTAGAAGAAAGTTTATGAACTATGGAGTCCCAATTAGACACCCTAGCCATGTTACAACCTACCGGGACACCAAGGTATTTTAAGGGGAATTTGGCAGCTCCACAACCAAGAATACTCGCCATATCTGAAACATTGTCATCAGAGACTCCAATACCTGATATAGTGCTTTTGTGAATGTTTATTTTTAGCCCAGAGACTAAATAAAAACATCTTAGGACACAAAGCAGATTAAGAGCATTAGAGCAAGACCACTCGCCAATAAAAATAACGTCATCAGCGTAAAGGGTTCTTACCGTTTTACACGAGAAACCAGAGCATCCGACCTCCACCACCCGACTTATTATTGTGTGGAGTTTAGTCCCACATTATTGTTGTGCCGCTAATCTTGCTCGCCCTGTGTGTGGAGTTTAGTCCCATATTATTGAACACAGTTATGTCGTGACCATGTTTTGCATTGTACGTATTACCGTTCTACACGGGAAACCCGAGCCCTTGTGGAGTTACACGAAGTCGTGTACTACCTTAACAAATGATAAATAGCATCAAAACACCATTTGCATTTTTAACATGCTAAAAACACTATTTATTTGAATTTTGATAATAACATCAATACTTATTCATTGGAGATAGATCCAAAGAAAATCAATGATTAGTATATCAATTTCATAAAACAATGAATACTGCTAGATATTTTTGGATATAAATAGGACCTTTTAACTTGTGCAAAACATGGATTATTTTTATAAAAGTCGTGTTCAAGGACTTGTTATTTTGGATATAAATAGGACCTTTTAACATGCAATAAGTTATTTTAGGCAGGACCGGTATTGGTTTTTTGCTTTACGCAATATCAATAATTCAGTATGACAATATGTATGCTAGTCATATGGATTTAGCTTGTCACCAACCACTTTATCTGAGGCTAGTCGTAATGGTGATCCAACCAAAGGTCAATCTAGCCAAAGAGACGTGTCCCCCCCCCCCCCCCCCCCCCCCCCCACCACCACACACACACTTTTTTTTTGCTTGATTCGATCGGCCAGGCGAACTTATGAGTTGCATATGATTTGTTTGTGCGAGTGTTATTTAATAATTTTTTATGGGTATGTTTTTTGTTATGGTCATGGTCGCCTTATTACGAGTACTTAGTCATTCATTTGGTTTTAGAAATAAAAGTTGAGGTGACGCTGACGTGGCATATGCATTTGATCACTTATAGGGTCACCATTATTACCGGTCTAATCTTTACGGTATATTTGTCAAAACTTGTTGATGCTGGAATTAGAGACGAGCTTGTAGATGGAGCATGAATGAGAGCTAAAAAATTAAGTTTATTTTTATAAGCTACGTAAACTATTTGTTTTAAAGAAATTGCAAAAAATATCTTTCCTAAAGTTTTATAAATTTTGACATCTCTTATAATCTTATGTGCCAAACATGCCGTAAGTGTTATGAATTGTTTTTGGCTATGCAAATATATGCTTTTTGTTGATTGTTGCTTTATATCTAAAGCTCGACATGCATATAAAAAAAAGTAAAATAAAGTAACTCTCAATACCGTCTTTCACGGGATATGTGTCTCAATACCATCTTTCACAATGTATGAGGGAGGTTGAGACATAGACAGCCCTATCTCTACCTAAGGTAGAGAGGCTACTTCCGGTTCTATCAAAAGTAAAAAAGGACTTCTGGCCTTCCAATTAGACATACATATAAGTGACCATTATATTTCTATATTCCATGCATCGTTTGTCTTATTTAACTTTAACTTTAACTTGTGTTTTCAATGTTAACTTTTTTTTATGCATTTTTTTTATTTTAATTAGCAATAAATATTTTGTTAATTAGTTGAGTAAAAAAGTATTTTGTATTTTTACATACGTATATGGTTAAAACTTAAAACTCTGAAGTCGAACTAAAGTGATTAATGTTCAGCTATATAAAGAGCTAAAACAGTGAAGTAAAAGTGGCTTTTTTATTGTAGAATTGGTTGATTATAATAATTAGAATAAAGCTAGTTTTTGTGAACGAGAGATGCAACATTTAAAGTCGATTTAAATTTTAGGTATTCACCTTTATTTTTTTCAATTTAAGGTTTTTTCGACATTTTGAAAGACATTATCGGTCATTTTTTTGCTGAATTGGTTGATTAATGTGTATATAGTTATAACTCTGAGCATTTAAAAGTCATTTAGGCTTAAATTATGACTGGTAATCGCTTTCGAAAAGTTGAAAAAACCTTTCATTGCAAAAAAAAAATATATAATTTTAATACCTAAAATTGAAAAAAAGAAAAAGTAGAGTGTCTAAAATTCAAGTTAACTTTAATTGTGATTATGCTATTTGCTCTTCGTTTGACTGATTTTCTTCCACAATTTCTAGAGCAAAGTCAAAAATGAAATAGTCACACTTTTCCTCATCAAGAAATTGAGAAACTATAAAGGCAAATTCACATGACTCAAAATGATCCAAATGCTAAAAGGGAAGATGAGTATGATGCAAAAGTCATTATGGTTGATTCTTGCATGGTAAAAGTTAAACCAAGACAAAATGGTAAAACATGTCCAGTAACACCCAATTTTGAACACCTAGACTCATTCTCTCATTTTGCTATCTATGATCAAGATTTCAGTGAATGCCGAACACTACAAATAATCGATTATCTGTGTCCGGAACACACAATACACATCTGATATACACATGGTCACGGAGAACTACTGTTAGAACAGATTCTATAAAAATAAAATCATGTATAACAGATTTTATAAAAATAAATGGAATGGAAATCCTAAAATTATGCGGAAAAGATAACAGGGTGCATACAAACAACATGCTTGCAGAGGAGACTGGATCGCGAGGCTTTCGCTTTCCTTTAGCCACCAAAAAATCAAAGAACAATGTCCCTATAATATTTCAATATTCATTTCACAGTGATCTTCTTCTCGAAAGCTGAGAAACTGCACATCCTTCGAAGAAGTCCAAAACCGCAGTTTCGAGATCTTCAACCGAGTACTTAATATAGTACTCAGGGTGCTTCCCGTTTTCTATATGAGTCCTAAATCTTCCAAGAAATGATCTGTAAGCGGGAATTACTTTTTCCGATATTGAAATCTGTATCTCTTCACGAAGCTGTGTATCAGGTATCGACCATAATGTTTGCATCTTATGTACTTCCTCAAACATCGAGTTAAAAGACTTAAACCTTTCTCTTAACACATTTCTCGGGACACCAGATGAAAAACTTCCAGTTGCGTGTAGTCCTTCATCTCTTAAACAATACAAAACACCAACCCATGTTGCGCGTTGGTACCTTGTTGAAGCCTGAGTGATCTTAGCCGTAAGTTGTTTTAAAAAAATGTCACCTATCATTTCCCTCAACTCAGGCGACCCTTTAACCTTCTGAACAATATAATGAACGTTGTTCATAAAAAACAAATACGCTAATGCGTTATCTTTATAATGCTTCGATTTCCCATCTAAGTTAAACTGCAGTATCACAATGGTCCAAATTAGATGTACTGCTAATGGTGACTGCCCTTCATGATCACCAAAATCCATATCTGGCATCGTTAAATCATCCGGATACCAAGAATCAGTCACAGGTTTCGACACTATCAACTTACCTAAAGTGTGTTTATAATCCGAAATCAAACTAATATAATTCATAACATATCTAGTCAACGGATGAATTGTGCCACCAGGTACCAAAACCCTAGAAGGTTCTTTAAAAACCGAGTTTTCAAATTCATACAACATCCCTCGAGCAGCCTCAGCTAACCTAGACAATATCTCACTTGCCTGTACCCTAATCGACTCACCCGACTTACTACAGAAAACATCTTCAATATCAGGCAATAAATCTATAAACGTATCATGCAAATCCACAATCTTAAACAGTTTCTCCGGCGACCGACTACTTATACTAATCGCTTCCGCGAAATCAAACAGACTAATCGCAGCTGACTTAACAGTCTCCATAAAGCAAACATCACCAGCATCCTCGTCACCCTCGTAACCTAAATTTCCAAATATTTGTACACATAACCTCTTTTTACTAGCAAATAAAATCCTAACACATATTTTAACAGCTTTTATATACTTCGAAATCTTCGCATTTAACGACTCCCAATCGAGCCGTTGAACATCGTCTAGACTTAACTTCTCAACACCTAACTTTTTAAAGCATGCGTCTAACTTAATCTTCCGTACACCTCCAAACACCTGAACACACTCACGAAAATATCCTGACATCATCATACTCTTAGCTATTAAACGAAGATCGTTAATCTGATCCTTGGATATCACATCAAATTCACATATATTTCTACTAGTTCTGCTTCCGTTAGAGTTAACGGAATCTTCATCAGATTCTGTTAACACGTTAACGGAATCATGTTCGAGAGTAGTAGTGTGTGAGATTAAGATGTTACGAAATTCGTCTTCTAAACGCGCCATGGCGATCTGAATTAACGTGTTGACTTTCGTTGATTGACCGTTATTTTCAGTCATCTTTCCGTTAGTTGACTGTTGGATTAAGTCAACGGCTGATAAGTAGTTATCGATATCGTGACGGCTATCAGAATCGAAGATCATATGAGGCTTACTGGAGTCCCACCGGAGAATGATTTGTTCGGCTTGTTCGAGTGGCGTAAGCTGGTCAGTTTCCGGTGACTTCATAATAAAGGATTATTGAAGGTGAAGAATTTGTTTGTGTGTGTGTTTTAAAGAAGACAAAAATCAAATAGACATAAAGAAAAAAGACTACTTTTTTGTCATATGAAGAAAGTCTTTGCATGTGTTCACATTTACATTGCCACTAACTTTCATATAAAAGTAAAGACTTTTTAGGTAAAGGTTACCAATTTGCTTGCTATCCAGCTAATTACTGGTTAAAAGCGAGCCGAAAATTATGGACAAAACTGAATTCAACTTGTATCATTATTATGTTTGGCACAATGTTGGGGATCAATCGTACACATACTATCTGTCATCCAAAGAAAAAAAGAAAAGGCGGTGTTGCTAATAGAATTTCAAAATTCATAATCAATAGTATTGTAAAATATACATCTAGTAAGTAACATATAGTCTAATATCTATATAATTTAACAATTAAATTTGGAGTTGATAAACATACAAAATAGAGCCAAAGATACAAGAAATGCTGACCTAAACCCTTCCACCTCTAGATTTTCTTAACATTACTCGGTTTTATCTTCTTCCAATTCACCATCATCACTGTGAACTGATCTTAGTTCAGTTACGTCTTTTGTAGAAACATGGGATGGTTTTATGAGCGTCAAAGTATCTTCCTTGTCAAAGTCTTCACTTCCATCGTCAGAGTACGTGTATCTGTCCAATAGAAGAAAATCCAATGATTATTCATAGATGTTCGAGATAACCAAATGACAAAACATTTAATGAATGATAAATGGATATCTGGATCCTATGTAATGGGCTAAGTAGAGGTGGCACAGGCAGTTCGTATTTTAGCACACGTTGAAAAGGGCCGTTTATAGCGGTTGATCCGCAAACATGTTTTTGGCTGTCTACCAATGTGTTCATTAAGAATGTATGATTACAAAGACAATATCATTACAGTAAGCCTGCATTTTTGAACCCGTTTGACCCATTCCCTTTTTGGCTTATTTTTATCCAATTATCCGTTTGAAACAAAATACAACCCAAACCAACTTATTCATAGATAATCAGGTTAATGCTACCACCTCTGTTGTTAGATATTGCCTTAACGAATTACATTGGAAATAAAGTGTAAAGAGCAGAGTGAAGTCTTTTACCGCATCGAATTCTGGGATGGAGCCCACAGAGCACAGATGACACAGAGAAGAGAGAAAGACAGAACGTGCCAAAAGGCAGGAATGATCCAAGCATTTTGCCATCGCTCATTGTATATATCAGTTGACTTGAAATAAAGCTGCAAGAAAGAGATTTTCACTTTGTCAAAAGTTAACTTGTATTATGGTTAAGAACTCAGTTTTACAATCCCCGTAAGATTATTTTTTATGCATGTACTACAAGAAATTTTACCTCGTAGCATATCCAGCCCACTGACACAATAACAGCTACAGCTAAAGCGTTTGTAAATTTCCGGTATATGTCTAGTTTGCCCATCATTCTTTTAGCCTGAGATAAGAAATAAACACATGTGGCAATATATGTTAGTATGTTACTACAGAAAGTGATAACTAATGAACACAATAAGCTCATACGGGACTTATCCTGAACATAATAAGTACCTGGAGCTTATTCAGAGTCGAAGAAAGGGACGTAAATATCCACAGAATGAAGAATGCATCCAAGACTGCCACAGGGAGCGATAAGAATAACATCGCCTTTCCTGAAAGATCACTAACAGCCCCAACATGCTCTACCAGCTCAAGCACTTCAGATGCAAGAAAAAATGTTCCTCCGAGCATGACAACTTTTGAAGTAAGACCACCCAAGGTTGGTCTCACAACACCATATCCCATCGAAACAGTAAGAATAATCAAACGTGAAACGGTGCGTTTAACAGTGCCAAAAGTTACTGCCCATATGGTAGTCCCTGTTGGTCGCACACCACTTTCGTTAAATTCTGCATAATCAAAATACCATAATGCCATCTCGAACATTCCCAATGTTATAACTAACGTTATACAGTTTTGCAGGTGAAGAACCTCTTTCCAGTGTCTTGCATACTGAGAGAACCAGTATATTCCGAGAATTAAAAATGCAAGAGACATGAACCCGTAAAAGTTCAGAAGCGGTGACATTCTACCCGGAAGATAACCACTGGGATTTTTCCATATAGTTTTCCCTGATATAATCATACCATCGAGTCGTGGTTCACAATGCATGAAATACAAATTATACATTCCGGTTTTTGTGATCTGCACAGACCGTGGTTGCATAGTGGTAGTTTCCTCATTGACATCAAATGAAACACCAAATACTTGAGGCCAACCCGGATTTGTTGTGGATAGGCGGTGAATAATTTCCCCTTCCTTACACGCACCCAATTTAGCTAAATCTGCAGTGCAGCAGATAGCTCTTTGGCCTCCGTAGGCTGAGCCACCAATAGTCTCTCGGTCATCCACCTCAAAAAGAATGGCATAAATCATCTCTGTGCTAAAATTTGAAGCCTCTTGAGGCCTTTGAAATTTGATCTCTTCAAACCTAGTTCCAAACAAAAACAGGGTCACATCAGTAATTTTGTATCAAACATCTGCACCTAAAGTCTGAGTAAAGACCATGAAACTGAGTAGCAGCAAATTGAAGGTTAATAAACGCTTAATTTTTATTGCAGAATGTTCAACCTTTATCAGTTATAATATTCTGCATCTACTTTGCCAGTTTCATCTGGACTAAAACCAATTTTATAAAAAAGCAAGTTTGAGTAAAAGAGCTGGCAAGTTAACTCACAAACATGAATCAATAAAGACTAACACACAGAGAGTCAAAGCAAGGCATACAATGCTAAGCTAATCACGATCATTGCATACCAATAAGCTAACATTAGCATGTTGTTTTCATTTCACCACATATCAACAACACTAGTGAATTATGTAAAAGATCAGTTAGATGAGGAACAAAAGTTATTGAATATACACATTGCCAATGGAAAATGGAAAACGCCACATACAAATAATGTCGGTCTTCTTTTAACCTACCTTAAACTTAATTCAAGAAACTTAGTACTTATGAACATCACATACAAACACAAATAGTAAGTTAACATTAACAATGACATTTCACTGCATCAATCCTCAATTTGACTTCAGAAAACATCAACAGCAAACTTTACAAAATCAGTTACATCACGCATAGATAAGTTTTCTATTTAACCATCCTTTAACTCATTTCTATTAACTTGCTACACCTAAAACTAAGCTACACTAAGTCACTAACAGTAGCTAAAATCATACAAAATCAGCTAAATAAAACATAAATTTATCTAATATAAGCATCAATAATATTTCCATGTAACCTACTTAACCACATTTCATCTAACTTACTAACCACTAGCATCTCACACAAACACAAATAAGCTAAAATTAACATATCATGACATCAAATTCACTATACATCAAACAACAAACACTAACAAACTAACTGACAAAATAAGTTAAATAACGAGCATAAATCACCCACTAATAACAATACTCGCATCACATACAAATACAAATAAGCTAACATTAACGTATCATACACATCAATTTTCAGTTTCATTGCAACAACAGCAACCACTAGCTTTTACAGTAACTTACTAATCACACCAAGCATCATACGAATACAAATAAGCTAACATGTAACATATTAAGTTCACAATAGAACATCAACAACGAATAGTACCTAGAATTCTAAAAAATCAGCTAAATACCGAGCATAAAATTACTGAATATAGGCATGAATAAGTTTTCTATAACTTACCTAACCTCATTTTTCACAACAAACAGCAGCTAAATCTCTACTACAAAAATAAGTTAAATAACGAAACATATAAAATACCGAATAAATTTCCTGTTAGCCTACCAAACCTCTTTTACAATAACTAATAAGCTAACATTAACAAATCATATGCTTCAATTTCACTATACAATTATACATCAAAAACTAACACTATAGCTAAAATTATATAAAATCGGTTAAATAAACACTGCCATTGGAGGACTTAGTAGAAGAACCGTTCAAATAAGGTAACATTAACGCATCATCATAAGCTAAAGTTACACAAAATAAACTAGAATTATAGAAAATCCGTGAATAAATATACCGAAGATGAATAAGAATAGGCTAACAATGATAACATATTAAATTTAAGTATACATCAATACCGAATATAGGCGTTCTATTAACCTCATTTTCAGTATCACAAGCCGTAAATTTATACGGATACGAATAAGCTAATAAAATTATAGAAAAGGAGTATATAAAGTAAGTTTTCTGTTTAACCTACCAAGCATCATCATTTTCAGTAACTTAATAATCACTTGCATCACACACATATACGAATATGCATCAACAGCAACAACAGCTAAAGTTAAACAATAAAATAAGCCAAAGTTAAACATCAAAATAAGCTAACATTATACAAAATAAGCTAAAGGTTATACAAAGTAAGCTAAATTTATACAAAATAAGCTAAAGTTATACAAAATAAGCTAAAGTTAAACAACAAAATAATAATAAAAAAAGAAGCTAAAATTATACAAAAGGAGCATATAAAGTAAGTTTTCTACTTAAGCTACCAAACTTCATTTTAGCTAATTTACTAACCACTCGCATCTCATACAAATACGAATAAGCTAAAAATAAGCTAAAGTTATAATAAACAAGCTAAAATTATACAAAATAAGCAGAAATTATATAGTAATAAGTTAAAATAAAATATACCAAATAAAGTCATCGCCATTAGAGGATTTAGTATAATAAGCTAACATTACATAAAATAAGCTAAATTTTTTACAAAATATGCTAAAATTATATAAAAGAAGTTAAATAAGCTACCTAACTTCATTTTAGCTAATTTACTAAAATTATATAAAATGAGTTAAAATAAAAGTATAGTAGTATACCGATAAAGGCATCGCCATTAGAGGATTTAGTAGAATTAGAATAAGCTAACATTATATAAAATAAGCTAAAATTATACAAAATAAGCTAAATAAGCTAAAATTATACAAAATAAGCTAAATAAGCTACCAAACTTCACTTTAGCTAATTTACTAATCACAAGCATCTCATACAAATACGAATAAGCAAACATATCATATGCATCAACAACAACAAACAGCAGCTAAAGTTAAACAACAGAAAAGCTAAAAATAAGCTAAACTTATAATACAAAATAAGCTAAAATTATATAAAATCAGTTAACTTACTTTAAATAAAAGCACCAAATCAGTTATAAGGATACCGAATATAGGCGTTCTATTAACCTCATTTTCAGTAACTTAAGCAGTAAATTTATATGAATACGAATAAGCTAAAGTTATACAAAATAAGCTAAATTTACACAAAATAAGCTAAAACTATATATAAAATTAAGATTGCCGAATATCAACAGCAACAAACAGCAGCTAAAGTTTACAACAAAATAAGCTAAAATTATACTATAAAAAGAGAAGCTAAAATTCTATTAACCTACTTAACCTCATTCTCAGTAACCTATTAATCACACATCCACACGCAGTAGATTTACAAAATAAGCTAAAACTATATAAAATGATCAGTAAAACAAGTTATCTACTTAAGCTACCTAACTTCATTTTAGCTAATTTACTAATCATAAGCTAAAAATAAGCTAAAATTGTATCAAAATCAGTTAACTAACTTTAAATAAAAGCACCGAATCAGTTATAAGGATACCGAATATAGGCGTTCTATTAACCTCATTTTCAGTAACTTAATTATCAGAAGCAGTAAATTTATATGAATACGAATAAGCTAAAGTTATACAAAATAAGCTAAATTTACACAAAATAAGCTAAAAATAAGGTAAAGCTACACAAAATAAGCTAAATTATATAAAATAAGCTAAAATTATACTATAAAAATAAAAGCTAAAATTCTATTAACCTACTTAACCTCATTCTCAGTAACTTATTAATCACACATCCACACGCAGTAGATTTACAAAATAAGCTAAAGTTAAACAACAAAATTATATAAAATGATGAGTAAAATAAGTTATCTACTTAAGCTACCTAACTTCATTTTAGCTAATTTACTAATCATAAGCTAAAAATAAGCTAAAGTTATATAAAATAAGCTAAATTATATAAAATAAGCTAAATAAGTTGAAAATTAAAATATACCGAATAAAAGCATCGCCATTAGAGGATTTAGTAGAATTAGAATCAGAAGGATTTAAGTGAGAGTAAATTTATACGAATACGAATAAGCTAAAGTTACACATAGTAAGCTAAAATTATATATAAAATAAGATTACCGAATATCAACAGCAACAAACAGCAGCTAAAGTTAAACAACATAATAAGCTAAAGTTATACAAGATAAGCTAAACTTACACATGATAAGCTAAAAATAAGCAAAAGTTATACAAAATAAGCTAAAATTATACTAGAAAAATAAGCTAAAAATCTATTAAAAAACTTAAACTCATTCTAAGTAACTTATTAATCACAGGCAGTAAATTTATAGAAACAAAAATAAGCTAAAGTTATACCGAATATAAGCATCGCCATTAGAGGATTTAGTAGAATTAGAATTAAAAGGATTTAAATGAGAGTAATAAATTCCTTCACTGCCTCCGTGAATCACAAACGCATTTCCTTTTTTAGTAAACTTCTTATCTCCTCCTTCATATATATGTACCGATGCATCAATTTTGTATATAAATCTAGTAGCTAATAGAATTATTATAATCGTTAACGCTGTTAATGAGTAGCTGTTGTTAACTAACGGCATTGTGCTGATTTAACGGAACTCAGATCTAAAGGAGTGTTGGTTTAGAGTGTGTGAGTGAGAGAGAGAGATCTGGAGTGAAGAGGAATGTCTAAAAAGTCAAGGTGGATGAACAAAACGGCGTCGCTTAACCATGGTTTAGTTATATGTTGACTAGTGCACCGACTTTGACTTGGGGTGTTTTTTTTAAACCACGGTCCAAAAACCGGACCGGACCGGAAACGGGGGGACGGAGAGACGATTCGGCAAAAAGCTTAGAACGAGACGAGGGACCGAATGTGGTCGGTCCGGTCCAACAGGCTAATTAGCGGTTTTGAATTACGGGACCGAAGAATTAGTCCAAAAGCCGAGACCGTGGACCGGACCGAATGTGGTCGGTCCGGTCCGTTCGGGTTGTATGCTCACCCCTAGTTTAAACTTAGAGGGTGTGTGTTTCCGGCTTATGACTTATCTGGTTTTGTGCTTATGTTTTATAAGCTCATATTTTGTGGCTTATTCTGAAACTTACATAAGTTTAATATGATATAATAAATTTGTTTAAGCTGAAAAGTTTTAAAATAACCCACAAAATGTGAGCTTATGAAACATAAGCCGAAAATCAAATAAGTCATAAGCCGAAACAAACACCCCTTTATATGTGAGCTTAAGAGCTCATTTGATTTTGGCTTATAATTCATGAGCCCTAATTTTCTGGATTATTTTTAGGGTTATGAGTTTATATAAGTTTATCATATCATAACAAACTTATATAATGTCACAATTTTTAAAATAAGCAAAAAAATTTAGGTTAATAAAATATAAACCGAAAAACAAATAAGCTCATAAGTCTCATATAAGCTTAAAAAAAAACACCTCGTTTGATACATTACTGTCAAATTTCCTTCAAATCTTGATTGAAGGACAATGTTTGTTTGGTACAAGGACTTTTCTACGAGGCGCGAGGTTTTATGTAAAAATAAATTGTTACACAAACATTCCCCGTATTTAACTTAGGTTCGTTTTTGAATCGGTAAGTAACTACAAGGACTATTTATGTAATTTTATATTACACAAATAGTTGTCAAATTTAACTTAGGGATTGTGTTTGTAATCCCAATTGTTCATTACATAAACAATTCCTAAACTGAACCTAGGGATTGTTTTTGTAACCGCAAGTAAAAGGAGGGACGTTGTTTGCAAATTTACCGACTTTTTTTTTGCAATAAACGTAAACTAGAAGGTACATTTCTGTAAAATTGTGTTATATGAACAAGGGAGATGATTTGCACACTCCAACTTTTAGTTTGTACACTCAAATATACAAACAATTAAAGCAAACTGTTAAATCTTTTTTACACAATAATTATACAAAACAAGCAAAATTTATATTACAAGTTACAATCAAATATACCGAATAAACTAACATTATATAAAATAAGCTAAAATTCTATTAATCTACTTAACCTCATTCTAAGTAACTTATTAATCACACGATAAATTTATACAAACACGAATAAGCGAAAATTATTTAAAGTTATACAAAATCAGTAAAATAAGTATAAATAAAATATACCGAATAAAAGCATCGCCATTAAAGGATTTAGTAGAATTAGAATCAAAATTAAGATGAGAGTAATAGATTCATCCATTAAGGTTTTTGCTATTTAGGACATTCAAGCTCGTAACAATTAAAGAAGATGCAATTTTTCTTATTCTAGCGTCTAACAATCAAGACAAGAGACAACCTAACAATAATTAACAACTAGGTTTCATAGATCTAAGCAAACACAATGATAATTTAGCTACTCATGGTAAATAAGCAAGCATACACACAAACAATTGAACATGAGGTAGACAGAATGATAATATGGATTAACAAACTTATCTTATGATGTAAAGAAGGGTATGGAACCCCAAAATACTATCAAAGTCGGACTACAACCGAATTAGGATTTGCTCTCCAAAGTTCACCTTTTGCTAGTGACCTTACGTCAGTCGCCCGTCATTGGGTTTCGTTTTGGGCCAAGTCATAAATTTGGGGCCGGCGTCGGCTTATGAAGTGTGAGGCCGTCACGTCTTCAATAGGGGCGTCGTCTGGATTTGTTCCTTAATTGGTGTTATATGGTGTAAATTAAACAAAGGTGATGCCCTCGGAATTACTGCGATGACGTCGTCGAGGCTTGGAACCGAAAATCACTTGAGTCATCGCAGTCTTTTATCAAAATCTTCAACTTAAAATTGTGGTAGCTACTGAGATGGGGACGCCGTCGGTTTAAAAGAACAACGAGTCTTGACTTTGTGCGTTTTTTTCTTCATGTTTTCAAAACTCCTCTTGGGTCAAATATGCTTCATTTCCAACATTTTGCTTCCAAAATACCTAAAATGTGAAAATGAACGATTTTAAGTAATAACGGATATAAATGTGTCAATTTAAGGCTTAAATGACCCCCTAAAAACGTATGTTTTAAATCCTTATCAATAGGGTTACTTCAAATCACGACACAAACAAACTAGTAAACTCAGTATGTTTAGGAGTAAGAGTAGGGTTACTTCAAAAGTCACTACACAAACAACCAGTAACTTCAGTATATTTAGGAGTATGATTACTTATGTTTAGAAGTACCCTTACTCCTACTACCAATTAGGGGTGAGCATTTGACCCGAACGGACCGGACCGACCGGACCGACCACATTCGGTCCGGTCCGCGGTCTCGGCTTTTGGGCTAATTCGGTCCTCGGTCGGTCGGTCAGGATAAAACCGAGCAATTTGGCCTTGTTGGACGGACGAAGGAAGGACGGCGGGAGGCGGACGACCGCATTCGGTCGGTCTCGGTTTTAGAAGATTTTTCTTAGAACTTCGAGTGTCGATGCGATCAGGTTTTGGACCGTGCACACCCCTACTACCAATAATGTCCTCATCAATAACAATATGAGTAGTGATTGGGAGGCCTAAAAGATATGCCAAAACTTATGCCTAAACCTGCGTGGCATCATCTTGATGAAACAGTCGAGGGGGGCCTTTTCCTTGTGTCAAGATAAATTAAGTATGTTTTAGTATGTTTTAGACCATGGTAATTATCCAAATCATTTTCCTAACAATATTACCACTAAACACTTGTCTAACATGTAAAAGTATTTTAAGCAAAAATCTATCGAACATGTAAACAATAACGAGGATGTAAAAGTGGTAAAATCGTAAATCTCAAGATTTAGATTAAATTAGGGATACACTATTCATACGGGGGCTATCCCGTAGCCCTGCCCCTATTTTCAGAGAATATTCCCTTTGTCACCCACTTTTTGATGTACAATAGCAGTTTTTGTGATTTACATTGAGTATTTAAACTGTTTTAAAGCGTTTGGCTTATTAAACTTTATATTCTTGTTCGCATTTTCAGATTTATAGCTTTTTGATATAAACAAAATTATAAAAAAAAAATAATAATAATAATAATAAAGAAATAAAAAATGTAGCTTTACATTATGAATAAAAACATAGCGCATTATTAATAACTTCCTTTGTAAATTAAATAAGGTAACTTTGCATTTTTAATTTCAAAAACTACTACACTAACTATAAGTTTTATGATGAAGAGCCTAGCTAGCCAGCCAGCTAGGTGGGAAAAGATGGTCATGATAGTATTACTTATTTGTCATATTGTTGGGCCTAAGGGTACAAAAATAGATGCTTTTTATTGGGCTCATTTGTTGTTTAACAGGGACTTGCCTTAAATTGACAAAAATGATTTGAAACTAGTAAAAGATCTTTGATAAAGCTTGTGCATGTCTGGTTTCATGTTAGAAAACAGATACAAGTCAGACAATCAAGAACCCCTAGGTTTTATTTAGGCTCATTTTACTTTTTTCTCTTCATTTTCCCCTTTCATCCACATTTTTCATCTACATTTCTCATCTACCCTTTTCATCACTAAGCTTTCCATGGAGTTTGAAAGGTTCAAAGAGCTCGAAAGATTGGGGGAACTTCGTAAGAAACTTAAAGGAGGTGATGATGAAATGGTTGTTGCCTTAGAAGAAAGTGAGTTAGAGGAACTAAAATATCTCTTGGAGCTACTGTTGGAAGCTCTACAAAGTAGCAAAACCAACAAAGAACTTGACAAGCTAGTCTCTTTTGTTCAAGTTGTATTATATTTGGAGAAAAGGGAAGAATAAAATAAAAAATAAAAAAAATCAAATCTTCAGCCTTAATTTTTTTATGCCGAGATGAGGAAGTTTATTAAATAAAAAAAAAGGATCTAAAGAACAAATATTTGATTTTGGGAAGTAACAATGATTTTAATTTTTTTATGATTTTAGCTTTTATCATATAGTTGATGTTTTAATTTAGAGGAAATTAGTGGCGGTGATTAGTATGTGCAAGTGGCGCTTTGCGCGCAGGGTTACTATTTGTGAGGGGCTCCGATTTAGTATATGTCCATTACTTATGGGTTAATGGCATGTAATAGCAACACACTTTTTCATTTGTTCACATAATCACATACGAACCCAAAATAATACCACAATACCCTTCCAACTTTCAAATTTTGTTTCATTATCATACGTTTTAGAGTCATCTCTTGCCTTTGTTAGTCCTTTTGACTAACGACCATTTGTAATTAACTCAAAAATACGTTTTTACCCGTTTTATTACGGTTTCATACGCTTTTATCCGTTTTTATACGTTTTTTTTTTCGTTTTATACGTTTGCGCTTGTTTTTATACGTTTTCATCCGTTTTATCGTTTTTTTTTTTTTTTTTTTTTTTTTACTTTTTATCCGTGTTTATACGTTTTCATATGTTTTTTCCCGTTTCCATACGTAAGAAAACGGATAAAAATGTATAAAAACGGATAAAACGTATGAAACGGATAAAAACGTATAAAAATGGATAAAATTATGAAAGCGTATAATATGATAAGCGTAAAGCATTATAAAGCGGGCCATAAAAACGGATAAAAAGTATGAAAAATTAAGAATACGTATAAAAACGGATAAAACATATGAAAAGGTAAGAAAACGTACCAAAATGGACGAAAACGCATAAAAACGTTTGATAATGTATAAAGCGGAAGCGTTTAACGTATGCGAAAGAAAGCGGCAACAGGATAGCGATGACAAGCGCAGAATAAAGAAAAACATATTTTTGAGTTAATTATAAATGGTTGTTAGTCAAAAGGACTAACGGTGCAAAGAGATGAGTCTAAAACGTATGATAATGAAGTAAATTTTGTAAGTTGGATGAGTATTGTGATATTTTTTGGGGTTCGTATCTCATATGTGAACAAATGAGAAAGTAGTTGATATTATATGCCATTAACCCTTAGTATATAACTATATATACATGTCTAACTTCAATTTTACCACCATTTTTAAATATTATATGAGGGGACCTACGATTTAGTATATGGCGATCAATCATACATGTCTTAGTATATTATGTTTTGAAGTTTCCATAATAGTTAAGTTTTTTATGATTCTGGGACCTCATTCGTAGTTTTGCACCGGCCAACCAAATCAATGGGACGGCTTGTGTTTAAAATTTTATGGGTTTATTGACATTTAATAATGTGTAAAATTTTAAACAACAAGATAAAAACTTCACCCTTTAAAGTGTGGTGAAATATTATTGTGCACTTTAATTTGTAACACCCAATTTATCTATAATCACTCTAGTGTGGAGAAACTAGGTGTTACAATTTCGCATGTGGACAAATAGCGTGAACTATCTTTTGTTACGGTTATAAGTGTGAAAAATCTTTTGAATTTCTAATTTTTTTCACACTTATTAATGTATCTAAATTTTACACATTTTTGAATGTAAATAAATCCGTAATTTTACACACTTTTTAAAAATGTGGAAGAAAAAATGTGTAGATTCAACATCGTTTTTGTAGTGACCAGACCAAAATTCAATACATTGAGAAAATGAACCTCTCGGCACGGTACACGACCATGGTGACCATTGGCTTGATAAACCATTAGTATATTCTGATTTCCGAGTCTTGTTCAAGTTCTGATAATGTAGCATATGGTGTGTGTGCTTATATCTTTGTTAATGTGCTTTCACCTAATAAGTAAGGTAGGTGGTTGTATGTTGTTTCGCTTAGGACTGTACGCACGTCTCATTCACTCGATTGTGTGGTTTCATTACATAGTGAACCATTCGAGATTAAGCCTTCTGGTGTAAATATATCTAATGTAGCATATGGTGATGACAGGTACTTTAATGAAGATGATCCTTATAGTCTTGCTAAGGAACTCTGTAATGACAACTATCAGGTAACTTCCATCAACAGAATCAAGCATACTCTTGCCTTAACTAAGCTAGGTTGAGATTTTACTTTTTTTGTTTCCACTGCAGTTTGATCGGAGTATCTACGACCATATGGTAGCTGCTATTCACTTGGTGGTCAACATTGGTATAACTTTAGCGAATGCTGCTAAATCAAAAGAGGTACGTATATTACAACCTAAATCATTGTTTATTGGTAAAAAGGTAGAGAAATAATTGGTTATGAGTGATCATGCACCTGAATTTAAAAACCCCATATAAAATAGTCTCCGATGTGGCTACTGCATATAGCTGAATTGGCACATTATAGCGATAAAGATAGTAATAATAATATAGAAGCATGTATACCCACGTTAAGAAGACGTCATGTATCACTGCATTTAAACAGAAATACTCACTTGTTGGTGTAAGTGTGCTGATCTTGATGGTAGTGTTATTGTATTTAGTCTTTGGCCGGTTCACTAAGTTATACTATCCTTGTGCTGATTCTCTCTGTAGGCTAAAGAGTTGCTGCAATGCTGTTATCAACAAGCATTTAGCGGAGTATTAATCTTCTCCAAGGCATACAGATCAAAGGAAGACGATAAGTTCATAGATGAAATCGATGAACTTGTCGGTTTGGCATATATGGCAAGTGTGCCATTATTAACCCAACAACATGCAACAGGGATAAGAAGCATCCTAAGAGATCATCTTACGTGGTGGTCTAGTGCTAATAAAATTTGTGACAAAATTGAACCTCCAACTCAGCTAGTTAAAGTATGGGTAGAGGTACGTTAGAAATTAAGCAATATTTTAGGATTTGATACATTTAATTGAAAATCGGCTTCCTTACAATGTTTATTTTGTAACCAGGCACAAGTTAATGATAGTCATAACCTTGAACCTTCGGAAAGAACAATATATCAATTGACATCATCTTGTCCGAGTTTCGGGAATGAAGCACTTTGTATTTTAACTGAGTTGGTACTTTTTTATATTCTCGCTATTTACAAACTGGACTTGTATAATAACCCCTTTCTCAGAAGATGTGACTAATGATATCCTCTGTTCTGTTGTTTAGGAACATCAAGAGTATAGGAAACTGGATGTTCAATATCCAGAATTAAGTGAGCAAATGCTAAAGATTCTTGACCAAATTCTTACCGCAGATCTTCTAAGTACAAGACACACCTTGTGGTACTGTAGTCGTCTCTTTACAGAGGCAAGGAATTCGCGATTACGTGGAATTGAATTTTTGTCTGAGTGTAAAGCATATTTGTCGGAAGTAATATCGAAAATGGTGAGTAAAGAATCACAGTAACTTTTTTGTAAGCTCTTACTATACCTGTTTAGAAATGATATCTTATATGGAGATCTCTTTATATACTTATGAAATGACACACATATTGTACCAGAGTATTTTGTACAAGGAGAAATGGAGTGAAGCGCGAAATGAAACATAGGCAAAGATCCAAACTGAGTTAGCGAAAGCTTACTCTATGCGTGCATTGTGCACACAAGAGACAGATCCGCATTCAAAGGTATCGATCACATGCATTTTCATTCATTTATCTTTTTCATTCATTAATGATTCGGATTCCGAGTGTTGTGGATTAAGAAACCCTTGGGATAAAGTAGTTTATGGCTCTACACCTTTGGAGCTATATAAAATATAATTAACAAAACAAAGAAAAACAGAGTCTTATATTTAATATGTGTTTGTGATGCAGTAGTTGTAGTTGTTAGTGGTAGCGGCCGTTTGTTTTAAGGAAGTGTTTAGTTGGTAACTTTGGTGTATCTGAAATTATAAAGTTAAAGCTTCATTTATTAAGAGCTATGATTGTCTTTAGGTTGTTTGGGTTTTAATATAGTAGGTATAAAAACATTTTCGAGTGTTTGTATAGGAGCAGATTAGCAGACCACTTGGTACTTATGGTTATATGTTTTCTTGAGAGTTGCTTAGAGCTCACGGTGTGATAACACCATAGTCGTGAAACCGTGTTGCCATACACCTAGAATAACACACTGAATCCATTCTTACCCATTTCCACTGAAATCTGGACCCACTAAAGCACACATATACACAAGCCCTTTACAGCATTCGTGGGGAAACACTGACTATAACGTTGATGGGGTATGGTAAATGATGTTTAGGATTTGCTTATTTCTTAGCTTATTGCAGAATAAATTGTTTTCTACTTTTCCAAGAAATAAGAGAAGTACATACACTTAGCGTAGTCAGTACCTACATAAGCTTAGCAATGAAAGATCGAGACATACCTTTGTGCAATTGAAAACCTTTTACATGCAGTAGAAGCTTCTAAATATTTGAGATCTCTTGAGGCAAGTTCCAAGGGCGACTGTAATGGCTTATGCATACAGGTTTATGCTGAAACCGACTTAGAGAGTGTACACCATAGAAATACTCCGTATTAAGTTGTGTAATAGTTAAATAGATCAATTTACCCAAATATGTAGCTGAAATCAATCAACTAAGTATCATTCATCTAATTAATGACTGTACTATTACAACTACTTAAAAGAAACAGCATTAATGATTCGGATTCTGAGTGTTGTGATATAAGCCAATTTGGATTTTCTTTGATGGATTCCCTTTGGCAGAGTTCTCCTTCCTCCCAAAGCGTGGATTCTCTTTGAAGGCCAAAAGTTAGTTATAACTTTTGGCAGGAAAATCTGTTACTTCTTCTTTTTCTTTGTATAAATACTCATTTTCATTTCACTTGTAATTCATTCATGAAAAGATTTGTAATAATTCTCTCTCTCAATTCCATTACAATCCTAGTGAATCATTTGATTTCAAATACGGTTTCATTTCTTCTTATGTGATTCCATGTTTGTTTTCATCAACAACTACATTTCATAAGCGATTTACGGTTGTTTACTATAAGGTACATATCAAGTGGTTTCAGAGCCCTTTCTTGGCACCAAGATAATTTTCAAGATTGTTAAACCGACATTCTTGATTTCGGTTATCTTCTCAGGTATAATTCCGACAAGAACAAGATTTTCGGCAAAGAAATTAGTCACCACTAATTTCACCTATTCTATTACATCAGATTAGTGCCAAACATGCATGCGGTCACAAGGCTAGCCATTAGTGGTTAAATTCTCTAGCCTTGAACAAAAGGCGTCGAAGCATTTGGTTTGGGTAATCAAGAATAGGACCAGTAGTTGTTATTCCATTGTAGATGATCAATAACATTCTTGGTGAGATGGTGAATACAAGAACCACAGTTAATAATCAAGATTCTTCAATGGAATCACTCCAACATTTATTAGTGATTTGCAAGAACTATGGCAGATTTGATGGTGAAATGCAAAGAATGAGGAATGGTGAAGGTACATTGCAGGAATTATGGTAACAATGGTAGAAATGGTGGTCAGATAACTACACAATATGGTAGGTTGTCTAAATTTGAGTTTCCAAGATTCAATGGGGATGATGTGAAGGGTTGGATCTTTCGATGTAGGCAGTTCTTTTGTCTTGATAATGTAGATGATGAGTTGAAAGTGGGAATTGCTGCAATGCATGTGCATGACAAGGCATTGGTGTGGCATCAACAGTTCATTAAGCGATTTGGTGAGAACAGTTCTTGGGAGGTGTATGAGAAACAAGCCTTGCAAAGATTTGGTTCATGTTTTGAAGATCCAATGATGGATTTGAAGAACTTGAAACAAAGCTGGTAGTGTCAACAATATCAAGATTTGTTTGAAGAATGGTGAATAAGGTGGAGTTGAGTGAAGAATATGCCATTAGTTTGTTCATTGGAGGGTTGAAGGATGAAATTGGGATGCCCATAAGAATGTTTAAGTTGTCAACATTGATGGATGCGTATAGCGGGCCAAACAAAAAGCCACTAATCGCGCATATTAAAAATAAGGTATAATTTCCAATCTTCTATGAGATCTGTTGCTACTGGTTATGACAATAAGGATAGGGGTATTCTACCAAAACCAGTTAATAGACCTATGGCTTTGCCTGCACCCACAAGAACACCATATGGTGAGAATAGACCTTTTAAGAGGTTGACTCAAAAAGAATTGGAAGATAAGAGGGCTAAGAATCTTTGTTTTCTTGTGATCAAAGTATGTGCACGGACACAAATGTAGTGGTCAATTGCATTCATTAGAAGTGGTGTTAGATGAGGAAATGAGTACGTGGAAGAAAATTGGCTAATGATGAAATGGGTCATTTGGGAATTATGATCGGACTTTTGAAATTGATCATAATAATGAAATGGTGGCTCAAATCTCATTGAATGCACTCACTGGCGTGTACAATTATCAGACAATGAGGGTTAAGGGTATGGTAGGCAAACAAGGGGTGCATGTGCTTGTGGATTGTGGAAGTACACATAACTTCATTGATTTCTTGTTAAAAGTTGGGTTGTAAGACTAAAACTATGTGTCCTTTGCAAGTGTATGTGGCTAATGGTCAAGCTATGACCAGTACCTTGATGTGTTGTGGTTTGTCTCTGACCATGGGAGAAGACACTTACATGATTCTGCTATGGTATTACCTTTGGGAGGTTGTGAAGTAGTGTTGGGAATCAGTGGTTTGTCTACTTTGGGAGAAATGGTGTGCAATTTTGAAAAATTAACCATGAGGTTTTATGTGGGCAATAAGAAAGTAAATGCTAGCTAGGGGTTCTCAACAGGCTACACTTGTGGATGCAACCTAAACAGAATAGTGCTATGTTGAATTCTATGACTTTGTGTTATCGTCACGTATCATTTTGTAGTATGGTAGGGACAAGTATGATTGAGTCACAGAAGATTGAGAAAATTTTGGGTGAATTTAAAGGTGTGTTTGAAATTCCCCTGGGTTTACCACCAAAAAGATCACATGATCATCATATTCCTCTTATGCCAAACACTCCTCAGTTAACATCGGACCTTATAGGCATCCTCCAAGCCAAGGATGCCATTGAACAGATGGTTCAAGAGTTATGGATCTTTGGTGTTATAGGATCTAGTGAGTTCTTTCTCCTCTTCTATAGTCATGGTTAAAAAGAAGGATGGCAGTTGGAGAATGTGTGTTGACTATAGACAATTGAATAAGAACAACATCAAGACAAATTCCCATTCCTATGATAGAAGAATTGATAGATGAATTACATGGGTCAGTGGTGTTTTCAAAGCTTGATCTAAGGTGCAGGTATCACCATCGAGAATGAAGGAGGAGACATTCATAAGGCGCATTGAGAACTCATGATGGCCATTATGAGTTTTTAGTGATGCCTTTTGGACTCACAAATGCTCCTTCCACATTTCAATCACTCATGAATGAGATCTTTAAACCCTTCTTGAGGAAGTTCACATTGGTTTTCTTTGATGATATCTTGGTTTATAGCAAGTCAATTGAAGAACACATTGTACACCTTCAAATGATTTTGCAAACTATCTTGCTCACACCTTGTTTGCAAAGAAGCAAGTGTACTTTTGATTATCTCGGGTGGAGTATTTGGGTCATATCATTCTTGATAAAGGGTTGCAGATCCTTCTAAGATTGAGGCTATGAAAGATTGGCCTACACCCAAGAATGTGAAGCAATGAGAGGATTTTGGGCCTCACAGGCTATTATAGGAGGTTCATTAAGGGGTATGGAATAATCAGCAAGCCATTAATTGCCTTATTGAAGAAGAACTCTTTTGAATAGTGCGAGATAGCTCAAGAAGCTTTGGCTGATTGAAGTTAGCCATGATACAAGCACCAGTGTTGGGGTTGCAAATTTTGAGAAAGAAAGATTCCTTGTGGAAGCGTGCATGTGGGCGGTATTGGTCTTGTATTGTTGCAAGATGGTCATCCATTGGCATACACGAGTAAGGCTTTATCTCTCAGGACATCAAGCTTTGTCACTTATGAAAAGAGATTTTTAAATTTATTATTATAGCATTGGAGAAGTGGAAAGGTTACTTAATGGGTAGACATTTTAAGATAAAGACTGACCACTTCAGCCTCAAATACTTGTTGGATCAAAGGCTTACTACTCCTTTCCAAGTTAAATGGTTGCCTAAATTGCTTGGGTATGATTATGAAATTGTCTATAAGAAGGGTAGTGAAAATGTGGTAGCTGATGCTTTGTCTAGGAAAGAAATCACGGGGGTCAATTATTGGCAATGATAGCTACTAATGTGACTCTTGAACTTCTCAAAAATTGAAGAAAGTTGGGTGGTGATGAAGTTGGCCAAATTAATAAGCGGTTTGAAGATCCTAATTTTGATCATCAAAGTACAATTGGACTAATGGCCGATTAAGAAGGAAAGGTAGATTGGTGGTAGGAAGTAATGATGTACTGAGAAAGAAAATCTTCTCAGGATTCACAATGATTCGGTGGGTGGGCATTACGGGGTTCAAGTATTTGTCTTGAGAGAAGATGAGTTCTATTTGTTATTGGAAGGGAATGAGAAAAGTGGTTAAGCAATGGATCAGGGAATGTGATGTGTGTCAGAGGCAAAAGCGATCTCGATTGCCTATCCGGACTTTACAGCCTTGCCCATACCGGTTAGAGTATGGAGTGATATATCAATGGACTTTGTGGAAGGGTGCAAAGTCTCATGGGAAGAGTATTTATATTGGTGGTGGTGGGCGGGGCTCAGTAAGTATGCTCATTTTGTTTCCCTTGACACCCTTTCCAGCTGCACAAGTAGCACAAGTGTTCTTAGATAACATCTACAAGTTACATGGTTTGCCAAATACCATTGTAAGTGACAGAGATAAAGTGTTCTCGGTGCTTTTGGCAATCATTGTTCAAGGCTTTGAAAGTTAAACTACAAATGTCAAACACCATCCACAATCGGATGGACAAAGCTGAGTGGTGAATGGTGTGCGGAGTGTTACCTCGGATGTATATGCATTGAAAAACCAAAAGAGTGAACCTGATGGCTTTCAATGGCAAAGTTTTGGTATAACACAAATTTCCACACTGCTATCCAAACTACTCCATTTGAAGTGTTATATGGTCAAACACCACCCATCCACATGCCTTATTTGCACTGTGAAATGCAGTTGAGGCGTGGATAGAACAATGCAATCAAAGAGCAATTGGTTAACATTCTTAAATTTCATACGAAGAGAGCACAAGGCGGGATGAAAAGTTTGGGATAAACCGTGATAGGAATTTTGAAGAAGGTGTGTGGGTCTATTTGAAGCTGCAGCCATACGGGCAAGTGACAGTAGACAAAGTCCCTATAACAAACTCTCAGCTAAGTACTATGGTCCTTTCAAGATTATAGAGAAAATTGGCAATGTGGCTTATAAATTGCTGCTTCAAGTGGTACTCAAATTCATGATTATTCCATGTGTCCCAACTTAAGCTTTAGGGATGGTTGATAAGCACGGAACTCTTCCTATGTGTGATAATGAAGGACTCCTATCGGTGTTTCCGGTGAAAATCACGGGCCGAGGAGATTGGGAAGGTTGGTAATAGAGGCTGCTTTTTATGTGTTGAGTACAGTGGTCAAATGTGAGGAAAGATGCAACTTGAACTTTATCTTTATTGAAGAAGTATCACGGTTTGATCAAGAGAAACAACGAAGGTGCTATTTGACTGGAGAAGTCAAATGTTAAGGGGAAGGAATTTGATATAAGCCAATTTGGATTCTGCTGATGGATTCCACTTGAGTTCTCCTTCCTCCCAACTGTGGATTCTCTGAGAGGCCAAAAGTTAGTTATAACTTTTGGCGGAAAAATCTGTTACTTCTTCTTTTTCTTTGTATAAATACTCATTTCCATTTCACTTGTAATTCATTCATGAAAAGATTTGTAATAATTCTCTCTCTCAATTCCATTACAATCCTAGTGAATCATTTGATTTCAAATACGGTTTCATTTCTTCTTATGTGATTCCCTGTTTGTTTTCATCAACAACTACATTTCATAACTGATTTCTGGTTGTTTACTATCTGGTACATATCATGTTGTGGATTAAGAAACCCTTGGGATAAAGTAGTTTATGAGTCTACACCTTTGGAGCAAAGTTATAAATGTTTATAAGAGTTATTTAACTAACACATAAATATCTTTTCCATGTTAATTAACTCTCATCTTCTACTTCTTCTGGTGTACACAGAGTCTAATGGAAGATATTGAAGATCTTTGTCAAGTTTTGGTGTCTGGAACACCGTGTGTACAATGGATCTTAGCTTGCTATATTCCGTGTATGATTTGTTAGCACTCAAGGTTTGTTCATTTTGGTCTTTGTTTATATTTATGCATGTCTGGTTGTTATGATGGTACCTCTTTATAAATGGGCCTATTAAATACAGGGGAATACGCATCTTCATTCTAGAATATATGAGAAGATGCTAAACTGCTCTAAACTGAAGAATGACGGTTTGAAGGATTTATGCATCACCCTTTGGAAGTCACGCAGAATATCTCATGATATATGCGGCGCTCCTATATGTGGTGATTTTCTCACCAGATTGTCAAATCAAGATGAATCATGGTCTCGTGTGGACTTCTGGACAAGTATCATGGAAGAAATACATGCAGCTGGGTTCAAGCATAAATTAGCTATTGATATAAATATCCAACAAATGAAGAAAATGGCCAATGATCTCTTAGAAACAGTAAGAACCTTATATTTATATTTCTTAATTTCTTTTGCTGGATTTATGATTTTAGTTTGTACACATGCTAACGTTTCATCCACCATCTTATAATAGGATGCTTCAGACCACAATCTATTCGTGGTTGGTCATATGTATTATGACCTTGCGGAAACACTAATAGGAAACGGGTCAATCATTGAGGTAAATATCATATTCTTGATTTCTGTATTTTTAAAGTTAACAAGCCTAGCTTAGATTTCCGCAAGGTTTCCTTTTAGGCTAGTTATATAGGTTAACCGGAAATGACACTAGATTTTACATCTAGATTCCTGAAATCGTGCTCCACTGAATTCTTGTATTCTTTGTAACATGTAATTTTGATACAGCACAAACTACATTTATACACCTTCACTTCATTCACTCATATATTTATTAAACAGCTATGGCATGAGCAAAATGCTTCATCAGTTTAGCTGCTTCCACACCTTTTAGTATCTATAAATATACTGCATTTGTTGAATAACCTTGCAACAAACCTTAAAATCGAACACAGAAAACTAGATCTTTAGTTATCGAACACAAGCAGCAACCCTCGAACCAATACCTGTTGGGTAATCAACGGAGAATTAAACAGAAGACTACAAAGACCGGAAAGCTTCAAGTTTATTACTCAATCACAATCGGTACAGGAATAAATAAGATGTGTAAACAAGACCTCACCCCCTCTCCTCCTTTTATAGAGAAGACGGGGTCGCTATCCATGTCCAATCTGACTTGGGACTCTCCTAGACTATCGGCTAAATACACCCTAACCGACCTAGACACATCCTAACAAAGCAATATGTTTATGTGCCTTCCAAGGCAAGTAATGCTTACAAAAGAAACGCCACCTACTACTAAGGGAAGACATAGTGACTCCTATATTAACAAGATATAACTCTATGTTCACCTTTTTGTTTGCCAATATATAACATGAAGAGTGAAAAGAGAATACGTAATTCATATATTTTATCGGCCTCTTTTGACATTTAAACCTATGATCACATATCTTCCATAACACACTCCGTTTACCAAAAAACAAATATTGATATAGTCACTTCCCTTTGATCGCTTTGTTGTCAGATAGAACTTAATCCATATTTTAATATTTTCTAATAAGGCCTCTTTTGTGTTTAGGCTATGATTTTTGCAAAGGAAGCCTTTCGGCTACGTGCTAAACTTCTCGAGAAAATGTTTATCATCCCCGAATATTATCTCGTTAAAGATATTAGTTTTGACAAGAGCAAAGAACTTCACGAGACCTTCAAAGTGTGCCCGGAGGTGGCAACAGAAGTTTGGCCACATGTTGAGGGTTCAAGTAACTTAAGAAACACCATTATAACTCCTTGGAATATACTCCAGAACTACTTAGAAAGCAGTCTGCTGGTGCAATTCTTATCCATATGTGTTTACAGATTTTCCAACGTTTATCTTTATTTTGTTAAAACTTAAAACCGTGGTTGATGTTATACAGTGTGGACAGCTGGAAGAAAATGTAGACGCGGCCAATCAGTATTTAATAGGTGGGAAGAACATTTCTCTAATGCATGATTTAAGGATTTTCAAGATTCGTTTATGCTGATACTTTTTAGTCAAAATCACGGATGTTTCTATTATCAATTCTTCTATGCTGATACTTTTTAGTCAAAATCACGGATGTTCTATTATCAATTCTAATAGAATATTATCAGTTTATTTGGAACATTTTTGTCACCAATTGCTTGAGAGAGTGTTTAGATATGCTTTGGTTGCATGAGGTTATGATAATTATTTTTTGTAGTGCATATCGGTTATTTTGCCAAATTTGAGTTGTCTAATAAATACTCTCTAATAAATAAACTACCGTTAATGAAAGATAACTAACATTATATTATTGTTGCAATATACTGAAGAGGACCTTGACACTTGCGTGTCAAAACTTGTGGATGAGCTTCCAGCTGGTGTGCCATTAATTTGTGTAAGTCTACTTGGTGAAGACTCAAACTTGCTCAAAAATCTGTTGTCCCCAAGTCCCACACACGTGTGGCTTCAGATATCTCGTTTATGCCAGAATAAGAAACCTGAAGTCTACATCCTGCCCATCGAATTCTCCATTAAAGGTAGCTCTCGTTTTACAAATGAACATTACAGTCGTGCATTTAGAGTACGTATTCTAACAATTAAAACAAACTTTACAACAGACGCGCCTCCTTCTTTAGAGCCTGGTTATACTCTTCCAATCACCAAAGGGAAGAATGTAGTTGACCAGGTAGCACCCATATATATACAACTCAATTATGAGAATGAGGGAGCGTATTTCCAATAATGAGATTAAAGAAAAATTTATGAGATGGGAAAGGATACTTGATTCATGTCTCTCTGAAGTTCTAAGGTAAGATTAAGCTATAACCATAACTTATTTTTTTCTATAAGGCAAAATTATTATAACGAAATAAGAACAAAGTGTAGGACCAGAATATAAATGATCAGAATGGCAACAAAACCTCCTTGCTAGCTGCTACCTCCCACCAGACCCACACAGCCAAACATCCTCGATATGCAGCAACAGCGACAGCCAAACACCATGGATAGACAACATAAATCATGTAGCCTCATTATTCACTGAACCACATATAAATTCCAAATTTTCTAGATCTGGAAATCCACTTATATGCCTTTAGTTGGATGTCTTCAAAACCTTTAGCAGTTATCACTTTTGCTAAGCTCCATTTCCATACGTCCTTAGCATCTTGTTTTAGACTAATGTGCCTCATGATCTTTCATAGCCCTTCCCCGAGAAGACCTCACCCAGTCCCAAACCCACTCCTACTGATGACGTATAGTGCGGTCATTGGTCATAAAACATTCTGATCCACTACTTGCAAGCCCAGTCTGACGAAGCTGGGCCAATGTCCATCTGGCGTTTGGGCTCACGAAAACCCAAGCCCATATCTATTTACGGAATAGATATCCGATATCTTCTAAAATAAGAAGATAATCATTCCCAACCGACTTAGGCGGGATACGCCGAAGGTTGGGAACACGGAACCAACAAGGATTCGTGCGTATATAAAGGGAATTATATCCTCGTTTAAGATGCGATCTCATAACCCTAAAACTCCTTAAACCCTAAACCGATTACTCACTCTCACGGAGGATAATGCGTGGGAGACAATCCCTCGGTAAGCCTAACGGTGTTTCTTGTCTCTTAGTGCGCAGGTCTCAAGCAAGCAATTCTCAATTGGTACGAGAAGCAGCTCCAAATCGAGCGTCCAACTTTTGTATCAACAAGTGGCGTCATCCGTGGGACCCTACACTAAGAACCAACACTAGAATGACAAAGCACGTGTCGGAATCGATCGCAGTCGGATCTCATGGGGAAGAAGTCGCGAGTGGATTGACCCTAAGCATACCTCTGGGACAACCGGTATTTGCTAAAATAAGGGATCGGTCAAGATTTGATCTTCCCTCTGGTGGAACCGCACTCGGGAACAACCCAAGCCACTACAACCACCCGCAGTGGAGTAGACCCCCGCTAGCAGCACCACCTTTACTACTCCCTTCCAATCAGTCTTGAAGCCGACTGACAAAGGTACAGAGGCACTGGCGGGATAAGGGTAGCAATGGGAAACAAAGCGCACTCACCCTCGGGGAGTCGCGCGGAATTAGCACCGAGTTTTAGTTATCCCAAAACTACTGAAACATTAGCGCCCTCATGCAAGAGGAAGAAAGAAGAGATCAGTCGGAACTTGAAAGCCCGACTCAACCGATTCGACTGATCTGAAACTTCTCCCTGCGCCATCGAAAGAAAAGCGGGGAGAGATATGCACCCCCCATTCAACGAGAATAGGGAGGAGAATTGAGGATGATGAGACATCTCACTCGCAAAGACTTGAGTGATAGTGAAAGAAGAGCGGCGTACCGGTGTCTACACTAGATTGGGTAGCCGTAAAATACGCGCTGTGGGCTGGTAAGCACTCCCCAAGTGAAAGTCCTTGGATCCGGACTCACGAGTCGACTCGAGGGCGGCCAAATGCGCAAAGCCGTAAGAAGGAAAATTCATCTTCGATAATTCCTCGGACAACGAGGGCGTGACCTGAGGACATTGGAAGTCTAGAAGCAGACGCGATAACCAAGAGGAAGACATGTCTCTCCCGTGGCGCCGTCAGAAAGTGGATGCGTTCACCAAACGCATTAGTGATTTCTCGAGAACAAGAAGAGGCGATGCCTACAAATGTCAAGACCTATGATGGAGCAGTGATCCCGACGATCACCTAAAATCTTCGAATCGGCCGACCATTGAGAAGCTGGCCACAACCGGTATGGTGCCACATGTTTAATTCCACCACTGGTAGGAAGCGGCGAGTTGTTCAACAAACTCCCATGAAGGAGCGTAAATGGTTTTGAAGAGTTGAGAAAGGCGTTCCGCCTAAATTTTACTCAACGGAAAAGTGCGCTAAAATCTGTCGAACTCGCCGGTAAAGCGAAACCAAGGAGAATCTACGAGCGCATTCATGGAACGTTATAAAGATGAATGCATGCAAGTTAAAGCATGTCCTGAAGTACTAAAGATCTCTGGCTTCATGAATGGGATTAATAATCCAGAACTCATCAAGAGATTGAACGACAAGATCCCTGAGACTTTTGATGAACTCATGAAGCGCTCTCGATCTTTTGTCCAGGGGGAAGCCGCCGCGGCAGATAGCAAAAAGAACCACTCGAGTTACGGTCACAGAACAACCGGGAGACAATCCAACGACGAAGTAATAACCGTATAGGAACTATCGCAGGCCGGAGGCGAGACAGAGATAATGAGGTATACTCCCTGATCAAAACACCAAAGGAAATACTCGCAATGGAGGTGCGAATTTCCCAAGACCACCGCAGAATCGTACACCGGAGGATGGCGATGGGAATGAATCTTTGTGACTACCACGCACAAAAGGGTCACACCACTAGCGAGTGTGTCAGTGCGCCAATTCATCGACAAGATGGTCAAGGAGGGCAGACTAGACCACTTAGTTAAAAACATTAAAGAGGGAAGAGATAAACAAAAGAATGGAAGCAAGAAGGAGACACCCAAAGATAAGGCCGAAACAATCTACATGATCTGAGGCGTGGCAGCGAACCACTAGACAAAAGGTCGGCGGAGTTTTCCCGGAAGCGAAATCTCCTTCCCTACTTTAGCTGCGGACAACGCGGCAGTGAGCCTCACCATTGAAATTAGCGCGGGTGGTCACGACATACACCGCATGTACATCGATGGTGGGGCATCGGCAAATATCATGTATGCGAGCATTGCTTTAAAGACTACGACACGAAATACGTAGTCGGTTAAATCCGGTCAACCACAAAGGCACTCCGCAGGTTTCACGGGTGAAAAGATATGGCCCATGGGGCAAGCTGCGATTACTAGTCGGGCGTCGGCGAGAGCACTCTACGACAACTGGATGGATTTCATGGTGATCAAATCCCCTCGTCATACAATGGCATTATTGGGAGACACGGGATATCGGCCATGCGCGCGGTGCCATCAACGGCGCCAAGCGGGATGCTTAAATTCCCAGTAGAAGGAGGCATTGTTACTCTTTACAATGCCACGGTACCAAGCGAGAGAATGTAACGCGGTTACATGCGAAATGGAACCAATCCCGAAACAGTCTTGGCCAAAGTCCCCAACTTGAAGGTCGCAATTCACCCGAATACCTGAGCAGGAAATAATCATTGGAGGGTCATTGTGGGACAACGGCAAAGCGGTGTGTCGCCGCTCCTACAAAAGAACGTGGATATTTTCGCGTGGGAACCAAAACACATGACCGAGTACCACGTTCGATCCGCAGCATAAACTTAGAATCCGACAAGGATACTCACCGATCATTGCGAAGAAGCGTGGCCAAGCCCGAGAGGGCGCGAGGCAATTCCGGCAGAGGTCTGAAATTGGTAATCGCGGGAATTATGCGTGAAGTCTATTACCACGGCCGGCTTTCTAATCGGTAATGGTCAAAAGCGATGGTAATGGCGAATGTGTGTAGACTTCACCGACCTTAACAAAGCATGCCCGGGGCTGCTATCCATTACCGAGATAGGCGGAAAATAGAGTCCTTGTGCGGATACCCGTTGAAGTGTTTTCTTGGCGCGTAAAGGGATATCACGAGATACAAATGGCTAAAGAAGACGCGAGGAAAAGACAGTTTCCACACAAGCGGCGTTCTTGTTACACAAAAATGCCATTTGGCTTGAAGAATCTGGTGCCACCTATCGTGACATTGGTAGACAATGCCTTTGAAAAACAAAGGTGGGGCGAACACGGAAGTCTATGTGGATGACACGGTCATAAAAGCCATCTTGAAGTTGAGCTTGTGCGCGACATAGAAGAAACATTCAAGACTCTCTACGAGATCAACATGAAGCTAAATCTAAGAAATGCACCTTAGCGCTACTCTTGAAGGCATGTTCTTAGGGTACTGATAGAACCTCGAGGGCATAAAACCTTGTCGAGAAAGACAAAGCGGTAATAGAACTTCCCTCACCACGCGGCTGAAGGAAGTCCAATCCCTCAACGGAAAGCGCAAGCCTCAATGGTTCTGTCTAAATCGCCAGAAAAGTCATTGCCTCTTTTCAAAACACTCAAAAGTGTATAAAAAGGGTGACTTTCGGTGGGCGGCAGGCGGAAGAAGCCTTCACTACACGCAAACAGCATCTAGCAACGCTCCCAACACTCGTGGCACCCGACCGGAGAAGAACTGATCATGTATTTATCGCCGGCAACTCATGGGGCGGTCGGTAATGATGCTATTATGAATAGGGACTCAGTGCAAACCCTATCTATTTTGTCAACAAAGCTCAAAAGACGGAGATGAACTACTGATGCCATGGAAAAGTTGGTCTTGGCACTAGTGTTTGCCTGGCGAGCTTGCGCCCGCATACTTCCAAAGCGCGCAATAGCGGTAATCACGATCAAGCCATCAAGCGGATCATCTCCAAACCCGATCGCCGTCGACTCGAAGTGGAGTGTGTTGCTAGGCGAACATAACATCTCTTACGGACCACGTCGCAATAAAGGGGCGAGGTTACGCGGACTTCATCATCGAGAAGCGGATCACGGACGAAGTACCTACACCAGCGAGAAGGAACTACAAGATCCATGGATTTTGTTTCTGAGCCAGGTCCTCATGCGTGGGCGGTCGAGAGCTGGCCTTATTCTCACAAACCCGGAGGGAATGGAATTCACTTACGCCGCCGTTTTGAATTTACCGCGACAAACAATGGCCGAATATGAAGCTCTAATCATTGGACTACGCATTGCGGCTCGAATGGGTGTATGCGTAACTTGGAAGCAAATATGGACTCCCGGCTAGTGGCCAACCACGTGTTGGGTGAATACGTGGCCAAAGAAGAGAACATGATTCGATATCGGAGAGACTAAGTCATCAAAGGCTTTGACAGATTTACTATCAAACAAGTCCCTAGAGGAGAAAATGCAAAGCGGATGCAGCCGAGCAAGATCGCCTCGACGAGCTTCGCACACTTATCAAAGCAAGTCTGGTGGAAACACCGAAAAGCAAGTCAATATCGGAGATGGAAGTCTCCGCAATCATAGAGGAGGATGGTCCTACATGGATGACACCGATTGTGGAATACTTAAACAAAGGTACATTACCCCAAGCATCGAAGCTCGCGAGAATACGGCGCCACGTACATGAGAATTGAATTGCGCGACAACATCTTGTATCGGCGTTCTTTCCTCCAACCATGGCTCATTTGCGTTGGCCCCATGCAAGCAAATTACGTCTTTGCGAGAAATCCATGAAGGTTCATGTAGCATGCACGGGACCACGGTCCGTTGTAGCAGCGCCATGCGTCCGGATACTCTTGGCCAACCATGCATAAAGATGCGAGGACTTGATAAGGAAGTGCAATGATTGTCGAGTCCACGAGACCCGTTCCGCCAACCACAGATGAGTTAACGCCAATCCGCGCCATGGCCATTCTACAAATGGGGCATCAATATCGCAGAGTCCTTTTCCATAGCGGCGAAGGCGGTCTCAAGTTTCTCATAGTAGCTATAGACTACTTTACCAAGTGGATCGAGGCAAAAGCAGTGGCGACAATCACCGGCAACTGGGTGAAACGCTTTGTGCAGGACAACATAGTATGCCGCTTCTTTGGACACTGAGAAATCATCTCGGATAATGGGAAACAATTCTGCGACAACCCCTTCAAAGATTGGTGCAAAAAGTTAAACATTACCCAACACTTCGCGTCGATTACGCACCCACAAACCAATGGCTTAGTAGAAGCGCGCAAATCGAAGCACAGGCGAAGGAATAAAGCGGCCTGGACAGCACAAAGGAAGGTGGGTCGAGGAGCTTTCGCATGTCTTATGGGCCCACCGCACCTCGATTAAAACCAGACGGGGACACCCCTCTCTAGTCTCGGGACGTGCGTTATACCAACCGAGATCGGCATGCCAACTATCCGCGACCGGAGATCAATGTAACAACAAACAATGGCGAAAGACGTGTCGACTTGCTGCTGAAGAAAGACGCGGCGCGCAGCCATACGGGAGGCAAAGTCGAAGTCAAAATGAAAGGATACTATGATACCAAGGTCGCAGTGTTTCATTGCACCGAGGCGACTTTGTCTACCGTGCCAATGAGGCGAGCCACGCAGATATCTGAGTGCTTGGACCAAAGTGGGAAGGACCTTATGAGGTTCTTTGAAGCAATTGGCACAAAGCGCGTCAGCATAGAGCTCACGAGGCTTGGATGGTGCGTGACCTACAGCACATGGAACATTGGCAACCTCAAGAGGTGCTACTTGTGAGACCAGCTCACGCATAGCACAGAGGCGCTCCGCACTTTTAGTGCCCAATAAACATTCATGTATTTATTTCTTATTTTTCATATTTATCTTTGTTTTCCTTGTTATGTCTCAAAAAAAAAAAAAACATTCAAGTATCAATAAAATGCAGGTTTCTAGCTAACTCAGCGACACATTTTAAGTTGTTATCTCCATATCGATTATGACTTAGCGCTTTTTATTTCTTGCCCACGATGGCGTGCATGCACTACGAATAAACCCACGATGGTAAAAGGATAAGTTAACCTACTAACTAACTTGTTGAGTAAGAGGGTTGCAAACCCATCAACACTGGATCACGCATCCTTGTTAAACACCTTGTTCTCAAGACGTTGGAATAAGATATGTGCGCATCCCACGAAGGTTCTTGCGACAACGCACGCGGTACGTTTAACAATTTAGGAACCAAGACACTTGATTCCTTAATAAGATATTCTACAAGATCTGTGTGAACTACAACATACATGATTATGATAAAGTACTTAGAATTATTTTCTACGTATATTAGGATCTTCATACATGATTATGCATTTCCTACATTCTCATTGGCTTACACGTTTGTCTCTTCGACAACAAATGCATCTTTCACGTAAAGACAAGTAGATACGTTTACATTACACGCTTTTAATAATAGCAGCACTGCAAAAAAGAAATGTTCATCCATAACTACGAGTTATTACATATTTATTACCAGGCTGCTACAGCGCTTAAGTGAAGAGGTGCCACCATGACTTGTCGCACCTTTGACTTCGCTAACACTCTTCAAAACATCGCATCCCGATGCGACCACGTGGCCACACCGACCGCACTCCATCGACCTCGGCAAGTGAGCCGCACCAACCCCACACAAAATGGCCTTCCCTGCAATACCCTCTTTTTAGCAAGGCGGGTGGCATGCGCTTCAAGACGTCCTTTAAAGGTACCTCCTTCTCTAAAGCAAATGGATCCCGACTATCCCCTGACGGGGCCGCAAAGACGGCACTTGGAGCTGAGACTCATGAGGTTTCAAAAATAGTCGGTATGTGTCGGCATCCTCTGCGACGACATGGCGCCAAGGTCAACCCGCCATAATCACATTTATTGGATAATCTTGATCGCGCTCAAGCTCGAAATCATTGGGAGCTCAAGTCTTTCATTCTCTCGCATAGCGACCAAGTGATTATATGACTCGGCATCATACCCCGGCCTTATCCAACGGCGCTTCAACAGCGATTCGCCTTGTGGAGCTCTTCAATGGCCGATTTACCACGCTCCAGGGCGCACTTCACCACCTCTCCGAAGGCATTAACCACCTCGATGATTCCAGGGTACTAAGAGCGGCCGGCAAAGGAGACCATGGCCTATAAGCCACCGGCGCTCCGCTATCATAGACATAAGCTACGGATACAACTCTTCGTCATACTCGATGCTTAGCTTACGCAGCTTTGCCTCCTGTACCTCCAGGACCAGCTCACGGTATTCCCAAGCTCCCCAATCTGCGCCAAATAAACTTTCTTTACCACGATCTAGATGTTTTAATGACCGGACACGCTAGACTTATACCTGGCGGCATCGGCCGCTCTTGATTCAGTTGGCACACTAGCGTTTTCTCATCGGCTGTTTTTGGCGTAGCGCGCTCAGGCCTTGCCTCTGCATGGGCTATCTATTTGTGCGGGTACTTGCCGATTCGCCTCCGCGACGATTTAATTGTTTGATCCTTTTGGGAATCTTGGTTTTCGCCACGGATACTGGTCTTTGGCTTCACAATTAACGAGCCTGATGGCGGAGACTTGAACCAATTCTTCAACTAATTGCTCGAGGGCACATTTGCATCGACCGTGATCTTCCTTATCCTGTCTCGCGGCTCGGAATCTGCGCGTGTCGGACTAACCTTAGGGTGACTCTATAACTTGCTCCATCTGCGCGGGATCATCGGCCAATATTAGAAACACATCTAGCACATTCACCAACCAAAGAAAATTATTCATATGCGACTTTACTTTACTTGTGGCTCGCATCATCGAGTGCGGCGGCTTCATCGATGAGAGGATAACTCTACGCTGTCGTGACCACGGGGACGTTTCTTCCTTGAAAGGCCCGCACCATCATCTCTTCGAGTCCTTTTGCGACTAAGCGCGGCTTCTTCTTCCTCCTCCTCTTGGGTTGAGCCACGGCTACGGGCGGTCATTGCGCCACCAGTGAAGTTATCCAGGATTGGGGCGGCTCTGCAGGCGTTGCCTCCAGCAATCGAGGCCGGTCCTGTATCCCCAAAGGACATTCAGCTCTATGGCGCACTGCGATGCAGCTAAAATAGGCTCCTCATCATCCTTCAAAGGTCTTACTCTGTCCTTCGCCAGGAGGCTTAGCTAGTCGCATAACGGTGAGCAGATCCATCTGCGCGCAGGACAAGGCAGATATAAAAAGCAGTTATATAATGCGCGCACATATACGGAAGATTGTTCTTACAATATTTACATACATAACATGCGGAGGAATAAGTACCCACCCGGCCATTGGCGTCTAAGAAGATAGGGATCTCATCTTGGGGCCAAATTTATCGGCTCCGCATCCTCGACATTATAAGACCAGTGCAAGGTGGGCACTCATCCCTCTGTAAGGTTCCCCGGTATAAAAAATCATAATCCCGGGGAAAACATGTATCATCTACCCAGAAGAAGTACTCCCTCCAATTCCTAAGTGCATCTAATTTATCCAGTATAACACTGGTCTACCAGAGCGCTTTTGCAAAGATACCCACCCATGCCCATGTGGTGTGATAGAAGCGCTGAATAGGTGGATGGTGGGGTTAATCCCAGCAAGCGGCAATTTACTTCAAAATTTGTAATCTTAGCCGGCGCCAATACGAGTGCAACTGTGATATGTAGATTATAATAATTTAACACATCGCACAAAAAGCGTGTAGGGGCACGTTGATTCGCAAATTGAATAACCGTGTATATACACCCACTTTCCCTGCGGGAAATCCGCTATCGTGGCTGCTCCGGAACTCTTTGGATGCACATTCGGGTATAAAGTAATGAGGTGAATTCCATCGGATCGATCACAGTGAGGTCGGAGGTGAAGTCGCACCTGTTTCACCATTGGGATATTCTTTTGATATAACGCACGCAGCGGTTACCTTTGTGGTTGGTTACTTCGGATCACAACTCTTAGAACACTTTAGCAATGGTGGATGGAGGTTTTACTATGAGGGATCCGGTGAAAATGAATCTCATAGTTATATATCTTTTCTCCTCCACACGATTAGCGACACGTGGATCCCACTAGTCCTCATTGTGTGCTGAGATCTTGATGGGACAGCGGGCTTTCCTCCGAATAACGAGGCATTCAAATTCACTTGGATGTCTCGATACATTGCACCTACGGGTAGGTGTGTGGTTTCTTTCATACGTTTTATAAGTTATTTATTTTGGATTACGGTCTTTAGTCTAGCACCCTTGATTCGCACTGCGCCTACTAGGCTGGGGGGACATGATGACGTATAGTCGGCGTCGGTCATAAACTCTGACTACAGTCCACTACTTGCAAGCCCATGCTGGCCAAGCCCAGCCTGTATCCATCTGCGTTTGGGCTCCAGCCCAAGCCCATATCTATCTACGGAATAGATATCCGATATCTTCTAAAATAAGAAGATAATCATTCCCAACCGACTTAGGCGGGATACGCCGAAGGTTGGGGAACACGGAACCAACAAGGATTCCGTGCGTATATAAAGGGAATTATATCCCTCGTTTAGGTGCGATCTCATAACCCTAAAACTCCTTAAACCCTAAACCGATTACTCACTCTCACGCCGGAGGATAATCATGGGAGACAATCCCACGATAAGCCTAACGGTGTTTCTTGTCTCTTAGTGCTTGAGGTCTCAGCGGCAATTCTCAATTGGTACGAGAACCGGAGCTCCAAATCAGGAACGTCCAACTTTTGTATCAACACCTACGTCCATTATTCCATCTATGTCTATCATTAACAGCAGCTGATGTAGTTAGAGTTAAAATGAAACTTCATTTAGATCAGGATTTAGCTTCAATCGGCTCCACCTTGTAATATGAATAAAATCTCTTTTGTATTTGAAAGATAATTTCTTTTTTTCTTTTCTCAGTGATATGGAAAAATGGTTTGTTTTTTTTGGGTAAAGGGTTTCCCCGGTAAATGTATTACTCCAAAAAACGTTTAAGTACAAAGGATATGGGTGAAGTCCCATATCTCAGCCTGCTACATAGGCGGTAAAGCTAATGTAACAAGACACTTCCTATTCTTTAAAACAAGAAAACAAACTACTACTCACTAGATTACATTTGTCACAAAACCAAACATAAACTAACGTCTAGAGTTCTTAGGAATCCTTATGTCATAGGAATCACAAAAGGCAATTTGACTAGCAGAAAGCTTTTCGTGGACTTCATCATCAACATCATAAGGATCATCATCATAGGGGTCATCTCCATAACTCTCTCTCCAACTTTCTAATAAGCTCTTATTCCCCACACCTTCATTTCCACTCCCACCCTTAGAAGAACTAGCCACAACAGGTATACCAGATGCTAAAAAATTAGCCATATCATTATCACAAGACGCAACCTCATCTTCACTAACATGATCACTCGGATAATCAACCTTTTGTAGAGGATTGCCATCATCATCCACAAGAGCAGCTTTCCCATCAATAATTAGCTTTTCAAGCTTCCCAATTTTCTCAACAATAGGAGTAGTACAAGGAATACTATTTTCATCAGTATCATCCATATCAAGAGCATCAAAAGGGTTTGATGTAGCAATATTCATCCCACTCGTACTTGCCTTATTAGCGATATTTTCCTTAGTAGCATCTGGCTTCTTCGACACAGCTACATACACTTGCTTAGGCTTAGAAGGGCTAAATTTAGCCCCTTTACCCACATCAATACCACGAAACGGCTTTTTCTGAGGCATTTGAACCCCAACCTTATTTCCTCTAGCCTTACGATTCTTAACCTCAGTGAAACCGTCATCAGTATTATCCAAAGTAGTTGAAGCTTTGGCTGCCCCATTATTGTTAGGGAAAAATGGGATAGACACAGGTTTGTTAACCACAAATGGTTTGTAACCACAAAGAAACAGTTTTAGGGCACTTGATAGAAGGGAAAGAAGGAAAGAGGTATCGCACACCTATAATATTGATACTAGATTTGGAAATTCAGGTAACTTTTGCATCCTTATTCTATAAATCAAGGTACTTGTTAACTTGCACGGTTCACATTGCAACACACCCGGTTAATGTGAGTTGGTTTACTTGCAGTGTGTGACATGGGAGAGCATGCCTTTTCTAAGATCTGAAGACATTTACCGAATGCCCTCCGTCATTAGTGTTTTATCAACATTTCAAAGAAGCAGTTGTTTTATCAAGGAAGATATCGGGTTTCCTGTGGTTGATCTAAGTAAGACATATTATGTGTTGAATCCAGACAAAGATCTTAAAACCACGCAAGATAGACTCTTACCCTTGTTTAATCAACATCAATTTAAGGTGAAAAATTGATTTTTTTGCCTTATAAGACTAAGAATATACCTTGCCTTTCATGATTTAACATTTGCATTATTCAATTCTATGTAGGGGCTAGTACAAAGTTTTCCTTCCCCATATAAGTTTAAGGAGGCGTTGAAGAAAAACGATATGTTTATTTTTGATGGCCTGATTCTGGTATGTGTACTTTAAGTTTTGCGTACGTACTGTTCTTTAGTTATGAATTCCCTAATCAGTTTAGAAGCTAGAAAACTCAAATTGTATATAGAACAAATTTAAGACTAAATGACTGAAATACTAGATAAACCTTCAATACATTAAACAATATCTTACTTAATACAACCTAACTATATATTGACTGATGCATTAAATAATTTTGATACATTTCTTTTAATTCTTTGTGATTTAGGGCTGGAACGCTTGCCTACTAATCAAATAGGAGATCTGGACCGATGTCCAGCTGCCCTTTTAACGGCATGTTCAAGCGGGGCCTTAGTGTTGAACGGGTCTTACAAACCAACCAGCCCGGTACTCCAATACATATTTGCTGGATCTCCCACAATAGCGTCCTATTTATGGGTAACAGATGTGGGTGAAAGTGATAGCATGTGCAAGCATATACTTAAGACTTTGACAAGTAATAAGGGTAGAAGGACAATGGGAATATCCGTTGCAATAGCTCGTGGAGTTTGTTCACTTCCTTACTACGAGGGTTGTGGGCTAATTTGTTATGGAGTACCCACGAGTTTTATTCAAACTACGAATAGGTAGCTAGAATATTACAAAAATGAAAAAGTTCAATTTTGGTTGGTGACATTGATAGGAAATTTTGTTAGGGCTAAGGATGGAATATGGGTTTAAGAAAGGAATTTTTCACTCCATTTTTTGAGTTTACAACTAAATCAAAATAACCCTTATAATTCCATATTTACCCAACTTAAACCTCATAATTCCATATTTCCCCAAAACACAAGTTTTTAGTGCATATGTACAATGCTTTTAAAGCATGTGTTGGGGAAATATGAAATTATGGGGTTTAAGTTGGGTATATATGAAATTGCCCCCTTCTAAAGATATAATTCAGCCTATGTGATAATATAAACTTACAATTTAATCTTTGCACATCGTTTCTAACACATTTAAAAAACATAGTTGCCATTAACATAATTAGAGTATTACGTTTTCACTACCTTCAAACTAGTATTTACATCAAGAACACCCTTGTAAGAGCCCAAGACCAACTATAGAAACACCTCAACTACTAATCCTAGTTTCATACATTTGAAAAACCCCACTTTCTTCAAACTTACTTTTACAAAGTTACAAGTACACACACTCTAACACTTTCTTTTATGTAGTTTCGATCAGTCACAACACAGTTTATTCATGTTTATTTGACACTCATGAATCGATATCCTCTTAAAGGACTTCAACGCATGCACGGCAAAAATGTGAGTCTTGTTTCAACTCAAAAGTGACTCAAATTAGACTAACTTTTAGTTATTATTATTATTTTTTCTGAAAAAGGGACGATACCCCGACAAATATATTAAACAACCAAAAACTATACAATGTGAACGAACTATGGACACTCCCATAGTAGTTAATGTAACATGACATTTCCAAAACCTGTTTCGGGAACATCGTAAGAAATGATAAAACTCTACTACACCTAGCCTTATTACATAACAAAAAAACCACTAATAAAATAGAGGACTAAAACATGATAATATTCTTCATCTTCGAATGCAGATCCATCTCTATAGAGTGCAAATTGGAGCATTTCACTAAACGAGATTGTCTCCTTAAAAACCTCCCCGAGTAAAACCCAGTGGGAAAAACCACAAGTATAACATGGAAGTCTGATAAAGAAAGAATCCCTTCTGTCTCCAAATGAGCTCAATAATCATCAACTCCAAAAGCCCATCATACAATTTCAAAAAAAAGACTACCCTTATATCATAGGGAACCATATGGGCTTCAAGCCCAATGAGAAGAGTAGTAGATGTAGTCCAGTAAACAACAAAACCCTCCATACACCCTTTATACTCCAAAAGCACATAATTCTCTAAATTCCACCAAACCTAAACCCTAAATCAAACCCATAAGCACAATAACCCAATGGTTCTTATATCTAAAACCCACAAAACAATAGCCATAATTCCAAAATCTTCTAACCAACAAACTGTTGGAAATGTATATATTTACAAACATGTGAATGTCCGGATTCGAACTCGTGACCACGGGATTGCACACATTAGCGAATGAGAATTAAAGTTAATAATTAATGTTTATGTTTACGATTAATTATTGCACATTAAGTCCGGTTAACGATCGTTAAGTATTTAACGGAAAAATGACTAACGACCGTTAAATGAAAAGAGAAAGGACTAGAAATGGAAAACTTGGAAAAGTTATGGGTTTGGCTTTGGGCTTTCAATAGTGGCCGGCCATAGGGGCCTCTCAAAGGCCTAATTCATTAACTTGTTCCCAAAGTTTACCTACTAGTATATAAAGAGGGTTAGGGTCTAGGGTTTCATACACTTGTGCATTGAATTAACCTAGATCTCTCTCTCCTCTCTCTTGTCCTATAATCGCCAAACACCCCAAAGTAAGGGAGTTTGGTTTCGTTTTTTCTTAAACGAGGACTTGTGTTAGATCTAGCAATCGCTTGATTCGTTTGGTTAATTCGTGTGTACAAGAACGTGGTTGTAAGACATTATTCTTACACCAATAAGTACTTCTTTGTTTTGCTTTGCTCGAGGGTTGTTTTGCTTTGCTCGAGGGATTTGACATTCGTAAGAGGTACGTTACGCATACTTTCAGTTAATTAATTTATTTGTTATGATCTTAAGTCTTCCGCTGTGTACTCTTGATGTCTTTATGTTTTATTGTATTTTATATATCATAAACTCAACAGGTGGCATCACGAGCCTTGAATAACAAGTAATTAATTATTGAAACACATAATTAAAATAAACATGAATGTGTTATTATTTGTATGCTTAGATCTAGGGTTTGCAAAACCTAAACCCTAATTTTTAGGGGGGGCGTTTATTTTGGTGCCCTAATTAGGGTTTTGTAAACTATTGTTTTAATTGGATTAGAAACCCTAAGATGCATGCAACTTTATGTGTATATCCGTAACTTTGATTTAATTGCATTAATTGTTAAGTGTAATTTTATGTCCATGATAATTATCTGCATGTTTTATCATGGATCTGCTTTTATTGTATGTCTTTCTTGTTTAAGTGATATACACTATATTATGATAGATCTAAAATTGGGGAAGACCTCAATAATTATTAATTTAATCAATTATGTGCTATGTGGTATGTATTTAATTTTGACTTGCGCAATCGATGAATCGATGCATGTGGTTCACCTTGTACATAGATGAAAACGGGTGAAAGTCTTAATTAAATATATGCATATTGTTAAATCTAGAATTGGTTACTAATAGGATTTATCAAAACGTTTGCATGTGGCTATTTGATATGCATGACTTTTATTTGTTATGCATTCATTGTTTATTTGTTTATTTTATAAATACTTGCTTGTTTGTTATGTGTAACAAGGGTATTTTACAAGAAAAATAAACTGACCTAAACAATGGTGAAACATGTATTTTTAAGAATAGTAATCATAATCGTTTAATTGATTGATGACTTTGGTACAAATGGTGCTGAAAGGCTCACCCATGAGAATGAACTAATAAAAGGGGTTTAAGAAGTGCGCAGTCACACTCGAAAGGATGTCTAAGGCTTGTGCTTTAGCGTGCACTGGTCCTCTCCCTCGTAAGTTGAATGGAGCTACTTACTAAGCCATTAAATGTGCAAGCTCATCTTAAGGGCGAATTAGTTTTAATTCCATGCGCCACGGTGGTAATTATCGAAACACTAAATGTTTACACTTATGCAAAAGTACGGTATAATGGATGATAATTAACACTAAATTCCTTGATTGGTGAACCCAATACCTCAATTAAAGTTTGATGACGAAAAGCTTATACATTAAAACAAGATATAAATGTTTTAATAAAAACTATGCTACGAAGATGAATGCATGACATCTTTGTACATATTTGATTTGACATCAAAATTATTACCCTTTAATTTAAGTTATATGCCATCCAACGAAACGGAAACACCTAAGATTACTTTTTATTTGCGTGAGATCGTGACTTAGATCGTAATCAAAGGGTAAAATGTCCACGTGTCGTGAGAACGGGCATGGACGATTTTGCAGTTTCTTAAGTTGGACAACTTAATTGAGTTTTGTAGTGAGGCGGCAACTCAAGGCATAAAATGGGATAAAACATGTTTACATGGCAATTGAAATTGGCTATATGTAAATCCCATAAATCTAGGAATTGCAATTGAAATTGGCAATTGAACAAAAGCTCTACCACTTTGTATAAGGTTCATTACTAGCGATCAAGCGGCGTAATGAAATTATGATAACTTGGATCCTAGTTTTCAATAATAATTAATTGGTTATATGAATATGAACCTTGGGTATTTAATTGTTTATTGAAAAGGTTAATTATCGAAAATACTAAAATTGAATTTTGTAATTCTTTTGAATGTATAAATGCAACATTTAACCGTAAACATGGTTTAGTCTTTGATTAGTAAATTGATCCATTCTAGCATTCAAACAAATGTTTGATCGAGAATAATTCTCTGATAAGACAAAGCAAGTCTCTTTTCCATGGTAGAAGCATGAGACTCAATCTTATTCCTTTTCATGAATGAGAAAGGTATAATAGGAACATTTGAATTGTCTAAATTCTAATGTAACTCTTAACAATGAATTGCACATCTTATTTTCCATAAAGATTTCATTACCCTCATTTGGTGAATGAATCCTTTGTAACAACATGAATGTTGGTTAACTGGAAAACATGTATATGAGTTACTAGATTAGAAGCTAGACTAATTACATAAAAATTGGTAAAAATGGAACTAGCATATTTTTTTATCTAGTTGTTTTGCTTTAGCCTTTAAAGGTACTACATACCAGTATGGGGATGGTAGGCATGTTGAGGAAGAAATTGCATACCCAATTTTTCAAGTTAATAACATTGATGGATAACCTATCATTCATATAGTAGAATACACCTTTTAGTACCTTAGTAAAGATTACGTATGGTTCTTCAAAGGTGTAGGAAAGTAAAAAAGCAAGCAAGTTGTTTTCACTGGTTATGCAACACTTACAATGTTGTCGATTAGGTGGGAGCATTTGTGTTGCATTCTTGAATAAGAAGTTGTTTTATTGATTTCTAATTGGTAGAGCTACATGCCTTATTTCCTGTGTAGTAACCCAGATTATCTTCAAAGATAACTACTTTCTAATTGTAGGCACTTATGTTTTTTTAAGGATTGTCATGGGTGTTTCCTTACAAATCAATATAGTCCTATATCTACTAGTTATATCTATGACACAAATCATATTAATCAAATAAACGAACATGTATCGTGTTGTTTATATGTTACATGATGTTGTTCCATGCACAAGTGGGAGAAATCTTTATTGTGTGCAAGGTACAACACATATTAATATGATTTAAAAAGTATCTTATCTTGGTAAAAGTAAGAGAATAACATTCTAATAGGAAGTATACATTTATATATGTATGATTGCCCTATTAAGAACATGTGTCAAGATGATAACAAATACTACTTTATTTTAAATATTTATGTCATTCAATATTTAAGAAACACTTGTAGTTACAATTTATGTTATGTGAGAACGTGAACTAGATTGTAGCCCAAGGTAAAATATCCACGTGCGTTGAGAACGAGCATGGACGATTTTGCAGTTTCTTACGTTGAACATTTCATGGAATGACATAATTAAATGAAGTAATCTAATACTACTTTGAATTTGAGTATTCGTTGAATGACTTAAATATATGTAGTAATTATTAACTTGAAATATTAATTGAAACCCGAGGTGGTGTTCATAATTACTTTAATTATAAATGTTTATGATTTTGTAAAGTCACAAACATGAAGTCTTTTAATACAAGACTTACAATATAAAGTAAGGCGTTAACTTGCTATGTTTTAAGACATATGCATGAAGTCAATGAGTTGATCAATGACTTATAGCGTTATAGTGGGATTATAGCGATATGTCTTTTGACTTGGTCAAAATACTTGTGTTATAATGCATGCAATTGATTTGGTAATTCTATTGTACCATTAAGTTTTACTTTGTTGGTAAATAGGTAAGCCATAGAGTAGATGGTTATCTAAAATATTGTTAGATTTTCTTACAATATTAATTCTAAGGAAATACCATAGTTTTATGGTATGTTATGTTAGAAGAATCAAAATCTGTTGGCATTATTTGATTCAAGATAACTATAGTTTCTTCCAAAAGTTATCAAGGTTAGTAGATTGAGTATAGATTGAATATACTCAATAAGACTCCAACCTAGATGATTAATAAGACACCATTTGTTTATGGAATGTGATGAATCACATTAAGTCTTATAAATGAAGTTATGAATTTGTTAAACTACTTATAGAGTAAGTTGTAACAAACTAATGTTAGGAACTGTCAATGTTTTTTGTAATATCCCAAAAGAGAACAATGTATTGTTGCTCTACTTGCTAAACTATTTAAATGTAATCTTTAAATTGTTAAAGGCAAGTGGGAGTTTTGATTAGATCTTGAAAGATTGAATTACAAAATACATAATCTTCTAAAATGCACTAGCAAATATCATGATGAGGCTAAACATGTATATGATAGACCTCAATATGATTGAATTGTCATTCATAGATCCGTAAGGATATCTCAGATATTTAATATGCTGAGGATTATGAGTTATAGGATCATGGTAAGCATGTTAATCATGATGATGAATTTACCAAATGTTGAATTGTGGTAAATCAATCATACTATGAATGTAGAGATTTTGTCCATAAAGATAATTAACTTTAGATACTTGGTTTATCTTAATGAAGATGATTTTCTTCAAAGGATGAAAATCCTAGTGGTTTAAATCTTTGTGTAGAAATCATGTGGACAAGATTGTACACATATTTAATGCATGTCTAGTGATAATAATATCAATCATACTTAAGCAATTAACTATGATTGAATATTCTTTCCTATATACATTAAATAAAGTATAAAGATTATAATTGTCATACTTAGTTTCATTGATATGAAATTTTGACAATGAATGTCATAACTCTTTGTTGTGAAGTTACTTTTGCGAGGACGATGAGTAATACAAAGAAGTTTTATGAATTCAAATAATCCTTGGATATGTACAAACTGCAAGAATCCATGAATGGATATATGCAAGCATCTAGGAGATGTTTCTTATGTTTAATATTAAATCCATGTTTGATTTAATAATTAAAATAAGATTGCTCATAAGTATTCCTGAAAGCTAGTGGGAGTATTATTTATTAAATCTTATATGTTGTATGGGCAACTACATTCCACCTAAATTAAGTTTTAGTTGGGAATGAACTTCGTTTGTAAGATTTGGAAATAAGATATATAACCTTGAAATATATGTTTATTATTATAAACATATGCGGTAAATAAATGAGTCAAAAAGAACATGATGAATACATATCTTTGACATGATAGATGAGATCTTAAAGTTTAACTTGAAGATTCATCATGAACATCATGTTGTGTATAAGATTGTTGTGTCATGCTTGATTACAAGATGATTTGACAACATTGAAAGTTGTTAGTGTAATAAATATTTTAAAAGGAATATGTTTGGATTTAGAATCACATTCCCCAATCTGGAGATGCTCCTAGATTCTATGGATGATTATATGATAATTGTTTCATAATTGTCATTGACAACAAACTTGAGTTTTGGTAGGCACCAACATTACACTATAACTGTTCAAAGTTTACGGATGTTTAAAGAGCATATTGTTATACACAATGATCTTTGGTATAATTGAGATGACACTCAATTCTAGTCATGGTATCCTTGATGATGACTATGTTGACTAGTTATGCTCAACTAAGAGCATAGTTGCATTATACATTAAAGAATGAAGAATACTTTAAAACTTTAAAAGTTTTGAAAGATGATTGTCATATAAAGGTGGTTCAGGTTATCACGCACCTTATGGAATGATATGACAATATCAAGATATGTGTAAACACATACAAGAAATTCAATTCCTGAATTTTTTGAAATAAGTATTCTCAAAATTCTTGTAGATCAAAGTTAGTTGAAATTATGCCTTGTCAACAAGTATGAGTTGCATGACTTGTGGCAAAATTCATTAACTGAGAATTATCATGCATTGATCTATTTAGTATTTGGATAAAGGATGTTAAACAATTATTATTTATAATGAATTAAAGTATGGTATACGTTTAATTTCATTTATAATATTGTGTCTTGTATTTGCATGTTTAAATCCTTGAATAACTTAAGTTATTCTAAATAGTCCGTTGTCGATCAATAACATGGGAATGATATTGAATTAAGACAAATCGGAGTATTAGTTAGAATATACTTGAAAGTATATTGATGCGTAGCATGACTAATTTTAGATGATATTCAATGAATTGAGTATAGGACTTATCCACCCACATGATGATACTTTATGGATCTTAGTCATTAAGTATATCATGGATATTTATCCTCTGACTTGAGATACAAGAGATATGTCATGGATGTAGTGCATTTTTGTGAAGCAATCTAGCTACTACGTGCTGGTAGTTATAAGGGTTGTTTTCGAAGTGTTGCGAAATCTATGAAGCTTCTTGTAGTCAAAATGGGATTTGTTTCCTTCAAATTTATTTTGAAGTATATCTTCTTTGGGCCCCTCGTAGGGTTGTTAAGATGTTTGCATGGCCATGCCCAAGGTCTTCGGAATATGTTCGAGGAAGAATTGGTAATCTTGATCAATCACATAAAGCGAGAAATAGAATAGTTAATTAAGAAATGAGTGAGATCCATATTCTTATTAACATGGTATTAGAAACAAAAGGATGAATATGATGATGAATCATCAAACTTGGTTTTTCTCCGGAAAACCATACACGAGAGTTATAAGGGCATTGGCGTGTTGCTAGGCGCTAACCAATGTCATTTCATGTTTTGTAAACATATCCAGTGGGGCTTTTGGAAATGTATATATTTACAAACATGTGAATGTCGGATCGAACTTCGTGACCACGGGATTACACATTAGCGAATGAGAATTAAAGTTAATAATTAATGTTTATGTTTACGATTAATTATTGCACATTAAGTTCGGTTAACGATCGTTAAGTATTTAACGGAAAAATGACTAACGACCGTTAAATGAAAAGAGAAAGGACTAGAAATGGAAAACTTGGAAAATTTATGGGTTTGGCTTTGGGCTTTCAATAGTGGCCGGCCATAGGGGCCTCTCCAAGGCTTAATTCATTAACTTGTTCCCAAAGTTTACCTACTAGTATATAAAGAGGGTTAGGGTCTAGGGTTTCATACACTTGTGCATTGAATTAACCCTAGATCTCTCTCTCCTCTCTCTTGTCCTATAATGGCGAGAACACCCCAAAGTAAGGGAGTTTGGTTTTGTTTTTCTTAAGCGAGGACTTGTGTTAGATCTAGCAATCGCTTGATTCGTTTGGTTAATTCGTGTGTACAAGAGCGTGGTTGTAAGACATTATTCTTACACCAATAAGTACTTCTTTGTTTTGCTTTGCTCGAGGGATTTGACATTCGTAAGAGGTACGTTACGCATACTTTCAGTTAATTAATTTATTTGTTATGATCTTAAGTCTTCCGTTGTGTACTCTTGATGTCTTTATGTTTTATTGTATTTTATATATCATAAACTCAACACAAACATCAATCAACAAAACCATTATTAATCCGTAAGCAGCTCCACATCAGATTAAAAACATCACCAACCTATAAAAAAATCACCAAAATCTCCATGCCAGCAAAAAATATCCATATTACAGAAACTCTTCCAAGCCTCCATAACAAACCATACACATCCAATAATTAGAGACCCAAAGCTTAGCCAAATTATCCAAACATCATCTGTGCTAGGCACACACCATGTTGGATAATCAGTTAGCCATGAAATCTCTAAATACAAGCTAATTCAAATGTCATCTAAGCTAGGCTTACCACTACATTGGAAAAGCAAGTAAAATCCATGGACAACAGCTTATGATACAAAGAGGGGTAGCCTCAGCTAGTGATACAACAACAAGAAGATACTTGATCTGAAAAATAGTCCTCCCTCCACAAGCATATCAGAAAAACCATATCTAGAGTAAAAAGCATACCAAATATAACACCTCTGATCAACCAACAACAAGAAATAAAGAGCCATCCCCATCAAGAAATTAGACAGACTGTTTACCTTTATTGCCCTCCATCACTTGAAAACCCCATATCTTAGCAGCATCAAAAGAATGCTTAGACCCCTTAATTTTTAAGCTGAGGAGTTACTCCTCTCAATCCATAAATAATACACAGTAGCACCCAAGACTAACCTTTGGATAATACTCCAAATAGACTTACTAATAGGTCTAGTTGAAATATAATCAATGACAGAATAGAGGTTATCAGGGGCATCATCAAACCTCATAAGCCCCTTAAAATGATTCCAAACTTTAACAGAAAAATAACAACCAAAAAACAGGTAATCATGATTATCCATAATAGAGTTACATAGAGAACACTTCAACTCATCAACTTTGTTTCAGATAGCAACGTTGTCTTGGGTGTTCAACCTTTTATTTGTGGCTAGCCATAAAATAAAGGCATGTTTAGGGATAATTTGGGTAAACCATATTATTTTATACCAAGGCACAATAGGTTTGGGAGAAGACAAATAATTCCAAACAGATTTGAAAGAAAAAAGACATACCTTATCATTTCCAGTTTTCCAAAGAGCAAAATCCTGCCTATCATGGAATAAAAGAGGGGGACGGATATGAAACAAGAATTCAAACTTTGCCTTCAAATAACCAGGCCACATCTACTCTCCATCTTTCACAATATCAGAAATCTTACAAGACAAGGGGAGACCATATTCAAAAATAACCATTTTAGAAATGAATTATCATAACGGGCCTAAGAAAGACCGGTTATCAAACCACATAGATGTCATCCTACCATTACCGATCCTTATAAACATATGATCTCTAACTACATCTCTAAAAATTAAGATCTTTTTCCACCCCGAACATACATCATTCATAATTGGAATATCCCAAAAATTTCTCTCAGCAGATCTCCTATCAACCAATCTATAAGAATTCACCCATTTTACCCAAAGAGAATCATTTTAAGACACAATATTACAAATATGTTTTGACATCAATGCAACATTCTATACATGAACAGATTTTATACCTGAACCACCATGAACTTTTAGGCAACAAACATCATTCCATTTCATTTTAGCCTTTCCCTTAGGAGTCTCACCATGGGCACATAAAAAACCCCTCACCAGCTTTTCAATCTCATAAATAACAGACTTATGAAGAATAAAAACAGATTACTAGTAGACTTGAATAGAATTAACCATAGAATTAATGAGTTGAAGTGTACCAGCAAAAGACAGGGTCTTATTCTTCCAATTCAACAATTTCATCCTTACTTTGTCAATCAAAGGACTGCAATGATGCTTATAATGTGCTCGGCTAAGGTCTAATCTAGTTAGGTTAAGAAAAACATGTCAAAATTTAAAAATGGCATAAGTTTTCAAAATAAACTAGAAAACAAGGGAGAAATAAAGTTCAAGAGATAATTCTACTCCCGTCCCCCCACTTGAATTGTACAAAGTCTCTTGCGTTAAATATAGGTGAAGAGAAGTAGAATTAGAGCGAGAACTTCCGAAATTCGCTTGCAGAAAAAGAAAGAAGGTCCACGAAAAGTGTCGTTGCCTTAGCTTCAAGCATCCACGAGCAAACTTCATTCCTGAAATACACTATACCAACAAGCATAATTCTAAAAAGAAAAGAAAACGAAAAAAATCTAACTCACTTTCTAGGAATCCATTTTGCGTATGCATCAAGCCTTTAAACCACTCGGTGTCAGTGACGAGTGAAGTCATCTGAGATCTACAGGAATTGAACATACCTACAAAGTTCATTTAAAAACTAATACAAGGTTATTGTGTTTAAAAAGAAAGAATTAGTATTGAGGATAGTTACGTCGTAACTCCTAGAAGGAGTTACGCCATAATTATGGCAAAACCTGGCAGATGCAACTAGAGTGTAGTGATCATGGTTTTAAATCTGATTTATACTGATACAAGGTCTACCCTAATACTTTAGCAGCAATGTACCCGAGTCGTGTGTAGTGTAGTAAATGGTAAAGCTAGGTTAGTCCCAAGAGCTATGTGTGTTGGATTATTACTAAGTCTAATTGTCACAGAATAATAATTGTTTCTATAGGGATTTAATTAATTAAACTACTAATGCAGAATATAAAAGCAAATAAATGGTAAAGGGAAATCAATAGAGGAATAGTGGTGCTAACCTAGTTAATCCTCCTAGCTAGTTATGTCTACTTCTACTTACTTCCAATTACTTGGTGGGGTCAAATTAGAGGACAACATTTGGTCAATTCTAACCTATCGCCACAAAGATGCCACCACAGGGAGAAATCAGCGCACGTCATAAGTCCATGTTGTTCCTGGTACCCTAAGTCGAGTCATTAAGTACCGCTACATGCTAGATTCTAAATAGTGAGTGCATTTAGGAACTTAGACACTACACCCCCAATTCTTAAGTTCATCCAAACGATAGGTGATCGGTTGGTCAAATCGCACAAGTAGAAAGGGTCGGGTTGGTCATATCTTACCCTTCCGGTCTCGCCACTTTCTAGAATTGGTGATTGGTCATATCTCCTAGGCAATTGGCCTCTACTGCCATTCAAAACTACCGAACCAAGGGTGACTACCAAAGAACTATGCATGCATACACTTAGAAATAATTATGCGAGTAAAGGTAAAGCGAAAACAAAACAATTAAGGAATCATAACTAGGCTAGCACCAAAGGGTGCTTAGCACTCATATTAATCATGCACATCAATTCAATATTCAAAGGTACGAAATACATGAATTGAAAGTAAAAGAAATAATAAGCGCTAAAGCTTATCGTAATGGTGTGACTTCTCCCTTGAAAGCCTCAGGTATGCTCCCCTAGACCGCGCTTGAGCTTTTCCCACATTCTCAGAGTGTTGTGTGTGGAATGGGATGCTTTGAAATGCTGGAATTCGTGGGGTATTTATAGGCCGGTCCGGTTACTGCGTAACCAATATAGGAGTTATGCCGTAACCTTCTATTTCTTCGTAAATGCACTAGATCAGCTGGTTCGCGTAACCTTATAAGTGGTTACTGCGTAGTCTTCAATAAACTTGGTTACGTCGTAAGTGATGCAAGTTAGATTACAGTAAGAGATATCGATGTGGAACCTCTTTTGGCCTAATGGAGTTACGTCGTAACCTTTGGGAAGAGTTACGCCATAACCTCTTGATAAGTTGGACTTTTGGGTCACGCAATAGTTACGGTAGTAATGTGAGAGACGTGTACGCAGTAACTTCTTCAAAAATAAAGCATACTACATTATAACTTCTTCAAAATAAGCACATCTTGTGATAAATCTTTAGTAATGTTTCTATTTCCGCGTCTCTTTAGCTCCAATGCTCAAATTTACCTGAAAGTGGAAAACAATGGAAAACAAGTGTAAATCCATATAAATGATATAAATAACGAGCATTATCGGAGGAAATTGACACTTAATATTCAGGACTATTTGATGTTATCAAATATCCCCACTTGAACTCTACTTGCCCTCAAGTAGACCTTATTAGATAGATTCCTAAAAGATATCTCCCAAAACCTGGAAAATATGAGTTTACAAATCCCTTATGCTAGAATAAAACAAAGCGAACACCTCACGAAAGGGGAACAAACACTCAAATCTCTCAACTATTCTAAGTGTCAATTTTAGGGTGATCACTCAATCGCATAGTCATAGCATGTATTCTATCATAAGCTTTACACAAAATCTCCACCACTAAAGGGCTAAACAATTCTCGAAGGCAATATGGGTAGACACGACAAAGGTTAAAGGGTGACTCGTCATTACTAACATGTCACGGTGAAGTGGAAAAATCAATGATACATGACCAAATCCATGGCCAAGACACCAAAGATTGCTCGCGGCATCACCTAGACACGCGCTTCATGAAAGGGTAGGATAAGACATGGGATATATAATTGGTGTAAAATGAAAAACAAGGAGGTAGTCTAAATCTATAACTAAGTCATCACCACTTACCGTGCCCTAAAGTTCAAGGTTAAAAGTCTAGAGACCGGATCATGAAATGCAAGGTAGATGAGTCATTAGAGGACGTCGTGATGGGCACACTACCTTTTCTTCTTCAATTGGTATAACTCCAACTCCAATCTTCTAATGTGACCGAGGTGGCCTCCTCGATACTAATCAATAAATCTCATACTATAGTGCTTATAACATCGCACTTTACAATATCATAACTCAATCAATTATTTTTTTTTTCGAATCACATTTTTTTTAACATAACATAATAACATAATATCCCCCCACTTGAGATGAACAATGGGAATTCGGGGAGCTTTAATGATCTTCATAAATGTTGTCGATGAAAGCATGATTTCCAAACCTTTCCACTCGAACCTTGAACTTAGGCAAATGATGATTTCCCAATTACAAATAAAGACTACAGGGTAGGCTAAGGTGTAAGGGTGTAACGAAACAATATATTGGGTTGACAAAATGAAAGGAATGGCTTAGAAGGGTGTATCTAGGGGTATCTTGCACTAAAGGAGAGTGCAACAAAAGGGTTTCATATGGGGGTCGAAAAGTCGAGGTGACTAATCGATAGACTCACAATGGTAGAATTTGTTTGGGTGATAATCCTATAATCTTGCCTTCTAAAAGCTGAAAAGTCAAAATACATCGAGCTAACTCAACATACCTCGTCTATGGTCTGGAAATGATGCAAAGGCCAAGTTCTAAAGTTTACAAGCTACAGGCACACTCATAATTTGGTGGATTTGGGGTAAAATATTGGAAAGCGGATAAGGATAATCTCACCATGTAATATCAAGGGTTGTATGTGCTGCTTTAAGGTCTAATCTAGTTATGTTCGGAAAAACATGTCAAAATTTAAAAAATGGCATAATTTTTCAAAATAAACTAGAAAGATGAGGGCGAAATAAAGTTCAAGAGATAATTCTACTCCCGTCCCCCCACTTGATTTGTACAAAGTCCCTTTTGTACTAGGCATTAAAATAAAGGTGAAGAGAAGGTAGAATTAGGCGAGAACTTCACCTGAAGGCTGCTCCAAAAAGAAAAAGGCCCACGAGAAAGGATCGTACCTTCGTTTAAGCGTCATGAACAAACTTCAATCCCTGAAATCATAATACCGACAAGCATAATTCTAAAAAGAAATAAAATGAAAAACAAACCTAACTCACTTTCATAGGAATCATGGTTGCATTTAGCGAATGCAACAAGCCTTTTAAACCACTTGGTGTCCCAAGTGGACGAGTGAGATCTCATGAGGGTTCTGAACACACCCACAAAATTCATTTAAAAAAACTAATACAAGGTTATTGTGTTTTAAAATGAAAGAATTAAAGCGAGAGAGTTACGTCGTAACTCCTATGAAGGAATTCGTAAATGGCAAAACTGGTATGGTACAGTGAAGCGAATAGTTACGGCGTAACCACTGAGATGGAATTACGCGTAATTGGTATCGTCAAGAATTCTCTGCTAAAATGTTGGTTACGGCGTAATCACCAAGATGAGTTACGCTATAACTCTGTTGAGATCGAGCAGCTGCGGTAATTACTTCTTTGTCTCCTACAAAATGGTTAGAAAACACAAAACCCAGAGAAAGGAAATAAAACAAAAGAAAGGGATAATTCGGGTTGTTTCTCGAAAGAGCACTTTTCTTTATTAACGAGTCTTTAAGTTAGACTCAGAGTGCGGGGGCTCCTATGGGGCCTTTGAACTTGCCCCACTTCCATCATTCGTTGGTATTCATTCATCCAATTATCAAGCCCTTTTTTCCTTGTAGAATTATTGAGCTCAATTGTTCCCAACTTATGTGAAAGCCATTTATCACATGATTCTCCTTGGTCATGATCTTTAGTAATAATATTATCATTAATCTGGTTGGATCTTGTTCGCCTATGATGTCGATGAGAGGATGGTTGCACCCATACTTGCTTGATGGTTCCTTAATAAATTCGAGCTTCAAGCTTTAATTTGTACCAATCTTTCAATGCTAATTCAACATCATGTTTCTCTCCCTTATGAGGGTAAATCCATTCATTAGCTTTTCTTTTACATTTTGAGGACGAGTAAGCGGAGGCCATGCTTGATCGTATTCTTTGGTTGACATCGAGTTGCAAAATGTTTGTTTGGACTCGAGTTTCCTCAATGCTTTGGACAATTTCATCCTATTTACGCTTACAATGATCAATACTTTCTTTCGATTATCGTTAATAGGCTTAGAGTGTAGAGTGGGGTTAAATGATTGAATATTATTAGAAATTTAGGTTTTGGTTTTAAATGCTCATTCATACTAAAGTTATTCGTTCATTTTGGTCCCCAAGGAAATTTGTTTTCAAAACCATAATTTGAGCCCTACAAGTGGCGAGGAAAGGTCTTCCAACAATCAAGTTGTAAGCCTCAGCTTTCCCATGTCAATAACTTCAAAATCGATGGGGAAGAAAAATTTTCCAATTTTTAAAAGCACATTGTTCACATTCCCCTGAGTCATGTAGAGGAGTCCGCCATTTCAATCATAATAGTTGCTTCTTTTAAATTGGTAAGTTTGATTTTTTCAAATAAAGTAGTTGAGATAAGGTTAACCTTGACCAGCCCCTAAATCGGCTAATGCGGGGAATCTTAACGTTACCAATAGTGCAAGGAAGAAGAAACTTTCTGGTATTGCAACTTTTCGGAAGTTGGCTTGGTAGGAACTTCGTCGTCTACGCTTTATCATCTCTCTTAGGTAGTTAATCCGGAGAGATCATTAGTGATAGAGGATGTGCATTGCTCCTTTTGCTTTATCTGGCAAATATGGCCTTCTGGAAGTGGATTTAGCATTACTTGTTTCAAGGTTCTTAGCTAATTGCCCAATTTGTGTTTCGAGGTTCTTAATTGCGACATCTTGGTTACGTAGGTTCATATTGGTGTCCTCCTTTACTTTGACCATCCATTCCTTGAGTCTATCTTCCTTTTTTGTCGATTCTTCAATGTGTCGGTGCATTATTTCTTCAAGGCTTTCTAATTTGTTGTTTATTGCTGCAAGGCCCTCAATATCATTATTTTTACTTCGGTTGCTTCCTCCATTGTGCCATTTGTGAGAGTGGTCTGCCATTTTTTGAATAGTTTCCAAAGCAATGTGGGTGTCATACTAGGAATTGGCCCTTGAGAATCAATAATTTATCTTGAAGAGATGTTCAGTCCCTTGTAAAAGACGTTCACTTTTTGTTGGCTGTTGAGATCGTGAGTAGGGCACTTGTATAACAATTCGTTGTATCTTTCCCAAGCTTGGTATAATGTTTCATCACCCTCTTGCTTGAAGTTATGAATTTCTTCCATTTTCTTAGCCGTCTTTGATGGAGGACAATATCTCTGAATGAAATATTTTTTTAAGATAGGCCAAGTGTTGACATTCCCTGCAGGTAATCGATCGACCCATCTTTTGCAGCTCCGTAAGAGAAATAGGGAATACACGTAGCATTATAGCATGTGTGAGACTCGGGATTTTGAATAGGCTAACAATGTATTCTACGTTGTCTACATGTTCATGGGCATCATCGGTGATGCTTCCGGAGAAGGGGTTTTACCTTGCATTTCCCCGTGAATTGAGGTTTGATTTCTAATTGAGCAGCTTCGCAATGGCGGCTAACAATCCACGGCCTTGTTCTTCTTGTCAATGCCAAATATTCCTCAAGAGTGAGGTTATCGATGTTAATAGCTTCCATGGTACCTGAAAACATGAAATATGATCGTGAGAAAAGTTTAAAAATGAAATGAAAGACTTAATATCAATCCTAATATAACTCCTCGGAGCGCAAAACTTGATGCGGTTTTCTTGAAGTCTTAATATTTATAGTGTCTCGCTATACCTAAGGTCTACCCTAATGCACTAACAGGCGTGTACGTTCGGTGTGTAGTGTAGTAAATGGTAAAGCCGAGGTCATCCCAAGAGCTATGTTTGAATTAATTAAACTACTAATGCAGAATATAAAAGCAAATAAATGGTAAAGGGAAATCAATAGAGGAATAGTGGTGCTAACCTAGTTAATCCTCCTAGCTAGTTATGTCTACGTCTACTTACTTACAATTCGCGTGGTGGGGTCAAATTCGATAGGACATCATTTGGTTAATTCGCCCTAACCTATCAGCAAAGATGCCACCACAGGGAGAAATCAGCACGTCATAAGTCTGTTATTCTTGGTCCCTAAGCCGGTCATTAAGTACCGCTACATGCTAGATTCTAAATAGTGAGTGCTCGGTCGTTAGGAACTTAGACACTACACCCCCAATTCTTAAGTTCATCCAAGCGATAGGTGATCAGTTGGTCAAATCGCACAAGTAGAAAGGGTTGTCGGTTGGTCATATCTTACCCTTCCCGTCTCAGTCCGCTCACCTAGAGTTGATTGGTCATATCTCCTAGGCAATTGGCCTCTATAAGCCATTCAAAACTACGAACCAAGGGTGACTACCAAGAACTATGCATGCATACACTTAGAAATAATTGCGAAGTAAAGGTAAGCGTAAACAAAACAATTAAGGAATCATAACTAGGCTAGCACCAAAGGGTGCTTAGCCAGCTCATATTAATCATGCAAATTAATTCAATATTCAAAGGTCACAAATACATGAATTGAAAGTAAAAGAAATAATAAACGCTAAAGCTTATCGTAATGGTGTGACTTCTCCTTGGAAACAACTCGTATGCTCCCTAGACTTGCCTTGAGCTTTTTCCCCGTTCTCGAGTGTTATGTGGAATGGGATGCTTTGAAATCTTTGGAATTCATGGGGTATTTATAGGCCAGTGCGGGTTACGGCGTAACCAATAGAGGAGTTGCAACCTTATTTCTTCGTAAATGCACTAGATTTGCTAGTTACGGCGTAACCTTATAAGTGGTTACACCGTAGTCTTCAATAAACTTCGGTTACGATCGTAAGTGATCATGATGATTACGGCGTAAAGTATACGGCGACGTGGAACCTCTTTTGACCTAATGGAGTTACGTCGTAACCTTTGGGAAGAGTTACGCGTAACCTCTTGATAAGTTGGACTTAAGGGTCTTGCATAGTTCAGTAATGTGAGAGACGAGTTACGCCATAACTTTTTCAAAATAAGCATATTGTGATAAATATTTAGTAATGTTTCCATTTCCACGTCTCTTTAGCTCCAATGCTCGCAATTTACCTGAAAGTGGAAAACAATGGAAAACAAGCGTAAATCCATATAAATGATATAAATAACGAGCATTATCGGGGGAAATTGACACTTAATATTCAGGACTATTTGATGTTATCATGTAGCTATGGCGTAACCATTGCATGGGATTACGCCGTAATTGGTAATGCTCTGGAGAGGAATGCTGCTAAAGATGTGTTATGGCGTAACCATAGGAATGAGTTACGCCGTAACTGTGGACAGATCAGGTCCCTGTTTAGGTTGCTGCAGCAAAACTTCCTCCAATTCATGCAAAAATAGTTAAAAACATAAAACCCAACAGAAATGGAAATAAAACAAATAAAAGGGATAATTCGGGTTGTCTCCCAAAAGAGCACTTTTCTTATTAACGAGTCTTTTAGTTAGACTCAAAGCCATGGGGCTTTACGGTGGTGATAAGGATTTAAAACGTACATTTTTAAGGGGTCATTTAAGCCCTCAATCGACCGCTTTTATATCCGTTACTGCTTAATTTCGTTCATTTTTACTTTCTAGGTCTCTTGGAAGCAAAATGTTGGAATGATACATATTCGGACGAAAAGGAGTGAATATATGAAGAAAATGGCAAAGTTAAGATCGAAGCCACTCAAGCTGCTCAAAGTGAACCTGACGGCATCCCAAACAAAGGGCGACGCCATCCCTCTCTACAAATTTGATAAAATCATGCACCAGAAGGCTCAGTGGAATTTTGGCACATAACACCTAACAGCGTCAAGCTTAGAAGAAGAAGGGCGTCACTAAGACTTTTCATCTCAGACGGCCCAGATCTAGAACCCAGACGACATCCCATATGAAGACTGACGGCGTCACAACCATAAGGTGACGCCGTCCCAACGATAACATGACCAAGACGAAAACCCTAATGATGGCGATTTGATGGCGTCCCACCTATAAGGCGACGCCGTTGCAAGTGTAAATCTATATATAGAATTCGAATTTTCAGTATTTTAGGAGGTAGACTTTTGGAGTAAAAACCCTAAACGTTTGTAGTCCGACTTGGACAATATCTTAGGGTCCCAAACCATATTTTACACATCAAGATAAGTGTTTTATTCCAATAATATCATTATGTCTTCCTTTGATTGTGTGTATGCTTGCTTGTTTAACATGTCTAGCTAAATTTCTTGTGTGTTTGCTTAGATCTATGAAACCTAGTTGTTAATTATTGTTAGGTTGTCTCTTATCTTAATTGCAATTGGCTTAGAAGTACGACTAGGCTATCGTTGTGTTTAATGCTTGAATAATCTTTGTGAAAGTTAGTATATGAATGAGATAGTGGATTTCGTAGACTAAACTCAAAGGTAACCTCAAAGAGTTAGGGCATAGGCACTCCCTACGACTTTAGGAAACACAACGCGTTAAGAATAAGGACGTGACAATTCAACCTACAATAAAAGATAACTAAGGAGTAATAGTATCTAAGTAAACACATTTTTAATCATCATACGAGCACACATCAATAGACATAAGACTACCCATAGTATTAGATAATTAGAAAAGTAGAAGTAATCGGTAGAAGTACCACCACCAAATCCATTGCCCCGAGATTTTACCTTTAGCTTTCTAAAAAATAATAAAAAGATAAAAAAAGAATCATCCTCAACCCCAACCTTAGCGTAGTACACTTCTTACTAGCATTCCTATTCCCCTAGAGAACGATATCAATTCAGGGCTTAGCCAATACTACACACTAGCGATTAGGTTCACTTCCTGGGGTGTTGAAAAACTTGCTCGACGAAAAGGAAGTTCCTTTGACCCGTCGCCGCTCGGCGCATCAAGTTTTTAGCGCCGCTGCTGGGGAATAGAATAGCTAGTTAGTTTTTTTTATCTTGTTTAGGTTCCCTTGCTTGATTCCTATCAAGTAATATTTTTTCTCATTTTTAGCTTCCTTGTAGTCTATCCCCCTTCTTCGTGACTTTGTTAGTAATCCCATCACTTTTCATTATGGAAGGTGATAACCCACCACATCAACCACTTCCCATTGACCCGCCAAGAGGCTGTACTCTTTGTGAATACTCTAGACTGAGCCATCAAGGCTATAGGAACACCATTGAGCTCCCCGATCAAGCTCAAACTACGGCCCTGCGATCTGACACCATCCGGTTTGTGCAAAATGGATGTGCATTCCATGGACTTCGTTCCGAAGATCCTAATTAGCATCTCAAGGACTTCCTTAAAATCGTTGATTCCATCGACCTTGATGCTACCACACGGGAGACCACACGCTTGCGTCTCTTCCAATTCTCTCTACGGGACCAAGCTAGTAATTAGCTTGAGCGACTTCCCGCCGAATCCATCTCAAATTGGGATGATTAAACCACTCGTTTCCTCGCCCAATTTTTCCCACCGGGGAGAACTACCAAACTAAGGAATGACATCTTGATGTTCCAACAATGTCAAGGCGAAACTCTATGAGGTGTGGACTCGATTCAAAGACTTGCACCATAAAGTCCCTCATCTCAGAATTAATCGTTGGCTTCAAGTCCAAATCTTTTACGATCGTGTCAATCCCTCCACTCGACAAACCATTGATTATGCCGCCGGTGGAAGGTTGAGTAACCTCAGTGTTGAAACATGTTGGGAGGTAATCGAGGAGTTAGCACAATACGAAGAAGAAGAGTGGGAGGATCCGATACTCCCTGAAGAAAGTAGTTAGGATGCCCAAGAACAACTATTCAGAATTATTGAGGCACAAGTGAATGAGTTAATGGAAATTGCCACACATGATCATAAAGAAAAATCTCGTGAACATATGGACATGTTCAAGGAGTTTTTGCTTCCAAGAAAATCGTGATAACATCAAATAGTCCTGAATATTAAGTGTCAATTTCCCCCGATAATGCTCGTATTTTATATTATTTATATGATTTATGCTTGTTTTCCTTTATATTTCACTTTCAGGTAAATAACGAGCATTGGAGTTAAAGAGACGCGGATTTGGAGAATTTATTGAAGATATATCATAGTATGCTTATTTTGAAGAAGTTACGGCGTAACTCCTCTCTCACATTACGCCGTAAGTAAAGCGTGGCTCAGAAAACCAACTCAACAGAAGATTACGACGTAACTCTCCCAAAGATTACGACGTAACCAACTAGGTCAAATGAGGTTCAGCCGCTTCAAGCTACTGTAGTAACTATTGTCTCACGGCGTAACCGTATTTATTGAAGATGGCGTAACTCCTTCCATGTTACCGTAACCGCATTTTTAGTGTAAAATCTGAAGAATTGGATGTTACGGTAACTCTTAACATTAGTTACTGTAAAACCAGATCTGGCCTATAAATACCTCACAAATTCCATCATTTCAAAGCATCCCATTTCACACACAACATCAAGTGAACGTGAGTAGAAGTTGAAGGCAGATCTAGAGGATCATACGGAGCTATCTCCAAAGGAGAAATCACTCCCCTACGATAAGCATTAGCATTTTATCTTTTCTTTACTTTCAATTCATGTATTTCGTAATGTTAAACATTGAATCGATTGTTTTAGTTAATATGAGCGGCTAAGCACCTCTGGTGCTGGCCTAGTTATGATTCCTTAATTGTTTTGTTTGCGTTTACATTACTTATGTATAATTATTTCTAAGTGTATGCATGCATAGTTTGTTGGTAGCTACCCTTGTTTCTTTAGTTTTGAATGGCGGTAGTGGCTAGTTACTTAGGAGATATGACCAACTGACCCTAAGTAGGTAGACTGAGTGGGAAGGGTAAGATATGACCAACTGACGACCATTTCTGCTTTTGCGATTTGACCAACTGATCACCTACCATTTGGATGAACTTAAGAAGTCGGGGATGAGTGTTTTAGATGCTAGCGCCCGGGCACTCATTTTTATGAATCTAGCATGTAGCGGTACTTAATGACTTGGCTTAGGGGACTAAGAACAACTGGGCTTATGATGGGTCACCTGATTTCTCCAGTGGGACCCTTTGCTGATAGGTTAGGACGAACTGACCAAATTCTGTCCTAGCGACTTTGACCCCACCTGAAGTAATTGGAAGTAACTAGACGTAAACATGACTAGTTAGGATGAATAACTAGGTTAGCACCCCTCTCCTCTATTGATCACAGTCATCGCCTTTATTTGCTTTAGTAATTAATTATATCGAAATCATATTAAAATTTGTGAAACCTAGACTTAGTTTAAGTCCGCACACATAGCTCTTGGGATGACCTCGGTTTTACCGATTACTACACTACACACGACCGGGTACACTGCCCGTTAATGCATTAGGGTAGACCATAGGTATAACGAGAAATTATAAATATTAAAACCTGGTCAGTAAAACCAGCATCAAGTTTTTGGCGCCGCTGCCGGAGAGTTATATTAGGATTTTTATTAAGTCTTTCATTTTTTTGTTTTGTTTTAAATTCTCACGATCTCTTTTCAAGTTTCAGGTACCATGGAAGTTGTTAATATTGATGACCTCACTCTTGAGGAATATTTGTTGTTGACAAGAGAAGAACAAGGGCCAGGGCTCGTAAGACCGGCAATTGGAGCTAATGTTCGTTTCGAGATTAAAGATCAATTTATGAGGGAGCTTCGTGCTAACCCTTTTTCAGGAAATAGGGATGAAGATACGTATGAGCACGTTGAGAATGTCTTGTACATCGCAAGCCTTTTCAACATTCCGGGTGTGTCTCATGACGCTGTTATGCTAAGGGTGTTCCCCATGACTCTTACTGGGGCTGTAAGAAGATGGATCGAAAGATTGCCCGCCGGGACAATTGATACATGGGCTCTACTAAAAAAGCACTTTATCCAGAGATAATACCCTCCCCTCTTGGAGATTCATAATTTCAAGCAAGAAGACGATGAAACGTTGTATCAAGCCTGGGATAGATACAACGATCTCCTCTACAAGTGTCCCACACATGATCTAAACAACCAGCAAAAGGTCAACATCTTCTACAAAGGAATCAACGTGACTACAAGACAGATCTTTGGAATACCAAGGACCAATTTTGAGCATGACTCCTACTCTCGCAATTAAAGCCATCCAAAAAATGGATGACCATTCCCAGAAATGGCACGATGGAGGAAGCAAAAGAAACCAAGGCGGAAATCTTGACGAAATTGCAGCCATCACTAGCAAAATTGAAAATCTGAGTCGAGATATGCTAAAAATCAGAGAAACTGTTCATGCCATCCAAGCAGGTTGCGAAAGTTGTGGGGGAGGACATCTCCCCAAGAATTTTCCTCACATTAACAAAGAGAACACAATCGATGAAGCTAAATATGGAGAAAATCGACCGTTTTACGGAGATAATCGAAATAGTAATGGCTATCGTGGAGGACCTGCTGGAAACTATAACCGTGGGCCTTATGGAGAAAAAAGGCCCAATATTGAAGAGACCATTAACAAATTTCTTGAAACTTCAGCCCAAAGACAAAAGGAACAAGATGAATGGCTAAAAGAATTCCAGGAAAACACTGATAGAAGTCTCTCCAATCACGACACAACCCTAAAGAACCTTGAAAAAATGGTGGAAAAGCTTAGTGAGAAGGTAAGGAAGAATAATACTAAACCGGAAGGGACAAAACCCACGATGTAATGCAAGGTCATCTTTTCTGATGAAGACTCAAAGTTACAAGCTAATTCTCCACCCGGAAGTTCGGATTCAAGTGAAAATTCTGGCGACAATATGAAGTTACGCCGTAACACGTCTTATGAGTTACGACGTAACTATGTTTTTGACAGCGATCGTGGCATTATGAAGAATACCAACGATAATAACACAGCAGAGTTACGCCGTAACCAAACATCACGATTCTGGCGTAACTAGGATCTGACGATGGTGACAGATTTCTCGAGGTAGACGAATCAGGGACACAGGTTATTAACGAATGGTCCGATGACATTAATTTATGTCCTCTGTCCCCATCTAAAGAAAGTATCACTGGTGTAAGAAAATACCAATAGCTAAGGATGAATGGTATGATCTATGGGCTTCTTGCGACCCTCAGAACGAAATTTGCGATGGAGGAACCGATAAGGATAGGGTCAAGGATAACAAATTCATGTGGCATGCATACACTGATGAAGAAAGATTGGAAAAGTTCTCATTTGAAGAAGGGGAGGAACCACCTATTAGGCATTATTGCATCCCGATAATTATCACTAATGACGAGTCCACACGAGCATGGCCTACATGCAATCCTTTCCGCGAATATTGCAATGGGGTGATAATATGAAAGATGAGGAGTGGACATGCCCGCATGAGCTTGAAAGACATGACATTAAGTTTGGAGATTTATCCTTCGATGATTGGTATGCAATACAATTCGGGGATGCTAAAATTAACCCAAAAATCTGCTGAAGAAGCTCAAGATTGATTATGAGGAGCATTGTCTTCAAAAAAGGCCTATGAATGATGATATCTACTGCATGGAGGATCCCTCAAGCGACATCCATGGCAAGGTAACTAGAAGTCATTGGTGTGAGAAAATAAGGACGCCTGGTAAAGTTTTTTGGGCATCTGGAGACCCATATGATGAAAAATGCAATGGGGGAGGCAGTTTTAAGAGAGTTAGAGAGTGTGGAAACATAGAGGGGGTGAATACGTTACCGTTTAAAAACATTAGATCTTTAGTATCAAATCGCTTATGAAGCTTGTTATAATATGAAAGTACCAATTATTGTTTGTGACTAATATAAAGGATAGTAAACCAAGTTGTCACACAAGCATGAACATCAAACCACATCACAAATAATAGTGTAGTGCAAGTATAAAGGTAAAGAGATAAAGAAAGGAAAGTGCAAACCGAACACGAGGATTTATAGTGGTTCGGTCACGGATCTCCTCTCCGCCCTACTCCACTCCCCGAGTACCCAACTCGAGAGTTACTTCACTAAATCAACAAGCTCCCTTCTCGGCGGAGAAAACCTTACAATCGTCGCTTACACTTTTTCCGGTACAAAGCTAAATACCGGGTTCTAGTTCGAGGTAGAACCAACCTAACGTCGCCTATACAATATTTCCGACACTAAGCTAGATATCGAGTTCTTTTACAAGGGTACAACCACTCCCATTATGTTTTATGGCCCAACATAACAAACCTTGTGTTTTATGGCATAAACACATAAACCATCTAATCTAGTTTGGTGAAAGTGTTGTTATGATGCAATGATGTTTACACTAATGATCCAAGACACAAATGTCTAATGGATATGAATAACTACTTCTAAATGAAATTCCATTGATAGGAAGCCTTCATGATGAAGATCACACGTTCCCTAAACCTGTTGTGATAGATCTTCAACTTGTGATGAGTGGGGATGGCTAGATCTCCAAGCTTTCCTTGGTTGATCAAAGAGTATGCTTACAACAAAGATGAATGTTAGAAGCATTATGATCATGATCATTAGGGTGTTTAATGTATGTTACCACATTGTTAATGATTGATCTAAATGTATGCAAGAAGGTGGAGAAGATGTGTTTTGAAGTGGTGAAGAAATGGGAAAACAATGAGCTTCTATTTATAGGCAAAAGTGGTCAGGATCGTCCACGGACCAAGGAACCAAAAAAGGGGTTCCGCCCTTTATACATTTTGGTTCCGTGGGTGCCTGACAGAAAATCTAAAAAATCTTTCTTCAAATCTTTCCAAGATATTACCAAATCTTACTAAGATCACATTTGATATATTGAGTGTCAATCTAACCAATATATTCAAGAGATCTTCCAATGATTTCAAAGATGATGATGTAATATGTATTTCCTTTTTAGATTAAAAAGTTTATCAAAGTAAACTTGTAAAATGTATTATGTAACTAGTTAATAAAATGTCTAGTTACCTTTTGAAATACTTGTGAATGCAAAATGTAAAATGAGGTTCGAAATAGAATGGTTAACCTATTAAAATACTTAGTGACTCTAAATGTATTTTAAACATTTTAAATGATTTGTTAATGGGTTTGATCATAATGCCACATAACAAACATGTACGAACCTGTGTTGTAACATATGAGGACTTGAGTCATCGAGAGGTGTTGAATGTATGTTGAGACAAAGTGTGATTACAAGTAACTTGTACATTTTACGTTATGTATTACAAGTTACATGTTTGTCATCAATCAAAACAAACGAGACTGTATAGATTAAATATCGTAATATTTGCACTAACAGAGAGGATGAATTCTTTTGGACTTCAACAAATGATGTGGAAAGGACTGAATTACCTTGGTTAGACAATCTAGGATTTGACAATTGGGTGAAAATCAAATATGGGAAAGTCGATGCAATGACCAAGGAAAAGATATGGACGGAATATATGAGTAAAGAGGAGCCGAGCCAAGAATTCTCAATGACATAAGTGAAGTGACAAATGAAGATATCAAGGATTCAACAAGAAATGAGAAAGAGGAATGCAAAAGGATACTAGTGGAAGATTTACTCGACGATGAATGGTTTAAAGGTACCGATTCCGATGATGATGATATAGAGGGGATTTTAGATTACCTTGAACTACATGGGGAAGATGGATTCACTGACCCCGATGATGAAGCATATGAGCAAAGAAGGTGCAAACTTCTTGGCATTCCGTATAAGAGGCCGCCACCAATTATAGCCGAAAAGTATGAGTTCACTAGATACCATTTGTGGCCGGACGAACAATTTTGCAAAATTCGGAAGATCGAGACTAAAGAGTACCTCCGCACTGTTACCAATGTTGCTTGGGTCAGACATAACTTGGTGAAAGACATGGAGGAAGTTGGCCAAGTCCAAAGGCCACCATAAAGCCCCGAGGCTCTGAGTCTAACTTAAAAACTCGTAAATAAAGAAAAGTGCTCTTTCGGGAGACAACCCGAATTATACCTTTCATTTGTTTCATTTCCTTTCCATTGGGTTTTGTGTTTTTAACCATTTTTGCAGGAAAACGAAAAAGTTGCTGCACCATACTGAACGGGGACCTGATCTGTCCATAGTTACGGCGTAACTCATTTTATGGTTAAGCCGTAACATACATTTTTGCAGCAGTACTTTAGAGCATTACCAATTACGGCGTAACCCAAGGCAATTGTTACGCCGTAGCCACACCCATGTAGCATCTGTCAGGTTTTTCTTAATTACGGCGTAACTCCTTATGGGAGTTACGACGTAACCATCCTCTGTAACACTTCTTTCATTTTAAACACAATAACCTTGTATTAGTTTTCAAATGAACGTTGTGGGTATGTTCCCTATAAGCCCTCACGAGACTACACTCGTCCACTTGGGACACCAAGTGGTTTAAAAGGCTTGTTGCATAAGCTAAATGCAACCGTGATTCCTATGAAAGTGGGTTAGATTTCTTTTTCATTTTTCTATTTCTTTTTTTTTAGAATTATGCTTGTCGGTAGTGTGATTTCATGGATTGAAGTTTGCTCATGGATGCTTATGTGAAGGCACGACTCTTTTTCGTGGGCCTTCTTTCTTTTTGGAGCAAATTTTAGGGAAGTTCTCGCTCTACTTCTACTTTTCTCTTCACCTTTATTTAACGCTTAGTACGGGACTTTGTACAATTCAAGTGGGGGGACTGATGCAGGTTTTACTGACCAGGTTTTAATATTTATAATTCTCGTTATACCTATGGTCTACCCTAATGCACTAACGGGCAGTGTACCCGGTCGTGTGTAGTGTAGTAATCGGTAAAACCGAGGTCGTCCCAAGAGCTATGTGTGTTAGATTAATATTAAGTCTAAGTGTCACAGATTAAATATGGTTTCGATAGGGAATTACTAATTAAACTACTAAAGCAAAATAAAACCAAATAACAGATAGTGGGAAATCAATATAGGAGAGTGGTGCTAACCTAGTTAATCATCCTAGCTAGTTATGTCTACATCTACTTACTTCTAATTACTTCAGGTGGGGTCAAAGTCGAGAGGACAACATTTGGTCAATTCGCCCTAACCTATCAGCAAAGATGTCACCACAGGAGAAATTAGGCGCACCGTCATAAGTCCTGTTGTTCCTGGTCCCTTAAGCCGAGTCATTAAGTACCGCTACATGCTAGATTTATAATAGTGAGTGCCCGGCCGTTAGGAACTTAGACACTCACCCCCTAATTCTTAAGTTCATCCAAACGATAGGTGATTAGTTGGTCAAATCGCACAAGTAGAAAGGGTCGTCAGTTGGTCATATCTTACCCTTCCCGTCGCAGTCCGCTCACCTAGGGTCAGTTGGTCATATCTCCTAGGCAATTGGCCTCTACCGCCATTTAAAACTACCGAACCAAGGGTGGCTACCAATAAACTATGCATGCATACACTTAGAAATAATTGTACGGAAGTAAAGTAAATGCAAACAAAAAAATTAAGGAATCATAACTAGGCCAGCACCAAGAGGTGCTTAGCTGCCCATATTAATCATGTAAACCAATTCAATATTCAAAGGTACGAAATACATGAATTGAAATGTAAAAAAAATATAAAACGCTAATGCTTATCGTAGGGGAGTGATTTCTCCATTGGAGACAGCTCCGTATGCTCCTCTGGACCTTCCTGTAGCTTTTTCCCACGTTCTCATAGAGTTGTGTATGGAATGGGATGATTAGAAATGCTGGAATTTGTGGGGTATTTATAGGCCAGATATGGGTTACGGCGTAATTAAAATAATAGTTACGCGTAACCTTCAGTTTCTTCGTAATTTGCACTAGATCTGCTAGTTACGGCGTAACCTTATGAGTGGTTACGCCGTAGTCTTCAATAAACTCGGTTACGTCGTAGTTGATGTAGTAGTTACGGCGTAATTATCAGTGGCGTGGATCCTCATTTGACCTAATAGAGTTACGTCGTAACCTTTGGGGAGAGTTACACCGTAACCTTCTGATGAGTTGGTATCATGAGTCACGCTATAGTTACAGCGTAATGTGAGAGATGAGTTACGCCGTAACTTCTTCAAAATCAGCATACTATGATAAATATTTAGATAAGTCTCCAGTTCCGCGTCTCTTTAGCTCCAATGCTCGTAATTTACCTGAAAGTGGAAAACAATGGAAAACAAGCATAAATCCATATAAATGATATAAATTACAAGCATTATCGGGGGAAATTGACAGTTAATATTCAGGATAATTTGATGTTATCAAATATCCTCCTACTTGAACTCTACTTGCCCTCAAGTAGACCTTATTAGAAACATTCCTAAAAAGACATTTCCCATAACCTGGAAAATATAAGTTTACAAATCCCTTATGCTAGAATAAAACAAAGCCGAACACCTCACGAAAGGGGAACAAAACACTCAAATCTCTCAACTATTCTAAGTGTCAATTTCGGGGTGGTCACTCAATCGCACAGACATAGCATGTATTCTATCATAAGCTTGGCAGTTACACAAATCTCCACCACTGGAGTTAAGGGCTAAAAAATTCTCGAAGGCAATATGGGTAGACACGACAAAGGTTAAGGGGTGACTCGTCATTACTAACATGCCACGGCGAAGTGGACGAAACCAGTGGTACATGACCTAATCCATGGCCAAGACACCAAAGATTGCTCACTGCATCACCTAGACACGCTTCATGACTAAAAGGGTAGGATAAGACATGCGATATATAATGGGTGTAAAATAAATATCAAACATGTAGTCTAAATATATAGCCAGGTCATCACCACTTACCGTCCGCCCAAAGTTCAAGTTTTGAAGTCAAGAAACCGGATCATGAAATACTAGGTAGATGTGTCATTAGAGGACGTCGTGATGGGCACACTACCTTTTCTTCAAGTGTTGGCAAATTCACCAACTCCAATCTTCAAATGTGACCGAGGTGGCCTCCTCGATACTAAATCTATAAAGCTCATAATCATAGTGCTTATAACATCGCACTTTACAATAACATAACAACTTTTTTTTTTCAACATTACTATAACAAATAAACCTAATATCCCCCCACTTGAGATGAACAAAGGGAATCCGGGGGGTCTTCAATGATCTTTAGGAATGTTTTGTCGATGAAAGCGTGATTTCCGAACCTTTCCGCTTGAACCTTGAACTTACGCAAATAAGGTGTATGGGTGTAACAAAACAATATATAGGGTTGACAAGATGAAAGGAATGGCTTAGAGGGGTTTATCTAGGGGTATCTTGCACTAAAGGTGAGTGCAACAAAAGGGTTTCACATGGGGGTCGAGAAGTCGAGGTGACTAATCGATAGACACACAATGGTAGGCTATTTGGGTGATAATCCTATAATATTGCCTTCTAAGTCAAGGGTTGTATGTGCTCGGCTAAGGTCTAACCTAGTTAGGTTAAGAAAAACATGTCAAAATTTTAAAAATGGCATAATTTTTCAAAATAAACTAGAAAAACGAGGGCAAAGTAATGTTGAAGAGATAATTTTACTCCCGTTCCCCCACTTGAATAGTACAAAGTCTCTTTTGTACTAAACGTTAAATAAAGGTGAAGAGAAAAGTAGAATTAGAGTGAGAAATTGATGCAGGTTTTACTGACCAGGTCTTAATATTTATAGTGTGTCGCTATACCTATGGTCTACCCTAATGCACTAACGGGCAGTGTACCCGGTCGTGTGTAGTGTAGTAAATAGTAAAGCCGAGGTCGTCCCAAGAGCTATGTGTGTCGGATAATTACTAAGTCTAATTGTCACAGAATATTAATGGTTTGATAGGGTTTTAATTAATTAAACTACTAATGCAGAATATAAAATAAAAGCAAATAAATTTGTGAAGGGAAATCAATAGAGGAATAGTGGTGCTAACCTAATTAATCCTCCTAGCTAGTTATGTCTACGTCTACCTACTTCCAATTACTTCAGGTGGGGTCAAATTCGAGAGGACAACATTTGGTCAATTCGCCCTAACCTATCAGCAAAGATGCCACCACAGGAGAAATCAGGCGCACCGTCATAAGTCCTGTTTTTCCTGGTCCCCTAAGCCGAGTCATTAAGTACCGCTACATGCTAGATTCTATATAGTGAGTGCCCGGCCATTAGGAACTTAGACACTACACCCCATAATTATTAAGTTCATCCAAACGATAGGTGATCAGTTGGTCAAATCGCACAAGTAGAAAGGGTCGTCAGTTGGTCATATCTTACCCTTCCCGTCTCAGTCCGCTCACCTAGGGTCAGTTGGTCATATCTCCTAGGCAATTGGCCTCTATCGCCATTCAAAACTACCGAACCAGGGGTGGCTACCAAAGAACTATGCATGCATACACTTAGAAATAATTGTACGGAAGTAAAGGTAAACGCAAACAAAACAATTAAGGAATCATAACAAGGCTAGCACCAAAGGGTGCTTAGCCGCTCATATTAATCATGCAAATCAATTCAATATTCAAAGGTACGAAATACATGAATTGAAAGTAAAAGAAATAATAAACGCTAAAGCTTATCGTAATGGTGTGACTTCTCCCTTGGAAATAGCTCTGTATGCTTCCCTAGACCTGCCTTGAGCTTTTTCCCACGTTCTCAGAGTGTCGTGTGTGGAATGGGATGCTTTGAAATGCTGGAATTCGTGGGGTATTTATAGGCCAGGTCTGGGTTACGGCGTAACCTAAATAGTAGTTACGCCGTAACCTTCTATTTCTCCGTAAATGTACTAGATCTGCTAGTTACGGCGTAACCTTATAAGTGGTTACGCCGTATTCTTCAATAAAATTGGTTACGTCGTAAGTGATGCAGTAGTTACGGCGTAAGTATCAGCGGCGTGGAACCTCTTTTGACCTAATGGAGTTACGTCGTAACCTTTGGGAGGAGTTACGCCGTAACCTCTTGATAAGTTGGACTTCTGGGTCACGCAATAGTTACGGCGTAATGTGAGAGATGAGTTACGCCGTAACTTCTTCAAAATAAGCACACTGTGATAAATCTTTAGTAATGTTTCCATTTCCGCGTCTCTATAGCTCCAATGCACATAATTTACCTGAAAGTAGAAAACAATGGAAAACAAGCGTAAATCCATATAAATGATGTAAATAACGAGCATTAACGGGGGAAATTGACACTTAATATTCAGGACTATTTGATGTTATCAAATATCCCCCCACTTGAACTCTACTTGCCCTGAAGTAGACCTTATTAGATAGATTCCTAAAAAGATATCTCACAAAACCTGGAAAATATGAGTTTAAAAATCCCTTATACTAGAATAATCAAAGCCGAACACCTCACGAAAGGGGAACAAACACTCAAATCTCTCAACTATTCTAAGTGTCAATTTCGGGGTGATCACTCAATCGCACAGTCATAGCATGTATTCTATCATAAGCTTGGCGGTTACACAAATCTCCACCACTAGAGTTAAGGGCTAAACAATTCTCGAAGGCAATATGGGTAGACACGACAAAGGTTAAGGGGTGACTCGTCATTACTAACATGTCACGGCGAAGTGGACAAAATCAATGATACATGACCAAATCCATGGCCAAGACACCAAAGATTGCTCGCTGCATCACCTAGACACACTTCATGACTAAAAGGGTAGGATAAGACATGGGATATATAATTGGTGTAAAATGAAAAACAAGCAGGTAGTCTAAATCTATAACTAAGTCATCACCACTTACCGTCCGCCCAAAGTTCAAGCTTAGAAGTCTAGAGACCGGATCATGAAATGCAAGGTAGATGTGTCATTAGAGGACGTCGTGATGGGCACACTACCTTTTCTTCTTCAGTTGGTATAACTCCAACTCCAATCCTCAAATTTGACCGAGGTGGCCTCCTCGATACTAAACAATAAAGCTCATACTATAGTGCTTATAACATCGCACTTTACAATATCATAACTCAATCAACTATTTTTTTTTTGAACATAACATAATAACATAACATCCCCCCACTTGAGATGAACAATGGGAATTCGGGGGGTCTTCAATAATCTTCATAATTGTTGTCGATGAAAGCGTGATTTCCAAACCTTTTCCACTCGAACCTTGAACTTAGGCAAATGATGACTTCCTAATTACAAATAAATACTACAGGGTAGGCTAATGTGTAAGGGTGTAACGAAACAATATATTGGGGTGACAAAATGAAAGGAATGGCTCAGAAGGGTGTATCTAGGGGTATCTTGCACTAAAGGGGAGTGCAACAAAAGGGTTTCACATGGGGGTCGAAAAGTCGAGGTGACTAATCGATAGACACACAATGGTAGGTTGTTTGGGTGATAATCCTATAATACTGCCTTCTAAAACTGAAAAGTCCAAATACATCGAGCTAACTCAACATACCTCGTCTATGGTCTCGAAATGATGCAAAGGCCAAGTTCTAAAGTTTACAAGCTATCGGCACACTCATAATTTGGTGGATTTGGGGTAAAATATTGGAAACGGATAAGGCTAATCTCACCATGTAATATCAAGGGTTGTATGTGCTCGGCTAAGGTCTAATCTAGTTAGGTTTGGAAAAACATGTCAAAATTTAAAAAATGGCATAATTTTTCAAAATAAACTAGAAAAATAAGGGCGAAATAAAGTTCAAGAGATAATTCTACTCCCGTCCCCCCACTTGAATTGTAAAAAGTCCCTTTTGTACTAGGCATTAAAATAAAGGTGAAGAGAAAGGTAGAATTAGAGCAAGAAATTCCCTGAAATTTGGTCCAAAAAGAAGAAGGCCCACGAGAAAGGATCGTGCCTTCGTGTAAGCGTCATGAACAAACTTCAATCCCTGAAATCACAATACCGACAAGCATAATTCTAAAAAGAAAAAATAAAATGAAAAACAAACCTAACTCACTTTCGTAGGAATCACGGTTGCATTTAGCGAATGCAACAAGCCTTTTAAACCACTTGGTGTCCCAAGTGGACGAGTGAAGTCTCGTGAGGGTTTACAGGGAACACACCCACAAAGTTCATTTAAAAACTGATACAAGGTTACTGTGTTTTAAAATGAAAGAATTAAAGCAGAGGAGAGTTGCGTCGTAACTCCTATGAGAGAGTTACGCCGTAACTGGCAAAACCTTGTATGAGCTGTGAAGCGAATAGTTATGGCGTAACCACTGAGATGGTATTACGCCGTAATTGGTAATGCGTCAAGAATTTCTGCTGCTAAAATGTTGGTTATGGCGTAATCACCAAGATGAGTTACGCCGTAACTCTGTTCAGATCAGCAACTGCAGCAGTAATTACTTCATTGTCTCCTGCAAAAATGGTTAGAAAAACACAAAATCCAACAGAAATGAAAAAAAAAAACAGAAGAAAGGGATAATTCGGGTTGTCTCCCGAAAGAGCACTTTTCTTTATTAACGAGTCTTTAAGTTAGACTCAGAGCCGCGGGACTCCTATGGGGGCCTTTGAGCTTGCCCCACTTCTTTAATATCCTTCATTAAGTTGTGCCTCATCCATGCAACATTTGAGGCAGTTCGGAGGTATTCAATGGTTTCGATCTTTCGAACTTTACAAAATTTCTCCTCCGGACCTAGGTGGTAGCGAGTGAATTCGTATTTTTCAACTATAATCGGAGGTGGTCTTTTGTAGGGTATCCCCAGGAGTTTGCACCTTCTTTATTCGTAAGCTTCATCATCGGGATCAGTGAACTCCTCATTTCCTTGCAACTCAAGGTAATCTAGCATCCCTTCGATATCATCATCATCAGAAACAGTGCCCTTAAACCATTCTTCATCGATCAAATTCTCCACTAGAACGCGCTTGCATTCTTATTTATCATTACTCACCTGCTCTATGTCATCGTCAATTGTTATTTTACTCATTTTTTCGAGACTTTTGTCGTTTGAATTTTCTTGATCCATGTATTCCTTCCAAATCTTATCTTTTGTTAATGCGTCCACATGCCCATACTTAATTTTTACCCAACTATCGAACCCCAGGTTGTTCATCCAAGGTAAACTCATTCTCTCCTCATCATTGGTTGAAGACCAAAAGAATTCATCTTTTCCTAATCTTCCAGAGTTGCTTCCACCATTACACATATCGTCATACGAGTTGCATGACGCCCAGAAAATTTCCCCAGGAGATTTTACTTTTTCGCACCAGTGACTGCGTAGTTCTTTGTTTTCAGTTTCACATAAATGCTCATCCGTGAAGAGTATATCATTATTAGTCTCTTCCTTCTGAATATGCTCCGCGTAATCAATTTTTAGTTTCATCAGAAGATTTGGATTGATCTTGGCATTCCCAAATTGAGTTGCGTACCAATCTTCAAAGGCTAAATTACCGAATTTTATGCCATGTCTTTCACGCTCATGAGGGCATGTCCATTCTTCCCTTCTTTCATTGTCTCCTCCATTGCAATACTTGTGGAAGGGGCTGCATGTAGGCCATGCCCTTGTGGTTTCTTCATCAGTAATGACGACAAGAGTACACCAGTGAGTGATAAGTGGCTCTTCTTCATCTTCAAGGGAGAGTTCCTCGAGTTTTTCTGACTCGTCCATGTCGAGGAATTTTTCTGCCCATGTATCCCAGTTACGCCGTAACTGAGATTCTTGGTTACGGCGTAATTCATTAGAGTCACTTTCCTCAGTATTCTTCACAACCCCGTTGTCGCTGTCAAACACGAGGTTACGCCGTAACTCATTAGGCATGTTACGGCGTAACTCAGATCTGTTGACGAAATCGTCTCCAAAACCCGTATCACTGGCCTGAACCTTCGAGTTATCATCCGAGAAAATTACCTTACATTCCATAGCTGGTTTAGATCCTTCAGGTTTATCTTTATTTCTCCTTACTTTTTCACTGAGCTTTATCACCATGGATTCAAGGTTTTTCAGAGTTGAGTCGTGTTTGGAAATGTTTCTGTCAGTGTTTTCCTGGAATTCCTTCAACCATTCATCTTGCTCCTTTTGTCTTTGGGCTGAATTTTCCAAAAATTTATTAATTGTTTCTTCAAGACTGGGCTTTCTTTCTCCATAAGGCCCACGGTTGTAATTTCCACTATAACCATTACTTATTCAATTGTCACCGTAAAATGGTCGATTTTCTCCATACTTAGCCTCTTCAATACCCTCTTCGTCCATATGAGGATAATTCTTCGTAAGATGTCCTCCTCCACAGCTTTCACAACCCACTTGGATGGCATGAACGGTTTCTCTGACCTTCAGCATATCTCGACTGAGACTTTCAACTTTACTAGTGATTGCTGCAATTCTGTCGAAACTTCCACCTTGGTTTCTTTTACTTCCACCGTCGTGCCATTTTTGAGAATGGTCAGCCATTTTTTGAATGGCTTCAATTGCAGTAGTAGGAGTCATGTTTGGAATATGTCCTTGATAGTCCAGCATCTGTCTTGTAGTTACATTTATTCCTTTGTAGAAAATATTGACCTTCTGCTGGTTATTAAGATCATTGGTAGGACACTTATAAAGAAGATCGTTGTATCTGTCCCAAGCTTGATACAGAGTTTCGTCGTCTTCTTGTTTGAAATTGTGGATCTCCAAGAGTTGATTAGAAATCTTTGATGGCGGGCAATATCTTTGAATAAAGTGTTTCTTTAGTAGCGCCCAAGTGTTAATTGCCCCGGAGGGCAATCTTTCGATCCATCTTTTTGCTGCTCCAGTGAGAGTCATTGGGAAAACCCTGAGCATAACAGCATCATGAGACACGCCTGGAATGTTGAAAGGCTAGCGACGTATAGGACATTTTCAACGTGCTCATATGCGTCTTCGTCCTTGTTTCCTGAAAAAGGGTTAGCGCGAAGCTCCCTCATAAATTGGTCTTTAATCTCGAAACGAACATCCGCTCCGATTGCCGGTCTTACGAGACCCGACCCTTGATCTGCTCTAGTCAATGCCAAGTATTCCTCAAGAGTGAGGTCATCGATGTTAACAACTTCCATGGTACCTGAAAACTTGAAATATGATCGTGAGAAAAGTTTAAAAATGAAAGACTCAATATTAATCCTAATATAGCTCCCCGGCAGCGGCGCCAAAAACTTGATGCAGGATTTAATAACCAGGTCTTAATATTTATAGTGTCTCGCTATACCTATGGTCTACCCTAATGCACTAACGGGCAGTATACCCGGTCGTGTGTAGTTGATGAGTGTCTAAATACTCATCATTTTATTCCCATTTAAACTGCTAAAACATCTGAAAACACTCAGAAATGCCACAAAATACTATAAATATCATTGAAATGTGTTTTTATGTGTTACAAGTGCAAAAGGATTGAAAATTGATGAAAAACAACAAAGTTTACATAATTTACAGTTTCAGTCCCTAAACTTTCATAAATTGGCAAAACTAGTCCCTGGTAATTCAAAACTTGTAAAATATCATAAAAGGTCCTTGGGGATTCACAAGTTGTTAGAAATAGTCCTTTGAAGTTAAAATTGCATATTTACATCTTTGGTCCCTAAACTTTGAAAAATGTCAAAAATAGTCCTTGGATTTATAAAATTGGAATTTTATGCAAAATTGGTCCTTGAACTATTCATAAATGGCAGGATAGGTCCTTGTGTTAACATTGGAAAAAGTTCAGTTTTGGTCCCTCAAGTTTGCTAGAATTACAAAATTGGTCCTTGTGTTAATACCAAACCAAACGGACCCTTGTATTAATATCCAACCCAAATCCAACCCAGTTGGCCCAAACCAAGCCCAATCTTGACCCCGAACTTGAGCGGTCCAAAAACCCACTTGACCTGCCATTACCCTATTGTGAACCCCCCAACTTAATAATAAAAACGGGTCAAAAAGTCAAATCCCGCCCAAAACCAGAAGCACTGTGCTTCTCCCTCACCATGACTGAAAACCAAAACCACCTGTTTTCTCCACCTTTCCACCTCACCACCACCTTTACACCTCTCTACCCACTCCCCTAACACCTCCACATCCACCAAATTGCATTAAATGCATAAAACCTGCTCAAAAGACTTTTTGGCGCCAAAAATGCCACATGTATGATTCTGATGAAATTGATGAATTCAAGGGCTGAAATGAAGTGGGAAACACTCAGAGGTCGACAGAGAGTCTAAGAGATCATTATAAAGCAAGAGAGGAGCAATGGGAAGAATATCTAGAGTAATTTAATTTTGCTTATCTCGTTTTTAAATAATTTAAGTTTCCAGTGTATTTCAAAGCTTTCAAGCACCTTGTAATCATATTTCAGTGTATTTTAAACTTATTTACAGTTTCAATTTCAGCTTATGTACACTAATTCAGTTTTATGCAATTTTCATTTCAAAAATCTCAATATGTGTTAATGTTGTTGTTAGTTGTTATCTTGGACTCATAAGCTCACTTAAGCTCCTATATAGCTTATTTAAGCTATTAGAAACCTTTAAAACTCTGTTTAGTATCAAAAAGAAAAATACCAAAAATACCAAATAAATTAGTGAAAAATAAAAAATCAAGAATGAAGAAGAGAGAAAGCTGGAGCAAGGTAAATTGTGGATGGCCTTGGGTTTAGAGCTTCTTGGGAAGCTATAGGTTGTATTCTCAGTTCTTGGTTATGTGTTTTCAGTTGGATAGTCTCTTGTAAGCTTTTAACTCAACTTTTGCATTTTACTGTATAAGTAGTTTATTGCCTGAATCTTTGTGTTTTCATGTTTCGTGTGTATGGTTAAGTAGATTCATTGATTAAAATAACTTGTTTGTTCTTTGGAATTCATAATTGCTTTGAAATCTCATTTTCACAGTTTTAATAGCATAATGATTGTTCTTAAGTTTCATGCTTATATCACTGTTGTTTAATGCTCATATGGACTTGTTATATGCTAATACAAAGTTTTGAATCAGTGTTGAGGTTTAAATCACTCATTTGTTTTGAAAATCACAAAAACAGTCTAGTAAAGGACTGTTTGGTTTCACTTGGTTAACTGTGTTTAAGGTTGTTCATGTCATTATTCTTGGTTGATACATGTTACACTTGGTCCTAATAACCCAAAGAAGCAAGAAAAATCAGTGCTCATAAGTGTAAAAGTCAAAATAGCATTTGATCATGTCTTGTTCATTAACTGTTGGATTTTCATGATCCATGATCTTGTTTTCATGATTATAAGTTGTTATTGTTGATCAAATCAGTTTTAATCCACCTTAATACATCATAATCAGTGATTATGATTGATTCAAAGTTCATATTAGTCAACATATTAGTGTAATATAAAAAGTCAAATTTTCTTAATTTCAGTTTTTGAATAAACTTGTTAATTTTATTGTGATCTTACTATTAGGATTTAGGACTTAAGCTTTTAGGATTATAAACTTCAGTTGCTCATATTAATCATAGTATTTTTAATAATTTTTAGTTTAGCTTATAAACTGCTTAATTTTTAGCTTATTTTAGACACTTTTTCAAAAAGGTACCCTGTGCACAGTTGAGCTAGCTTCTTCACAAGCTCATACAAAGCTTATTAGTAAACCATAGCTTGTGTATTTTGGTTCTTTGGAAAGCTAACCTAGCTGACTTGAAGATCCAAGCTTAATTTTCAACTTTCTAGCTTATTTAATAGGGCTGTAAGCAGCTTTCATTTTGTCCCATTTCTGTGTAAACTAAACAATCAGTGTTTTACCAGCTTTTTCTCAAGCTTATAGCAAGCTTATTATTGGGCCCCACAGTAAGAGCTTTGGCTTTTTAGAAAGTTCACCAGCCCATCTTGATACCTCAGTCTTTATTTTAAGCTTTTCAGCTTATTTCATAAGCTTAATTTGCTTGGGAATGTGAGTGCAGGCCTGTTTGGTACAAAGGGTATCTTGTAATTGCTTATTTGATTATTATAGCTTATCAGAGTAGTTCTTTGTTCTTTTTAACTTCATATAAGTAGCTTTAGCTTATTTACATCTTATTTCATCTTTGGTTATAACTGTGAAGCTTGTTTGAGCTTAATAACATCAAAATAAGCTCATAAGTCCACTGTTGAGCTAATAAGCTCTCAAATAGCATATTTTTAAGTTGTAAAATTTTTGTTTTCATTAAAGTTGCTTATTATCAGTAGTTAAATAGTTTTCAAAAAGAATAATCACAAAAACATCATTTTTAAAATAGTGATAGCGTTTATTTAATAGAAATTAGCTTTTTAATTTTCTTTTTCAGCTTATTATTAAGCACTTCCTGTTTTTATAATTTTCTTAGTTTTCTGTCATCATAAGATATTTATAGAAAAAATTTCATAATTTTCTTAGCTTGTTTAGTATTTATTAGAATTTAAAATAGTTAAAACGTATTAAATAATTAATAATAAATAAATAAAAAGCATAAAAAATATCTTTTCAGTTTTAAAATTAGTTTTCTAATATTTTAGATTTTTCTAAGTCATAATTTCATTTTTCTAGCTTTATTTCATATTTTCTTATATTTTAGAGTATTATTAAATAGTTTAAAATAGTTTTTAATTAATAATAATTAAATAAATAGTTATAAAAATAATTTTAATTTTCTAACAATTTTATTTTATTATTAGGTTTGTAAAAATATCATTTTCATATTTGTAGGTCTTTATTTCTTAAAACTCACGTTTTATTTTGTACGTTTACGTAATTTAATAAACGTACGTGTTTAAGTTTGTTTAATTTGATTGTTGTGCTTTATAATTCTGTATCCAAATACCATTCCAATCAATCAGTAGTATAATTACCAATCAAAATCCTTACAGATCATTATCCTTAGTGATCATTCGACATCTGAACGTTTTGAAGCACCATTAATCCTCCGTGGGACTTAACGACCCGGGAATCCACTATATTCCAAGGGAAATTGCATTGGTTTTAGACTGTTTCAATTTTATTACGGTTGACCATTCACAAGTGGTTGACTTGTGTGATAAACTTGACAGTTCAGACCCGATCAAATTTTGGCGCCGCTGCCGGGGAGGCTTTAGCGTGTTTTAAACATTTTCAGACCCGTACTTGCACATATACCACCTTTTGTAAAAAGTTTTTTTTAAAAAGTTATCAAAAAGTTCATTAACACTTTTCCTAAAGTGTTAACAACACCAAAAAAATATAAAACAACAAAACAATCGTAACGTTTTCTTTCTTGTATTTTCTTTAAGGTGATTCTTAAAGAGGTACGATTTGGTTAAACGAGACGATACCAAAAATATTGTCCAAAAGTATTTAAACCCTTAGCACAAATCCATACCTACGTCTTTTCTGTGGTACTTAAATACATAAAAATCAACCACCGCAAATCAAGGCAGTACACCTACCAACTGGGGGTGTGAACATTAATAAGTTCCCAATCTTAAAGATCAAAACTTGCCTTTGTGTCCTTGTGATCTGGTGTACCTTTTTCAAAGAAGCCATTTCATTTGTGATTATTGGTTTAAGTTCACTTGTCGTTTTGCCTCGCATTTGTTTTTGAAAATTGATTTTTAAACTTAGTGCATGCGCACTCGTTCTTCCAGCTCTACCAGTCCACTTTCAGAGCTTGCAAATATTCCTCGTAGACGTAGAGGACGTTCTGCTCCTTCAGCCGTGACTGAGGAACGTCTAGCACCACCACCCCCTGTCGTAATGGCAGAAGACAAACCGATGAATGAGCTTCTCCAAGCACCCATCGAGGGTTACGGAGATGCCATTATTGTCCCAGCCATCGTGGCTGATACCTTTGAGCTCAAAACCGGGTTGCTTAATCTTGTAACCCAAAGCCAATTTTATGGTTTTGAGCGGGATTATCCTCATGCACATATTCGATGGTTTAACAAGATTGCATCTACCATCAAATACAAGAATGTCCCACATGAAGCAATTAAGCTTCTTCTGTTCCCATTCTCTCTAGAGGGACAAGCCCGGAATTGGCTTGAGAAACAACCCCCTCATTCCATTGAGACATGGGAAGATCTAGTCACTAAGTTTGTTAACGAATTCTATCCTCCATCCCGAACTACAAGTCTTAAGAATGAGATAATGAAATTCTCTCAAAGATTTGATGAATCATTCGGGGAGGCATGGGATCGTTACAAAGAGTTGCTCTGCAAGTGTCCGCATCATGGTTTTACCGAGTTAATGCAAATGGATACTTTTTACAATGGTCTGAGACAAGCTGACCAAGACTCTTTAAATGCCTCCGCGGGAGGTAATTTCCTGAGCAAGACCACAAAAGAAGCCTTGCAAATCATAGAAAACAAGTCCCAGGTCCGCCCTTTCCGAACAAAGACATATCAGACTCAGTCTAATGCAGGACCTTCTACTTCATCTCACGTGAGTACATCTAGCACCGATGCTAAGATTGATAAACTCACGGATATTGTTCAGGCTTTGGTTCTTGCAAACCAAAAGAAAGTCACTTTCACACAGACACCATCACATGGTGAAGTGAAGAAAGTCGAGGTCTGTGTTACTTGTGGTGGCCCTCATGCATACTACAACTGTACTGCCACCGATGGTAGTCCGTTTGAAGCCAATGCTATAGCCGGTACTTCACATCAAGGAGGTAATCAATACCGTCCTCAAAATGAACCAAACTACCGTGCTAATACTTATCAGGGACCACCCGGTTTTAGCCAGAATCCTAATATACAAAACCGGAATCAGAACCAACCTAGAATGAACCAAGGTTATCAAAACCAAGGTAATTTCTATCCCGGACCAAATCAAGGTTTCCAACATCAAGGAAATCTTAATCAAAACAATTTCAATCGAGGGAATCAATTTCATGGGAATATGAATCCTAACCAAGGAAATTTTCAAAATCAAGGCCCTAATCTGAACAATAGAGGCCAGAATTTTCCTAATCAAACTCAAGCCATTGTTCCAACTGGACCATCATCTGATGAGTTATTGAAGCAATTCATGAAATCCCAAGATGAAATGAACAGGTTGTTGGTCAGTCAGATCGCTGATCTAAAGAAGTCTTTAAATGATCAACCCTCGGGCTCAGGAAAACTTCCGAGCAACACGATCGCTAACCCGAGGGGCGATGCAAAGGCGATCACAACCAGAAGTGGTGTTTCATACAATGGACCCGCTATTCCTACTACCTCTTCTTCTTCTCTCCCGAAGGTAGTGGAAAGTGAACCTGAGGCTACAAAGGACAAGGAACTTCCTACTAAAAACGGAGGTACCAACGATGTCCAACCTCAAGTTGTCCAGAAACCCAAATCCAATCCAGGAGTTGTTTTTGAACCTCCAGTAGCTCCCGTTGAAAACCTCAAATCCAAATCTTCTATTCCTTACCCATCACGTTTGAATGAGCAGAAGCTCCGCGAAAAAGCCAGTCATCAAATGGACAAATTTTTTCAAATTTTCCAAGAACTACATTTTGACATAAGCTTTGCGGATGCTATCATGTTGATGCCCAAGTTTGCATCAACTCTCAAACACATGTTAAGCAACAAGGAAAAGCTGTTTGAAATGGCTAAAACTCCTCTGAACGAGAATTGCTCTGCAGTTATCTTGAAGAAGCTTCCCGAGAAGCTTGGAGATCCTGGAAAATTTCTCTTACCTTGTGTATTTCCCGGAATGGTTGAATGCTTTGCCTTAGCAGATCTTGGTGCAAGCATCAATCTGATGCCTCATTCAGTATGGAAGAAACTTTCTCTTCCGGACCTTACTCCTACATGCATGACTCTCGAGCTTGCAGATCGTACAATATCCCGTCCACTTGGCATTGCCGAGGACGTATTTGTGAAAGTAGGAAAGTTCCATTTTCCAGCTGACTTTGTGGTTGTTGACTTCGATGCCGATCATCGGGTTCCTCTCATTGTTGGACGAGGATTCCTGAGAACGGGCCGTGCTCTCATTGATGTATTTGAGCAAGAAATCACATTACGTGTGGGTAATGAAGCTGTCACCTTTAACCTTGATCAAACTTCGAGGTACTCCGCAAACTATGATTCTGAGTCGGTTAACCGAATAGATATCATTGATGTTGCTTCTGAAGAGTACTCTCAAGAAGTTCTTGGTTATGATCATAATTCTTCGAGTGATAATCTCACTCATTCATCTCAACCCATCATCGCCAATTCTACTCCTTCTCTCACTCCCTTTGAGGAAAGTGACTTCATCCTAGAAGAGATTGAAGCATACTTGTCTAGTGATTCTGTTCCATGGGAAATTGATCACGCTTCAATTGACATCGAGGGGGACATACTTCTCATTGAGAAGTTGCTTAATGATGACCCATCATTGCTCCCTCCCGTTGAACTTCATAACAAGGAAGTCAAGTCAGTTGAGAAAACTGAAGAATTTCCTGAAGTCGAACTTAAGGACTTACCACCTCATCTCGAGTATGCATTTCTTGAGGGTGATGATAAATTACCCGTCATTATTGCTCGAGATTTGAATAAAGATGAAAAAGCTGCTCTCATAAAGGTCTTGAAGTCACACAAGCAAGCAATTGCTTGGAAACTCTCCGACATTAAGGGTATCAACCCTGAGTTTTGTACTCACAAAATCTTGATGGAGGATGACTTCAAGCCAGCAGTTCAACATCAGAGACGAGTAAATCCAAAAATCCATGATGTTATTAAACAAGAGGTTCTCAAACTTCTTGATGCATGATTAATTTACCCAATCTCAGATAGTCCTTGGGTTAGCCCAATTCATTGTGTTCCTAAAAAGGGTGGCATAACTGTTGTCACAAATGAAGAAAATGAGTTAATTCCAACTCGATTGGTTACGGGATGGCGTGTTTGCATTAACTATCGTAAGTTGAATGACGCCACCCGTAAAGACCATTTTCCTCTACCCTTCATGGACCAAATGCTTGAGAGATTAGCAGGGAACGAATACTATTGTTTCCTTGATGGTTTCTCGGGTTATTTTCAGATCCCAATTGATCCACAGGATCAAGAAAAGACCACATTCACTTGCCCATACGGAACTTTTGCCTACAGACGTATGCCTTTTGGCCTATGTAATGCGCCTGGCACGTTCCAACGATGTATGATGGCAATTTTCCACGACATGATCGGGGAAACAATGGAGGTGTTTATGGATGACTTCTCGGTCATTGGGGACTCGTTTCAAACATGTCTCTCCCATTTAGAAAAAATGCTAAAACGGTGTGAAGACACCAATCTTTGTCTAAATTGGGAGAAGAGCCACTTTATGGTCAAAGAAGGCATAGTCCTTGGCCATAAGATTTCAAAAAACGGGATTGAGGTTGATAGAGCAAAAGTCGATGTTATTGCTAAATTACCTCATCCTACTACCGTCAAAGGTATTAGGAGTTTTTTAGGTCATGCCGGTTTTTATCGCAGATTCATACAAGATTTTTCTAAGATCGCCCGGCCTATGACCCATCTTCTTGAAAAAGATGCTCCTTTTATCTTCTCACCTGAGTGCATCAAAGCTTTTGAAACATTAAAGAAAAAGCTTACTGAAGCACCCATTCTCGTTGCTCCCGACTGGGACTTGCCTTTTGAGCTCATGTGCGATGCAAGTGATTTTGCTATCGGTGCAGTCCTAGGGCAACGTAGATCCAAGCATTTTCAGCCTATCCACTACGCAAGTAAGACTATGACTGAAGCTCAAACCCATTACACCACCACGGAAAAAGAGCTATTAGCCGTGGTGTATGCATTTGAGAAGTTTCGGCCATACCTAATCTTGACTAAATGTGTGGTGTATACGGATCACTCGGCTCTCAAATATCTCTTTGCAAAACAAGATGCAAAGCCGAGATTGCTCCGTTGGGTTCTCCTCTTGCAAGAATTTGATATCATTATACGTGATAAAAAAGGAGCTGAGAACCTGGCTGCAGATCATCTGTCCCGTCTAGAAAACCCACACCAAGATGTTTTCGAGAAAAAGGAAATAAATGAAACATTTCCTCTCGAAACACTCAATGCGGTTTCTTTTCGTGGACACTCTACTACCCCATGGTTTGCTGACTTCGCAAATTACCATGCGGGTAACTTCATAGTGAAAGGAATGTCGACCCAACAGAAGAACAAATTCTTCAAGGATGTTAAACATTACTTCTGGGACGACCCCTACTTATTCAAAATCTGTGCGGATCAAGTCATCCGACGGTGTGTTTATGGACAGGAAGCTATGGACATTCTCAAAGCTTGCCATGCTGGACCCACCGGGGGCCATCATAGTCCAAATTACACCGCCAAAAAGGTGTTTGATTCCGGATTTTATTGGCCTACTATTTACAAAGATGCCCACGAATTTGTCAAAGCCTGTGACGCTTGTCAACGTCATGGAAATATCTCACAGAGAAATGAAATGCCGCAAAACGCCATTCAAGTGTGTGAGATATTTGACATCTGGGGCATTGACTTTATGGGGCCATTTCCATCATCTCGAGGAAACAAATACATACTTGTGGCTGTTGACTATTTGTCAAAATGGGTTGAAGCGAAAGCTTTACCTACTAATGATGCCCGAGTTGTTGTGAAATTCTTAAAATCTCTTTTTGCTAGGTTTGGAACTCCACGAGCTATAATCAGTGATCGTGGTACACATTTCTGCAATGACCAATTTGATAGAGTCATGCAAAAGTATGGTGTAACCCACCGTCTTTCTACTGCATACCACCCACAAACAAGTGGGCAAGTGGAAGTTTCCAACCGTGGTATAAAAAGAATTCTTGAAAGGACAGTAGGCGAAAACCGTGCCTCTTGGTCGGATAAGCTAGATGACGCACTCTGGGCCTTCCGTACAGCTTATAAAACACCCATCGGGTGTACTCCATACCAGCTAGTGTACGGAAAGGCATGTCATCTTCCGATTGAACTTGAGCACAAAGCATACTGGGCTTTGAAACATGCAAACTTCGATATTCAGACAGCTGGTGATCACAGAAAAGTTCAAATGAATGAATTAAATGAACTACGTGATCAAGCATACGAGAACTCTTTGATCTACAAACAAAAGACAAAGAAGATTCATGACTCCAAAATCAAGAACCGCGTTTTCAACGTCGGTGATCGAGTCCTTCTTTTCAATTCAAGATTGAAGATTTTCTCGGGAAAACTTAAATCCCGCTGGTCTGGACCATTCACCATCACTAAAGTATTTCCTTATGGAACCATTGAGTTATCTCAGCCCGATGGTCCAAATTTTAAAGTGAATGGTCATCGATTGAAGCACTATTTTGGAGAGGACATTCCACCTGTGGTTGCCCCGGATCTACAAACTTTCCCCATGAACCAATGAATGCGGGGATCGAGTCAAGCTAGTGACTCGGGAATCAAAAACAGTAGCACACACCATATGGGTTTCACCCATATTTCTGACTTCTTTCTATTTTCTACCACCCTAGTGTGGGGGAGTTGCCCCCCGCTGTTGTATATAAGTTCAAAAAAAAAAAAAAAAGTATATATCAAAAATAAAATAATGGCCGTAGTATTTCCCTTTTACGTTCTATGTTTCGGCATAACAGCCGGTACTTTGAATATTGAGGGCAATATTCATTTCTAGTGTGGGGGGGAATTCTCACGAATTTTATCATGTAATTATACCACCCAATTCCCCCATTTTTGGCCAAATTTTTTTTTGGAGTAAGTGTTTTGCACTTACTCAACTTACGGTTATCAGTCCGCCATGTCTAATAAACAAAAGGATTGGCTAATCCAGGAGCAAACGGCTCTTGGTAAAGATATCTCAAATCCGTTTATGGCTTGCAATTTGCCCAAAATTGTATGGTGTTCAGCTCACCATATCTTTAATTAGTGAAAAGTTGGCTAGCCCGCAAGTTTATGGCTTGTGGTAAAGGCAGTTGGAAAACCATAATTGGTAATCGACTCACCAAAGATAATATTGATAATTTATCTAAGAGTTGGCTAGTCCAGAAGCAAACGGCTTCTGGTAAAGACAAATCAAAACCGTTGAAAGCTTATGATTTGCTCAAAATCATTTGGTTATCATTGTACCAAGGTTCTTACTTGAACTAAAACAATTGGCTACTCCAGAAGTAATGGCTTTTGGTAAAGAGATGAAATCCATTAAGTTTTCTTAAAAGATTGCTAGGGACTAGCAATATCTTAGTGTGGGGGATTGATGAGTGTCTAAATACTCATCATTTTATTCCCATTTAAACTGCTAAAACATCTGAAAACACTCAGAAATGCCACAAAATACTATAAATATCATTGAAATGTGTTTTTATGTGTTACAAGTGCAAAAGGATTGAAAACTGATGAAAAACAACAAAGTTTACATAATTTACAGTTTCAGTCCCTAAACTTTCATAAATTGGCAAAACTAGTCCCTGGTAATTCAAAACTTGTAAAATATCATAAAAGGTCCTTGGGGATTCACAAGTTGTTAGAAATAGTCCTTTGAAGTTAAAATTGCATATTTACATCTTTGGTCCCTAAACTTTGAAAAATGTCAAAAATAGTCCTTGGATTTATAAAATTGGAATTTTATGCAAAATTGGTCCTTGAACTATTCATAAATGGCAGGATAGGTCCTTGTGTTAACATTGGAAAAAGTTCAGTTTTGGTCCCTCAAGTTTGCTAGAATTACAAAATTGGTCCTTGTGTTAATACCAAACCAAACCGGACCCTATTAATATCCAACCCAAATCCAACCCAGCTGGCCCAAACCAAGCCCAATCTTGACCCCTGAACTTGAGCCAGTCCAAAAACCCACTTGACCTGCCATTACCTATTGTGAACCCCAACTTAATAATAAAAACGGGTCAAAAAGTCAAACCCCGCCCAAACCAGAAGCACTGTGCTTCTCCCTCACCATGACTGAAAACCAAAACCACCTGTTTTCTCCACCTTTCCACCTCACCACCACCTTTACACCTCTCTACCCACTCCCCTAACACCTCCACATCCACCAAATTGCATTAAATGCATAAAACCTGCTCAAAAGACTTTTTGGCGCCAAAAATGCCACATGTATGATTCTGATGAAATTGATGAATTCAAGGGCTGAAATGAAGTGGGAAACACTCAGAGGTCGACAGAGAGTCTAAGAGATCATTATAAAGCAAGAGAGGAGCAATGGGAAGAATATCTAGAGTAATTTAATTTTGCTTATCTCGTTTTTAAATAATTTAACATCAAGGAGGTAATCAATACCGTCCTCAAAATGAACCAAACTACCGTGCTAATACTTATCAGGGACCACCCGGTTTTAGCCAGAATCCTAATATACAAAACCGGAATCAGAACCAACCTAGAATGAACCAAGGTTATCAAAACCAAGGTAATTTCTATCCCGGACCAAATCAAGGTTTCCAACATCAAGGAAACCTTAATCAAAACAATTTCAATCGAGGGAATCAATTTCATGGGAATATGAATCCTAACCAAGGAAATTTTCAAAATCAAGGCCCTAATCTGAACAATAGAGGCCAGAATTTTCCTAATCAAACTCAAGCCATTGTTCCAACTGGACCATCATCTGATGAGTTATTGAAGCAATTCATGAAATCCCAAGATGAAATGAACAGGTTGTTGGTCAGTCAGATCGCTGATCTAAAGAAGTCTTTAAATGATCAACCCTCGGGCTCAGGAAAACTTCCGAGCAACACGATCGCTAACCCGAGGGGCGACGCAAAGGCGATCACAACCAGAAGTGGTGTTTCATACAATGGACCCGCTATTCCTACTACCTCTTCTTCTTCTCTCCCGAAGGTAGTGGAAAGTGAACCTGAGGCTACAAAGGACAAGGAACTTCCTACTAAAAATGGAGGTACCAACGATGTCCAACCTCAAGTTTTCCAGAAACCCAAATCCAATCCAGGAGTTGTTTTTGAACCTCCAGTAGCTCCCGTTGAAAACCTCAAATCCAAATCTTCTATTCCTTACCCATCACGTTTGAATGAGCAGAAGCTCCGCGAAAAAGCCAGTCATCAAATGGACAAATTTTTTCAAATTTTCCAAGAACTACATTTTGACATAAGCTTTGCGGATGCTATCATGTTGATGCCCAAGTTTGCATCAACTCTCAAACACATGTTAAGCAACAAGGAAAAGCTGTTTGAAATGGCTAAAACTCCTCTGAACGAGAACTGCTCTGCAGTTATCTTGAAGAAGCTTCCCGAGAAGCTTGGAGATCCTGGAAAATTTCTCTTACCTTGTGTATTTCCAGGAATGGTTGAATGCTTTGCCTTAGCAGATCTTGGTGCAAGCATCAATCTGATGCCTCATTCAGTATGGAAGAAACTTTCTCTTCCGGACCTTACTCCTACATGCATGAATCTCGAGCTTGCAGATCCTACAATATCCCGTCTACTTGGCATTGCCGAGGACGTATTTGTGAAAGTAGGAAAGTTCCATTTTCCAGCTGACTTTGTGGTTGTTGACTTCGATGCCGATCATCGGGTTCCTCTCATTGTTGGACGAGGATTCCTGAGAACGGGCCGTGCTCTCATTGATGTATTTGAGCAAGAAATCACATTACGTGTGGGTAATGAAGCTGTCACCTTTAACCTTGATCAAACTTCGAGGTACTCCGCAAACTATGATTCTGAGTCGGTTAACCGAATAGATATCATTGATGTTGCTTCTGAAGAGTAATCTCAAGAAGTTCTTGGTTATGATCATAATTCTTCGAGTGATAATCTCACTCATTCATCTCAACCCATCATCGCCAATTCTACTCCTTCTCTCACTCCCTTTGAGGAAAGTGACTTCATCCTGGAAGAGATTGAAGCATACTTGTCTAGTGATTCTGTTCCATGGGAAATTGATCACGCTTCAATTGACATCGAGGGGGACATACTTCTCATTGAGAATTTTCTTAATGATGACCCATCATTTCTCCCTCCCGTTGAACTTCATAACAAGGAAGTCAAGTCAGTTGAGAAAACTGAAGAATTTCCTGAAGTCGAACTTAAGGACTTACCACCTCATCTCGAGTATGCATTTCTTGAGGGTGATGATAAATTACCCGTCATTATTGCTCGAGATTTGAGTAAAGATGAAAAAGCTGCTCTCATAAAGGTCTTGAAGTCACACAAGCAAGCAATTGCTTGGAAACTCTCCGACATTAAGGGTATCAACCCTGAGTTTTGTACTCACAAAATCTTGATGGAGGATGACTTCAAGCCAGCAGTTCAACATCAGAGACGAGTAAATCCAAAAATCCATGATGTTATTAAACAAGAGGTTCTCAAACTTCTTGATGCAGGATTAATTTACCCGATCTCAGATAGTCCTTGGGTTAGCCCAATTCATTGTGTTCCTAAAAAGGGTGGCATAACTGTTGTCACAAATGAAGAAAATGAGTTAATTCCAACTCGATTGGTTACGGGATGGCGTGTTTGCATTGACTATCGTAAGTTGAATGACGCCACCCGTAAAGACCATTTTCCTCTACCCTTCATGGACCAAATGCTTGAGAGATTAGCAGGGAACGAATACTATTGTTTCCTTGATGGTTTCTCGGGTTATTTTTAGATCCCAATTGATCCACAGGATCAAGAAAAGACCACATTCACTTGCCCATACGGAACTTTTGCCTACAGACGTATGCCTTTTGGCCTATGTAATGCGCCTGGCACGTTCCAACGATGTATGATGGCAATTTTCCACGACATGATCGGGGAAACAATGGAGGTGTTTATGGATGACTTCTCGGTCATTGGGGACTCGTTTCAAACATGTCTCTCCCATTTAGAAAAAATGCTAAAACGGTGTGAAGACACCAATCTTTGTCTAAATTGGGAGAAGAGCCACTTTATGGTCAAAGAAGGCATAGTCCTTGGCCATAAGATTTCAAAAAACGGGATTGAGGTTGATAGAGCAAAAGTCGATGTTATTGCTAAATTACCTCATCCTACTACCGTCAAAGGTATTAGGAGTTTTTTAGGTCATGCGGATTTTTATCGCAGATTCATACAAGATTTTTCTAAGATCGCCCGGCCTATGACCCATCTTCTTGAAAAAGATGCTCCTTTTATCTTCTCACCTGAGTGCATCAAAGCTTTTGAAACATTAAAGAAAAAGCTTACTGAAGCACCCATTCTCGTTGCTCCCGACTGGGACTTGCCTTTTGAGCTCATGTGCGATGCAAGTGATTTTGCTATCGGTGCAGTCCTAGGGCAACGTAGATCCAAGCATTTTCAGCCTATCCACTACGCAAGTAAGACTATGACTGAAGCTCAAACCCATTACACCACCACAGAAAAAGAGCTATTAGCCGTGGTGTATGCATTTGAGAAGTTTCGGCCATACCTAATCTTGACTAAATGTGTGGTGTATACGGATCACTCGGCTCTCAAATATCTCTTTGCAAAACAAGATGCAAAGCCGAGATTGCTCCGTTGGGTTCTCCTCTTGCAAGAATTTGATATCATTATACGTGATAAAAAAGGAGCTGAGAACCTGGCTGCAGATCATCTGTCCCGTCTAGAAAACCCACACCAAGATGTTTTCGAGAAAAAGGAAATAAATGAAACATTTCCTCTCGAAACACTCAATGCGGTTTCTTTTCGTGGACACTCTACTACCCCATGGTTTGCTGACTTCGCAAATTACCATGCGGGTAACTTCATAGTGAAAGGAATGTCGACCCAACAGAAGAACAAATTCTTCAAGGATGTTAAACATTACTTCTGGGACGACCCCTACTTATTCAAAATCTGTGCGGATCAAGTCATCCGACGGTGTGTTTATGGACAGGAAGCTATGGACATTCTCAAAGCTTGCCATGCTGGACCCACCGGGGGCCATCATAGTCCAAATTACACCGCCAAAAAGGTGTTTGATTCCGGGTTTTATTGGCCTACTATTTACAAGGATGCCCACGAATTTGTCAAAGCCTGTGACGCTTGTCAACGTCACGGAAATATCTCACAGAGAAATGAAATGCCGCAAAACGCCATTCAAGTGTGTGAGATATTTGACATCTGGGGCATTGACTTTATGGGGCCATTTCCATCATCTCGAGGAAACAAATACATACTTGTGGCTGTTGACTATTTGTCAAAATGGGTTGAAGCGAAAGCTTTACCTACTAATGATGCCCGAGTTGTTGTGAAATTTTTAAAATCTCTTTTTGCTAGGTTTGGAACTCCACGAGCTATAATCAGTGATCGTGGTACACATTTCTGCAATGACCAATTTGATAGAGTCATGAAAAAGTATGGTGTAACCCACCGTCTTTCTACTGCATACCACCCACAAACAAATGGGCAAGTGGAAGTTTCCAACCGAGGTATAAAAAGAATTCTTGAAAGGACAGTAGGCGAAAACCGTGCCTCTTGGTCGGATAAGCTAGATGACGCACTCTGGGCCTTCCGTACGGCTTATAAAACACCCATCGGGTGTACTCCATACCAGCTAGTGTACGGAAAGGCATGTCATCTTCCGATTGAACTTGAGCACAAAGCATACTGGGCTTTGAAACATGCAAACTTCGATATTCAGACAGCTGGTGATCACAGAAAAGTTCAAATGAATGAATTAAATGAACTACGTGATCAAGCATATGAGAACTCTTTGATCTACAAACAAAAGACAAAGAAGATTCATGACTCCAAAATCAAGAACCGCGTTTTCAACGTCGGTGATCGAGTCCTTCTTTTCAATTCAAGATTGAAGATTTTCTCGGGAAAACTTAAATCCCGCGAGACCATTCACCATCACTAAAGTATTTCCTTATGGAACCATTGAGTTATCTCAGCCCGATGGTCCAAATTTTAAAGTGAATGGTCATCGATTGAAGCACTATTCTGGAGAGAACATTCCACCTGTGGTTGTCCCGGATCTACAAACTTTCCCCATGAACCAATGAATGCGGGGATCGAGTCAAGCTAGTGACTCGGGAATCAAAAACAGTAGCACACACCATATGGGTTTTCACCCATATTTCTGACTTCTTTCTATTTTCTACCACCCTAGTGTGGGGGAGTTGCCCCCCGCTGTTGTATATAAGTTCAAAAAAAAAAAAAAAAAATGTGTATATATCAAAAATAAAATAATGGCCGTAGTATTTCCCTTTTACGTTCTATGTTTCGGCATAACAGCCGGTACTTTGAATATTGAGGGCAATATTCATTTCTAGTGTGGGGGAATTCTCACGAATTTTATCATGTAATTATACCACCCAATTCCCCATTTTGGCAAAATTTTTTTGGAGTAAGTGTTCTACACTTACTCAGCTTATGGTTATCAGTCCGCCATGTCTAATAAACAAAAGGATTGGCTAATCCAGGAGCAAACGGCTCTTGGTAAAGATATCTCAAATCCGTTTATGGCTTGCAATTTGCCCAAAATTGTATGGTGTTCAGCTCACCATATCTTTAATTAGTGAAAAGTTGGCTAGCCCACAAGTTTATGGCTTGTGGTAAAGGCAGTTGAAAAACCATAATTGGTAATCGACTCACCAAAGATAATATTGATAATTTATCTAAGAGTTGGCTAGTCCAGAAGCAAACGGCTTCTGGTAAAGACAAATCAAAACCGTTGAAAGCTTATGATTTGCTCAAAATCATTTGGTTATCATTGTACCAAGGTTCTTACTTGAACTAAAACAACTGGCTATTCCAGAAGTAATGGCTTTTGGTAAAGAGATGAAATCCATTAAGTTTTCTTAAAAGATTGCTAGGGACTAGCAATATCTTAGTGTGGGGGATTGATGAGTGTCTAAATACTCATCATTTTATTCCCATTTAAACTGCTAAAACATCTGAAAACACTCAGAAATGCCACAAAATACTATAAATATCATTGAAATGTGTTTTTATGTGTTACAAGTGCAAAAGGATTGAAAACTGATGAAAAACAACAAAGTTTACATAATTTACAGTTTCAGTCCCTAAACTTTCATAAATTGGCAAAACTAGTCCCTGGTAATTCAAAACTTGTAAAATATCATAAAAGGTCCTTGGGGATTCACAAGTTTTTAGAAATAGTCCTTTGAAGTTAAAATTGCATATTTACATCTTTGGTCCCTAAACTTTGAAAAATGTCAAAAATAGTCCTTGGATTTATAAAATTGGAATTTTATGCAAAATTGGTCCTTGAACTATTCATAAATGGCAGGATAGGTCCTTGTGTTAACATTGGAAAAAGTTCAGTTTTGGTCCCTCAAGTTTGCTAGAATTACAAAATTGGTCCTTGTGTTAATACCAAACCAAACGGACCCTTGTATTAATATCCAACCCAAATCCAACCCAGCTGGCCCAAACCAAGCCCAATCTTGACCCCTGAACTTGAGCCAGTCCAAAAACCCACTTGACCTGCCATTACCCTATTGTGAACCCCCCAACTTAATAATAAAAACGGGTCAAAAAGTCAAATCCCGCCCAAAACCAGAAGCACTGTGCTTCTCCCTCACCATGACTGAAAACCAAAACCACCTGTTTTCTCCACCTTTCCACCTCACCACCACCTTTACACCTCTCTACCCACTCCCCTAACACCTCCACATCCACCAAATTGCATTAAATGCATAAAACCTGCTCAAAAGACTTTTTGGCGCCAAAAATGCCACATGTATGATTCTGATGAAATTGATGAATTCAAGGGCTGAAATGAAGTGGGAAACACTCAGAGGTCGACAGAGAGTCAAAGAGATCATTATAAAGCAAGAGAGGAGCAATGGGAATAATATCTAGAGTAATTTAATTTTGCTTATCTCGTTTTTAAATAATTTAAGTTTCCAGTGTATTTCAAAGCTTTCAAGCACCTTGTAATCATATTTCAGTGTATTTTAAACTTATTTACAGTTTCAATTTCAGCTTATGTACACTAATTCAGTTTTATGCAATTTTCATTTCAAAAATCTCAATATGTGTTAATGTTGTTGTTAGTTGTTATCTTGGACTCATAAGCTCACTTAAGCTCCTATATAGCTTATTTAAGCTATTAGAAACCTTTAAAACTCTGTTTAGTATCAAAAAGAAAAATACCAAAAATACCAAATAAATTAGTGAAAAATAAAAAATCAAGAATGAAGAAGAGAGAAAGCTGGAGCAAGGTGAATTGTGGATGGCCTTGGGTTTAGAGCTTCTTGGGAAGCTATAGGTTGTATTCTCAGTTCTTGGTTCTGTGTTTTCAGTTGGATAGTCTCTTGTAAGCTTTTAACTCAACTTTTGCATTTTACTGTATAAGTAGTTTATTGCCTGAATCTTTGTGTTTTCATGTTTCTGTGTTATGGTTAAGTAGATTCATTGATTAAAATAACTTGTTTGTTCTTTGGAATTCATAATTGCTTTGAAATCTCATTTTCACAGTTTTAATAGCATAATGATTGTTCTTAAGTTTCATGCTTATATCACTGTTGTTTAATGCTCATATGGACTTGTTATATGCTAATACAAAGTTTTGAATCAGTGTTGAGGTTTAAATCACTCATTTGTTTTGAAAATCACAAAAACAGTCTAGTAAAGGACTGTTTGGTTTCACTTGGTTAACTGTGTTTAAGGTTGTTCATGTCATTATTCTTGGTTGATACATGTTACACTTGGTCCTAATAACCCAAAGAAGCAAGAAAAATCAGTGCTCATAAGTGTAAAAGTCAAAATAGCATTTGATCATGTCTTGTTCATTAACTGTTGGATTTTCATGATCCATGATCTTGTTTTCATGATTATAAGTTGTTATTGTTGATCAAATCAGTTTTAATCCACCTTAATACATCATAATCAGTGATTATGATTGATTCAAAGTTCATATTAGTCAACATATTAGTGTAATATAAAAAGTCAAATTTTCTTAATTTCAGTTTTTGAATAAACTTGTTAATTTTATTGTGATCTTACTATTAGGATTTAGGACTTAAGCTTTTAGGATTATAAACTTCAGTTGCTCATTTTAATCATAGTATTTTTAATAATTTTTAGTTTAGCTTATAAACTGCTTAATTTTTAGCTTATTTTAGACACTTTTTCAAAAAGGTGCCCTGTGCACAGTTGAGCTAGCTTCTTCACAAGCTCATACAAAGCTTATTAGTAAACCATAGCTTGTGTATTTTGGTTCTTTGGAAAGCTAACCTAGCTGACTTGAAGATCCAAGCTTAATTTTCAACTTTCTAGCTTATTTAATAGGGCTGTAAGCAGCTTTCATTTTGTCCCATTTCTGTGTAAACTAAACAATCAGTGTTTTACCAGCTTTTTCTCAAGCTTATAGCAAGCTTATTATTGGGCCCCACAATAAGAGCTTTGGCTTTTTAGAAAGTTCACCAGCCCATCTTGATACCTCAGTCTTTATTTTAAGCTTTTCAGCTTATTTCATAAGCTTAATTTGCTTGGGAATGTGACTGCAGGCCTGTTTGGTACAAAGGGTATCTTGTAATTGCTTATTTGATTATTATAGCTTATCAGAGTAGTTCTTTGTTCTTTTTAACTTCATATAAGTAGCTTTAGCTTATTTACATCTTATTTCTTCTTTGGTTATAACTGTGAAGCTTGTTTGAGCTTAATAACATCAAAATAAGCTCATAAGTCCACTGTTGAGCTAATAAGCTCTCAAATAGCATATTTTTAAGTTGTAAAATTTTTGTTTTCATTAAAGTTGCTTATTATCAGTAGTTAAATAGTTTTCAAAAAGAAAAATCACAAAAACATCATTTTTAAAATAGTGATAGCGTTTATTTAATAGAAATTAGCTTTTTAATTTTCTTTTTCAGCTTATTATTAAGCACTTCCTGTTTTTATAATTTTCTTAGTTTTCTGTCATCATAATATATTTATAGAAAAAATTTCATAATTTTCTTAGCTTGTTTAGTATTTATTAGAATTTAAAATAGTTAAAACGTATTAAATAATTAATAATAAATAAATAAAAAGCATAAAAAATATCTTTTCAGTTTTAAAATTATTTTTCTAATATTTTAGATTTTTCTAAGTCATAATTTCATTTTTCTAGCTTTATTTCATATTTTCTTATATTTTAGAGTATTATTAAATAGTTTAAAATAGTTTTTAATTAATAATAATTAAATAAATAGTTATAAAAATAATTTTAATTTTCTAACAATTTTATTTTATTATTAGGTTTGTAAAAATATCATTTTCATATTTGTAGGTCTTTATTTCTTAAAACTCACGTTTTATTTTGTACGTTTACGTAATTTAATAAACGTACGTGTTTAAGTTTGTTTAATTTGATTGTTGTGCTTTATAATTCTGTATCCAAATACCATTCCAATCAATCAGTAGTATAATTACCAATCAAAATCCTTACAGATCATTATCCTTAGTGATCATTCGACATCTGAACGTTTTGAAGCACCATTAATCCTCCGTGGGACTTAACGACCCGGGAATCCACTATATTCCAAGGGAAATTGCATTGGTTTTAGACTGTTTCAATTTTATTACGGTTGACCATTCACAAGTGGTTGACTTGTGTGATAAACTTGACAGTTCAGACCCGATCAGTAGTGTAGTAAATGGTAAAGCCGAGGTCGTCCCAAGAGCTAGGTGTGTCGGATAATTACTAAGTCTAATTGTCACAGAATATTAATGGTTTGATAGGGTTTTAATTAATTAAACTACTAATGCAGAATATAAAATAAAAGAAAATAAATGTGTGAAGGGAAATCAATAGAGGAATAGTGGTGCTAACCTAGTCAATCCTCCTAGCTAGTTATGTCTACGTGTACCTACTTCCAATTACTTCAGGTGGGTTCAAATTCGAGAGGACAGCATTTGGTCAATTTGCCCTAACCTATCAGCAAAGATGCCACCACAGGAGAAATCAGGCGCACCGTCATAAGTCCTGTTGTTCCTGGTCCCCTAAGCCGAGTCATTAAGTACCGCTACATGCTAGATTCTAAATAGTGAGTGCCCGGCTGTTAGGAACTTAGACACTACACCCCCCAATTCTTAAGTTCATCCAAACGATAGGTGATCAGTTGGTCAAATCGCACAAGTAGAAAGGGTCGTCAGTTGGTCATATCTTACCCTTCCCATCTCAGTCCGCTCACCTAGGGTCAGTTGGTCATATCTCCTAGGCAATTGGCCTCTATCACCATTCAAAACTACCGAACCAAGGGTGACTACCAAAGAACTATGCATGCATACACTTAGAAATAATTGTACGGAAGTAAAGGTAAACGCAAACAAAACAATTAAGGAATCATAACTAGGCTAGCACCAAAGGGTGCTTAGCCGCTTATATTAATCATGCAAATCAATTCAATATTCAAAGGTACGAAATACATGAATTGAAAGTAAAAGAAATAATAAACGCTAAAGCTTATCGTAATGGTGTGACTTCTCCCTTGGAAACAGCTCTGTATGCTCCCCTAGACCTGCCTTGAGCTTTTTACCACGTTCTCAGAGTGTTGTGTGTGGAATGGGATGCGTTGAAATGCTCGAATTCGTGGGGTATTTATAGGCCAGGTCTGGGTTACGGCGTAACCAATAGAGGAGTTACGCCGTAACCTTCTATTTCTTCGTAAATGCACTAGATCTGCTAGTTACGGCGTAACCTTATAAGTGGTTACGCCATAGTCTTCAATAAACTCGGTTACGTCGTAAGTGATGCAGTAGTTACGGCGTAAGTATCGGCGGCGTGGAACCTCTTTTGACCTAATGGAGTTACGTCGTAACCTTTGGGAAGAGTTACGCCATAACCTCTTGATAAGTTGGACTTCTGGGTCACGCAATAGTTACGGCGTAATGTGAGAGACGAGTTACGCCGTAACTTCTTTAAAATAAGCATACTGTGATAAATCTTTAGTAATGTTTCCATTTCCGCGTCTCTGTTAGGAATTGGAAATTCCATAAGTAAAGTGTCGGTCACCCCAAATATTATCTAGCATAAGTTAGCTCGTAGACATATCATTATTTACGTTATTTATCAGTTTATTAGTTAGTTATTAGTTTAGTTTAGCGTAGTGTAACACCGTGGAGGAAGGACGGGTCTTTACCCACTGTATGCCTGATCCACAGGCCGATAGGAGGTCGTGTATTCTGTAACTATAAATACCCCTTCCATCCATGGAAGGGGTGGTGCTTCTCATAATCTAACCTTCCATATTTTGTGAACCAAGTCTCTAGCAAGAACACCCTCTCTATCTTTCTCTCTCTAAATATGGCTAACATGTATTTTCATCATCCAAGACCACCCGAATCATCAACACAACAATAATATCGATCCTACAAATGGTACCAGAGCCATGGTTGTTGTGTCTTGATGATTTTTTTTTGTGGTTTTGATACATTTTTGTGGTCGGATTATTTTTATGGGTAAACAGTTTTTAACAGTTTTTTGTTGTATCTGTTGGTCAAAAAATGGTTACATGGTCCATTGCTAACTGTTTTAGCATCAAGTTTTTGTCTATTACCGTCTTGAATATCATACTGTTTTGGTTATTTGGTCATATCTGTTTTTGTCAATACTGGTCAGTTTCATGTGGTCAAAAACTGTTTTATGTCAAATTTATATTAAGTTCACCTTTTACTGGTCTATATGGATAAAACATTTATATGGTCAAATAGGTGAAAATGGGTCCTTTCTGGGTAAGAATGATAGTACTATAAAATGACTTGTATTTCCTGCTAGCGAGTTGGTCATATGTCCTTCACGGCGACTTGTCTTGGCAAGTCGTCCAGATACATAGTATCTGGTCTTAGCGAGTTGTGGTGATATCTAGCGACTTGTTTTGAAAAAAAAAGGTAGCGAGTTGTAACGAAAAAACCTAGCGTCTTGTTACTGAACAAGTAGCGAGTTAGTGTTAAAATAATAGCGACTTGGTAACAGTTTGACTTTTGAGTCAAACTGATAAGCTAGTGACTTGTTATTAACAGACCTAGCGACTTGACTCATGTAAAAGTAGCAACTTGTCATGACAAAAATGAAGGAAGATGAAGTATGACCATGACCACTTGACCACAAAACCCAAATACCAAACTACTTAGACCTCAGTTACAAAACATCATAGGTACAACATCAACTGAAACTGAAAAAGACCATGAAAGAGGGTCAATCTCAGCCTTTCCAACTCTAACCCATATCAAAACATCAACAAAAATTATTCCAATTCTAAAAATCTCATTCATATCCTAGACTCGACTTAACAATGAAGTAAAGTAATTACATCGAAATCTCAGATCTTTAATCCGTGGCATATAAAGAATCATCAAAAGGATTCAAGGACTTTCACACAAATTATAATCTTCATCGATCATTGTTTTTCAAAGCCTAGCTTCGTTTTCTATTCGAATAAGAAAAGAAAGATTCATAACAATTTTGTTATAATCATTCCTTTTGATTCGTTATGACACAAGAACTCTAAACATAACGTTAATCTTACCCGAAACCCTTAAACGATTCGTGATGCTTTGTCCATAGTGTGACACCATCTCTGTGGCTATGACGATATCTACTCAAACCATCCCTGTGGTGAGTGATATTTTCATGCACCCTGTGGAGATAGAGGAGCAGACTTGCAATTAGGGCTTGAGAGAGGTAGCTTATTTTATGCGTTGCCAGGTCTTATGGCAGAGATGAGGAGTGGATTGTTTTTTTTGTTGAATAGTATTAGGGATTATTAGGGTGGGATTTGAGATGTGGGTTTGATATAAGATGTGATACGGTTTGGAGAATGATGACTGCGCTGTGTGAATGAGAATGGTGGTAGGCGGATGAAGTGGTGAGAATTATTAGGGTGTTATGTGAGATAATGTGTAAGTACTTTATACTCCCATAATATTAGGGCATCGTTAAGATTAGACAAGTTTGTGGAAATGGGCCTCGAGTGTTGTTTTTGACTGGGCCTAGCACACATATTCCAATTCTGCTGGATCGTGTATTTACTTAGCCTAACTTCTAATTGAGGAATGGGCTCGAGGTATGCATTTAGATCAGTGACCGTTGGCCCATTACATGGTATTAAGTTTTCTTGGTTTTTGATCACACTTAGTTGAGCCATGTGGTTTATCCATATTTTAAGTCAATGAAATTTGAATTAGGCCTTGTGATATCATAATTTGGATCCAGCTTGTTGTGACCATGATTTGATGAGATTTGAGACGTGTTACAATGAGATCTTATGAGACTTGTTGGTGAGATTTGTTGATGAGATGTGATGCACTTTGATGATGAGAGTTGATCTATTGGAGTGTTGAGTTATGCGGTGTGATTCTTTGAGATATACATTTTCACGGAAAATATTTTGTCATGGCTTGAATAGTTATTGGTACTAGGTTGACTACGGGGTTGTTTATGTACGGTATTTCTCATTTGGATTTGAAGTGACGTTTTCCGGGCGCGTTTACTTATTTCGTCTTCGTTCTTTCTACCCTTCCGCGAAGATGACTTGTTTGGGCGTTTATAGAGGGTGATAAAGACTTGACTATTTAATTACGGTTGTGATTCTTTCTCGCTTAACCCACAACGTAACTATCACTTCGGTGTCTCACTTAGTTGAGAATGTCAAGAGGTTTTGTACATTGGGTATACCGTTTCTTTTTCACAAGGATTAGTACAAGTTTAAGTAACAAATCTGGGGAACTTTACTTCTTGTTCAAGTTTAGTATATCAGGTTTACTTCACCATTTGGTCACAGCAATAGCTGACAGAGTGCGTGAATGATGTGTTTACCAAAGTGTTGATTGGATGGTTGATGATGTTGTTGATGTTGGATAATGAACCGTTGATGAACCGCTGCATGTTCCCCTAAAACAGATATTCACCGAAACCATAATTGTCATAATACATTCAAGCTGACATTGTTTACGGTTTTGTCTTGATTTTGTAAAATCCCGCGAAAGAATCTATTTCTCGGTTTAAATCATAGACTTGTAAAATCCCGTGACAATGGAAACATCCTGGTAATAGTAAAGTGCATTTCCGGATCTATCTTACGGTTTATTCCTGGTTTTGTAAAATCCCGCGAAGGAATCTATTTCTCGGTTTAAACCATGGAATTGTGAAATCCCGTAATGATGGAACCATCTTGGAGAAGAGAAAGTGTATTTCGGGATCTTACTTGATGATGGTGCTACGGTTTCTGTTTCGAAGAACAGATAAAAGGGTGTACTTCATGAATTGGATGTGTGTTTGGATATTCATCATGGCAGTTTGGTTATTACATGGTTTTACGGGGTTATGTGCTTTTACCATGGTCGGGATGAAACCATTATCAGAGTTCACTTAAAACGTCAAAGGAGGCTAGATTTGAGTTTTTAATCAGAAGATGTGACAACGGAGTTAATTCACTATTATTTATTTGAGGTTGAAGTGAAATATCACGGGCTAGTGTACTTAGTATCTGAAGGTATCGGGGATGGATGGATGAAGATTCTTCAAGATCCTTGTTTGAGCTTATTATCAAAAACGAAGACTTGGAAATCTAGTTATTTTTGGGAGTCTTTTTTCTTTTACCACGAGGGGAAATTGGGCTCTTTTTGCCACAAAAATAACTATCACTTTAAGGAGTTACGTTGTAGTGCTCAGTGTCACATTTAATTGTGGATTTTCAAGAGGTGATGTACGTCTTATACTTGATGGTTGGTTGGTTGAAGAGTATAGAGTACATAGAGAGTACTTAGAGATGCTAATGGAAATCGGCACCGCTCTTTGTTACACATGTACAAGTTTAAGTCACGAGTTCGGAGTAGTTTACTTCAGGGTCAAATTCATCATATTGGGTTTTCTCCATCAGCTGTCACTACAAAGAGCCTACTGAATGATAATGGTGATAATTACATGTTTTGCCAAGAGATGATGAAAAGAGACAGATTATGACGTATGAACACAACAGTTCATGCCTCGTTCTCTAAAGAAAAGAAATGTGTACGTTTCTGTGCGCATTATCTTATAAAGAAGAGAAATCTTCTTATGACGTCTGTTCACATCAGTTCAGGCCTCGTACTTCAACATAATGACGTATGAACACAACAGTTTATGCCTCGTTCTCTAAAGAAAAGAAAAGTGTACGTGTCAGTGCGCTTTATCTTCTGAAGAAGAGAAATCTTCTCTATTATGACCATTCTCATCAACATGCTTCATGCTTTTTCCACGCGCTTTCATTTATCAAGTGAACCGGACTACTGATGATTGTTTTCTTATTCCACTTGCTCAACTATAATGACGATGGCGACATCCTGTGCTAATTTTGCGGGGGAGAAGTGTGAATTGACTACATTTGGATGATTTTCACTTGTTTAATCAAGAATGGCAACTCCGTATGCAATTCTTGAGGGGGAGAAGAAGTGTGAATTTACTGCATGGTTGATTGATTTCTGAGAATAAATGGTCAAACGGCTCCAAACTCATGTAAGAACCGAGCTTCTTCTTATCGGGTCATCTTCACATGGAGTTTTTTCTAAGAGTCGTTGGTTAACATCTTCAAACGGGCTAATGAGATTAATGACAAAGTGCTTCTAGTTGCTGGGCTGATTTCTTTGATGAACATCTTTATGTTCTTGTTTGATTGAGAGGGATCTTAGTTAAGAAGATTTGCTACATATAAGGTAATTGGAATGCTTTTTGGTGAGATGAAGATGTTAACTTCCTATTCCCCAACTAGACAATATTGAAGAAGGTCGAGTCTACAGTCGGTTCTACATTCTCTGCTACATGTTAGAAGACTAAAGACGTGTTGCATTTAACGATCTAAAGACTTCTTCTTAATTCAAGCATTCATCATAAAGATTGTCAGTTTAGGGGAGAGCACTTATTGGGGGAGAGTGAAAAGTCAGATTTAATCCCCAATTAGACTTGCTCACATTCTTTCCTCAGCAAGTTGATTCCCACAAGATTACAAGTGTTCTTCTCAAAAGATTTCTAGTACATGGGCTTATAATATGTTGCTGATTCTGAAGTGTCAAAACCAGCAAGGGGGAAGGAGACACACATCTAAACACAAAGCGAGTAAACTTGATGAACTTAATTCTTCTAAGTGATTGAAGATATCCCGGGAAGACAAATGTTATTACCGCAGAGAAAACGCAAGGTTTGACTCATGGCGAGTAAACTTGATGAACTTAATACTTCTAAGTGATTGAAGATATCCCGAGAAAACAAATGTCATGACCGCAGAGATACTCAAGGTTTTACTCATCAAGGCTTTTAGTGTTATTATTCCAACAAACGTGGGGGAAGTGATGTAAGAGAAAGTTTCTGAAGATGAAAGAGGCACACAAGTGTGTGATGATTTTGATGTTATCACAATCATCAAGGGAGAGAGGATTGTGTACATTGGGGATGCTCAGATGTTTTACTTGAGGGTTTAATCAGTGATTCAGAGATATAATCACTTATTCCGGAGTTGACATCCGCAGAGATTGTCATCCACAGAGATAATCAGTGATTCAGCATGCTTCTTCAGTGTTATCGGTTATTCTCTCTTTGGGCATTCGGGTACTTTGGGTTCTTGAGCTTCATACACTTTCTTCAGGGGGAGAGAAAAGTATACATCGGGGTTATTCTTTAGTTATTGGACTTAATCTGCTACTTCGATGGTATAAGTTTCTTTGTCTTCGGGTATGTGTATTCGGGTTCGTGAGCTCTAGTCTAAGAGACTGACTGCATCAATTCATCTACTTGGGGGAAGTGTTCTCTTGACACCTTTTGGAATGGATTAAGTTCAGACTTCAGTGGAAAAGGAATTTGAGAAGATTATTTATATGTGGGATGATACGTTGTTGTTGTTCTATTGGATGATATAACCTCGAACGATGAATCACGGTGATTATTCTTAAAAGGAGCAGCAAGTTCGATGATAATGGTGTGCTTCTTTGTGCACCTGGCTAAGAGAAGCTTGAAAGAAAGCTTTGAATCTGCTCAGCTAAAGGATTTTCAGTTTGGGGGGAAGCTGCCAAAGTCTCACTTTCAGATGGTTCAATTTCTTTCTTCTATGCAAGAGCCTCAGAAGCTTTGGTGGTGAATGTTTAAGAGATGATGACTTCTATCTTCTACAACGGGGCTGTTCGATATCCTTATCTCGGTACTCGTATCATCATCTTTCTAAACTATATCATCTACTCTATCTTTGTAAATATTTATCAAAAACAAAATACAAAAATATAAAACCAACAAAAAGAAAATAGAAAAATATAAAATCTACAAAAACCCATAAAAATCAGAAAAATTTGAAAAAGACCAAAAATATGTTTTCTCAAGACATGTCTTCTGGTATCGATAACATCTACTGTCTTAGAAATGTCATTCAATAATGGCACGGGACCATAGATGAAGTTCGAGCAGAAGGTGTAAATATTCTTTTTCATCACATGTCTAAAACTATGGCTTGCAGTTACTTCTGACTGTAACCCATGCTGAAACTATGGTTTGCTATCATTTCTGATAGCAACCCGCTCTTTTAAAGAAAGGAAAGTGTTGCGCTAAACCAATTTTCAAATATTTCGTGCACTTATCCTAAAAACAATTTTGAGGAAAGTATGTCGAAGGACTGCTGCTCCCACACAAATGTTTTTCCGTCTAAAATTCTTCAGAAAAATATTTGTTGTTTTTCAAAAAAAAAAAAAATGGTGGTAAGTGAGTTGCTTGAAAATCAATCAGATTCAGAGTTTTCGTAAAAATTGAAAACTCAATCAATGACTTCAGCGCTTTTAAACTTTTCAAAGAAAGAGTCATTGATTGAGGGGGAGAATGTTTTTCAAATTTACATCATCTAACGAACTTTCTTAATTATCCTAATATGCTTAATTAAAAATGATGTTAACCTATGTTGAAGGACTAGGTGCCTAGGATATGATTGTTAGGTTTAGATGATTAGAGTTTGATGAACACATAATCCCATACCTTATATGATCTGATTGATATGTTGAATTGACTTTTATTAGTCGATTGCTGTTTGGTTGATGTCGACCACTATATATCTGTATGTGTGTTCACTAACGTATTCAGGTATATTGGTATATAAGAATGTTCCCGATCCGGATCCCACAATTGAAGATGATTGGATGCCGAAAGGAAAGGGCAACTATATCTTGGGTTGACAAATAAAGAAACGGAGCTTAATTGGACTTCCATGGAGAGTTGACATAAATGCAACGTAAGAGGTCTCACTGCATCTGCAGCTGGTTTTCTTCTAAGTGATTGAAGAAACGGAGCTTAATTTGACCTCAGTTGGCATTAAAATGCAACATAAGAAGTCTCACTGCATCTGCAGACTGTTTTTTTTCCAACCCTCAGCAACAACAACAAAAGCTTCTCATACACTAACGTATCTTTGTGCAGGATACCATTTTTTTAAACAATTTTGAAAAATTGAATAAATTGTTTTGAAAATGGAAAAATATTGTTTTGAAAATAAATTGGACTAAAATTTAAAAATCACCGGACTTCATTTTATCAAAACCTAAGTCACTCAATCAACGACTACGGTCATCAATTGAGGGGGAGAGTGATTTAAAATTAAATATTTTCAAACGATATTTCATCAAAAAGTCCGTTTGTACGTTATAATGTGGTGATATAAAGATTTAATGTTATGTCATGGTATGATTTTTCTTTTGATTCAAGGTCTTTCAAAATGAATTTTTTTTCTGTTCTTGTTTGATTGTGAAATTGTTTTATTTTACTTAAAAGATCTCCTAAAAACAATCATACCTGACACTAACAATATTTAATGTCTTAAATTGATTCTTATCAGTCTATTTCAAAAATTAAATCTTGCCACGCCTTTCCCGAAACCTTTCTAAATGATTTAAATCAATTGGGATCACAAATCTCAAAAGGTTTGAAATTTTTGATCGGGGGAGAGATAGTGATTTAAATCTCAAATTTGTTTTAATGGAATCGGTTTTAGTCCTTTACAGGCACTCCTGCCTCCATGTGCCAAACGATTTCAAATACACAATGCACATGTTGAGGAGGAGGATTTATCCAAAAACAAGATGAGTATTTAAACCTGGCCACATATTCTCCCATGTTTTCTAAACCTTATTAAATCACTTGGGGATCCAAAATCTCAAAGGGTTTGATATTTTTTATCGGGGGAGAATTTGTGATTTAATAATGAAATTTGATAAAAGATGATCGTTTTGATTCAATGTGCAAGTTCTCTCTAATATGTGCCAAACTATTTCGTATATCGATGCACATATTGAGGGGGAGCGAATAGTTTCTAAATGGCAATCGTGTAAAGTGCTTCAAAAGAACTCTTTCCTCTATGTGATAAAATGTTTTCAAATATCCTATGCACATATTGAGGGGGAGAATTTACCAAGAAAATCAAATGGCTTTTTCTATGAAAATTGTGATCAAAGAAAATATTTCAAAGTTCTCTTGCCTCCATGTGCTAAACAATTTCTAAATCACATGCACATGTTGAGGGGGAGGTTTTCTAAATGATCAAAACTATTAAGGTACAAAATGCTTTGATCTCGTATCACAAGTACCTTGATTGTTTTTCCAAATGATTTTTCAATTGGTTTTTAGAAGGAATGAACTGTACCAAAAGACCGACCATTTTACTTTATGCATGGTGTTATAAGGATGGTTAGGTTAGGTAATCGTTCCCAAGATCCGCCAGAACCGGAGGGATCTACCCATGGACAATCCACTAGATAGTGTAGAGTCCTTAGGTATGATGAAAAAAAGGAGAAAAATGAGATATGGGAAGAGTGCGGACTGAGATAGAGCTAGAACTGGAATAAACCCAACAAGGTTCTAGTTATGAAGTCTCGGTAAGCACTGAAGGGGTTGAAAAATGAAAAAGAAATGAATGTGAAAAAGGGTGAAAAGAAATAGCCCTCCAATAATTCAACCTTAGGGCAGAAACCGGGTTCAATACATATGCTACTGGTGGTTACCAAGGTAACGCCAGTATTGAAGACAAGACGTCATGGACCCAGTAACGCACTACACTACAACTTCCCAAGCTACTCAAGTTCCTCTTAAAAGGGCTTGTTTCATTCTCACGGGGAACCGACATAATCTATCGACTTTCTCTTAGAGATTGTTGATATTGAAGAAGGAGACCCTCTCCCTAGTCTCCGGCATAGGAACCAAAAGTGCACTAATTGAGTCTAGAGCCAAGAGATCATCCACAATATCTCATTAGGACACAAAATTAATGAAGACTTGCTGTTTCACACAATGTGGAAAGTAAGTATATATTTAGAGTCCTACGCATTATCCTTGTGGTATTGCCAGAACATCCGAGTGATATGAAAATATTCACAATGAAGATGGAAATCCTTCTAGAGCGAACATCAAACAAGCTCTTGGTGGGTGACATGTGAGATCTTGCAAAAGATCAAACTTGTGACAACTGGACAGAAACGATGGGGCGATTCACTCTTGAATCAACCTTGGTCCAGGAAATGAATTGACGAATACTTTTGGAAAAACCGTTCGATGTGCAAACCTTCTTTTCTCTAGCACGTCGAATGTGTACTTATGTTTTTAAACACAAAAAGTATCTCTGATTGAAAAAAATAATTTTGGAAAAACCGTTCGATGTGCAAATCTTCTTTTCTCTAGCACGTCGAATGTGTACTCTTTTCAAATACAAAAAGTATTTTTGATTGAAAATTGATCTTTCTCATAAAACCTTCGTCGTATTGCAAAACTCTTTCTTCTAAGCAATACACGATTGTTTTTCAAATCAATTTATCATCAATAAGTGAATCTCAATTCGCTGGTTCACTCACTTCGTGTTGTCTTCTTTGAGACGTTCCGGTTTGAGAACGGCTAGAGCAGCTGCAAAACCCTGTCAAGGAGATTCTTCAATTCTACCGATCACACAGTGCAGTACTTGTACCGATCAACGGGGAACCGTGGGACGTGTACCTCAATTCAACGAAAGTGATCAAAGACACTTTCATGTGTTTTATTGCTAACTGTTGTTTGCAGGTACATTTGGACGGTTCATGATCGTAATTGAGGAGTCAATCCAAAGCCGCATGCTCACAAAGATCCACACTTAATTGAAGAAATCATGAATTGTGCATATCTACGTAACTGCTTAGATATTTCTTATACTATGTTCCTGTTGCGCTGCTGCAAATATCTTGAACCAGTAAAAGCTTCCGCTACTCTGATGAAAAGATGTCATGATTCAAAAGTGTGAGCATGTCGGTCCAAAAATCACAACTTCACATGATGGCAACACAATAAAGGGTGATCCAGAGATTTACTATGGCTGATGATCTCAAAGAAAGCTCGAAGATCATCAAAGATGTGGATCAGTTCAAAGACCTCCACTGAAAGTACAAAGCACTCGGACTTTGAAGTTGCACTACAAAAGCACAAAGATTGCGGAATTGAAGAATTGAAGTCTACGAGCTCAAGAACAAAGTCAAGAATAGAATGCTAGGATTCGAAATGTAAAACATGGGGTGACCTCCCTTAGGGGGAGGTTGTTAGGAATTGGAAATTCCATAAGTAAAGTGTCGGTCACCCCAAATATTATCTAGCATAAGTTAGCTCGTAGACATATCATTAGTTACGTTATTTATCAGTTTATTAGTTAGTTATTAGTTTAGTTTAGCGTAGTGTAACACCGTGGAGGAAGGACGGGTCTTTACCCACTGTATGCCTGATCCACAGGCCGATAGGAGGTCGTGTATTCTGTAACTATAAATACCCCTTCCATCCATGGAAGGGGTGGTGCTTCTCATAATCTAACCTTCCATATTTTGTGAACCAAGTCTCTAGCAAGAACACCCTCTCTATCTTTCTCTCTCTAAATATGGCTAACATGTATTTTCATCATCCAAGACCACCCGAATCATCAACACAACAATAATATCGATCCTACAGTCTCTTTAGCTCCAATGCTCGTAATTTACCTGAAAGTGGAAAACAATGGAAAACAAGCGTAAATCCATATAAATGATGTAAATAACGAGCATTAACGGGGGAAATTGACACTTAATATTCAGGACTATTTTATGTTATCAGAACTTCCCTGAAATTTGCTCCATAAAGAAAGAAGGTTTACGAAAAAGAGACGTGCCTTCGTGTAAGTATCCATGAGCAAACTTCAATCCCTGAAATCACACTACCGACAAGCATAATTCTAAAAAAGGAAAAAATGAAAAATGAAAAACAAACCTAACTCACTTTCGTAGGAATGACGGTTGCATTTAGCATATGCAACAAGCCTTTTAAACCACTTGGTGTCCCAAGTCGACGAGTGAAGTCTCGTGAGGGTTTACAGGGAACACACCCACAAAGTTCCTTTAAAATACTAATACAAGGTTAGTGTGTTTTAAAATGAAATAATTAAAGTAGAGGAAAGTTACGTCGTAACTCTGTTGAGTGAATTACGCCGTAACTGGCATAAGCTGCGAAGCGAATGGTTACGGCGTAACCTCAGAGATGGTATTACGCCGTAATTAGTAATGCGTCTGGAATTCTGCTGCAAAAGGTTGGTTACGGCGTAATCATATGGATGAGTTACGCCGTAACTAAGGTCAGATCAGCAAAGTGCAGCAGCAATTACTTCCTCGTTTTCTGCAAAAATGGTTAGAAAACACAAAACCTAACAAAAATGGAAATAAAATAAAAAAAGGGATAATTCGGGTTGTCTCCCGAAAGAGTACTTTTCTTTATTTACGAGTCTTTAAGTTAGACTCAGAGCCACAGAGCTTCTATGGAGGCCTTTGGACTTGTCCGAACTCTTCAATATCTTCCATCAAGTTATGCCTCATCCAGGCGACATTTGTGGCGGTTCGGAGGTATTCATTAGTTTCGACCTTCCGGACCTTGCAAAATTTTTCCTCTAGTCCCAAGTGGTAGCGAGTGAGCTCGAATTTTTCGACAATAATTGGTGGTGATCTCTTGTAAGGAATACAAAGGAGTTTACACCTCCTTTGCTCATAAGCTTCGTCGTATGGGTCAGTAAATTCATCACTACCTTGCAGCTCGAGGTAATCAAGAATTCCTTCAATGTCATCGTCATCAGAGTTGGTACCTTTAAACCATTCTTCATCGAGCAGATCCTCCACAAGCACACGCTTGCATTCTTCCTTTTCATTTCTGCCCAACTTCTCGTCATCTTCAACCGCTATTTTACTCGCGCTGTTAGGACTTTCGTTGCTTGAATCTTCTCTACCCATGTACTCTTTCCAAATCTTCTCTCTAGTTATCGTATCCACATGTCCATACTTAACTTTTACCCAACTATCGAATCCCAGGTTGTCCAGCCAAGGCAAACTTGTTCTCTCCTTATCGTTAGTTGTGGACCAAAAGAATTCGTCTTTTACTATTCTTCTTGAGCTACTTCCCCCGTTACATATGTCGTCATACGGGTTGCATGACGCCCAAAAAATTTCCCCATGAGATTTTATTCTTTCACACCAGTGACTGCGTATTTCTTCGTTGTCAGTTCCACTTAAATGCTCTTCCATGCAGAATATGTTGTTATCAGCAACTTCCTTTTTCTGAATGTGCTCCTCGTAATCAATTTTTAGCTTCTTGAGAACATTCGGGTTAATCTTGGCATCCCCGAATTGTATTGAGTACCAATCATCAAATGTCAAATTACCAATCTTTATACAATGTCTTTCGCGCTCGTGGGGGCATATCCACTCTTCCTCTCTTTCACTATTCCCGCCGTTGCAATGCTCGTGGAAGGGGTTGCATATGGGCCATGCTCGTGCATATTCATCATCTGTTATGATTACCGGAGTGCACCAGTGAGTGATAAAAGGCTCCTCTTCATTTTCTAGTGAGAGTTTCTCTAGTCTTTCATCATCAGTATATGCGGGCCACATGAATTTGTTGTTATTGACCCTATCCTTGTTGCTACCTCCATCGCATACCTTATTTCTCGGGTCGCACGAGGCCCATAGGTCGTACCAATCTCCCTTAGCAACGGGTATCATTTTGCACCAGTGAAATTTCCTCTTAGACCTAGGCAAAGGGCACAAGTTAATATCATGGGACCATTCGTCAATTTCAGATGCTCCTGATTCGTCCACTTTGAGGAATTCATCTGCCCATGCATCCCAGTTACGCCGTAACTCAAATTCTTGGTTACGGCGTAACTCGTTAGAATCGTTTTCATCCATATTCTTCATAACCTCGTTATTGCTGTCAAAAAATTGGTTACGCCGTAATTCAAAGGTAGGGTTACGGCGTAAATTAGATCTGTCGACGGTTTCATCCCCTGAATCCGTACTTATGGCCTGAATCTTTGAATTGTTATCAGCAAAAATCACTTTACAATCCATAGTGGGTTTTGATCCTTCAGGTTTACTGTTATTCATCCTTACTCTTTCACTGAGCTTCTCCACCATAGATTCTAGGCTTTTTAGGGTTGTGTCGTGTTGGGATATGTTTTTGTCAGTGTTTTCCTGGAATTCCCTTAACCACTCATCTTTCTCTTTTTGCCTTTGGGCTGAATCTTCCAGGAACTTACTAATTGTTTCGTCAAGACTGGGCTTTCTTTCTCCATAAGGCCCACGGTTGAAATTTCCACGGTACCCATTATTATTTCGATTATCTTCGTAAAACGACCGATTCTCTCCATATTTTGCTTCCTCAATATTTTCTTCGTTGGCGTGAGGACAATTTTTAGTTAGATGCCCCCCTCCACAACTTTCACAACCAACTTGGATGGCATGCACAGTTTCTCTAATTTTCAGCATGTCTCGACTTAAAATTTCAATTTTACTAGCGATTGCTGCAATTCCGTCAAAACTTCCGCCTTGGTTTCCTCTGCATCCTCCGTCATGCCATTTTTGAGAGTGATCAGACATCTTTTGAATGGCTTCAATAGCAAGAGTAGGAGTCATATTCGGAATAGGTCCTTGATAATCCAGCATTTGTCTTGTAACGATGTTAATTCCCTTGTAGAAGATGTTAACTTTTTGCTGGTTGTTCAGATCGTGAGTAGAACATTTGTAAAGCAGATCATTGTATCTATCCCAAGCTTGATACAATGTTTCATCACCTTCTTGTTTAAAGTTATGAATCTCCAAAAGTTGGTTAGAAATCTTCGATGGGTGACAATATCTTTGAATAAAGTGCTTCTTAAGTATAGCCCAAGTATTAATTGCCCCAGCTGGCAATCTTTCTATCCATCTTCTGGCAGCTCCAGTAAGAGTCATTGGGAATACCCTAAGCATAACAGCATCATGAGACACGCCTGGAATGTTGAAAAGGCTAGCGATGTATAGGACATTTTCAACGTGCTCATATGTGTATTCATCCCTGCTTCCTGAAAAAGGGTTAGCACGAAGCTCTCTCATAAACTGGTCTTTAATTTCGAATCGGACATCAGCTCCAATTGCCGGTCTTACGAGACCGGGCCCTTGTTCTGCTCTTGTTAACGCCAAGTATTCTTCTAGGGTGAGGTCATCAATGTTAACAACCTCCATGGTGCCTGAAAACTTGAATAATGATCGTGAGAATAGTAGAAAAATATAAAACAAAACAAAAATAAAAGACTTAATAGCAATCCTAATATAACTCCCCGGCAGCGGCGCCAAAAACTTGATGCAGGTTTTACTGACCAGGTTTTAATATTTATAATTATCGTTATACCTATGGTCTACCCTAATGCACTAACGGGCAGTGTACCCGGTCGTGTGTAGTGTAGTAATCGGTAAAACCGAGGTCGTCCCAAGAGCTATGTGTGTTGGATTAATATTAAGTCTAAGTGTCACAGATTAAATATGGTTTTGTTAGGGAATTACTAATTAAACTACTAAAGCAGAATAAAAGCTAATACAAGATAGTGGGAAATCAATATAGGAGAGTGGTGCTAACCTAGTTAATCATCCTAGCTAGTTATGTCTACGTCTACTTACTTCCAATTACTTCAGGTGGGGTCAAAGTCGAGAGGACAGCATTTGGTCAATTCGCCCTAACCTATCAGCAAAGATGCCACCACAGGAGAAATCAGGCGCACCATCATAAGTCATGTTGTTCCTGGTCCCCTAAGCCGAGTCATTAAGTACCGCTACATGCTAGATTTATAATAGTGAGTGCCCGGTCGTTAGGAACTTAGACACTCACCCCCTAATTCTTAAGTTCATCCAAACGATAGGTGATCAGTTGGTCAAATCGCACAAGTAGAAAGGGTCGTCAGTTGGTCATATCTTACCCTTCCCGTCTTAATCCGCTCACCTAGGGTCAGTTGGTCATATCTCCTAGGCAATTGGCCTCTACCGCCATTCAAAACTACCGAACCAAGGGTGGCTACCAATAAACTATGCATGCATACACTTAGAAATAATTGTACGGAAGTAAAGTAAACGCAAACAAAACAATTAAGGAATCATAACTAGGCCAGCACCAAGAGGTGCTTAGCTACTCATATTAATCATGCAAACCAATTCAATATTCAAAGGTACGAAATACATGAATTGAAATGTAAACGAAATACATGAATTGAAATGAATTGAAATGTAAAGAAAATATAAACGCTAAAATAAGAGTTACGCCGTAACCTTCAGTTTCTTCGTAATTTGCACTAGATCTGCTAGTTACGGCGTAACCAAATGAGTGGTTACGTCGTAGTCTTCAATAAACTCGGTTACGTCGTAGTTGATGTAGTAGTTGCGGTGTAATTTTCAGCGGCGTGTATCCTCATTTGACCTAATAGAGTTACGTCGTAACCTTTGGGGAGAGTTACGCCGCAACCTTCTGATGAGTTGGTACTCTGAGTCACGCAATAGTTACGGCGTAATGTGAGAGATGAGTTACGCCGTAACTTCTTCAAAACCAGCATACTATGATATATCTTTAGATAAGTCTCCAGTTCCGCGTCTCTTTAGCTCCAATGCTCGTAATTTACCTGAAAGTGGAAAACAATGGAAAACAAGCATAAATCCATATAAATTATATAAATTAAAAGCATTATCGGGGGAAATTGACACTTATATTCAGGATAATTTGATGTTATCAGGGACGGGAGTAGAATTATCTCTTGAACTTTATTTTGCCCTCGTTTTTCTAGTTTATTTTGAAAAATTATGTCATTTTTAAAATTTTGACATGTTTTTCTTAACCTAACTAGATTAGACCTTAGCCGAGCACATTATAACCCTTGATATTATATGGTGAGATTAGCCTTATCCGTTTCCAAATTTTTACCCAAATCCACCAAATTATGAGTGTGCCGGTAGCTTGTAAACTTTAGAACTTGGCCTTTACATCGTTTCGAGACCATAGACGAGGTATGTTGAGTTAGCTCGATGTATTTGGACTTTTCAGTTTAAGAAGGCAGTATTATAGGATTATCACCCAAATTGCCTATCATTGTGTGTCTATCGATTAGTCACATCGACTTCTTGACCCCCATGTTAAACCCTTTTGTTGCACTCACCTTTAGTGCACTATTGTTATTAGCTTAATATAGATTTAGTATCCAGGAGGCCACCTCGGTCACATTTGAAGAATGAAGTTGGAAGTGTGCCCATCATGACGTCCTCTAATGGCACATCTACCTGGTTATATCATGATCCGGTTTCTTGACTTCGAAACTTGAACTTTAGGCGAACGGTAAGTGGTTATGACTTAGTTATGGATTTAGACTATCTGCTTGATTTTATTTTACACCAATTTTATCCCATGTCTTATCCTACCCTTAGTCATGAAGTGTGTCTAGGTGATGCAGCGAGCAATCTTTGGTGTCTTGGCCATGGATTTGGTCATGTATCATTGATTTTGTCCACTTCGCCGTGACATGTTAATAGTGACAAATCACCCTTAACCTTTGTCGTGTCTACCCACATTGCCTTCAAGAATTGTTTAGTCCTTAACTCCAGTGGTGGAGATTTGTGTAACCGCCAAGCTTATGATAGAATACATGCTATGATTGTGCAATGAGTGATCACCCCGAAATTGACACTTAGAATAGTTGAGAGATTTGAGTGTTTTGTTCCCATTTCGTGAGGTGTTCGGCTTTGTTTTATTCTAGCATAAGGGATTTGTAAACTTATATTTTCCAGGTAACGGGAGATATCTTTTTAGGAATCTATCTAATAAGGTCTACTTGAGGGCAAGTAGAGTTCAAGTGGGGGGGTATTTGATAACATCAAATAGTCCTGAATATTAAGTGTCAATTTCCCCCGATAATGCTCGTATTTTATATCATTTATATGGATTTACGCTTGTTTTCCTCTATATTTCACTTTCAGGTAAATTACGAGCATTGGAGCTAAAGAGACGCGGATTTGGAGAATTTATTGAAGATATATCATAGTATGCTCATTTTGAAGAAGTTACGGCGTAACTCCTCTCTCACATTACGCCGTAACTAAAGCGTGGCTCAAAAAACCAACTCAATAGAAGATTACGGCGTAACTCTTTCAAAGATTACGACGTAACCAACTAGGTCAAATGAGGTTCCGCGCCGCTGCAAGCTACACTGTAACTATTGTCTCAATTACGGCGTAACCAGTATTTATTGAAGATACGCGGTAACCTCTTCCGATGTTACCCGTAACCAGCATTTTTAGTGTAAAATACGAAGAATTGGAAGTTACGGCGTAACTCTTAACATTAGTTACGCCGTAACCAGATCTGGCCTATAAATACCCGACGAATTCCAGCATTTCAAAGCATCTCATTTCATACACAACATCAAGTGAACGTGAGTAGAAGTTGAAGGCAGATCTAGAGGATCATACGGAGCTATCTCCAAAGGAGAAATCACTCCCCTACGATAAGCATTAGCATTTTATCTTTTCTTTACTTTCAATTCATGTATTTCGTAATTTTAAACATTGAATCGATTGTTTTAGTTAATATGAGCGGCTAAGCACCTCTGGTGCTGGCCTAGTTATGATTCCTTGCGCGCGGGGGGAAGCCCCCGCGAACCGCCTTAGTTGTGCAAATTATCTATCACGAGGGATTCAAGAGTGCATCCTTTGGAATATGATATTCGCATAGCAGAATCGGCGGAAGGGTTAAACAACAGACTTGAGCATTAGAGGGAGGCCATTGAAGACAATGGCCTTCGGATAAGCAGAGAGAAGACCACATACATGAGATGTGACTTTGGTAGGATTGAGATCAGCCACAACGAAGAGACTAAATTTCGTATCGGCAACCAAATCCTCCATCCAAAGGAGTCTTTTAATATTTGGGTTCGGTTATACACAAGTTAAGGAGGATAGATGATAACGTAGGCCATTATATTAGAAGAGGCTGAGAGAAATGGAGGGCAGTGTAAGGAGTACTATGTGACAAGAAAGTCCCCCTTAAGCTATATAGGCGAGTACCCGCGCCTGGCGGCAGCGGTCCCTAGCGATTCTTTATGCATTGCACGCATTGTTTGTATTCCTCTATTAGCAAGGTTGTCTCATTTAGTTTTTAATTAGTTTGCATTCCTCAATTAGCTTTTCAAACATTCCTTCATTAGCTTAGCAATAGTTATCTATACTACTTATAATAGAGGAAGATACCTCCCTCATATTAATTTTTTAAGACTTACTAAAATAGATTTTTAAGCAAATACAAGTAAAGAAGCATCATTTACAAGTATTTGAAGCACAACTAAAACTTAAAAAAAACACTATTCAACACATACAATTAAAACACATTTTAATTTACCCCTTCACCAAAATATACAACTAGCTAAGCACAATGTACAAATAAAATTAATACTTTTGCTTCCACAGCACGTAGCAGCCCAAAATATAAATGTGATAAAACTTTTGCTTCCACCCAGATTTCCAGCCTCGAAAATGAAAATAAAAAAGGATCTCAGATTTATTTTCAACTTATTTATAAATCTTTAAAGATTTTATAAGTCAAAAACTAAATTCATCATAGATCTTAAAAGTCTCAAACCACAAAACAAATATGACACACCTACCGTAGACCTTGTTAACAAGATCTTGAAGCCCAAATCTTTAAATGTTCTTCGTGGGTTTCATAAAACGAACTGAAGTATAAAGGGTTTGGTTAGTAATATCATGAAGGTAGGAGGTCAAAGTGGTTTGTGAGTGTGCACATTGTTCGGTTTTTGGGATTCAGTTTGAGAAAAAGAAAAGAGAGAAAAATAAGATTGCTTGTGTGCTTCGAGTATCAAAAGGACTGAGCTTTGTGTTTTGGATGTGATAAATGGTAGAAGAATGAATAATTTTTGTTTGTGAGGTATGGTTATAGCAAGAGAAAGAAAGAAAAGTGGGAGGCGTGTTACATGTTGAGAATATTTTAGGGTTTAAATTGATATAAATGGCTTAAAAAAAAAAAAAAAAAAAAAAAAAAAAAAAGGTGTGCATTATTTGGATCTAAGCTTGGGCCTTATCCGAAAACTTTCTATAAAAATGTCGTGTTGTGACTTAATTTGGTGGTTGGCCAAAATGTTGTTAATGGGTATATGATATGCTTGGGATGATTTATTTAGCTAATGTTAAATTTGACTAAATTTTGGTATTATTATTGGATAATGGTTATATTTAAGCTCCGTAATGACAAAGTGACTAATTTATGAGGTTGTATTTTATTGACGAGTTCGGGATAAACCATTATTAAGATTCACTAAACCGTAGAAAAAAAAAACTCTTACCATCCGTAAATTTGTTATCACGAGAAATGTATAATCAAAAAGATTGTCAGCCATAAAACTTAGTTATAAGGTACCCGTCGCCGCAACATGCGGGTACCCTGCTAGTGTACATTAATTTACATTAAACGAATGACATGCATAGATAGATACTCTTCCAGAAAATCAAAATGTCAACTTTACACTTACATGCATGATTTTCAACATTTAACAATTACTTTGACTTTCAGTTTTTAACTTTTAATTTTCACTTTCATCTTTGATCATTTTTCTATTTTATGTTGTTAAGATTAAGGGTATGTTTGGTGCAATGGGTTGGGGTTGGGGTTGGGGCTATGACTTTTATTATAAGCCGAAGTTGAAATTTGTATTTTTGTAGACTTGTTTGGCAAATGGGCTGGGGCTTATTATTGCAAAATTACTAAAAAGTATATAATTAAATGAGTTTTATGGTATATATTATATATTTTTGTGGGTAAATATGTAATTTATGGTTCATAAGCCACGGGCTAAAGTATTTAGCCCCTTTTATGGGGCTAAAGTTTTAAGCCCCTTTCAGGGGCTTATGATTTCAAAAGCCCGCATGACAAACGAGACTTATTTTATAAGCCGGTTTATTTTAGAAGCCCATGCCCCATAAGCCCTCCCCAAACACACCTTAAGTTAAGATATAATGGAGAGAAGGAAAAAAAAAAGGGTACTAGTAATAATGTGTAAAGTTGGGCCGGATAAAGAACCCAAACTCAACCATATATATTGAAACAGCAACCCACGTAACTTTTCTTGCACAATCATCGATCTAACAACAAACATGGCGGCATCGGAGAATGACTCGTACTTGTTGTTGGTCGTTTCTGAACAAGTGAAAGAAATCGTTAAGAAGGTACAAATTTATAAAATTTGTTTTTTAGGATAATATTTTGTTGTAAGATCTGAAATCTCATATTTGTTGTGCATTTAGGGGGTGTTTGTTTAAGCTTATATATGTGGGCTTATGAGCTTATTTTATTTCGGGGGTGTTTGGGTTAGCTTATTTATCTGGCTTATGGACTTATTTGAACATGGAAAAAGCTCATAAGCTCACTCTTTAGAGCTTATCAACTTGACCTTATTGGCCTTAGCCAATAAGCTGAAGATGATAACGTCATAAGCTCCAAAGAGTGAGCTTTTGAGCTTTTTCCATGTTCAAATAAGTTATGAAGGGGGTGTTTGGATTAGCTTATTTATCTGGCTTATGGACTTATTTGAACATGGAAAAAGCTCATAAGCTCACTCTTTAGAGCTTATTAACTTGACCTTATTGGCCTTAGCCAATAAGCTGAAGATGATAACGTCATAAGCTCCAAAGAGTGAGCTTTTGAGCTTTTTCCATGTTCAAATAAGCCCATAAGCCAGATGCTCACAAGTCTCAAAATAAGTTATGAATCATAACTTATTTTGAGACTTGTGAGCTTATATAAGTTTATCATATTATAAAAAACTTATATGGGGCTTATGCCGAAACACAAATAAGCTCATAAGCCAAATATATATTTATATTTGAGTGAATATTATTACTTTTAGATATATTAGTTGTGAAATTTTTACTTTTAGTCATCTGAATGTGACAATGTGAAGGAATCCAACAACAACAAGAGCAAGGAGAATATGGACTTATTTAGACTCTTTTATGGTTCGGATGCAGAAGATACTGATGCAGAGGATTGGCCTCAGATAGATGACGAGACGAGAAAGAGGATGCAACTAGCGCGTGGAACGCCGATTTACAACAAATCACCGCCTGAGGAGATTGCTCGGATTAGGCGAATAAACACGTACATATGTAGCGTGCATTATCAAGTTGTATGTACATTTCTCTCTCGCTCTCTCATATATACATTGATTAAATTCTTCTAATTTTTATGAATGATTTTCTTAAAGCGTCTCGAGTCCCGAAACTTGCCAAAGCCACCACCACCACAACCACTCCCATTGCCACCTCCACCATCACCACCACCACCATCCCGCGATTTCCGAAAAAAGCTTAGGTTACTCGACGAACGTGTTAAGCAACTTCGGAACCTTCGCCGCCCAGGTCTTGAATCTCCTTGCTAAGACCAGATATCACAGGTATATGTATATATATATTTATATTTCACCATTTAAATTTTAAACTTTTCACGCACGTGTTGAATGTCTCACACTTTTGCAGGCCTTGCACCCAGCTGCTATAACCATTTGACGACGATCATCACTCCAATGCTTCTATCTTCTTTTTATTATTATCATGTACTGAATCATCCTTTAACTTAGTTGTACTTTGATGTGACTTGCGTTTGTTTCGTCCTCAAATGTTCACCTTTGAGCTATATTTATCCCGTCTGTGTTGTTTTCTTGAGTGCCTATTATATATCATGGATGGAACCTGCTGTCATGTTATCTTTTATTACTGCATTTATATATATACTTGAACCCCAGCGATTCAAACTAAATGTTGCACCAAGGAGATTTGGTTTGGGTGATTGGGTTTGGTTTTGGATACATATACTGTTTCCGTGATCCAAGATGGCATGCCCTTAACCCAACGTCCGGGTCATGAGGTATACCTAGGCTGGTCACAGGTAGTGGATTCCTGTTGTAGTCAAATCAACTTTACCGAGTCTGGTAGTTTTAACTCTTGATAAAGAAAATTTGTCTGTGTTGCTTGAAAGGTTAACTTAAGATATAACAAAATACTTGTTTAGCCACTAAGCATGGGCCGTTAGAGTACGTTTCCTTTTTTATACGGGTTCGATCTCCTTACCCGAGTTTATGTAATTGAATCTGAGTTCAAATTAACATCACGTTTATGTTTAACTGATTCTGAATAGTGGTATCGTTTCTTATATAAATGTTTTTGCCTCACCATAAAGCTACACAAGCAGTTGACTAACTGAACAAGTCAAGGTTGTGAGAAATACCAAGTGATTCCAGATCAGAACATGCGTTTTAATCGACATCTTGTTTGTGCTGATGTGATGCTTATATACCACGCGTGCCGAAATTTGGATTCAGATACATTATGGTTAAACTAAAAGATCAAAACCACAATCTTTGACTATATTTAGGTAATGTTTAATCATATTACGAAGTAAGACATTTATCCACACATGATACATCAACCCCGACAAAACCATAAAAAATCATTTCAGAAAACATGAAAATTCTTGTTACGGCAATGGTAGCAAAGAGTAGTTTGGGCACTCTAAAATTCAAATACCGCTATCCTTGTATAGTACTAATGTGCTTTATAGAGTATACATGATTTGAATGAAACAAATTTACATATTTGGCCAATCAATATTGCAACTTAACTCATGCCTTCAATACCTTAAGGGTCGATTCAAAGTTCTTTAGGTTGCTGCTTGAAGTATCCCTAGAAAAGGGTCGTTTCTGATCTGAGCTTGAACCTCTTAAGAGCACCAGGGCTTGCATCTGTTGTGCGTACACGAAATTAATCTCGAAGACCCCGTTGTTCGCAAAACGGTGGATCTTGATACCTGCAAATTAACAATTTGTATAAGATGGGTTATATTCTAATTTGTTTTAATAAAGGACCTGAGAACAAAGAAAATGGGAATGGCCAACTTTCGACCCGTTTCATTTCTACCTAATTCTATACATTGAAAACATACACTATTACCAATTCATAGACCGGGTTGATATTAAAACCTGTAATGTGTGCAAGTGTAATGATAAAGATGCAATGTAAATATATACTTCTCTGCTGATAGGTTCCCGGAACTGGTTGTCCCGGGATTCGGCTCCATGAGGGATGTGTTGCAGACCAAATACCAGCCCTACTTTCTTCGCCACCTGCATCAAAATTATCAGTTTAGACTAAATAAACACACATGTGTAACAGTATATAATTACAAAACCTATAAGTATGACTCACCTGCTTGTCTATTCAGGCTAGAAATCGCAGGTGGGGCCCCACTACTTGGTCCAGCATTAACACCGCCTACAAAATAGAATTATGTAATTCAAGTATGTACATCGGCAAATTTATCAAATAAGTAAAAGACTTACAAGAGTCCGTGATGGTTCAAAATAGTCTAGTCAAAGACATAAACTGGAAGCCTGAACCAGTAAACAACATCACGTGAATAACCAGTTTTTACATTTTAAGGTTTATAAAAAAAAAGGGACTATAGCAATTGAGGTATCTTATACAAGCTAATTTATGCGTAACAATAGCTTCTAAATGGCATAAATGTACACGTTTTGCCACCTTAAATACATAGCTTCAATAACTATCATTGAATAGGATGCATTCAGAATATATCTCACTTATTTGTTGCAACTAAGCCATAGGCAAAAAGAAGTCATATTTCTTGTTCCCTGTGATATGAAATTTAGAAGTCTCATTAGGGAATTCTTGGCATTGCATATTTAATCTACTAATGCTGAGTGAAATAAGCAGACGCAGATAATCAACTTCATATAGTTTGCATTTGTTTATGTTGTAACGGAACTCGGTAAATAGTAGATAACTAACAATTTAAGGATTTTGTAAATCTGTTTCTTTAGAATCTAAAAGTCCATTAATAGGAATTCAAGCAGTCTGAGGAGGTGCTAGGGAAACTTTAAAGAGCTTATTTCATCCCAAAGTAAGCAAATAAGCTTAAGCTGTTATCTCGATTGAAATACTTACAAGTACTTATAGACGCTAAAAAACTCACAATAAGCTAAGAAATAAGCAGATTCTAAACATCCTTAACCATAGCCCATCAACCTTATAGTCAGCGTTGCCCCACGAATGCTGTAAAGGGCTTGTGTATGTGTGTGCTTTAGTGGGTCCAGATTTCAGTGGAAACGTTCAGTGTGTTATTCTAGGTGTATGGCAACACGTTTTAACGACTATGGTGTTACCACACCGTGAGCTCTAAGCAACTCTCAAGAAAACATATAACCATAAGTACCAACTGGTCTGCTAATCTGCTCCTATACAAACACTCGAAAATGTTTTTATACCTACTATATTAAAACCCAAACAAACAAGTAGGGTTGGATCAGTTGGAAAACCCCTTGCCTCTCAACCGAGAGGTCAGGGGTTCGATCCTCACTCCCTACAAAAGGCCGGAGGTCCTTTCTACCTTTGGTAGAACTGGAAGCAGCCTCTCTACCTTAGGTAGGGGTAAGGTTGTCTACATCTTAACCTCCCCCATACACCGGAAACGGTATTGGGTACCCATAACCCGTGGAAGACGGCATTGGGCGTTACTTTTTTTTTATATTAAAACCCAAACAACCTAAAGACAATCATAGCTCTTAATAAATGAAGCGCCCGTTTAACTTTACAATTTCAGATACACCAAAGTTACCAACTAAACGGCCGCTACCACTAACAACTACAAGTACAACTACTGCATCACAACTACAACTACTGAACATTAGTACCTACAAAAACACAAAACATGACATCATCAATTCATCACCATGACATCATCATCAAAATACAAAATAAGAATACCTAAATAGATCTCCCCTAAACACGTGGCTCCATCTAAACCCTAAATTAACCAACTTTATCACTATTTAATCCAATTAAAACACAACCCAGATCCTAATTAGTGAAAATATTGAACAATTGAGATTTTTTTTTTTTTTTAAAATAAAAAAATCGGGGGTTTTTGAAATTGAAAAGTGGGTTTTGTTCAAACGATGTTTAATTTCAATACCCAGATTTTATTTTTAGTGAGAATTTGAGACGATGATGAGCAAAAAAATTGGGGGTTTTTTAAATTGAAAAGTGGGTTTCGTTTAATTTTAGGGGGTGTTTGGCTAAGCATATTTAGTGGGCTTATGAGCTTATTAGCTTATAAGCACAAATCAAGTGTTTCGCTAAGCTTATGTGACTGGGTTTATTTATGGGTGTTTTAATAAGCTAAAAGAATGAGGCTTATTTATGAAGAGTCCGGCTTATTTAACTCTTCACTTATATTTTTGACCTCATAACCTAACCATATATCATCCTTTTTTTCTATGTTGATACTCGTGACAGATTCATCTCCGTGTTTCTCATTTTTCACTCATATTAATGAACTTTGAAAATTTGTATAGTTTAATTTTTGGTCAGTCAAGTAACTAAATTTTGAAAATTTGTTCACTCATATTAATGAACTTTGAAAGTTTGTTTACTATGGTTACTAAACTTATGAAAAAAATATACATATGGGTTACTCGGACTAACACAAAATTTATTGAAGTGTATGCTTCCAAAAGTTCAGTAATCTGAGTGAACAAAATAAAACTACGGTAACTTAGGACAAATTTTTGGAAAACTTTAGTAACTTTTTTATACCATAACCCAATTTCAATACCCGGATTGTAACAATGTGTTCTTGAGGTTTAAAGATTATTTTACCGACTATATATTCTTCTATAGATAAGCACTTTGGTATTACTTAAAAAAAAAAAAAAAAAAAAAAAAAATCGTGTTTACACAGTTTTTTTCACGTTTTTCTTACATTACTGAGATTTTCATGAAAAAAAATCATATGTGATTAAACACTAATTTGAATATTAAAATAATATCACATGTGATATTATATATCATATGTGATCTAACACTAATATCACATGTGATATTATTGTAATATCCAAATTAGAGTTTAATCATGTGATTTCTCATGCAAGTTTTAACAACGAAAAAAAAGTGAAAAAACGAAGAAAAAAAAATATGTCGAAATTATATCAAAGTGCATATCTATAGAAAGATAATTAAATGTTCGTCGCGATGGTGTAATTATTTTCGCTTAACGATTAACGATTTAAGAGAAATTTTAATTATAAAGAATGGGTTTAGGTCATAAAATAGCAACGTACTTTTTCAAATGTACCGTTTTGATACGTGTACTATTTATTGTTCCACTTAATGTTGTGTAATTTCATGTTTTGTTCCATTTTGCACATTTTGATGACGTGCCACAGTTGAAAGTTTGACATGTGTCACCATTTATAATGTGACACGTCATCAAAATGTGCAAAATGAAACAAAACATGAAAGTACACAACATTACGTGAAACAATAAATAGTACACGTACCAAAAAGGTACATTTGAAAAAATACGTTGCTATTTTACGACCTAAACCATAAAGAATAGATGAAATATTAAAATGTTTTGGGGGAATGAGTCCTAGGGAGAGAAGGTTCACTAATAGACTTAGGGAGAAGTAATTTGACTCATTCACATCCAGATTATGAATGTTTGGAATCCATATTATGCAAGGAGACATTGCTTTTGCTAATTCGAATTGAAGGGTGATATAAAGTTGGTATTCATCTTCAGGCATCATATCCATAGTTAGCGGATTCATGCTAGTTAGCAGTTCCAGCTCCATATCAAGGATATCGTCACTAGCATCAATATCGTCACTATCATCAATATCGATATCATCAAAACCTTGAGACTTGTTATCCAGGAACTTGTTCAGAAATACCGTAATGAAAGGAAGATAGGAGTTTTTCGCTAGGTATTTGACCAAATAAGAGCGTCCAGTTCCTATAGAACCTATCACTAAAATACCCCTAGAGAGGGATAAGGCTAAGCGGAGCGAAAAGGGTTTTCCATGAGATGGGAAATGAAAACTATTAGCCCCACACGCAGTTTGTGAATAAGTGATTGTCTGATAATGAGCAAGGAATATCCGTCTTTCTGCTAAAGAGGATGTATTGAACTCATAATTCATTAGATACTTTTTATGAATGTCAACTAAGTATCGTAAGTAAATTGCTCCCGGTTGTTCAATCATTTGATAACCAGAGTCATTCTTTGATAAATGATCACTATGAGTCAGACTCAATAAAATTTGATCCATCCTTTTTTCTGTCGTAAAAGTGGAGAACTGAACCAGGATTTCTCTTTTTTCATCATCAATTGAATCACTGTTTGCAACCCAGGATTCTATTTTATCATCAATCCAGTCCCCGTTCACGTTTTTTCTTTTTCTTATCAATGAATAGATCTCTTTACTTGTATGACTTAGATGTCTCGTATTTCTCGAAAAAGTGATTCGATTGATGGGATTTGGTATGATACTTATGAGATCGATGATATCGATGAGATTGATATTCAAATATTTCTTCTTAGAGCGTATTGATTTGACCCCGGGACCACCACCCAATAGCATGTTGCCACCTAGGGAATCTCCTAATTGTTTCAGAGCAACTAGAAAGAGATTCTTTAACCAGAAAGAATTCGGTTCAGATGTAGGATACCTATCCAGAAGTTTTCGCAACTCAATCATAGATGATGGAATCATCAAAGATTTGACCTTCTCGAACTCTGTCTGTAACTCACTAGAGGCCCCGAAAACAAAGAGAAGATGTTTACAAACGAGATATGCAGCAACGAAAAGAAGGAAAGGGATTGCATAGAGGAACTCCCGAACATTTGTCAGATGTGTCGATATCAATGGTGACTCATTATTTCGATGACTCATTTCTTCGGACAGAAGAAGATTATGGAAAAACTTACTCGAAATCTCACTTATCAGATTCCATTGTGGAAGACAGAATTTTTTCTGAAGAATTCGCCATGATATATCTGATCCATGCATAATATCATGAAAAATGGATACAAATTTTTGACTGCTACTTAGTATCGGAATAGGTCTGAAAAAGTATCTAAAAATAAAAACTTTAGATATTTGTACCCTGTCGAAGTAAGGAACCATGGCATATATGTTTGGAATAGATTCCATTTTGAGAGAGTTGAATAAGCACTATCTCGTTCTTGTTGAAAAGTGTTAATACAAATAAGCCGTAAAAACGTTTATTTATATTTTACGATCTTCTAATGTTTTGTCGATAACAAACGTAAAATCATTTTAACGAAACAAATAAAATACGTAAATAGTTTGATTCAATAGTTTTCTAACACACTAAAGTTTTCACATAAAACACTAAAACAAGTATAAGTGATTTTATGATTTTGATACATATGTACAACAACTAGTGTTTACATATTGGGCTAACATATACTTAACTTAGTATATACTAAAATGGGTAAAAATAAGTATATACTAAAATGGGTAAAAACAAGTTTATACTAAAACGGGTAAAAACAAGTATATACTAAATGGGTAAAAACTAGCAAATGGTATTGACCTATAACCCATGGTTTTATACAAACCACTTAACCAAGTTCATTGTATTCTTGAGATACATTGTATCTAGAAAGAAACCCATGGATCAACCCATAACCCATGACCCATGACCAAAAATACCCATGGGCAAAGAGGAGCGTTCCACGGATCCCTAGCTTTGTGCTAGACGGATCCCTTGTGGGAGGGATCCGCGGGATCCGGGGAACAATAGAGAATTTCCTCTATAAATAGAGAGCCATTTCTTCTTTTCAGCTCACCATTTTCACACATACTTCCTCCAAGTATTGTACCTCTCTAACCTCAGATCCAAGAGATCTATGTATTTTGTCTTTTGTTTTTGTGTGATTCTCTAGGTTCCTCTTAAAGGCGAGATCACCACTTCTTGAAGTCGAGCAAGCTCAAGTCCATGAGTTGCCATGCTTCGTCATCATCAAGACAACTGAGGTTCTCTTGTTGATAGTTCTTTCTTCATCCGTAGATGTTGTGTTAAAGGCATTAGTGAAAGATGCCGAAAGAGTCAAGACGAAAGCATTAGTGAAAGGTTCTTAACGTCCGTGTCAAAAGCATTAGTGAAGAATGCTAAAAGTGTCAAGACGAAGGCATTAGTGAAAGGTGCCAAGCGTTATGTCAAAGGCATTAGTGAAGGATGCCTAGGAATCAAATCAAGTGGTATTAGGGAAGAATGCCTAGGTCGTATAATCGATGAGGTGCATCGTTATACATATAAGCATTTGTTTATTTCCAAGGATGGTGATATCCTTGATGGTGTTGTAACAAGGAGTGGATCTCCTTAAGATTAGGTGTTGTGTTGTGATGGGTAGTAGTTCCTCCATAGTAATGGAACTAGGTGCTTAGCCTAGTACCTAATAAAGGGTAGGCGACGTTGTGATAGGATTAGTTCTCCTTGGTGTGAAAGAACTCGGTGGTTAGCCTAGCACCGTATAAAGGGTAGGCGACGTTGTGTTAGATGTGGTTCGCCTTGGTGTGAAAGAACTCGGTATTTAGCTTTGTACCGGAAAAAGGTGTAAGCGACGTTGTGAAGGCTTCTCCGCCATAAGGAGATTGGTGTAGTGTTTACGAACTCTCGAGTAGGTGACTCGGGGAGTGGAGTAGGGCAAGGAAGGTGTCCTTGTAGCCGAACCACTATAAATACTTGTGTTGTGGTGATGTGCTTCTTACTCTTTATCTTTCATTACACGTTTATATATCTATCTATCAACGTCCAACATAAACAACCAAATAGATTGACATAAGTCGATCTAAATATTTAAAAGGAAGTTTTATATTGGTAAAACTATTCAACCCCCCCCCCTCTAGTTTTCCACAATTGGCATCAGAGCTTCGTTACCAAGTTTCTTAAAGTATGTTGTACTTTAAAAACTTGATACGATCCGTGTATGTTTGAAAACTACAAAGAAGGATTTTTCAAAGTCATGTTTTCTTTTAAATCATTTTTTTGGACATTGATAGATCATTCTAACAATTTTTGTTTCAAGAAATCTTCATGCTAGGATCTCTCCAAAACCTTCATTTCTATTCAAAGAATAATGAAGTCAACATTCAAGGAAGGATCTAAAAGTAATCACAACTTACTTACACCAAGTACAAAGGATTACTTTAAGAGCTCATGAAGTATTTTTGGTATTATGCCAAACCAAGAAGCATAGAGGTATGTTTTAATTTTCATTAGATAGCTTACATGAGTTTATTGATATCATAGTTCTCTTTGTTTAATAATTGCTTCACTTTTCCGTCTTATTCATCATCGGGAATAATATTCCTTTTGATTCGTCAAACTAACGCCGTCGTCACATATGAACCCTCGATAAGTTATTCATCAAAACCCGTCGTCCAAAAACAATCTTTCATATGATACATCCAAACTATTTTTTAGTAAGCTAGTTTATAAACCTACTACAAAAATAATGCCAAACAACCCTTCTTTTGTCCACAGTAGTCGGATCCCCCAAGTTGTACTAGCCGGATCCCAAATACAAGGGATCCGGGGGAACCGTGGAACAGAACTCAGCTATACGCTTTCAAAAAACACCACTGATCTTTTTCCCTCTACTCACATAACACAAAAACGACTAAACTACTGATTTCATCTTCATTGGATTCCATACTCTCAAGTATTCCTCTCTAGAACATCATTGTAAGTAATTACACTAACTTGTTCTAATTTTCATCATCCTCATCCTAGGGTTTATGGTTTCACAAATCTCTAATCAATTACTTTAATTAGGGTTTTCAAAATTAATCATGAAAAGGAGCTTTTAACATAATTAAGATCACATCGTGTTCACAACATTGTTAATACAAATCAAAACCATAAACCCATCTCAACTAATTTTACCTAATTGGAAAATTTGTTTTTCTAGGACCAACCATGCCTAAAGCCACTCAACAAGATCATCATGATACCGTCCATTACCTTACTCATTACTATCGAAATGAGGAACTCTCAAAAACCGACCGCAAGGTCTTCAAAAAACTCGAAAAACGACTTATCCACGAAGGTCGTGTAATCAAGGAATGTTTCCTTGAGGATACCGACATTTGTCAAGTCTTCTCGGCAATCAATTTTGATTGTCTTCTTGACATTGATGAACAAATTTGTCCGGTCTTCATCTTTGAGTTTTATAAAAGCATTAGGATCATTCGAAACGCCGATGATAGCATTTCAATCACCTTCATCATCAATAAACGAAACTTCATTCTCCCTCTCAACACCTTTGCTCAAATTCTTCGCATTCCTTGTGAAGGAATTTGTATGTACTCTCAAGATTGGGCAATTAACGCTCAAAACCTTGCACTTGATTCTAAAACAATGTACCATACTCCTCTTGATGAACCCGAAACCATCCGAGACACCATTTTCAAAATAAGAGCCGACCAATCCCGTCTCAACCGAAACAAGAAGCTCATTCACCGTGATCCTTTTCAAATGGAACTTTTCGAAATGCATCCCATATTTAAAAAATGGGAAGAAATCCTTAGGGAAAACGTCATCAGCCTTGTTGGAAACAAGGATCATCCAAATGCATGTCTTGTGCAAATGATCTATTGTCTTATCCACCAAAAGCCATTTAACCTCGCCTATTACATGGTAAGGAGAATGGCCAGGGTATTCAAAGCCTCCAACATGGTACTTCCATATTGTATGCTCCTAACACGACTTTGTAAGTATGTTAGTGCATTGCAACCATCTCCTATCAACAATGATCATTTCTTTGCCGATCATGTAATGGTACCTCTTACCAAAATACCCTCTAAACGCTTCATGGTCAATGGAAAGAAACCTAAAGCTCTCTCGGACTCCTCGGAAGGAGAAGAAGAAGAAAATGAAGAAGAAGAAGATGTCGACCCCATAGCCAACATTGAATTGGAACCCTTTGATTACTACGAACAACTTCCAACCATTCCAAACGAAACCGCGGAATTTAAATAATTGAGAGACATGATTCAAAATCTTGCTTACAACCTCACAAAGTCATCAAAGAGGAAAAGAAAGAATTGACGAAAGAGACAATAGGAATATGCTTATTTTTAATATTTGACTTATGTGTGGATGATTGTGTTTTAGCACTTTTGTGTATGGTAATTTGGATATTGTTACTTCCACCATTATTAATGAGTGTTGCTTTGTGATGACATGCTTGTACTTGTTTAATGGTTAATTAGTGTGCAAAATCTGCACACTATTCTGTGGGGATTTTGATCTGCAGATGCCAGATCCCTAGGATTAGCCTAGACGGATCCCTCCCTTGAGGGAAACGTGGGATCCGTGACATCAGATCAGCAATACAGCATCCCTTACATCAAGATAGCTTACTAGATAACATCACATTAGCTAAACATAAGATATTAGAACCCAACTAAGTCCACTTCAAGGATGAGAAAGGCTTAGACTCACTTATAGCTTACATAAGATCTTAGTCAAAATGTCTCTTGATTTATCAACACATCAAAACTCACCATATTTCCGCTTCAATACTCACAAATTGTTTCTCATATTTCAAAACACTTAGGTGGACATATTGAACAATTTTAGGAAATTGCTTCTAGTCATCTTTATCTCAAAATGAGTCAAAAATTGGTTTTTCAATTCTTTTGATTTTTAAGGATTTTTCAAATTCCATCTCAAGATAAAATATGATCACTATGATCATTTATTATGACTTGACACTACCAAAACTCTTAAAACATCCATTGGTAGTCATCTAGTCCCATTTTCCTTCCATAAAAAGCAATCATTTGCTATAACACTCATTACTCTTGATCATTCAAGTGTACCCTCATCTTAGATACTTAGGAGGACTGAAACACTCAAAATAATATAGGTTTTAGCTTTTAGAAACTTGATTTCTAATATGTCATAACTGCTGAGAGCCGGATCCCTAGGATTAGCCTAGACGGATCCCTCTGAGGAGGGAACCGTGGGATCCGGATGACAGATTATGTCAAACCTTGCTAAAACAATCATTTCAACTCATCTTTCTAACTCAAACACTCCATCTCATCTTAAATGAGTTCCTAGATCAGTACAAACTCTGAAGTTGACTCTTGTGCATGTTAATCATCACATTTCTAAGAATCTTAGTGGCTTAAGTCTTAAATGCACTTGCCAAACTCTATTCTTTATAAATCATATTGCTAGAACACCTTAGTCATCAAACACAACACAATTCTCAGCAATTACAAACATCTTTCTTAGCCATTTCATCATGAGAAAAGCTCCTAGTGCTAACTCATCCACCCAAGAACCACCCAAGAAACTTACTAGGATCATACACGAAGTTTCCTCAACCGAATCATCTCCGGTTAAGTCCACAAATGCTAGGATTTCCTCTACACCAAAGAAACCAATCAAACTAATCCCCAAGAGGATTGTTCCCACAAGGATATCATCACCAAACTCTACTAAACCAAACATACCCTCCACAACTCAACCAACATCATTGGTGCCTAGAGCCACCCCACAATAAT